>JARHVA010000067.1:65000-792500 GCA_037957365.1 Torreya grandis | reverse complement strand
AGGGAAAAACTAGAGCTATGTATCTTGTCCATATCTTTCAATAAAAGTCAAAAAATTTATTCTATAAAAATAAAAAATTTAGATGACTTCAAGTCACATCTAGAAATATGTATTTGAAGATCTGAAATTATGTATACACAGAGTTTTAAAGGTTAAAAGTTGACTATGTTTTCATATTTGTTCTGCAAGTAACCCAAAAAGAGTAATTGAGCTTATGTAGATGTTATTTCGATGTTTGATACTAAATTGGCTATTGAGGAGTGTTTTAGAATCCATGAGGATGCTCTGTGAGTATTTTGGAGGTGTGATAAATCTATCTTGAGTATAAACAATGCTTAATAAATTGATTGTATATTTAAAAATGGTGTTCCTATGTATAAGGTCCCTATTTAAGTTGATTGAGCATACACAAAGGTTAGAAAAGGTGACTATGATAATTTGAGGATGTCATCGGGGACATAAGGAGTGGACCTGTGTATTTTTAAGTGGTATTGTGTTTTTTTTATGCTTAGATAAGTGTTAAAGAGTTGAATGAGTCTTCATAGGACCTAAAAGTGACTTAGGCCTATTTGAAAGTGTGTTGTGCTTAAGCGTGACCCATGTGAGATGCCTTAAGGGTAAAGGCATGTTTTTTGGCTAACAAATAAATATTATGATATCATTAATTCATGATTTCTCTATATATAGTGAAACCAAATGTGTTGGTTTCTATAATTTAAGCAAGAGACTTGGGAGAGATTTGTGAGAGGCTTATGTGTGTGGTTTATGGAGTGAAGGATATGTAATATGCCTATTGATGGAGTTCATGAGAAGCACAATAGGTTAAATATGTGTATGTCCAATGATTCATGTTTTTAACATTAGGATAGTGCTCTAGAAATTTTAGGATATGCGAAGAGGTTCGAGTGAGCATATGAGGATAGTTTGAGTGAAGAAGGAAAGATTTTGTGACATGCTTATGTGAGAGGTATATTTGAGATAGAGAGTGTTTGTGTAGAGGATAGAAAATAGGTATCCATCATTAGGTTTTGAAGATGTTATTTTTAAGTAGAGGTGTTCAAATTAGGGTCTAAAGGACTTGGTCTTCCTCAGGGGTAGTTGTTCCTTGTGAAACAAGTGTTTCACTAAATACCTTTGGTCAGGAGGACATAATCAAGGTTTATTGGTCTAAAGGAGTTGATCAGTATCTTGTTTGTAATTTATTATAGGATAGTATTCCATTTATGTTATAGGATTGAGAGTGTGTTTTATTCCCCATGAGGGTTTCCCACAAGAACTATATATTATGTGTTTGATCTTGCATATGCATTGAATGTATGAGCTCTCTTTTTAATGCTTCTTGATCAAGTTGATATATGTTGATTGGTTAATAGTTTAAAGGATTGTAATTAAAACCTAAATATTTGGGATCATTGATTCACCCCCTCTTAGTGATTATATCTCCATAAATTGGCATTATAGTAGGTCCTTTGATAAAGGCTTAACAACTTAAAGGTGATATAAGGTAAAATATGGGTAGTCATCAAGGTGGTTTCTCTACTAAGCAAGCACCAATGTTTAATGGATCCAATTATGAATTTTGGAGTGTTAGGATGAGGATATATTATGTCCCTAGGGTATGGTAATATATTATGGATGGTTATGTTGATCCTACCATTTCTTCATCTAGTGTTTTAGACAAGAAGTTGTCTAAGAACAATTCTAAGGCAAAAAATGCACATCACTTATGGTCTTATAGAGACTCAGCTCACCAAATTAATCTATTACACATCTACCAAAGAAATATGGGATAAATTAAAGACTATTTTTGAAAGATAGTCAAAGGTTAATCTTTCTAAGTTTAAGACTCATAGAAGGTAATTTGAAAGTCTCAAGATGAATGAAGAAGATATTGTGGCATCCTTTCTACAGATAGTTGATGATATTGTGAACATCATAAGAGGTCTTAGAGAGAATATTGAATATACTATGTTTATTCAAAAGGTATTAAGGTCTCTATCCTCCCATTTTGATTCAAAAGTATCTACTATAGAAAAGAGTCATGACCTCACTCAATTGTAGATGGATCAATTACATGGCACCCTTACTGCCTATGAGATGAGGAAGAATGATTATATATCACAAAAGAAGGAAGCAAATTTCAAGATTGAAATGAAAAAAAGAAGTTCCAAAGTAAGAAACTCAAGAATGATGACATTTTTAATATAGATGAGGATGAACTAATTAATTTGATTTCAAGTAAATTGAAAATAGGTTCAGGCAAGTATAAAGGTAAGTTACCCTTTAAATGCTTCAATTTTGGTGAGATAAGTCATTTTGCTAATAAGTGTGTTTCAATTATTTTTGATTAAATTTAAGAAGTGAGAAACAATGAAAGACATATTGGGGATTAGTGATTATATATACTTGGATTGGTGTACATCGTATCTAGATGAAGTTAGGAACTCCTCTTTGGCTACGGAGGACCACCTGCTAGTAAGAACACACTACCACAAAATATTTGTTAGTAGGTTGGTGAGTGGGCTGCCATATAACTTGATTGTTCTAGGAAGTGATAAACTTCATAGGGGATGATAGTCTACTATTTAATACAAAGAGTTAAAGATGAAATGTAAAATTAAAGTAGAGAGAGAGAGAGAGAGAGAGAGAGAGAGAGAGAGTTGCATGTACCTTTTATGTAACTTATATGTAGTAGTCAATATCACAGACCAAGAAAAATATAATTTTTGTTTGTTAGAGGGTTGTTCGGGCTGGTTCAGGGTGATTTGGGTAAAAGGGTAGTCACTAACATTGGTAGGGTAAATAATGTTGATAGTGGGAACGTGACCGATGTCAGTAGGATAACTGATCTCGATAGGGGCAATGGAGTCTAAAATTCATAGAAGGCTTTCTTGAGTGTAGGGAAGGATATTTAACAAGTTATTGGGGTTGGAAAAGAGTCATATGAGGGGTTAGAAAGATGGTAATAAATATGGGTGAGGAGTTTGGTTTAGTTAAGGTAGAAGTATGGAGATGGAGTTCTACAACTCCTCCTTAGGGATAGATGGGACATATGTAAATGCTAATAAAAAATAATTAGAATTCACAAAATATAGGGATGCTTAAATGATATAAGTACCTAAATAAATACTCTTGATAAAGCTTTGTTAAGATGACTAACCTAATGAGGATGAGTGTGTGTCACCTGTTCACCATAGTTTAAGCTCTTTTTATAATGGGTCAATTATGGTTCAATATTTGACTAGTATAGAGAAGCTATGAGCTTGGTTACAGTAGATAATGACCAAAATCTTGTTCAGAGTGCTTCGAATCTCTTGAGTGAGTTTCTTCTTGAGAGAGAGAGAATGTTTGTGGGGGGTCCAAAATGGGTTTAAAATGTTTCTTTAGTAACTGATGTCAGTTATCCTATCAACGTCAGTCTCAAGTTGACCAACATTGATCAAGGGTTGACCAATGTTGGTGGCATAATAATGGTCAAAAGGGTTATTTTTGGCTCCTCTCTTCTATTTCTCCATGCCAAGTGTGACACACATTAAGAAATGGTCAATATGCGAGGTTGGGTATAAGGTAATTGGTTTAAAATTGGTTTATAGGGTAAGAATTAGTTATTTGTGGGAGACCAAGTCTAGTGGTGACTCACAAGGGGAGAATTGGTCTTGGGCCAAGGTGGCTAGGCAAGGTGGCACTAAGAATATTCAATTAATATTAATTAATTAATTAAATATATGGGTTAAAGGCATGGGTTAATAAGACTTGTTACAAAGGGGGTCTAAGTGGGGTTTCATCAGAACATGTTATACACTTATGTAATGTAATTTTGGTGTCTACATTTTCTGCTTTTTATCTTGGTAAGTTATGCTAGCAAGTTACAAGAAGAAAATGAAAGTTGAGTGGTATAGGAATGGGGTGTGATATCTTCCCCCTCAAAATGGGAACTGATTGGGGAAAACCCCAAATTGGTGACTAATTTGATACGGAGTAAATGAGATTGGTTGGTTGTGGGTTAGTAGTGTAGACATGACATTGTAGTCATAAAGTACTAAGAAGTTGTGTTAACAAGTTGAAAATAGGTGTGGTCATGGAGGATTTTGGTTAAAGTTACCAAGGCATAACTTGTTAGTGATAGATGAGAAGTTAGGATCAACCAAAACTATATCTCTAATAGTCAAATGTGTTCTAGGTATTTGATGTAGAAGTGCCCCTGAAAACACAATAGGTCACAAGTGATAAGATCAATTAGTGGTGATCTAAATCAACTAATAGTCAAACATGTAATGTATTGTCAATGTGTACTAGATAGCATGAATGATCAAGACACCAAACTTAAATGTAATGAGTGGGTACGTAATGAAATGTGTGTTTGGATAATAGTTGGTATGAGTGGAGATGAAAATAATCCCCACAATCAAGTTTGTAAAGGTAGGATGTGTGCAAGGTTTCCCTAGAATGAATAAGGTACTATAAAAAGTGATGTGCAAGCATTAAAATGCTATTACATAGTACCAACATTGGTAGTGTTATACTGATGTCAATGGTAAAGTGACTGACATCGATGGCCTAGGGCACAAATGGCTAATGTCAGTGGCTAACCAAGCTTGACAAAAAGGGGCTAGGTGGCCAACCAATTTCATTTGCATGTTGATTGGTTAGAGAGCAAGAAATAGCCAAAAAAAGTTGAGAAAATGGTGAGATGAGGTAGAGACCCAACTGGAGGCATGGTAGCATAGGCACTAGTCATCTTAGCCTAGTGGAGGTGGAGAGAGAGGCAGGGTCCTTTAATCCTTTGGTTTGTGTTTTGTTGTAATTTTGTAGATTTGAGTTGAGTGGGGGGTATAATAGGTTACTAGTGACTAGTGGGTGCGTAGTGGGGAGGGTAAGAGCATGTTTAGGTTTGTTTGGGTGGGTTTTAGGGTAGTGTAGGGTTAAAATTGGAAATGGGTAATTGGTGGGGTTTGACCTTAGAGTCAAAACAATCACTAACATTAGTGGTAGTCCATTGATGTCAATTAAGTTCTTTCTACTAATATTAGTGGTAAAGACATTGACATCAACATGTTGTGCAATGACATCGATAGCCTAAGCACCAATGTTAGTTGATAAGTGACTGACATCAGTGGCCTTGTTAAAGTAAAAAGGGTAAAATGGGGAGAAAAAGAGTTAAAAATCCATGAGGCCTTAGGGAATAGGCAAATCATGTGGCATAGAGTATATTTAGCTCAGTTGAACAATGAGAGATTGGCCAAAAGGCTTGGTTTAAGAGAGATAGGTTGTAAGGCCTTAGGTAAAAAGGAAACATTTGATAGTTAGGTGGGTAGACAATTGAGCTAGCCCCAAAAGACCCCATGTCTACTGAGTAATACCTACATAGCCCAAAAGGTTCTCAAGCCAATATAGTTCTCCCATGGGATAGGGAAAATGGTTAAGGTAGTGGTTAGAAAAGTCTATGGATTAATTTTATGTGTTTGTGGTTGTAGGTGATTCATGAATTAACCCTAAGAGACCATCTTTTGACACTCGTAACTAGGATCAAGAGAGATGTGTTAGTAGATGAGTGGGACCACATGGTTGTAGTTGGTCTTGGTGAATTTTAATGATATTTTCAGGTCACTCAAGCTGTCAGCTTGATGATTGCACTAATTGAGAGATGGGATCATACCACCAACACCTTTCACTTGCTGATTGGTACGATGATAGTCACACTAGAGGATGTATACAAGATCCTTAGATTACCATTATAGGGTGAGTAGCTTTTTGCATGCACAAGGGAGGATCATGACATATATATGGTGTCATTATTTAGTGAGCATGTGAGTGAGGTTATATATCACTTAGAATTGTTCACTTATGAGCCTTTATTTTTGGTAGATGAGGAAGAGCATCATCTTAGCATCTTGATGATGATTGGCATCATGGTTTATGTACTACTAGATGTAGATGGTGGTAGATTTTTTATCGCCTTTATAGGTGTCTTCACTCAGATGATAGAGTAGAGGACATTTTTTTCATGGGGGCCTATATACTTGGCACATTTGTATAGAGAGTTGTGGGGTTTGCATCTACATAGATGCTATAATTTATGTGTTGGGAACCTACTGCATTGATGGGTGTATGAGCACATCATATTTACATGACCACTGGGACTACCATCCATGATTATAGCAAGATTTAGAGTCAGGTTCAAATGATGGTGAGAGGCCATGGCATAGATATAGGTTGATGGCATTGTGCAAGGTATCACTCACTATAGAGGGCTACTAGATAACTTGAGTCTAGGAGATATTATCTGGTGCCCCTACTTGATGTATCCAATTTTTAGAGGTTAGGGGGAGGAGCTCATTAGGCTATAGAGCACACTATTTATCAGAGGCAAGAGAGCAGGGGAGCTCAAGATGATTCCTATGGCATGGGCCAGGAGATATTTGAGCCTTGTGTAAGATGTTCCACCTACTTTCCCTAGATACAAGTATGATGACATCAAGGTACCACTCCCTTTGCCATTGAAGATAGATATACCTAATTTTGAGTAGATATTGATAAGCATAGACGTGGTTGATGTTGGATGCACTAGGACATACCAGGCATGGTGGGTAGGACTACACCTAGTTATACCAGTTAGGAGGCTAGCTTCACAAATATATGGTTTGACACATGAGAGAGATGCTACTTTATAGGCTAGAGACATGGCCATATAAGAGAGGGATATGACTATGTAGGCTAAGGATGCCATGATTTATGATAGAGATGTGGCATTATAGGCTAGAGATGTCACTATCTAGGTGAGAGATGTGGCCATACAGGCTAGAGATGTTATAGTTATAGAGAGGGATACAACATTATATGCCAGGGACATAACAATATTTGAGAGAGATGTATTCCTTTCATAGGATTCCTCATAGGCAGAGGTCTTAGGGTTATATGGTCAGGTGGGCCATCTTCAAAGTCAAGTGGCTAGAATATAGGGATGAGTGACCTCATTGATAGTAGAGAGAGATCAGTTGAGGTTAGCCACATGGGCATTGGTATTTGTTCCCCATCCTCCTCCTCTATATGTAGTAGTACAAGTATTAAGCTAGGTAGGTGCCATGGGTCCTCCATAGATTTTATCTCTTATGAGATACAACACTACACTAGATAAGATCACATACTATGAGAGGGTGATCCATGAGTTTCTATAGATTCTTAGATTTGTAGAGTTTAGGGAGCAAGAGCGGTCAGTGACATGGAACTCAAGTTCCAGTATGTGGAGACAAAGATAGGGAAAGGGTGGTGATGACACTACCTCATCACATCTACCATAATTCTGAGGAGGTTGTGTTGATCTTGATTTTGAGAAAATATTTTTGTATTTATTCATTTTTTGTATATATACCAGCCTATGAGTTGATGATGTGAGATGTATATGAGAGAGAGATGAGAGATGTTGATATTTGTATATGATGTATATTGATTCAGCACACACACACACACACGCACACACACACACACACACACACACACACACACACACACACACACACACACACACACACACACACACACACACACACACACACACACACACACACACACACACACACACACACACACACACACACGCACACACACACACACACACACACACACACACGCACGCACGCACGCACGCACGCACACACACACACACATATATGATGAGATGTTTTATTTGATTTGTTGATGATGTAAATGTTATTTTAATGTATATGTTTATGGTTTTGTATGAATGTTTATGATATTGATATAATTATGATGTTGGTTTACTATCACTTACATGTATATGATGGCATATGCATAGTAGATGAGATTTTCATGTTTAGCTTTCCCATATGTGATCATATATACATAAAATGAAATGGTTGTATTTATGAGATAAAGGTTTAGCATTTTCCATATGTGAAATTCTATATGATTGGTTAATTTATATATTTATCATGCTCCATATGTGATGGTTTATACTAAATATAGATGTTTTGGTCATGGTTTATTTCCTATGTATTGGTATTTAGGAAATTATGTTTCAAGTACATTCTTAGTATTTACCATATATGTGATTGGTTTCATACTAAAAATCAATGGTTTAGTCTTGGTTTTTTCCCTATGTATATTGGTTTTTAGGAAAAAAATGGTTAAGTTGCATTCTTATCACCTTCCATATATTTGATTGGGTGTATACTAAAAATGAATGTGTTGGTCATGTTTGTTTGGTTTCTATATTTTCCATATGTGATGTTGTATGCATAAGTGATGGTTTTGGGCATTGTGACATTATTCATATTCATTTTTAGTTAGGAAAATGGTGGTCATGTTGCATTTTTGGCATTGTCCCATATATGTGAAGGTAAATAATATAAAGATTGGTTTTGGGGTAGGTGTAGGATTTAGAGTTGTTATGTTTATGAGTTGAGATGGTGAGTTCTTCTATTGGTAAATGTATCTATAGAAGAAAAATCAACATGTGAATTGAAAGGTAAAACAAAGAGACAAGGTGATCATTATTACCACAAACCAAAATAACAATGTAAATAGGCTCTAAAGTTTGAACCTTTTTTATGCATTGCATTAGTTGACCATTTGTTAGTTAGAAAAGTGTGGTTATTGCCTTGTGTAAAGTAAGCTCAAAGTCCCTTGAAAATTTGTTTTTGAGGGAAAGAGGTTGTAAAATTTAATATGAGTAGTGAGATACCATAACCTTTGGATTAATAATGGTATGCCCCATTTTTAGGTTGCCTGAGAGTGACTATAGACAAGTCCATGACATAAAGTTATTATGTTGTTTTTTTCTTTTTTTCGTTATATTTTCTTTTGTTATGTAAGCTGATTGATGTGGGAGGCTCACAATGGGATGAGTTTGATCAATAAGGAAGCTTTTGAATCATATTTTCCTTTGATATTATTTTTTTTACTTCGCCATCCTTCAAGGGTATGGTCTAGTCTTTTTTATTTTGCTGATTTTTAATAGTTGTCCTTCAAGGGAGCAGTCTTTTTGAATGTAACTGTCCTTCAAGGGAGAAGTCTAATTTTTTAAGAGCTAGGGATGATTTGGAGTAGTTTATGTATCCCATATTATTTTCTTTTGATTTTTCTTTTTTGATTCTTTTAGTTACTTTAGTCATGGATAAGTCTATAGAGGCTTATAGGTTTTCCACATTTTAGGATAAAACCAAAACACTTCGTAGGTTAACTAAGTGTGGAGGAATAAGGGTAAGGTGAAAATAATATGAATATAGTTGGTTTTCTCAAAGGATGAAATTAAGTTAAACATAAGGTAAAGTGTCACTTAATTATAAAAATAATGTTCATGAATGCAATGCATTTAGAGGTTCAAGTTCTGGTCGTCCTTCAAAAGAAGACAAGCGATAAGCTCCAGAGCCATATTTATGAGTTACAATGTAGGGTTTTAGCCAATTGAGAGAAAATTTCCCTATTTTCTCTTTTCCAATTTACTCACATGTTGATTTTCCTTTAAGACAAGATCTTTAATATTTAAATCACACTCTTTAAGCTTTTTGTCATAGGCACATTTGATACACTCTTGGAAGATGTGGATATGGTTAAGGGCTATGAGATAATGTTCATCAAGTAGCTCAAGTTGAGCCAAACATTCTTGGAAAATGTCATCATTAGTTAGAATTTGTTGTAGTTAAATCCTAAGAGAAGGAATTTAGACTTCAAGGGACAAAACAGCTTCCATCCCATAGACCAGGGAGAAAGGTGTAGCTCCTGTAGAAGTGTGAATGTTAGTACAATAAGCCCATAAATCATAGTGGATGTGAATGTGCCAATCCTTTCTAGCAGTGTTAACCACTTTCATAAGGATTTTGGTCAAAGTTTTGTTAGAGGCTTCAGCTTGCCCATTGGCTTATGGGAAATAGGGAGAAGAGAAGTTGAGTTTGATACAAAAGGCATCACAAAGTTGCTAGACAGTCTTGTTTTTAAAATACTTACCATTGTCAGTTATGATTTTGTAAGGTATGCCAAAATTGCATATGATATGATGGTTGATAAATTCAATGATTTTATCAGCCTTAGTGGATATGAGAGGAATGGCCTCAACCCACTTAGTGAAGTATTCTATTGTTATTATGATTGATCAGTGATGAAGAGAGCAATGGGGGTTAATCTCACCAATTAATTCTAAACCCCATTGAGATAAAGGCCAAAAGTCCTTAGTGAATTTTAAGGCATGACTAAGAATGTCAAATAGGTTGGCATGTTGTTGACATTTGAGACAATGTCTAACATAGTTAGTACAATCATGAGAGAGTGTTGGCCAATAATAGCCAAAGGAAAGGAGATGTTTATAAATTGCATGATTATTAAAATGACCACTGCAAATCCCATTGTGAACCTCCTTAATAGTAAAGGTAATCTCTTTACTAGTGAGACATCGAAGGAGGATACCATCGAAACAACATTTTTAGAGAAGTGCCCCTAGCATAGTGTAACGTGCAACATGATTTACAAACACACACCTTACATTATGGGATAGGTTGGGAGGAGTAATAGAGTAAGAGAGGTAATCTTTGAGTTGAGTATACCACAAGTTATGTGGATCATTAGTGATATTTCCCACAAAGAAGATGTTAGAGGAAATGTAATAAGGTAAAGTTAGGTGATGTATAGTGACATAGATTTTGGAGGAAGAGGAGGAAGAGGGTATATGGGAGGATAAAGAAGCCATTCTATCTACAAACTTGTTAGTTGAGTGAGGATCAAAGGTAATGGTCAAATGATTCTAATAAGGTATTTACATGATGTTTGTACCATTGTAGAGTCTCACTCTTACATAGATAAGAACCGTTGACTTGGTTGATGACTAATTATGAGTCACTAAAAATGGTTATGGATTCGATTCCTAAGAAGATAACTATTTGAATCCCTAAAATTAAGGCTTCATATTCATCCATATTGTTGGTGTAGTCAAAGTCTAGTTTAAATGATAAAGGCATCAACTCACCACCAAGATGGATGAGGATAACCCCCACTCCCCCGCCATTTTGATGTTTAGACCCATCAAAAAATATCATCATTTGATAGGTGATATTGTTGGTATAAAGCATGATAATAGACTCATCGAGGAATTTGAGATTTGAGGGTTGGATATCAAGGAGAGGAGTGATAGCTAGTTGGTTAGTGATGGTTTTCCATTTGATGGACTCTTGTTGGATGAATTCCAAATTGAATTCAGCTAGAATCATAAGCCATCAAATGATGCATTGGTTGTGGTAAGGTTTAGAGTGAATATATTTGAGAGGGTCAGTATCGGTGATGAATTAAGTTTTATGGTTGAGGAGGTAATGCCATAGTTTAGAATCTACAAATACCAAAGCATGGCATAGCTTTTCGATATGAATGTAGTGAGTTTTTTAGTCAATAAGCATTTGGCTTATGTAATAGACTACTTTCTCATGGTGGTGATCATCCCTATGTGCTATAATATCTCCTAAAGAATGGTTAGTTGAAGATATATAAATATAGAAGGGTTGGTCTTATTTAGGTGGAATAAGGATAGGTGGAGAAAAGAGATACCATTTGAGTGCATCAAAGGCTTCCTTAAATTTTTTATCCCAATGGAAAAGAAATTCCTTTTTGAGAAGATGGTGAAAAGGTTGACAATGATCTGATAGCTAAGAGATAAAGTGATGAATCAATTAGAGTTTACCTTAGAGGTTGTGGAGTTGTTTGAGTGTGGTTAGTGGAGGCATTTTGAGGATTAACTGAACCTTAGTAGGGTCAACTTCAATACCTCAAAGAGAGATGATAAAGACCAAGAGATTTCTAGAAAGAACACCAAAGATGCACTTCTTTGGATTTAGTTGAACATTATACTGAAGAAGGTGAATGAAAATGATTTTAAGGACACCCAAGTGATCCCAATGAAGTTTATATTTCCCAAGTAGGTCATCAACATAATCCTTAATAATTATGTGTAATATTTCATGAAAGATATAAGTCATGGCATGCTGATATGTAGCGCCAACATTTTTCAATCCAAAGGGCATAACTCGATAACAAAAAGTTCCCCATGGGGTGATAAAGGTTGTTTTGTGCTGATCCTTAGGGGAAAATAGGATTTGATTTTATCCTAAGAATCCATCCATAAGTGATAACATCTCATGGCCAACTATTAAATCAACAAGTTGATCAATACTTGGTAAAAGAAAGTCATCCTTTAGACAAGCAAGATTGAGTTTGCGGTAGTCAGTGCAAATATGGATTCCCCTTATTGTTTTCATAATAGGTACAATGCTAGAAACCCATTATGGGTTATCAATAGGTTGGATGAACTAAATGGAGAGGAGGCATTAAAGCTCATCCTTGGCAAGGAGAACAATATGAGGATACATTTTGTGAAGATTTTGCTTAGCTAGCTTAGCATCATGATTAGTGACAATGTTATGGGTTATGATTAAGGGGCCAATACTAGGCATGTCTTTATAGGACCAAGAAAAAGCCTTACTATGGTCATAGAGAAATGTGGTGTAGTCAGTTTGTTAAAAAGAATCTAGAGATTGGCCTATTTTAAGAATATGAGGGTCATCATGAGAAGGTAAGTTAATGTCGATGGTTGATTCATTTAACATAACTTCTATCTTAGAAGGAAGTGATTATTTGATGTAGGAGTCATCGACACCCATTTAGGTAATAATGTCATCATCAGTTGCACAAGAGATGGTGTTAATTATGGAATAATCCTCATCGATCATATGAGGATGTGTGAGAGGAAAGGATCATGTTTTCCCACCCTAGCGATGGGTAAGGGGGCCTAAGTGAATGACATTTATTGAAAAAAATTTAAAAAAAAGGAGGTATAGATACCTCCAATTCAATAGGTGATGGTGGAGAAGAAGAGTTGGAAGGAGATACATGTTATTAAATTATGGGAATAGAATAATTATTAATAAATTGAGTTGGGTAAACATACCCAATGCCATGCCTTTATTCGTCATTATCAATGGTTTGATGGGTAGGGTATTGAATGGACGTCTGAGCACCTTGTTCGTAACATCATAGGCCAAAACCTTTCCAAGCACACCTATAGAGATAATTATGCACAGATCTAGGCTTACTTAAGAAGGAAAAGTCACATTTAAACTTTTGGGGTGAAGAGGATGAATTACCCACGACAAGTGATTGATCAATTCCCCCATATGTGTAGTTAGTTTTGAGATGGGATGGACCATATGGGATGATCCTACTAAAACAAGGATTGTATTTGGCATTCATATGAGGTTTTTCATACTCTTGAGGGGTATGGAAAATGTCAAGAGTTAACAAATGATATTCACTAACTGATAATTGCTTGAAGGTTTCCTCCATGGGATCCTTATCAGGAACTTGTGTAGTTGGTATAGGTGTGTCTGGTATAGCAAAACTTGTGGAGGCTTCAGAAGTGGGTTGTGGAGGTGATGATGTGTTGAAATGAATAAGAACATAATTTGGGCTATAGCTCATGTTACATGTTTTGAATGGAGGTGGGTCGGTGGGAATGACATGAACTTGACTATTATATTCAAACTTAACACAACAGTATGATGTGGAAGGTACACATGCCACATCATGTATCCATGGTTGCCTGAGAAGTATGTTGTATTGAAATTCACCCTCTACAATATAAAATAACTTGGGAAGGGTATGAGGACCCACATGGATGTGCAATACCACAATGTCAATAGTTTTAGCAATAGAGTTATTAAAAAAATGTAACACTACATCTGTTTGTGACAAAAAATTATAAGGAAGTGATAATTGCTTATAAGCATGGGTTGAAATGATGTTTATGTTGGCTCTCCCATCAATCATAACTCTCTTGACATGAGTTTGATCAATGTAGGTAGTGATAAAGAGGGTAGAATCGTGATCTTTAGGATGTTGAGAGGGGATCTCTGAATCACTAAAGAAGATCATATAAATGGTGTTGAGAGAATTGACAAATGCTACAAGGGATTGAGCATATTTAGGTTGAACTTCAACTAATTGTAAGGCACTAATGAGAGCCTATTGATGTTGGGATAAGTTTTTAATTGACTCATATAGAAACATATTCATTGGGGATTAGTGAAGTTATTTCACCATGGAGTTTTGGATAACTCTTGATGATGACTGTTGTGGGACACCCAAGATGGAAATATTGGGATTTAAAGAGGGGACATATTTTATAAAGGGCCAAACCCAAGGAGTAGAGACATTTTTCTTTCCTTTTTCTTTTTAATTTTGTGATTGTGTAGTCACATTGATCATGTTAATCTTAAATACAGGTGAAGGAGGTGATAGAAAACGTACAATAACATCTTTGGGCTTAATGTGAAAAGGGGTTTTATGAGGCATTACAAATGTTGAGAGTTAAATGTTAGGAGTTTCAAATGATTTAACACCTAAGAGAGCATCAACATCTAAATGGTGATGAATTATTATAATGAATTCTTTGAAACTCTTACTATCATGTCCTGGAGAATGATGATATAAACAAACTTGTGAATCATTGAACCATAATGGTTTTAGTCTAAGACGATCAAATGGTCTTATGGGGGGAAGAGTTATTTTTTATGTTTTCAATAACTTACATAGATATAATACCTAGGAGCCTTGAAATGGGTTAACACTCATTGTCATAGGTGGAGTGGACACCTTTTTGAGTTTGGTGGTGATGGGTGTAGTCTTATGTGACACCCTTTTCGGTGGTGGTGAACCCACATGTTTCACTTACACATTTTTAAGTTTGGGTAAGAGACTGATAGATGTTAAATTTTTGTGATGTGGTAATGTAAATAATGGAGGTGATGTCACTTTATGTTTTACATGGGTTGGCGACACTCCCACCAAGGTAGAAGGATGTGGACCCAAAATGGATGGTAAGGTTGAAGCTGGAAGAAAGGTAGATTAGAAGGGTTTTGGGGTTTTACCTTTCTTTTTTGGTTCAAGGAGAGAGACACACCCTTGTTTTTAAGGGGTTAAATCTAACTTCATATGTGGATGAACAAGATAATAAATTGGTCATTTACCTAACGATCTTATCTGTTTTAATTTGGCAGACGAATGTGAGGTGAAGGGCTCTGAAGTAGAAGAGGAGGCTTCTGAAAGCTTAGGTGAAGCAACACACACCTTATCAAAAACCTTAGGATAAATGGTTGTGAGAGGGTTAGCAATGAAGGGAGATACTCTCTATATTGGATAGGGTGTTTTAAGGTGATCCCAAAATTTTACTTGATCTAATTTCTTAAAATCAAGAAATTTGATATTTTCCACTTAGATGTCATTGGTGTGGGTTCAAATAGTTTGTCTTTGGAAGATTGAGAGAGAGGAGATTTATTTTCCTCTGATACTTCTATCTAAAGATGGGAAAGAGTCAAAATAGGGTCATCTTCTTCAATAATAGATGAAGTATGTTCCTCTACAATAGGTAGAGAATGAGGAGATGAGGGCTCCACAAGGGGATAAAGAAATGGTATGATTATTCCTTCAACATGTGGATGAGGAAAAAGTAAGGTAAGATCCTCCATGGGTAAGAGGAATGTAAAGATGGGTTGGTTTTGGGGTCATTCAATGCTTGCTTCTTCAAATGTTAAAGTGGAGAAATCCAAATCATCTATTTGTGAAAGATAAGTGGATGAGTCACTTTCTTTTATGGGTTGAAGAGGAAGTAACAAAGGATTTCTCTTACTATTTGTTTCAAGGGTAGGAGAAGCATGATCTCTATTTTGTGAAAGTATAGGTGAGGTAAGTGAAAAGGTAATTGGTGACTCCTCATGGGGTAATGGGAGTGGTAAAGGTTGTTCTTCCTCATGTGGAAGTGGAAGAGGAGAAATAGGTTCTTCTGCCAAAAGAAGACATGGAGTCACACCAAATTCTACCATTTGTGCGGTAGGAGTAAGTAAAATAGGCACCTCTTATTGTTTTGATGGTTGGGTTAAGGGAAATATCACATTGACTATATAAATCTTATGATCTGAAGAAGTTTGAGGAGTAGTCTAGACTATGTTTTAGTTGGGCACATGATTATAGAAGGGTTATTTGAATATGTCCATATTATAGTTTGGGGGAGCATTTGGATTATCTAAAATAAGATTACCCCTATCCAACATATTTTGGACAATATTTTTAAGAGTTTTATAATCATTGGCATTGTGGCCTTTGGCATGATGATAGTTGCAAAACTCATCCTCTTTGAACCATGTTGGAATGGGTCGAGAAGGATCAAATTTGATTGGAGGTTTGATGATAGGAAGGTTGATAACTCCTTGGTTGAGTAGATTTTCTAAAATGGAGGCGTATGACTCCCCAATAGGAGTATACTATCATTGCTCATACCATTGTTGAAAGAGATTTGTTTTGTTGATTGGGTTTGATTGTGTTGAGGGTTGAGTTATGCTTGTAGAAGAAGTGGATTTCACAACCACAACATTTGTAGACCCTTTATATTTTTGATATGGATGGGAACTTTTAGATGAAGATGGATAATTTACTTTAGAATTAGAATTTTTACTACACAATTTGATCCTATCCTCATTTATAGCCTAGAATTTAAGCTTTCGTGCCATTGTGAAAGCTTCATCAAATGTAAAAAAGGTTTATACCCAAAGTGTGGATGAAATATGTTTTACACATGCTCTAGAGAAGAGCTCAATGAGATCAAGTTGAGCCAAGGAGAAGGAGATTTGGTTTATGAGACCTCTCCAATGAGCAATGAAATTGGCAATAGCTTTGTCATCAAATTGCCAAATAGAATAAAGATCTGTTATGGAAATCCTTTTAGATATATTAATGAAAAAGTAATCAAGGAAATGTTGTGCAAGTTGAGTTAAGGAGAATAATGAATGGCACGTGATGGAACTATACCAATCTAAAGCATATCTTGAAAGAGACATGGGGAATGTGTGAAGTAAGAGTGCATCATCATGTCTTATCAAATAAAAAGCATGTCTGAATGCCCAAAAGTGTTGTTGTGGGTCCTCTTTGCTCTAAAAAAGGCTAAATTTTGGGAGTTGTAATTAATTTGGGTATGGATGAATTAGTACAGAGGGGTGAATGGGCTCATTATAGATCTGATCATAAGATAGAATATTCTTTGATCTAGATACAAATGTCTCAAGGTTTCTCATTTTATCCATGAGCATTTTGATGAGGTCAAGAGGAGGATCTATTTGAGAAATACCTCCTACAATGTAAGGAAGAGAATAAGAAGTTAAAGGCATATATGACACTACCTATTATAGTTGTGTTTACATAATATAAGGATAGTGAGTCATAAGTTGAGGCATAGAAATAAATGGGGCTTGCCTAATTGAAGTAAGTCACTAGTTTGATTTGTGGTTATGGGTTGAGTGGAAGGAATATTTATGCTTCATGAGGAGTGAGTTGTGATTCAAGTGGTAATAGGTGCAAGAGTTTATGGGATGGGTACCACCAAGTTCTAAAATGGGGTTGAAATAGATCTCACCCCTTGTGCTTGTGAAGGTAAGCACATTATGACAAGGTGGAGGTTAGATTGAACAGCAGGTGATGCCACACTTAGAAGATCATGCACAATTGGGTTATTAGTTGATGTGATGGTTTGGGTAACCATGGAAGGTCCATTCAAAACTAGATTTGATACCATCAATGATGTTAGTATTCCAAGGAGTGGGTCACCCAAAGATGTTTGATTTTGGCTTACATCAAGGTAATGTTGGAGGGTGGTTACATTATGATCAAGAAATTAGTTAAAATCTTGATCACCTGTAACTACAATAGGAATTTGACTGGGGCTGGCCATTCTTTCCATATCGTGTTCCATTATGGATTTAGAAATAGAAGGGGAATGTGGAAGTGATTGATGTCTTGCATAATTAACAAGTGTATTTGCTTGGATTCATGTTAAAACCATAAAAAATAATACACTAATAGTCTAAATATACTGTGTTAAAGTCAAGTTGAAGGTAAATGAGGTTCAGAGAAAGTTTAAAAGGATATGTGAAGTTGTTGTTTAAGGTAGACCATAAATTTAAAAATTTACACAATCACTGATGTCGGTCACTTATGATGAATGTTGGTTGGGTTAGTTTCTGACATCGGTTATATATAGTCGATGTCAGTCACTATGGAAGTCTGGAAAGTACATAAAAATGAGTTTTTGGGATTTAGAGAGTGAAATCTAGGTGTTTAAAAGGTCTTTGAGAATCTATATGAGAGTGATAAACACTCACGAAGTTTGATTTTTAGAGATTATTCAAATTTTGTATTTGTCAAATTTGGTTTGATCTCGTGAATAAGAAAAGAAGCATCCTCACAGACTCAAAAATACAAAAAATGGAATATAGCATGCAACCACTAATATTTACTAGAGATTAATTTTAGTCATGTTGGCTTATGCCTTAAGCAGAGAATGAGAAAAATAATTAGCTATTGTAGGTACTATAAGTTGTCTAAGGATGGTTTCAGGTAAATTTTGGTTTTCAAAAAGTATCTATGTTAGACTAGGTACATAGCCTATGCTAGGAGCTTGCTCTCCCCAATTCATGACCCTGAAGCTGAGCTAGGTCACTTAACCAAAATATACTATTTTTCTAGAGTTTATACTCTACCAGAGAATAGAGTGGGATCTTCTCTTGGTAATGATGTCCAAGTAGAATAACCAGGTAGGGTAAGGTGATCCACCAAGTGATGAAATCCTCATGGGTCTTGTCTTAGGTATGTTGAAGTGCTTATTTTGTGTTTATGTTTTGGATGTGTATCATTTGTGACCTATGATTTATTCATAATGCTTTAATTAACTAGATGTGTTAATTATGCAACATATAGAGAATTAAATGTAATATGTTTTAAACCCAAATTGAAATTATGTTAATTTAGATGAAAACAAAGAGCATTAGGAAAAGAGGATGATCTTCACTATCCTATCTATGCATGCAGAAGAAAAGAATTCTTTTTAACATGCAAAATATATTGAGTTTATTTTATGAATAAAAAAGAATGATAGAGAGAGAGAATTCATTTTATTACTTCTAAAACAAGAAAATTAAGAAAAGTGCATTTTTCTTTATTTTTTCCTTTTTTCTAAGAAATAAGAGAGAGAAAGTGCAAGAAATGAAAAAATCATTATGGTGCACTTAATGAATGCTTAAAAAGCATACAATTAACCCAAGGAAAACTCTAGGGGTCTCATCGAGCATGCTATAAATGTTTCAATTATTTTTTATTAAATTTAAGAAGCGAGAAATAGAGAAAGAAAGGTTGGGGATAAGTGATTATATGTACCCAAATTGGTGTGCAACATATCTAGACAAAGTCAAGAATTCCTCTTTGGCTAGGGAGGACCACCTGTAATTAAGGACACACTACCACAAAATATTTGTTAGTAGGTTGGTGAGTGGACTGCTAAGCAACTTGCTTGTTCCAGGAAGTGACAAACTTCCTAGGGGATGACAATCCACTATATAATACAAAGAGTAAAAAATGAAATGAAAAATTAGAGTAGAGAGAGAGAGAGAGTTAGAGAGAGTTGCATGTACCCTTTTTGTAACTTTTGTTTAGCAATCAGTATCACAGAACAAGAAAAATACAATTTTGGTTTGTTAGAGGGTTGTTTGGGCTCAAGGTGATTTGGGTAAAAGGACAGTCATCAACGTTGGTAGGGTAACTGATGTCAATAGTGGCAATGTGACCAACATCAGTAGGATAAGTAATGTTGGTAGGGTTAATGGAGTCAAAAAATCATAGAAAGCTTTCCTAAGTGTAGGGAAGGATATTTGACAGGTTAATGGGGCTGGAAAAGAGACATATGAGGGGTTAGAGAGATGGTAAGAAATTTGGGTAAGGAGTTTGGTTTGGTTAAGGTAGAAGTATGGAGATGGAATTTTTCACCTCCTCCTCATGGATGGATGGGACTTGTGTAAATTCTAATAAAAAATAATTAAAATTTAAAAAATATAGGGATGCTTAAATGATATAAGTACCTAAAGAAATACCCTTGATAAAGCTTTGTTAAGGTGACTGACTAAATGGAGATGAGTGTGTGCCACCTGTTCACCATAGTTTGAGCTCTTTGCATAATGGATCAATTCTAGTTTAGGATTTGACTGGTATAGAGAAGTTGTGAGATTGGTTATAGTGGATCATCACCAAAATCTTGTTAAGAGTGCTTTGAATCTCTTGAGTGAGTTTCTTCTTAAGAGAGAATGTTTGTGAGGGGTCAAAAATGGGTTTATAACATTATTTAAGTAACTGATGTTGGTGATCCCACTAATGTCAGTCTCAGGTTGATCAACATTAGTCAAGGGTGTATTGATGTCAGTGGCATAATAATAGGTCAAAAGGGTTATTTTTGGCTCCTTTATTCCATTTCTTTGTGCAAAGTGTGACACCCATTAAGAAACATTAAATATTCAAGGTTGGGTATAAGATAATAGGTTAAAATTTGGTTTATAGGGTAAGAATTAGTTATTTTTGAGAGACCAAGTCTAGTGGTGACTCATAGGGGGAGAATTGGTCTTGGGGCAAGGTGGCTAGGCAAGGTGGCATAGGGAATATTCAATTAATCTTAATTAATTAATTAAATATGTGGGGTAAAGTCATGGGTTAAGAAGACTTATTACAAAGGGGGTCTAAGGGGGGTTTAGACACAACATGTTATACACTTGTGTAACATAATTTTGGTGTCTACAAAGTGCCATCATAAGTATAAGAAGGATGATGATAAATTGCATGATCAAGGTCATGATGATAGAAAGAGAACATTCAGTTCTTATATAAGTAAAAGGGGATTCAGAAGGTTTGATAATAATAAGAAGTAATTTAAGGGCAAGAAGAGTCTCTACACCAAATAAGATTGTAGTTCATCAGATGAGAGTGAAGTTAGTGATTCAGAATACGATCATGAAGATGATGGTCCTACTAAAGATGAAGATCTATTCATGGATGAAGAAGGAAGTTATTCACATAAAAATGAGCCTACTTGGAGTGATTCAAATGATGATGAAGATGAAGATGAGGTGGACCATAAGAATGCATTAAAAAATAATCATGAAGAACTAAAGATTGAAAAGAAGATCAATAAAAAGATGAAATCTAACCTCAAGGACTTTTAAGATCAATTCAGTGTGTTTGAATAAATAATGGATGAAGATGCCAAGGAGCATGAAGATATTTTGAAGCATCTCAGTTGTCAATTGTAAATCCTATCTACAACCTAAAAGATAAAGAAAATGAATGTGCAAGGTATATAATTGAACATGATTCATTTAAATCTAAGTTAGAGAAGGTATCTATTAAGGTAATATATTTTTTGAGATTTGAAAAGAGATCAAGTGATCTAGACAACATTCTAAATGATCAAAATCATGCAAGTGATGAGACTAGTCTTGGATACAAAGAATAAATAAAGACTACAAATCAAGACAAGATGAAGACTAATGAACAAGGTGGATCAGCCTTTGAAGACAAATCATCATACAAGGAATAAAGGTGCTAGATAAATAAAGACAAATTAGATCAAACAACCAAATGCCATGAGGTATGCAAATTTTAATGGTTAATGCTATACTTATAAACGGTTTGGACATAGATCTAGAGAACTTAGAAGTCCTGTTAAGAATAAATTTGCATGGAACTATGATGAGGGTATCAATCAAAATGTGTAATCAAGGTTGAGTGTTTCAACTATCATGATATAGGACACTTTACAAAACGTTGTCCATTTAAGGGAAGGCAAGATGAGTTTCCTTCAAGAGATATTAGATGTTAAAGTTGTTATGAAGTAAGACACATTGAAATATTTTGTCCAAATATAGAAAGGCAAAAGGAGCTTTTTGCAAAATTATGGTGTGCTTGAATTTTGAATAGAGAGGTCACATTGCTAGGTTGTGTAAGTAAAGGCAAAAAAGTCAAAATAGGTTCAATCAAGCTCTCAGAGTACATAGAAGATGACAAGTTAACTCATGGAGACCAAAGGTTGTAAGTTGGAGTTATGATGAGTTTAAAGGTCTAAGTAATATGTTTGCTATGGTGGAGAATGCTTTAGAAGTTGAGTACTATCAAGATCTCTCATTAACTGCTCATGTTGAGAATGAAGAGACCAAGCTCAAGGAGAACACCAAGGTACTAGTTGAGGCTAGTCCTGAGATGTGTATGGATCCAAGTGAACATCATGTAATTGTTGAGAAAGCATCATGCAAAGAAAATCAATTATCTATACCAAGTGATGAGGATCTAAGATGAAAGAAAGATTCTTTAGATAAAAATGTATGTCATGAATCTATGTTGTCTCCATGTATTGATAATCCAATCATAGAAGAAAAGGAGAATGTTGTAGTAGTTGAGGAAGTTATTTCTCTAAATCTAAAGAAGAAGAAGAAGAAGAAGAAGAATTATAAGTATTAATTGAGCAAGGAGGATAACGAATATGAGGATTTGTTTTTGTTCTAGAGAATAGATGTATAGAGGGTGTCTCTATCTATGCTTCTTAAGAGACTCCTTTCAAATGGAGAAGCAAGTGTTATTATTGTGTTTTTTAGCTAAAATAGTCTACAAGGTTATATTGAAGGTTCATAGATGGAAAAGGAAGATTTGTGGTTTTTCAAGATATTTTTTTACATAGAAAGGTTTTTTGACCTTATTCTATCATGCTCTAGGTGTATTTGTGATTTGAAGGTTTGTTGAAGTTAAATTAAAGTTTTTTGTTTGCTCTCAGGTTTCCTAGTTTGTGCTTATGAGTATGCAAGTCCTAAAATGGGTTATAAGAAGTCAAGGTTTATAATGGTTTGGAAGCTGAAATCTCGGTCTAGAAGTGTGTAATGGTTGTCTACATGTGTATAAGAAATTTTAGAGGTAGACATTGCCTTTGTTTGTTTTGAGACTCTATGGTTTTGGGCATTGCTAGAAAAGTGGTCTACCTTATGAATTTAGGCCTATAGCTTCTTAATATTTTGAATGGAAATTTTTTTATGTCAAATCAATCTTCACATAGATTTTAAGGTTTGTGGTTCTCAAGTTATTCAATTTTTTGTCAAGTTAGAGGCTTAATTTGGTAGTAAGGTTTGTGAAGGAAGTATGTTATAGATGATGATATAGTTATTTAAAATTGGTGTGCTTAAGGGGTTATATGACATTGCTCTTGATATGAGGTTTTAGGTCTTGAAGTTGTGTCTACATAAAGTTGTATGCTTTTCAAGTTCTAGGTAGGGCTACAAGGAGTCTAGACAGGCCTAGTCATGCAGATGTGATTTTTGTTTAGATTCTCAAAAAGAGTAAGCCATAATTATTTCAAGGTATGTTATTAGGCTGGTTTAGTTCATGTTTCTTATTTTGTATAGAGCAGATATAGATTTGGTGGTCATAGAAGTGTCTTGAAAAAGAAGGCTAGTAAGCTTGCATGGTGGTTCTTCATGGTGTATAGAGATCTAAAGATGATAAAGTGGTGTAATTTATAAGATATCTTAGGGGGAGTCCCTCTTAGATGTTTTTTGGTAAGTTCCATCAGTTTTTAGTGTTTTATATGTTATTTCTTCATTATTTGCAGTGCTTGATTGAAGAGAGTGTTGGCATGGAGCAAGAGGATGTTGTCAAATAAAGTTGAAGTAAGCTCGGGGTAAGTGGGAGTTTATATCATATTTATAATATGCTCCTTTCCTATTTGATAATGTTTTTAGGTCCTCAAGATTAGTTGGTTCCCACTTTATCATTATGTCAAAGGGGGAGAAAGTTCCCATTGTGGAAGTGCTTGAAGAGAGAGAAGGTGAGTTATATATTGTTATATATGATGGTTTTTGACATAAATGAAAAAGTGGATATTTTAAGAGAGTTATCAGTGATGTCATGGTGATTTAATTTAGATGACCTTGTGATTGGATGAAATGCTTTTATAGCCTAAGTAATAATGATAAAGTGTACCATGTGCTTATTTTAGTGTGCTTTATGTTGGCTTGGTTGATATTAAGTTTTGGCATGATTAGAGATGTTCAAGGATGATTATGGTAATTGGATCATGTGTAAGAAGTACCTAATATTTTATATATGCTTTGAGAGATTATGTGTGTTAGGATAAATCAGAACCCAAATCTATCCCCAAATTGCATACAAGAGAAACTATTGAATGAATTAATCTAATATTCAGGATATAAACATAAACATGCACATAACAAGAGACAATAGATTTAACATGATTCACCCAAGATGGGATACTTCCACTAAACTTGTCCAGTATTATATTTCCAAAAATATAAGGGAGAAACAAAATCCTATAACAAACCTTGTTTTAACTCTCTATCTTTTTTGCCTCCTTTATGTGTACAATATGTCATCCTCATACATCTTAGCAATATATCAATAAATTTTAGGGTAAAAATGAATAAACATAACCTCTACCATCAGATTTGGAAACCTTTAATTAATGGCCTAGATTGACTATGAAATTACAATTTAACAAGGCAATTTTAATTAAAAAAATTCTCCCCCTTGCAACCCCCCACAACATCAGGGATACAAAGAATGGGATCCAAAACCTAACTAAAATAACATAAAATTTTTGACCTCTAATACTATAAGATAATCAAGATCCACACATAATATTATGCATAAGTGGAATTATTCTGGTAGTCCATAGTTTTCATCTAGATAGTTTGGGTCTAGTGGCATAAAATCTTAGATAGTTTGATGATGTCATTATTACCTCATGTGGATGAGCCAAGGGGAGTTGGTCATATGGTTGTGATCTAATTTGTACCTATTTAATATGCACTAAATCCTAGGTAATGTGCCTAAACATATTCATATTCAAATATATGCAATTGCAAAGTTGGGATCTCAGGCATTTTGATAGTGTTTTCACATACTTAGCCAAATTTGAAATGTGACAAAAAGAGACAAGTAATCATTTTGATGGCAGCATATCTCATATGTGTCAATGATTTAGGATAATTTGATCATATGGTTCTACTAATTTTTTATCCTAATTTATTTTTACTAAATTTTATATTATGCACTAACGCACGTCAAAAGTTATGCATGTTCAAATTTGGTCTCCCAAATAAATTCTAAGCATAGTTAGCTCTGTGATAAAAGATTTTGAGAAGGCATTTTAATGGAATCATATCTCAAAAATATGAAGGTTCCAAGAGTATTTTTTATATGTATGGATTTTACTATGTGAGGATAACATCTGGTCCAAATTTGAGATCATGTGTCGAAGTGTGGTGGAAGTTATTAAGGTCTAAATTAGGCTTTCTAGGCATATTATAGTTGGTCCCCATACATAGTCAATTTGCATGATGTTAAATATTTGGACCTATTGCAGATATAAAAACTCATTCTATTTCAAACAATGAATATCTATAGTGTGAAGTAAGTCAAAGAGGTCAAAGTGTTCACTAGTTAAAAGAGGTAAAGATCATGACCAAATGAAGATCCAAAAATGTGCAAGTGATCATACAAATCATGATCTAATGGTGCATATTGATCAAGATGGTAAGAAGTGTTCAAATTTTAGAAAATGAGAAAATTTATAATATAAGGATCTAATAACAAGTGGGTGCTCATAAATATTGATCAAATGGTGATTGTTGATAATTAAAGACCTGGTTGATCTATAGAGATCAATGAAGCATGTTGAGTCAAAGTTTCTAGATTGTAAAAGATGAGGTAAACTGTCAAATATTTGAAATTTGAGAGTTGGAACCTATGTATTAAAATTCATATAAGATCAGTGGTGTGAGATTGATACAAATCTGAGAGGACATGAGATGATTGCATGGTTTTTGAGGTTTAATTGTGACTGTTGCCATTTAAATATTTGAATTTCACATAAGGAAAACCCAAAGCTCTATATTTTGTCCATATCCTTCTATAGAAGTCAAATTTGATATTGATGTAAAAATAAAAGTTGTATAGGAATCCAAAGTACATATGTAAATATAGATTTGAAGATATAAAAGTATGTACAAACATAATTATAAATGTTCATATTTGATTATGTTTTTGTATTTGTTTTACAAGTGACCCTAGAATAGTAATTGAGATTATGTAGATGTTGTTTCAATGTTTCATGGTGAATTGGATATTGGAGAGTGTTTTAGACTATATGAGGATTCTTGGTGAGTATTTTGGAGGTGTTATCAATATATATTGAGTATGAACAATGCTTAATAAATTGACTATATATTTGGTAATGGTGTTCCTATATATAAGGTCTTTGTTTGAGTTAATTGAACATATATAAAGGTTAGGAAAGGTGACTATGATCATTTGAGGATGTCATAGGGGACATAAAGAGTGGAACTATGTATTTTTAAGTGGTCATGTGTTTTTTTTATGTGCAAAAAAGTGTCAAATATTTGAATGGGTCTCCATAGGCCCTAAAAATGATTTAGGCCTATTTGAAAGTGTGTTGTGCTTAAGTGTGACCCATGTGAGATTACTTAAGGGTGAATGCATATTTTGTGTCCAAAAAGGAAATATTGTGATCTTGTTAATTCATGATTGATCTATATATAGTGAAACTAAATGTGTTGGTTTCTAGATGTGTATGTGAGATACTTGGTAGAGATTTGTGAGAGGCATATGTGTGTGGTTTGAGGAGAGAAGGATAGGTAGTGTGCCTTTTGGTGGAGTTAATAAAAAAAATAGTTGGTTGACTATTTGTATGACCTATAGGTCATGTTTCTAATGTTAAGATTGTGTTTTGGTAGTTTGAGTATATGCAAAGAGGTATAAGTGTGCATATGAGGATAGTTTGTGTGAAGAAGGAAAGAGTTTGTGACATGCCTATGTGAGAGGCCTATTTGAGATAGAGAGTGTTTGTGTAGAGGTTAAAAAATAGAGATCCACCATCAAGTGTTGAAGACATCATTTATAAGGTTGAGGTGTTCAAAAGAGGGTCTAAAGAAATTGGTCTTCTTTAGGGGTAGTTGTTCCTTTTGAAACAAGTGTTTCATTAAATACCTTTGGTCAGGAGGACATGATCAAGGTTTTTTTTGTCTAAATAAGTTGATAAGTCTCTTCTTTGTAATTTATTATAGGATATTAGTCCATTTGTGTTTCAAGCTTAAGAGTAGGTTTTATTCCCCATGTGGTTTTCCCATAGAAACTGTGTTATGTGTTTGATCTTATGTATGCATTGAATGTATGAGCTCTCTTGTTAATGCTTCTTGATCAAGTTGATATATGCTGATTGTTAGAGGTATAATCACTAAGAGGGGTAGTGAATCACTGAGCCTAGATATTTCAATTTCAATTGCAATCCTTTAAATGTACAAATAACTCAAAAGAAAATCCCCACACAACAGCCTACTATCTCATCCATTTGAGTTCAATGAGGAAAGCCAAAGCCCCATAAAAGCAAAATACCACTAATATTAATGGGAGTCCTCATATAAATAGTCTTGTATCAATTGATCTCCACCAATATGATCACCTTTCCCAAAATTAGACCTATGGATGACTACCAACCAAAGTTATACTAGTATTATTAAGATGCATTTTAAAAGTACCACAGGGTTAAAGGGCATGATATAGAATGGTGTATGTAATTAAAACACTACATCAAAGATTTAATTGAGAGGGGTGACATTGAGATTAGAGGATAAGCTCCCCTAAATCAATCATCAAATGGGCAACTTGGCATTTACAAGGATCTACTCCCTAAGCATGGCCAAAGGAATTAGAGACCATAAATAGACTAGGGTTAGGCCTCTTCATCCAAATATGCCAACTACCATAATGTCATTTACCATTACATTAACAACATCAAAATCTATAATATCCAACAACCCATTCCATCTTCATCCCCCATCCTAATTATTATCAAGCCACTATTGATTATGTAGTCAATACTAGATGCAAAAGATAGTAGTTCTCACAACACCTTTTAAATACCCATCCAATTCATCTACTCCCCAAAATGGGAATGTTTCTAAGATGGCTTCAAGATATTTTGATAAATCTTATGATATCATTCAACAACTTGAGAAAACTCTAGCTCAAATATCTTTAATGGATCTTCTCAATACATCTGCTTTACATTGACAAATATTAAATCAAGTGTTGAATGACCTAGAAGTACCTAATGACTTGGATACTAATCAGTTTTATGAATTAGTAGCACACCTATGCCCTTCACATAAAATCACTTTTATTGCCTAGGATATGCCTCCCATTGGTGCACATCATAATTACCCCTATACATTCAAGTGACCATTGCCCACCATAGAGTTTCTTGGGTTCTCATAGATGGAAGATCAGTGTTAAATTTAAGTAACCAAGACTTTTTGAATAAATTGGGATATTCAAAGACATTAGTAGGGTCTACTTTGATAATGATCAAAGCTTATGATGATAATGAAATGATGCAGGAACATCATTATGGAATATATTTATCATGTTGATTTCCCTCCATTTGTTTAGTTTTAAAAATTTTAAATTTGGCTAAGTACCCTTTAGGTAGGAAATCGAGTCTGTTGGGTGAGATTTTATGTGGTTTGTGTTTTCTTATGTTAGGAGAACTATTTTGTTCATTTTGGGGAGGTTTTTGTGTGACGCCTAGGATAGGATGCAGTGTCTAAGTTGAGAAATATGTTTGGTAGGAAGATTTTCGTGCAAAAATAGGGGATATATGTCTTGGTGAAAATGAAGCATGGGAGAGACCGGTAATGGTAGAAAAAATCTATACATATGTTTTCTTGTTATATTAATAAAGTATGTAATCTTTTGTTTGATGCAAATCAATTCTGAGATTGAATGTTTAAAAAAAAAAGGCTGTGTGATGTTCATATCGATTCTGAGATCATTAGCTACCTGTTTGTTGTTGATTCAACTATTTTACTCTTGATTAAACAAAGATTTGAATATAAAACCAAACAAATGTTTGGTCTGTGACCAATTGAGTCACCTGTGAAAAGTTTCTTGCTGGGGCACATATATCTGCTGGGTCGCATACTACTGTTGGGTCATGCCACAATTTGAGTTGAAAGTCAAACAATGATGGGTCTTTCATGGAAAATTTGATTTTGGTCTTTGCAATGCATATATGTTATGTTGGGCATTCCAATGTATTGAAACTAAGCAATGATTCTGTGCTCAAGTGAGTCATCAGCTACTAAACTTGTTGGATATGAGTCCTAATTGAACTTTTATACTTTCAATTTGAATTAAAACATACAAAATCTTACTAAATAGGCTAGAATAGTTAATTGTATCTTTAAATCCAAAATTTTGTCTTGTTCAAGAATTTATGGGCTGTTAGCCTTATGCATCATGAGTAAACTATCTAAAAAGTAGAAGAATCTAGATGATATTCTGTGTTTGAAGAAATAATTTGTAAAGACATATGTTTTATCCCTATTTACAAGAGATTTTTTGTTCATCATTTAAAAGATTGCTAAACATATAGTTTAGCCCTATTTGCTAGAGGTCTGTTTCATCATTTGGTATCAGAGCTCAAGGGATTGTGTACAATCTAAAGATCCAAGAGAAGAAGAATGTGACTTGTGAAGAAGAAGCAAGATGGCCATGAGAATTAGGAATAGAGGTAGAGATGGAGGAAGGAGACCTAGAGGATAGGTTACACTGGTAGAAGAGATTAGGAACCTGATAGCTAGGCTACAAGACCTAGAGATGGCTCAAAGAAGAGGCACTGACATGGGTGAAGTCAGTGATAGAGAAGAGGAGTCACCAAAAGATGAATTGGTAGTGGAAGAAGAAACAGCTAAAGATAGGTTGATTAGAGCCATTATGAAAGTGAACACAAAGCCAAAAATGGAGGTTCCAATGTATGAAGGTAATTTGAATGTGGAAGAATTAATTGATTGGATTAGTGCATCAGACAAATACTTTGAGTATGAAGGAATTAAAGAAGATGATAAGAAATTCAAGTATGTGATGACAAGGCTAAAGAACCATGCATCCCTATGGTGGGATGGAGTACAAGAAGAAAGGAGGAAGAAAGGGAAGCCAAAGATCAGAAGCTAGGATAGAATGGTAGCAAAAATGAAAGTTAAGTTTATGCCTAAAGATTATCAAGCCAATCTTTTTAAGAAATTACAAAATTTGAAGCAAAAAGAGATGTCTATAATAGAATACACTGAAGAGTTTTACAGGTTGACTATAAGATCAGGTCATATTGAGGATGACATAGAGAAGGTAGCTAGATACACTAATGGTTTAAAATTTTCTATTCAAGATGAGATTAGTCTTCTCATTCCTAAGACAGTTAAAGAGGCATATCAATTTGCCTTAAAAGCTGAGGAGAAGATTGCAAGGAAACAAACATCCTTCTCAAGAGGAAGGGGCAGGTCCATCAGAGGTAGAGGATTTCAAGGAGGTAGAAGACAGCTACAAACATCTCAAGAAGAGGCTAGCAGCTCACAAAGTTCAAGAGGTAGCTATACACCAAGAGGAAGAAGGCTATACCAAGGATATCAAAGAGGAAGAGGAAGATTCATGGGCAAATGCTTTAGGTGCAACAAGTATGTAGGACACAAGGCATATGAGTGTCTAGAGAACCCTTCTACTAGCTATGAGAGGGGTGTACATGTGACCCTAGGTGAAGAAAAAATGCAGAAGTTGTAGCAGCTTATGAAGATACCCCAGAAGAAGGTGAGTCTCTTTTGATGAAAAGAATCTTGTTAAAGCCAAATAAATAAGTTGTAGAACCACCTCAAAGGAAAACTTTATTTAGAACCACATGTAAAAGTAAGGGGAAATGCTGCAAGGTCATCATAGATAGTGGAAGTACTGACAATCTTGTGTCAACTGAGATGGTGGAGAAACTAGGCTTGAAGAAGGAGGTACATCCTACACCTTATCAAGTCTCTTGGCTACAAAAAGGACACAAAATCCTAGTGAGTGAACAATGTAAAGTAGATATTCAGATAGGAACATATAAGGATCATATTTTATGTGATGTCATGCCCATGGATGTATGTCATATCTTGCTTGGAAGGCCTTGGCAATTTGACAGGAAGGCCATGCATGATGGAAGGCAGAATACATATATGTTTGAAAAGGATGGGATCAAGCATACACTCACACCATTGAAATAAGAGGCTGCTGCTATTGTAGGACAAAATTCTAAAGTATTGATAGTGAGTGGTAAAGAGTTTCTACGTCAAATGAAGAAGGAAAAGGTAAACTTTGTTGTGATTGGTAAGCCAAGGAGTGTAGTCACTAGTACTAAGTTGATTGATTTGCCTTTAGAGATTCAAGATATGTTGAATGAGTAAATTGACATTGTGGTAGATGATTTACCTAATGAGTTACCACCATTGAGAAGCATTACCCATCACATAGACTTGATTCCAAGAGCAAATCTTCCAAACAAGGCTGCCTATAGGTTGACACCAAAGGAAAATGAAGAGATCAAGCACCAAGTTCAAGAATTTTTAGACAAAGGATTGGTAAGAGAGAGTTTAAGTCCTTGTGCTATCCCCACAGTGTTGAGTCCTAAGAAGGATGGGAGTTGGAGAATGTGTATAGACTCCAGAGCAATTAACAAGATTATTATCAGGTATAAATTTCCATTGCCAAGAATTGATGACTTACTTGATTGTTTGAGTGGAGCTACATATTTCTCTAAGATAGACTTGAAAATTGGTTACCATCAGATTAGGATAAGAGAAGGGGATGAATGGAAAACAGCCTTCAAGACCAATGATGGACTCTATGAGTGGTTAGTTATGCCATTTGGACTAACCAATGCACCAAGCACCTTCATGAGGTTGATGAATGAAGTGCTGAAGGAGTTCACTAGTAATTTTGTGATACTATATTTGGATGATATTTTGGTGTTTAGTCAAACTAAGGAAGATCATTTGAAACATTTGAGGATGGTATTGAGTAAGCTACATGAGGAGAAATTGTTAATCAATGTTAAAAAGTTTAGTTTTCTAAAAATAGAATTGATATATTTGGGGTTTGTAATTTCAAAAGAAGGATTGAAGATGGATAAGGAGAAGATTAAGGCTATACTTGAGTGGCCTACACCTAGGAGCACATATGAGGTAAGAAGCTTTCATGGTTTGGCTAGCTTCTATAGGAAATTCATAAGAAATTTTAGTGGGATTATTACTCCAATGATAGATACAATCAAAAGTGATAAAAGAAGTTTTTGTTGGACTGAGGCTACTGATAAGAGTTTTAGATTATTGAAAAAGAAGGTAACTGAAGAACCAATCTTAACCTTGCCTGATTTCAATAAGCTTTTTCAAGTAGAATGTGATGCTAGTGGAACTGCAATAGGCACTATTTTAAGACAAGATGGGAAGCCTATAGCATACTTTAGTGAGAAGTTAAGTGATGCTAAGAAGAAGTATTTATCCTATGAATATGAATTCTATGCACTTGTATAGGCTTTGAAGAAATGGAGGCACTATCTTTTGCCTAAAGAATTTGTTTTATTTACTGACAATTATGCTTTATAGTTCATTAGCAATCAGAATAAGTTAAGTCAAAAACATGTTAAATGGGTTGATTTTCTACAAAGATTCACATTCACTATTAATCACAAGAAAGGACAATCTAACAAGGTTGCAGATGCTCTAACCAGGAGGAATTTGATTATGCAGGAATCTCAAGTATTTTGGGATTTAAAGATTTGAAGGAGCTATATAAAGAAGATCCAGACTTCAAGGAACTATATGAAGCTTGCATGAATCTAGTGGGGGTTGATAGACATCCTTGGATAGATTTCATGGTTCAAGAGGGTCTATTATTCAGAGGTAGCCAGCTTTGCATTCCCAAGAGTTCCATGAGAGAGAATTTGTTGAAGGAAAAGCATAGTGGCAGCTTATCATGACATTTTGGGTAGAATAAGACATTAGCACAATTGAGTGCTCATTACTATTGGCCAAGTATGGGTACAATGTCAAGAAATTTGTTGAAAGGTGTAAAACATGCCAATATGCCAAGGGAAGTAGTCAAAATGCAGGTTTGTACCAGCCACTACCCATTCTAAATAGACCTTGGGATTCAATAAGCACAGATTTTGTAATTGTTTTGCCAAGAACTCAAAAAGGTCATGACTCCATATTTGTTGTGGTAGATAGGTTTTCAAAGATGGCTCATTTTATTCTATTTTCAAAAATAAGTGATGCTACTCACATAGCTAATCTATTCTTTCAAGATGTTGTTAGATTGCATGGATTGCCTAAAAGCATTATTTCTGACAGGGATACCAAATTTATTGGGCACTTTTGGAGAACTTTATGGAAGAAATTTGGAACACAATTGAGTTTAATTATAGCATATCATCCCCAAATTGATGGCCAAATAGAGGTTGTCAATAAGAGCTTGGGCAACATCCTGAGAAGCCTGGTAAGTATGCATCCAAAACAATGGGATCTTGCACTTGCACAAGCTGAATTTGCCTATAATGATTATCCTAACAGAAGTACAGGATTGAGCCCATTTCAAATTATGTATGGAATGCATCCAAGAGGTGTGTATGAGTTAATAAATCTAAGTAGCATGGAGATAAGGAGTGCTGATGTAGAAGAATTTGCCAATGCCATGCAAAATTTGCATGAACAGGTAAAGAAGAAACTTGAAGAAAACACCATCAAGTACAAGTTAAGGGAAAACCAAAAGAAAAGAGAGGTTAGTTTCAGTATTGGAGACTTTGTTCTTGCTCACCTCAGAAAAGAGAGGTTCCCAAAAAGGGAATACAACAAGCTAAAGGTAAAGAAAATAGGACCATGCAAGGTAATAAGGAAGTTTTCAAATAATGCATATGAAATAGAATTACCAAAGGGGATTGGAATCTCTCCAATCTTTAATGTTGTAGATCTATATCCATACAAAGATGAAGGGCAACCAGCCAAAGAAACTAAAATAGGGGTAGATGAAGTTATCCAATGGGAGTAGCAACTACCAAAGGAAGTGCCAAAGGAGATTGAGAGCATCTTAGACAAGAAAGTAGTTAAAAAGACAAGGGGCAAAGAATATTTCCAGTATCTAACTAAGTGGAAGAATCTACCAACTGAAGATGCAACATGGTTGACTACAAATGACATCCTTATGCTGGGCACAAGCATAGAAGAATTGATGCAAAAAAACAAGTGAAGAATACTTCTTCTGCTCCTTGGAAGAATGATGCAGGAGCATCATTATGGAATATATTTATCATGTTTATTTCCCTCCATTTGTTTAGTTTTAAAAAATTTAAATTTGGCTAAGTACCCTTTAGGTAGGAAATTGAGTCTGTTGGGTGAGATTTTATGTGGTTTGTGTTTTCTTATGTTAGGAGAACTATTTTGTTCATTTTGGGGAGGTTTTTGTGTGACGCCTAGGATAAGATTCAGTGTCTAAGTTGAGAAATATGTTTGGTAGGAGGATTTTTGTGCAAAAATAGGGTATATATGTTTTGGTGAAAATGAAGCATGGGAGAGACCTGCAATGGTAGATAAACTCCAGACATATGTTTTCTTGTTATATTAATAAAGTATGTATTCTTTTGTTTGATACAAATCGATTCTGAGATCAAATGTTTGAAAAAAAGGCTATGTGATGTTCATATCGATTCTGAGATCATTGGCTACCTATTTGTTGTTGATTTGACTATTTTGCTATTGATTAAACAAATATTTGAATATAAAACCTAACAAATGTTTGGTTTGTGACCAATCAAGTCACCTGTGAAAAGTTTCTTGCTAGGGCGCAATATTTGTTGGGCCATAGTTTCTTGTTGGGTCGCATACTACTATTGGGTCGTGTCACAATTCAAGTTTAAAGTCAAATGATGATGTGTTTTCCTTGGAAATTTTGATTCTGGTCTTTTCAACGCATATATGTTATGTTGGGCATTCCAATGTATTGAAACTAAGCAATGATTATGTGCTCAGGTGAGTCATTGGCTACTAAACTTGTTGGATATGAGTCTTAATTGAACTTTTATACTTTCAATTTGAATTAAAACATATAGAATCTTGTTAGATAGGCTAGAATAGTGAATTGTATCTTTAAATCCAAAATTTTGTCTTATTCAAGAATTTATGGGCTGTTAGCCTTATACATCATGAGTAAACTATCCAAAAAGGAGAAGAATCCAGATGATATTCTATGTTTGAAGAAATAATTTATCAAGACATATGTTTTATCCCTATTTACAAGAGATTTTTTGTTCATCATTTAAAAGATTGCTAAACATATAGTTTAGCCCTATTTGTTAGAGGTCTATTTCATCATGAAAGGCCATCAATGGGCACCATTTACCTTCCCATTATTGTGGGATGTTGTCATGTCCCATTTTTCATGGACATTGACAGGCTTGATGATTATCCTATTATGCGACCTTCGTAGGCTGATTGGATGGATAGAAGGTCATGATGGAGATTCGCTTGGCTTTGATTTACAGAATTCCTATAGTTGGCTCTCATTCAGGTTATTTCAGACAAATTGGGCCTGCGCTCCTATTATTTAAGGATATTTGACATACAGTGGAGCACCCTTGTTTTGATATGGTCATGTGCAAAATCACTCCCTGGTTCACCAGCTTCAGACGGTTCAAGGATCCAACATGTATTGAGGGAGATATTAATATTTGATCGATTTAATCAAATATTAATTATTTGGTCTAATTTTAAATTAGATATTAATTAATTATTAATTAATTAATTATTTGGTCTAATTTTAAATTAGATATTAATTAATTATTAATTATTAATTAATTATTAATTATTAATTAATTGGTCTAATTTTAAGACCCAAATTCTAATTTAAGAAGCCCAAGTTCTAATTTGAGGAATTCTAATTTTAAAACCCCAAGTTTTAATTTGAGGAAATCTAATTTTAGCAAGCACACCTTTGGAAGGGTATAAGAGTTTCTCATGGGAGAGAGTTGATGGTATGAATTGATTATTGATATTGATATTGAAGAAATTCTTTTGTGAAGACTGAGCCAAGGGTTCCAGGATTCCATTGCAGTGGAGAACGTCAACTCTTCATTGTGTGTGATTTAGAGGCTGTGAGATATCAGCTGATTTATTGCCAAATTGAGAGATAGCTTCATCCAAAAGTTATCATAGAGGTACAGATTTGAGAGATAGCTTCATCCAGAAGTTATCACAAAATTTCCAGGTATTTCTTTAGTTAGTTTTTGATCCAATAAGTTATACAAATATATATCTCCTATGTTAGAATCTATATTCTTGAGATCAGGTTGTTTAGCTATCAAGGGTTAAGAACATATAGGTTTGCAGCCGTACTAAGTCTATACAGGACCGTACAGATCTGCTCAGGCATCGACCTCGATAGACAGAGAGCTCCCAGTGACTGACATCGATCGACGAAAGACCGATGTCGGCAGAAAGCTGACCGACAATGACCGACGTCGGCGAGATATCGATCGATGACGGCGTCTGTGTGTCGACATAGAAAAGCTGAGACCTTCCAGAATTCATATTTCATTGCCAGATTAGCAAAAGCCAGGGTTTTAAGACCAAATTTTAAATATTCTTTTATTTGTATGATAGAGACTCAATTGTGTAATCGTCCAGAAGAACAAGTGATGAGATCTTTGATTTGCTATTGAGAGATTATATTGTGATTTGTTTATGCATATTTGAATCTATTCTACAAATTCGTATCTTTGTTCAGAGTTTTTGTGTTGCTATATTCCCTGTTTGAAGGGGATATTACAGTTGTTCAGAGCTTTTATTATATATCAGAGTTGTGTAGAGACAAAAAGGGAGCCCCTAAGTAAGGGACATCACAGTGGTATCAGAGCCAATGTCTTGCCATCTTGTTGGGTAGTTTAGGTAGATTGAATCAGCAAAGTATCATAATGACTTCATATACTCAGAGGTAGTGGGACAATAATATGAAGAAGTTATAACTAATTTTGAAGAGGTTGAATGAATCTCTTTCATATCCTACATCTAAAGACAAACCCACACGGTATATGACATCAAAGGATAAGTGGAAGTTATTAACTCTACGAGCTCAGGGGAGGTTGTCTTTTGATTGCTTTGTTAAGCTGAGAAGAGATCACTACAGATCACTTAGACAAGAGCACAGCATGTCTCATGATTATTATGAGATAGAGGATAGTGAAGATGAGGATGAGTCTGATGCTTGCACTCAGAGTGTAGAGGTGTGTTCAGATGTTAGTGCACTGAGGGTTGATGATCTCTCAGTTATGATAGAGATTGTAGAAGAGTCCCAAGATTTGATTATTACAGATGATACTCAGGAGGATGCAGTGGACAATTTTGAGGACTTAGTTTCACCAGCCGTTTCTCTCAATATGGAGGAGTTAGACAGTGATGCTATAGTTGTTGATACTCTATATGTTGATATGAGCTATGGAGTTGATTCACAAAGTATGGATGGTAGTACTCCAGAGATCAGTGATTTTGAGTCTACTCTTTTGGACCATGCATCAGAGGAGGATTGTAGGAGACAGTCTAGCCAGTGCCACCATGTGTCTAGTCAGTTGAGAGTTAGTGAGCGAGACATTACTACCACTTGCAAGCATCTCGATGATGCTCGTCAGTTGTTAGCAGTTTATGGATGGGGTTTTCCTACTAGCATCGAGCAGGGAGGTAGTTATCTATCCTTGACAGATATCCACTCTTTACGGGAGGCTATCTAGTTGTTGAGATAGGACTATATGCAGTTGGTCACCGACAGAGATTATCTTATAAAGTGGGGCAGCACAGCATATGATGCATTATTGGCCAAGGAAGATAAGGTGAGTGAGCTTACTCAGCAGCTTGAGGTGACTTCTAAGATTCTTGAGAGTACATAGTTAGCTTATGAGGAGTCACAATTTCATTTGGCTGAGATGACCATGGAGTTAGAGCATTTGTGGTCTTCACCAGCCCCAGACTCAGAGGTTAGTACATTGATTGTTGTTGGTGAGTACGCTCCTATAGTTGTAGCTAAGGAACATGTTGTTGAGGGTGACACACCAGTTCAGGATTTGGGAGTACCTAGTTCTGATGAGTTTGAGATACCAGTGGAGTCGAGTCTCCATATTGATTCTTCTCACACATATGACAGTGTGGTATCGTTCGTTATGCCACCCTTATAGAGGGATCAGTTATGGGATGGATTGGCACCATCTCTTGCAGATGGAATTGGCAGTTTGAGTTGTCCATTCTACTTAGGTTATGATGTTTTGAGAGTTTGTTTCTCATGTGTTCTCGACTATGGCAGTTGGGCTCTTAGAGTTTGGTTGAGTTGCATTCGCCAATTTGATTATGGGTTTCTCTTTGTTCTACTTCTGATAATATTCCAGGTACTTGCATTGATTTACAATAGTGCAGAGCATAATTACATTTGGGATCCAGGTGGATCGAGTGGTTCATTGTTCTGAGATTGCTAGGGGACAAGCAATTTTTGGAGGGGCAGATTGTCATGTCCCCTTTTTCATGGACATTGACAGGCTTGATGATTAGCCTATTATGCAACCTTCAAAGGCTGATTGGATGGATAGAAGGTCATGATGGAGATTCGCTTGGCTTTGATTTATAGAATTCCTATAGTTGGCTCTCATTCAGGTTATTTCAAACACATTAGGCCTGAGCTCCTATTATTTAGGGATATTTGACATACAACAGAGCACCCTTATTTTGATATGGTCATGTGTAGAATCACTCCCTGGTTCACCAGCTTCAGACGGTTCGAGGATCTGACATGTATTGAGGGAGATATTAATATTTGATCGATTTAATCAAATATTAATTATTTGGTCTAATTTTAAATTAGATATTAATTAATTATTAATTAGTTAATTATTTGGTCTAATTTTAAATTAGATATTAATTAATTATTAATTATTAATTAATTGGTCTAATTTTAAGACCCAAATTCTAATTTAAGAAGCCCAAGTTCTAATTTGAGGAATTCTAATTTTAGAACCCCAAGTTCTAATTTGAGGAAATCTAATTTTAGCAAGCACACCTTTGGAAGGGTATAAGCGTTTCTCATGGGAGAGAGTTGATAGTATGAATTGATTATTGATATTGATATTGAAGAAATTCTTTTGTGAAGACTGAGCCAAGGGTTCCAAGATTCCATTGCAGTGGAGAACGTCAACTCTTCATTGTGTGTGATTTAGGGGCTGTGAGATATCAGCTAATTTATTGCCAAATTGAGAGATAGCTTCATCCAGAAGTTATCATAGAGGTACAGATTTGAGAGATAGCTTCATCCAAAAGTTATCATAAAATTTCCAGGTATTTCTTTAGTTAGTTTTTGATCCAATAAGTTATACAGATATAGATCTCCTGTGTTAGAATCTATATTCTTGAGATCAGGTTGTTTAGCTATCAGGGGTTAAGAACATACAGGTTTGTGGCCGTACTAAGTCTGTATAGGTATGTACAGATCTACTCAAGCACTGACCTCAACAGACAGAGAGCTCCCAGTGACTGACATCAGTCGACAAAAGACTGATGTCGGCAAAAAGCCAACCGACAGTGAACGACGTCTACGAGATATCGACCGATGACGGCGTCTGTGTGTCGACACAGAAAAGCCGAGACCTTCCAAAATTCAGACTTCATTGCCAGATTAGCAAAAGCCAGGGTTTTAAGACCAGATTTTAAATATTCTTTTATTTGTATCACAAAGACTCAATTGTGTAATCGTCTAGAAGAACAAGTGATGAGATCTTTGATTTGCTATTGAGAGATTATATTGTGATTTGTTTATGCATATTTGAATCTATTTTGCAAATTCGTATCTTTGTTCAGAGTTTTTGTGTTACTATATTCCCTATTTGAAGGGGATATTACAGTTGTTCAAAGCTTTTATTATATATTAGAGCTGTGTAGAGACAAAAAGGGAGCCCCTAAGTAAGGGACATCACAGATGTGTAGTGTATTAGACACTAGTCCATGTTGTAGATGTGGATTTTCTATATAACATGTTGCTTAGATACCATGGATTCATGAGATGAAAGTTTTCCATCAACCCTACATCAATTCCTAAAGTTACCTCACTCTAGAATGAAGTCACCATCCTCAGAGTTAGACCATCTTGATAGTTTTTAGATGGATCAATCATCATCACCATCACCTTATATAGGCATAAATAATTCTATCCTATGTCTAATAGCTTTTAAATACATCTACCCTAATCATCTTGAATCCACATAGAATCCAACAACCAATTTCACTCATATGAATATCACATCCATAGGTTATGGAGAATATGAATACAGAACATTTTCCATAGGTGATTTACCTCTCTCTTCACATAGCTATGGGTCCTCAGCCATGAGGAAAACTAATCCCATCAAATATCAATTTGAGCCAATATTTTTTTCAAGCACTGGATTCTTATCTAAAGAATACATTGAATATGGGGATGATTATTGAATTATTCTAGAATATGAGGCCCTCATTTCTCCTAAAAAATAATATCCTCGAGTCCAAAAAATGATGGAGAATTTGCATTATAAAGGGAAAGGACCGAGAAAACAAGAACAAGGCCAAATTGAACCCATCATGGTTCAATAACATCCAAAATATTTTGTTCTAAGGTATGGACTATATGATGATGACCTAAATAATATCATTATGGATTCTCTTTCAATCCTTGGGTCATCTCTCCCTGATGACGACATTGAAATAGGTTCCATCAGTAATTGCTTTGAGGATCTCACTACCACTAACCTTTTCTCAAATACCACCATTTACACCATTAACATTTCCCTCTTCTATCTATCACTTATTTATTGGGATTCAAAATAGGGGCCTTCTTTTGACATGTTTCAAAATGATGAGGCTATTTTGGACTATATGGGAGCTAGAGATTTCATGCCATTTAGTGACCATGAAAAGGGATTTTTGATAAATATTTGTCGATCTACATACTTCAAAGAGAAACAAAAACCCCATAATCAAAGTGAAGAGGAATACTCTGATGAAGAAGAGATCCCTAAAGCACCAAATAAACTTCTACATATCTCATTAGAATCAAAAAAATATTTTGGCATTGACACTGAACTCTTAGAGTACTTTACTTCTGATGTTCCCAAACTATCATTACCTCCTTATAAGAACAATCACCCTCCCTTATTAAGGATGTGATATAATTCAACATTGGTACCAATCAAATTTATCACACCAAAATAACATGAAGTTATTATAGAGCTTCTTAATGAATTTATTGACATATTCACATGGAGTTATGTTGATATGCCTAGATTAGAACCCTCATTGGTAGTAGACCACTTGGTGCATCTGAATACAAAACCAATCAGAAAAAAGATAAATTCATCCCAAGGTGGCATTATTGGTTAAAAAGGAGATATAGTAATTCTTGGAAGTTGGGTTTATACACCCTATAGATTATTAAGATTGGATTTCTAATATTGTCCCTATAACCAAGCCTAAAGGTGGAATTAGAATTTGTAAAGGCTTATAGGATATCAAAAAGGCATGTACTAAATATGAATTCCCTCTTCCTAACATCGACATGATTATAGAATTTATTACTAGATATAAAATTCTCTCCCTCATGGATGGTTTCTTAAGATATAATCAAATCAAAATTGCACTTGGGGACTAGCACAAAATGACTTCCATTACTCTATGGGGAACATTTTTCTACCAAGTCATGTCCTTTGGCCTTAAAAATATAGTTGCAACCTATCAACAAGCCATGACCATCATTTTTCATGACATGATGCATGACATCATCAAATATTATGTGGATGACATTTTAGGGAAGTCTCACATAAGATCTGAACACCATGTGGTTTTAAGAAGGATTTATGAATGATTAAGAGAGTATAAAGTATGTTTCAATCCCATGAATGTGTAATTGGTGTTACTTCAAGAAAATTATTAGGATTTATAGTTTCAATAAGAGGCATAGAAGAAGATATAGTAAAGGTAAAAAAACATATAAATACTTCCACCTCACAATCTTAAGTAACTCCAAAGTCTTCAGGTAAAATTACAAGCCATAAGCCATTTTATTTCTTATCTTGTATATAAATGTCACCCCTTCACCCATCTACTAACGAAGGGGACTAATTTATAATAGAATTCAAAATGCCAATAAGCTTTTGAAAATTTTAAACAATATTTGGCAAATCCACCTATACTATCACCACCCATGTTGGTAAGAACCTTGCTCCTATATATTTCAGCAACCCCATGTGCAATTAGTGCCCTCCTAGAATAACATAATGATTATGGTAAGGAGTAATCAATATAATATCTTAGTCACATGTTAATATACTATGAGTTAAACTATACTGTAATAGAGAAGGCATGTTTAGTCATAGTTTTTGTATCATATAAAATTTGGCACTACATGTTGAATAATCAGGTACAACTCATTGCCAAAGTTGATCCCTTGAAATATTTATTGTCCAAATCAGATCTTATTGGAAGAATGGGAAAATGGATAATCTTGCATAGTGAATTTCAAACTGAATATGTCAACAAAAAGGCTATAAAGGGAAAAGTTATCATGGATCAATTAGTTAAGGCACCACTTGAAGTTACTGATCCCCTTGTCATGAATTTCCCAAACGAGGCTATAATGAATACTTCACAATCAAATAGATATCAATTATACTTTGAGGGCTCATTCACCATGCATGGATTAGGGGCAGGTATCTTCCTCATCACCCCACAAGGTAATCCTATTCCAAAAGCTTTATACTTTGCCTTCCCATGTACCAACAACATTTTAGAATATGAACCCTTAATAGGTAGTCTTCACATGGCTATTCAATGGAACATACATCACTTGTAAGTATTTAGTGACTCATAACTAATTATCAAGTAGGTCAATGATGAATTCTAGACAAAAGACAAAATTTCTTCTTTATAAATAGTTGGTGGATTAGTTAAAATGAAATTTTCAATCCATAACATTTGAGAAAGTTCCATGAGGAAGCAATAAAGTGGTTGATTTAATGGCTACTATTAGCTCACTATCAACCTCCTTGAAGATGTTCTAGAAGGTAACTTTTGAATTAAGCATCTAATTATTTTATCTCATTAGTCCATGGCTCCTTTTCAAATTTATGAAATTAATGATCCCAGCCTTCCATGGTACCATGACATTTAGAAGTACCTCCATGACAACATCCTCCCTCTTAACCTCAAATTTCATCACCACAAATCCTTGATTCATCACACCTCGCTATACACCATCCTTGGAAGCATGATTTATCATAGAGGCTATAATGGAACCTTGTTGAGGTTTTTGACATCAAAAGAGGTTTATCAGGTGGTCAAAAACATTCATGATGGTATCTATAGTGGGCACATTAGTGGAATGACCCTGGTTAAGAAACTCCTCTAAACTGGTTATTACTGGCCAATGATGGAATGAGATTCTTGTCAATATGTGAAAAAATGTGTGGCCTATCAAAAAGATGGAAACCTCATTCATGCTCCTACATAAGAATTGCATTTGATTATGAGCCCATGGCCATTTTATATATGGGGCCTTGATGGAAAGATTAATCCAAATTCATCAAATGGTCATAAATTCATTATCATCGCAATGGGTTATTTTACCAAATGGTTAGATGTAATGCCACTCACCTTACAACAGGCCTCTAGATCTCAAAATTACTCTCAATCAGATCATCTACTATTTTGGCATACATACCAATATAATTACAAATAATGACAAATCATTTAAGAATAAGGAAGTTGAGGCCATGTGTCAAAAATATCACATCACATAACATTTTTCCACTCCTTATTATCCCTAGGGTCAATGGACAAGTAGGGGCAACCAATAAGACCCTCATTAAAATTTTGAAGAAGATAGTTAATCAAGCAGGCATTAATTTGTATACACAACTATATCTAGATCTATGGTCTTATCATATAAGTGTATGCACACCTACTGGGGTAATTTTTTATGCCTTGGTTTATGGGACCAAAATAATCTTACTAGTGGAATTCAAGCTTCTATATCTTTGAGTCTCACTAAGGGAAATTGTCACTGATCATAATTATAGGAAAAAACATCTAGAATAATTCGAAAACTTTGATGATAAATGTCAAAAGGTTCTTAATGACCTTCATGCATATAAAAATAAACTCAAAGGCCAATACCATAAAAAGATCTAGCTGAGGGAGTTCAAAATTGGTGACTTGGACCTAAAGGAGAATCAAGAAAACACCAATGTAAAAAGAGATAAAAAGAGGAAGTTTGAATCTAATTGGCTAGGTCCCTATATCATCATTACCACCTTTGGATCAGGGGCATATAAAATAGCTACACTTGATGTGGAATAACTTGATGATCCCATGAACATCATGCATCTGAAGTACTTCTATAGCTAAACAAGTTTCATTATCTTCTATCTCTAAGACATCCCATATCCAATCCATTCGCCCATCACATTTCCTCACCAATCTAATAGTTTATAAAAAATCCATCCAATGGTGAAAACTAGTTTGTTTGTGCCTTGGGAAAGTACCATGATGAAAATTGATTCCCAGTGTCATGGTAAAATAACACCAAACCTTTTCTTAATAGTGGGAATCCATCATATGGTTTTTGAATAGCAATGAGGGGCAACTACTTTAGCATAAAGAAGCAAACATGGCATGTCACATACTAAGAATATTTGTTGGAAGGTTCTCTGGAATCACTTTTCCATACTTAGTATACATATCCCCAAATCCCATAATTTCTTGATCATTCCTATCACACCTTCCTAAAATCTTCTTTGAAAAGTGTGTCTCCCCTTTAGCCTCCAAGTGATAACCCATCTCCACTCATCTATTGATATCACTAAGCCTTAGGTCCACACTATCCCACTAATAATCATCACTCCTAATCACTTTGTTTTTCATCCCTATTAACATAATTATTCTAACTTTATGATCTCTTTGACTTTTTGGTATGATTTTATGTTTTATTTTGAACATGTATATATGAAATATTTTTATGTACATATTAATGTGTTTTGACTGATTTTGTTTGCATAGCACTTTAAGTCTATTTTATCTTATTAATTTTCATGGGAACAGTGATGGTATGAGTGACTTATGAATATTTTTTTGGGAAAGTCATTTCTTAAATAGCGTTCCCCATGCATCTATGCTAACGTGTCTTTGACTTATCATATCCTTGACATAAAGCTAAAAGATGAAACATTAACAAAGATTGCATACATTTTAATGGCTTCCAAAATCATTACCCCTCTTATTTTCTCCAACAACCTATCCCCCTTCTTATCCTAACCATTCCCCATCATATCTACCCTTACCCAAAGGCTAAACCTATCCCATCCCATCACCACCCTACCCCCATGGTGTAGGAAGATTGCTACCATAATAACTAGGGACTAAATGAACCAAATAGGGGAGTAATTTATCCATATCATATTTACCCATGTAAAATTATGTAGCCATCATGACATATGCATAAAACACATCACATCACAATCATAATCATATCATAAGTTAGATATAAACATTCATCTCATAAAACAACATTCCATAATAAAATTCATATACCATATACACTACATCTAACATCATCTGTCAACATCAAACATCTACAACATGCCTACCTATCATCATAACATCATCAATAAAATTTCAAATCCATCTATCATAACACATAACATGCATAAAGGAGAACCATATCGTCTACATCATACATCCATAAATATAATAAAATCCATAACATTTAAACTAATCACATCACCCAAGTTTAAAAAACATAATGTATGTCTATATAGTCAATATCATCATCACATCAAAGTAAATACATCCCATATCCATATACATAATAATAATGAACAATGTATATGCATTCATCAGCATCAAATCTCATCATATATATATCAAAAATCAAATGTCCATCATCCACATGGAAACCATGTCAAAATATATAATACAATTACATGAGCCCATAGGGAAAGAATGAGCTAATAATACAAAAAATCACTGATACATATATACATCCTAGAATTATGGTTGTGGCCTTGGTTGTCCTTAACCTCCTCTAGAAGGTTGTTAGACTAATGTAGATGAACTAACATGAAAAAACATTTCATGACACTTAGTTAGAACTATAGCCTCATATAGTGTCTAATAATATTATGCCTCACATGTTAGTAACATGATGTTTTGCATCACATCCATCATGCCCTACCCCCTTATCACCTAGCTAGCCTCATCTTTATCCCTCTCAACCACCAATACCTATCTATTAAAAGTGTGAATTTGAGCCTATTGTTATCTAATCTAGACCTAAAATATTATAATCTAGCCATCTCTGCTCCAGATATGGCTCTACAAAGTGGAAATCTATGTTTGGGCATGGGTGAGGTTCCCATTACACTATATCACGTGTGCCTATAATGTTATCACATGCCTTTACAATACATATATTTGTCATTGTATCTAGGCTAACTACTCATCCCTCTATGAACCTTGAGCTTGTAGTGTAACAACCTACCCCCACACCTAAACTAGCTAGCCATCCCTCTAAGTTGTCATACTCTACAGATGGGCTTATAGCTAGTCTTTCTCATGTTTAAGTGTCACAATCTCTAACATTCATGCTTGTATCTCACCCTATAGTTGGGTAACCAAAAACTAATCCTCCTCTATCATAGGCTACCAAGAAAGACCTACACCACCAATCCCATTGGCCTATGTCCTATGCTATACCTATGGCTAGATTAGTCCCTGATCCTTAATTGGCACATATGTTCTTGCCTATCCCTAGACCTGAGGTTCCACTTGTCCTCTTACAACCACTTAAACACCATCTCCCCCATCCACATCCATGACATCCTCCCCACCATCTCCATCCTATCCACCCCATATCATCACCCATCTCCTCCTTCATATGCTCACCCATTCCTAAAGAACTCTCCTCACTACACCCCATCTAACCATAACCTAAGGTCTTGTCAACCTCAATGGTATCCTGGGCTACCACCATGCTATATATGTTGTTGTCACACCTAGATCTAGAATGGGTGTATAAAAATCCCACTAAATTGTGGAAATACAATCGTAATATGTACAAGTATTTACTCTATTCACAAGCCTCCCATATTATGGTCTCTCCTACTCACTACATGTCAATAGATGATTAGGACCTAGAACATCCTAAACGAAACCAAACTATCTCTGCACCTGATCTAGTTGTTATCTCTTAATAATCAAATCACATCACCCTTTTAGATAAAACTTTGTGAGCATATACTCTATCACTACCTCATCATCCCAGCCAAATCACATGCCTCTCTAGGGCATCCATGTAATGTGCTCTATTTGTAGGTTGGTTAAAGCATCTCTATAAAACCTTATCTACCTGCATGCCCCAAATACACTCTTAACAACATAATCTAATGAAAGAACATCAACTACTCAATCTCATGCACTAAAAGTGTACCTAATGGTTGTTGGATAGCAATGTCCTTCCAATGCCAAATATATAATAATAAAGAAGGCCAAAAACTAGAGGCTCCTCTATATTCTCCCAAATGAATCTCTTTATATGAATGTGCCAACACTATAGGACCCTAAGAAAATATTTGATGATCCTGCATCATATCTTCTACCACATTTCCTAAGTCGAAGTGGAACCCCTAGCTGCTCTTGTCTAGCATAATAATAATAATAATAATAATAATAATAATAATAATAATAATAATAATAATAATAATAATAATAATAATAAGAGACATCACCACTAGTGTTAGTCTCTTTAGATTACCCTCATGTAAGCACCTATCAATATCTATACATATGTCCTACATCCCCACATATAATCTATTCCTTAGGCACAGTAATGTTTGCATTAATACTTAAGGCTACCAATATATGCTATATCCATGCATGACAAGGTGGAATAACCTATATACATCTTATAAGGTCACAATTATCTCCTTGGTCATGAAATAAAATGTGTTAGTCTTTGAATTCTAGCATTCTACCAATGTTGTAATCAAATCCCAATCGATGCAAATCAAAGGCATAGTCACCACATCATGAAGACCAACCAACTCTAGTACCTTGAACTTCACTAGTGTCAGTTACCACATCTAATGGATTACATCTAACTACTGTAACCATGATGACATCATGCCTAGATCCTCCTACACTAATCACCATCCACCTATCATTATATTCACCATCAAATTCCTACCCTATCTCATTTATCTTCTCTATCCAAATCCATAAAAACCCACCTATTTCCTATCCCCTATCAAAACCATCTAACACACTCATATCTTTAACTTATTAACCTCTTTTCCCTAGCCTAACCTCTATCTCACTAACACTACACCAAATACTACTTATCCAAACACCCTCACACAACAACACCTAACTAACCTAGTCAACTCACTCCCATCCAAGTACCCCCTAACATCTACATAATCCCCTTATCCCATACTAACCATATAACTTACTCAACTTACCTAACTAACTAACTAGCCTAACACCCTAGGTCATATACCCTAACTCATCCCCCTAACACTTATCCTTTTTTCTAGTCCTATCAAAATCTCTACTTACAAAATGTCCTTAGTAGTGGTTTTGACAAAACCACAAATCACTAATAGCGATATTGTAAAATCACTTCCCAGTCATGATATTGTAATATCATGGATCCCCTATTGTGGTATTAAAATACTGTAAATGAGGACTTGAAGTATTATAATACCATAGGTTAACCCTACAAGCCATAGATCATGATGAAAATATCGTGACTAGGGGTAAAACCATTAGCTGTCATATTATCAAGGCAATTTTGAAATCTTTTTCTGAAAACATTCATCTAAAAATCTACCAAAACTAATAAAAATCAATAAAATAACTAAGCTAGTGTCTTGTTACTCATCGTAGGTCCAACATCTACCTCCCTCTAGTGCTCTCAAACTCTCTCACTATGATGAGAAACTCAAGGTAGCCGATCCATGGTTTTGCCTCAAATCTCAAATCACAAAAGTCAAAAGATGCAAATGACCCAATTTTGACTCTTTTATCCTATACAACCCCCCCATAAACCCTCGTAGCCCATCACTAACATCAACTATCCCAAATATCATCTAATTGACTAATTATCCCCATATAATCACTTCTAGTCATCTTCTACCACTATTTAGGGCATAAAAGGCCTAACTCCATATCATCCACCTTATCTTATGTCAATAACTACATCAACCTATTGTCTTTTAGGACTATGTAGGTAGTACCTAGGTCCGCTTTGTATGCCTAAGAATTACTCAGCCACTATTTATCCCTCATTGTTTCCCCTTCTTGGATTAGTCACTCAATAATTGTATTACAATTTTAAGGCCTACATCTTATAAAAAGTAGCTCTTTGTCCCTAATAAACAATCATAATCAATATCATCCCTTCTTCAAGCTTTCCCTAGTATGTGTCCTTACTATGGGATTTATCACTAGCTTAAATCCATCCCAATTTAATTACTCTTATCAATTATAATGATTTTTAGACATTTGTCTCTTGTCTAGAACACATAACTTGAGCTACTTTATCACCTTTATCCTTGGGGTATCCCAACCCTATCTTCTTGTGATCCTATCCCACCTAAATATTTATGTTTGAGTGACCATCTAGGTTTATTTCTTCTCATATGATCCCTTGAGGGGGTATAATATCCTACTAACATTTGAGATTATCTAAATTAGGATTATTCTTTGAGAGGCCATTCCTCCCACACACGAAATGACCTTTCAAATAGGGGGAAAATGTATGCACTATTTTATGCTCACCCCACTAGTTATACTAACTCTCACTAATTTAGTCTAGTTCCTATATTTCTTAGTTAAATTAACTAATGGTATAATAACCCACATCCCATTCCTATATTCAATAAAACTTTACCCCATCATAAAACCAATTAATATCCCCATTAAAACTCTAATATATCCCATTACCTATTAACCTATTCCTTAAACTAAATAGCCAATTTAAAATTCATATTTATCCAACTATCACCCTAGCCACCCTACCACCCTAGCCATTCCTACATCCCTATGTATCCTAAATCTCATTAACTCCCATAAAATCCCCCATTATCTCTTAAGCTAATTACTAAACCTCTATAACTAGGGAATCTCCTCCAAAATTCTTAAAGTCTATAAAATAGAGACTTCTAAATAATTTTAAATTTACCTAAAATTCCCTCTATTATTCTATAAAAGGCCATGCTTGGGCCATAGCCAAACTAACTAGAAAGCCATCAAACCATAATCTTGCCATTATTATTGCATCCATAGAAGCTCTATATCACTAATCCAAGACATTATCAAACTCATCTAACCATTGGAGTCCATTGTCAAAGACTTAGCAAGCAATCCAAGAATTCAAACTTTGGACATCATATAATTCAAGAGAAAATCCTAGAGTGGAGTCATAAGGAGGTAAAAATGATGGTGAGCATGTTACTATTATTCTAATTTACCTCTTTTATCCATTATTATTAGTGTAATTGATTTTTAGGTTTTTATTACTAAGTTTATTAATATTTCTTAAACCTAAAATTTGGTGCACATTCACTAAGATCCCCCCATGATCTAGGCCTAGAGATATTAGCTTGTTTAGTTTGTTAATTTCATTATTTTTGGAACTAACACCATACTAACCTCCTCTCTTGAGTCAAATTACTTGATCACACTTTATAATAATCAATTTTATTGATTATTATTTGGAGTAGATCCTATCATTATTACCATTCCTTCTACTTCATTGGTTTTTTTGGTGTCATCCTTATGGCATGTGTATCTTAAATATGATCAAGGGTGGCGAATGTGTGAATTAAATGTTAAGGATTTGAATTAATTTCCTTTATTTGTATGGTGGAATCATATCATTTTATTTCTCCCTTGGGCTATGGATTGTTAACCATCCATGTTTTGGCTTATAACATGGATCATGGAGTAGAATTAGCTTTAGCTACACCAATAGTGTATGGCAGAAACATTGTCTAATGAATAGATTTTAATGGAGGAATCTCAAGGGATAGGCTCAAGAATATATTATGGGTACCTTTTGAAGAAAATTTTCAAACAATCTCATCAATTTTGGGCAAGGAATAGTTGGAGTAGATACTACATAGTCAAGTCAATTCAGTAGTGGCATCAATGTTTTCAATGAATCTTATGGTTCTATTAGACTCTGATGTAGTTTCAAACTTGGTTATGTTTTTATTCAAACCAAATTAAAGATGTGGTTTATTAGAGGAAATTTCAAAATTTGAGCTAGGCCCTGTACAAAGCTTCCTTTTACTTGATTAGATGGGGTGCATTTGGTGCTTGTTTCTGCTTTTTGAGTGATAGAGACAAGATTTATGGTTATTTTAAGATTTGTTGAGGAGATCCATCAAAAGGTTTGTGCTTTTGATAAAATAGAGGGTAATTTCCTATCTTTGAATCCCATTTCCCACCTAAAAATCCTAATCATGGAAATATCTGTGGAAGGAAACCATGTATAATAAGGAACAGGTGTAGGAAAAATTGGTGGCTTAGGGGGGATTATAGCTCTATATTGGTTGCCAAAATTACCTCAATAGGTCATCATAAAGCCCATGCAGGGCCATTTAGATAACAATAGAGTACTTGAATCTTTGGTTGGCTATAAATTCAACATTAAATATTCCAAGTGGATTGTGGAAGGTGAAAATTCTTTTATGGCTTTTAAGGACAAGGAACTCATCATCATGGATGATTTGGAAGATAAGGTAGCACCTGAATAAGTAAATTATGTATATATGGTTGTTTTTTATAGTCTATGTCTTTTTGTTCTTATGGGTGGCCTCTTGGCTCTTATGGGTTTTTTTCCCTTTTTATGTTGGTTGTTATTTTTTTTTTGTTCACTCAACACACCACTTTGTTTGGCATTTCTTATTTTTTTGTCTTTGGTCTCATCCATGCTTATTTGTAAGGTTTTTTTTATAATAAGGAATAGGTGTAGGAAAAATTGGTGGCTTGGGGTGGATTATAGCTCTATATTGGTTGCCAAAAATACCTTAATAGGTCATCATAAAGGCCATGTAGGGCCATTTAGATAACAACAGAGTACTTGAATCTTTGGGTGGCTATAAATTCAACATTAAATATTCCAAGTGGATTGTGGAAGGTGAAAATTCTTTTATGGCTTTTAAGGACAAGGAACTCATCATCATGGATGATTTGGAAGATAAGGTAGCACCTAAATAAGTAAATTATGTATATATGGTTGTTTTTTATAGTCTATGTCTTTTTGTTCTTATGGGTGGCATCTTGGCTCTTATGGGTTTTTTTTCCCTTTTTATGTTGGTTGTTATTTTTTTGTGTTCATGTAGACACCGAAAATGTGTCTGCACCTTGGTCATCTTTCATTCTCCCCCCTTGTCCGCCTCAACCCATATCCTAACCCTTGTCCTAGCCCCCTCCATTTATCAAATTAAAATAATTAAATATTTGGCCCCTTTCCACCTCACCCTTGTCACCTTGGATCCCCTCCTTGGATCCCCCCACCTCTCTCCTAGCTTTTATTACCCAAATCTCCCCTTTATCCTTCCTCTCGCATCCATTTATGTCCTCCTTGACCATTTTCCAATGGCCCCTTGACCCGGCAGTGTGCAAGAATAGACAGATGCTAATTTTAGCCTCTGTGCCCATTCTAACCTCGCTGATGTCGGTCATTATTCGGCTGACGTCAGCGGTTCTACCACCATCGGCAACCTTCAAAACAATTTTTTGCAACCATTCTATAGGACCCCCCATGAATAGAATCCTCTTGACACTCTAGGCATTCGTATTCTCCTTTCTCTCCACCTCGTATAACAACAGCAGCAGGTACAGGCACTCTACATTAGTCATTTCTTCTTGCAACAGGTCTTCCACAGCTCCAACAACAAGCTCCTCCATTCTTCAATCAACAAGCAGGAGGTAAGCAATTTCATTATTTCATTTCATTATTTCATTTAATTTCAGTTACCTATTCTATCCACTATCTACCACTTGCCCTGTCCTTCCCTTGAGAGGCTGAAAAGCCTTCTCAGACCATGTCTCCTATCCACCTTCCTTTTGCCCTGTCACCCTTTCAATCCAGTCCCAGACAATATTCTCAGTCCCTCTGACCCAAGACAAGTTCCTCAGACCTCAAAGCAATCCCTCAGACCTCTGAACAGACCTCCTTGACCCTCAGACAAGACCATAGTCTGTTCTGCATGTCCATAGACCCTATCCACAGTCCTGAAACCTGGCCTGACCTGTCCCTGACTACTGTCTCGACCGACCTCGGCCAGTACCCCTACTGACGTCGGCAGTCTAACTGAGGTCGGTGACCTTCCTGACCGACATTGGCAATACCGCCAACCTCAGTGACTGTGTAAAGGCAGACAGCTTCTAAACAAGTACGCATTTGTCTTAAGTTCTTTCTTTTTATTTTTCATCATTTATCACTTTTTGTCTCTGATCAGCATTCTGTCTTTAACAGTAGATTGACATCCTCCAAGAAGCCTTTATGCTTCTAGGACCAAGCTCTTGCTTGGCAGTCCACCCTTTTGTCATCTAACATTCTTCGTGTTTAGTGTATTTCTCTTTCAAGTGTCATTCCTCCACAGCCAAAGAGGAGTTCTCACAACGTCTGAATTCTAGTGTGTAATGTCTACAATCTGGGTACGTACAAACCCTCATCCCTTTTCTTTAAGTTTCTCATTTCTCTATCTTTTGAATGTAGAAAGCGATTTAGCATAGAAACATTCTGGCACGCCGGTGGGACCCTAGGGTCTCCCTTGGGTTTCTTTCCTTCTTTTCATATAGGGTGCATTAGGATCCTCCCTTTTCACCTCTTCCTTCTTTTCTAAATGACATTATAAGCAGGAATAAAAAGAACTTTTCTTTTCTTTTCTTACATTTCTAAACTAGTCAAAAATCATATTCCTCAATCCTTTCTCGACTTGCTTTCATCCGAACTTAACATTTTGACTTGGGGCTTAAAACACTTTATATTCCATTTCTGCTTGTGCTTGCATTAGTCCACACTTAGTAATTAACAAAATGCATATTGAATTAATCATAGATCACTTGATGTTACACAACCTAAACCACTTGCACTAAATCTAAACATCGAACTTACTTGAGACAAGGCCCGACTGGGATTTCATCCCCCAGCGGATACCTTACCCATCCTGGTGATCCTACTCGGATTTCATCACCAAAGGGAAAGCCCACTCTGTTCTTTGGCAGAGTCTAAACTATAGGGAAAGTATATTTTGGCTAAGTGGGACCAGTTTATCACTGGACTCGTGAAGTGGGGGGAGCTTGCTCCTTATCACCAGGCCATGTACGAAACCTAACCTAGACTTCTTGAGTGCCTAAACAAAACCTAAAACCATCCATAGACTACCTCTTCTAGGACCTGACTCAAAATCCAATCTTCCTACACACATTTCTAAGGCATAAGCCACCATGATCCTAATAAATTTCTAGGAATTTAACGCTTAGGATTTGCTTGTGCTCTTCATATTTTTTGTTCTTATCTGCTTGTTTGAGCTTGTGAGGATGTCCTTTCTTGCCTTGAATGGTTCTGACTCATAGTCAAGCCAAGGCTCTAGTCAACCACACAAGGCATCAACCACTTCTGTCTACCCCGTCCATAACCAGTCCTATAATGGAGTTCCACTCAGAGACTGAAAGAACTCCTACTCGTCCAACCCCACCCCAGACTCCTATTGTCCCAAAAGGGGACCAAGATTTTGCACGATTCTTAGACCTCAATGTCAAAGCCTTGCAGCACTATCTCACACATAGCCAAATGTGAGACTCCTTAGGCAATCTGATTTACAGAATGTCGACCTCCCTTGTTGCGACTATGGCCGTATCGACAACGTCCGTAGTTCAACCTTTAGACACCCAAGCTATCACCTCGACCAATGACCAGAACTTGACCAAACTTCCAAGTGTGGCCTTTCCCTCCATCTTTGGGCCCACTTCCATCAGGGTTTCGGCCCCCTATCAACCCTAGCCTGCTCAATCGCTCTCTACTCCCTTTCAGAATCTAGTCATCTCTATTCCGCCTACCCTTGCTCCTATCAACACCAGGGTGGCTTCCTATCCATTGGCCCCTATTACCACAATCCAACCTCTTGTGGCAACATCGAGCCTAGCTATGCCTTCTACTCAACCAACCTTAGTCTTCTCTTCTATCCCTACGACTAGTTATCCCTATGTTGCACCCTTATAGGGACAACTAACTACGTTGTATGCCTCCTCTAGCCTCTTCCAAGTGCCCAACAATTTAGGGGGTGCTCCACTCACCAATCTGTTAGCAGATATCATCAAAATGTTGATGGACAAGATGTCTAGCCTAGAGACCTCCGTTTCTGGCTCACACAATGCTCTCTCATATGAGCAAATTTGCAACGAGCCCATTCATCCTTCTGTCCTGATCAGGCCATATCCCAGCCAGTGGGAACTTTTGAAGTTTTCTCATTTTTAAAGCAAGGAAGACCCACAACAACACTTACGGGCATTCAGACATGCATGTTACCTTATTACCCATGATGATGCATTACTCTTATGCACATTTCTTATGTCCCTCTCTGGTGCTACACTTGACTGGTATAGCTCCCTTGCCAGCCATTCCCTCTTCACATTCACACAGCTGGCCCAGCTCTTCCTTGATCATTTCTCCATCAACATCACCAAGAAGGTCTCGATCACAGACCTCTATTCTATCTACCAATTTGAGGACGAATCCATAGCTGACTTCGTTGCTCGATGGAGAGGCCTCATCAATCAACTCTCTTTTTCCTTACCCCAGCCTAAACTTATTGAACTTTTCTCCCAAGCCTGCGCCAGACATATTTCTTCCACCATGAGGGTTCAGACCTTCCACACCTTCAATGAAGCCTTCACGATGGCCCATAATCTTGAATTGCGTGCCATCGAGGAGAATAGAGTCAAGTTACAGAGTAAGAATCCCAACTCTAAGACCAATGACTCTTCTTCTAAACCATCATCATTCAATCCTAAGTCTAAAGCTTTAGCTAACGCTATGGTCGTTAGACCTTCATCCTCTTCACCTTCAACCAATCAGCGTGAGCCATCCACATCTCAGAGTGCCACCCACCAATTCTAGTAGAGATACATACAATGACAGTATACTCCTCTCAGGGAATCATACACGTCTATGCTAGAAAAACTTGTTAAATAGGGGGTTCTCAATCTCCCCCAAATACGACCACCTCCACAATTTGATCCCTCACACGCCATCCCTGCATGGTATAGGGAACATGACTTCTGCAACTACCACCGTGTTAAAGGACATGACACAAAAAACTATAAAACTTTTAAAAACATAATCCAAGACATGCTTGAAAAGGGTGACCTCGTCCTAGACAATCCTAATGCACCTCCTAATCAGGCCATCGACATCTTCAAGCAACCATTCCCCAATCATCCACTGACCCAAAACAATGTCTGGACCTTAATTGATGACAATCATGAACACAACATTCAAATAGTCAATACGGTCTCGCCCTTCATCCCCGACCAACCTCAAGAGGTTAGTCCATCTATCAGTCCATCACGTGTGGATGAACCTCTTTCCCCGATTAGTTCTCCGTCAACCTCTCTCATCTTAGGGGATGCCTCAACCTTACCAGCACCACCGGTCTCACCATCCTCCTTCCCGCTACCTATGGAGGACCCGACCCTTCCTACTCCTTGACCACAAGTGGAGGGCACCATCATCCTTGCCCTTTACCCGCTTGAGGAGCCTCATTCTCCAGTTTCTTCTCCACCCAGGGAAGAACCTGCCTCTCCTTCGTCTCCAACCAAGGACGAATCTATCACGACTTCATCATGCCATGGGACTGAGACTACTACCCCCATCTCATCTTCAGCCCTACAACCGTCAACATCTTCTCAAGAACCCAAATCTCATCCATCATCTTCTCAGCCATTTTCTTGATTAGTGGAGAAAATCAGACTTCTCCCTTCAAGAAAAGTGACACATCAGGTATTGTGGGAGCGTCTTAAAGCCCTTCAACATTCCCGTGCCCTCTCGTCTCATGCTACCAATCCTCCCAAGGCAAAATATCCCAAGACTCTTAACAAAGACCAGACTCCCAAACCTCAACCAACCCCATCAAGATCAAAACCCGCATCTACCTCATCTAAACCAATCAAGTCACTTGGCATTCGCCCTGTCTCTACCCTCACTCACTTGCAAGTGAAGGTGGACTTAGACTAGACCTTGACCAGTAGTAGTCTTCCAACCAAGTTGAAGAAGACTGGCAGACCACAGAAGTAAATGCCTCCTCCCCCATCACCATTGCCTTCCATTTTGGGCCCCATCCTTCGACCCTGACCAGAGTCCTTCCTGCTCTGACCTCTAATCAAAACCAACTACCTCCTTTGCTTCCTCTACCTACCTCTAGCCTACCCTCTCCCAAAAAGGTGATACCTCTCATGAAGAAAGTACCATCTCTGCCTGTCACCGTACCATCGAACCAAAAGGTGGTATGGAAGCCTCCCCCAACTCTGCCTAAGCAAAAGTCACCTGCCTCACACATATCAACTAGCACGGACCCTTTAGTGGGCTCATACTCATTGATATTGCATCGACTTCTGTAGACTTCCAGCATAACCCTTCCACCCATCAGGCCTTTCCAACCTCTCGGGTCCAAGCCCTCCTGGTTCGACGACACAAAGATTTGCTTATACCATCATACACTAGGACATGATACCAAGACTTACTATGCCCTCAAGGCCATCATTCGTTGTTATATGGAGAAGGACACTCTTCTCCTTGAGGACACTCTTGACCAAACCTTGACACCTTCCCATCTAACCTCTTTAACCACATCAACATCTCACCAGCAGGCCATGACCCCTTCTTCACCTCCTATCTTTGAAATCAATGCTATCCGTATGACCACTAGGTCACAAAAGGATAAGGCAAAAGAAAAAGCTGCCATTCCTTGGACCTACCCTTTCGTCAAACCCCCTCTCACACCCAAGCCTAAAATTTCTATCCTCAGTGCATCTCAGCCTTCTTCTTCTTCCTCTTTCGAGGTGATTCATGACTCCATGTTGAAATAGCTTCACCAGACACCTGTGAAGATGTCCCTTTATGACCTCATCCAAACCTCACCTTAGCATCATCAAGCCCTCATCCAAGCCTTGCAGGCAGTGGAGGTCCAACCTGAGGACCCCCAACCACTTGTTGCCCTCATCCATTCTTTAACCCCTATTGCCTCCATCACATTCAGAGATTTTGAGATTCCCACACCCAACACGGAAGATCAGGATGCCGCCCTCTTCATCACTACCTATGTTGATCGAACATGCATTAAATGTGTTATGATTGATGGAGGCACTAGCATCAACATTATCTCCACTCATGCCTTTGATCAGTTGGCTCTTCCCAAGAATTGCGTCTCCAAAATTGACGTAATCTTGCACTCTTTCAATGACACCACCGCCATGACCATTAGCACAATCATTCTTCACATTCGCATTGGTCCATGCACAGTCCCAGAGCTCTTCTATATCATCGAAGGAGAGTTTCAATACAACATGTTGCTGGGCCGACCCTGGATCTGTGCCATGGCCTATGTCCCCTCCACCCTCCACCATTGCATGAAATTCAAGCATGATGGGCAAGTCCACACCATTCTCACTGATCCTTCACCCTTCAAGACTTGTAACACAACCTACCATCCAAATGATGTTCTTATTCCTATCAAGCCATCAACTCCGGCACCGCCTCCATCCACGAAAGCTTCAAACAGTTCACAACTGGAAGTCGCCCTCACCCCTCCTCTTCAAGTGATGACCAAAGACCCCATGGAAGACATCTTCCAATGACTTTCACTTGGGGAATATCACTTGCTGACCCTAGACATGCTCCAAACTCCACAAGAGTATGGACGCCTTTAGCTCAGCCCTAATTATGACCATTAGATCGGGATGGTCGTGCCTTATGGTCCTCCTCACCTCTGAACCAATCTTGTCTATGGGGGGCTCAATCAAGCTCCTACCAATGGCAATCCTCTCTCTTCACCCCAACCTTTCACATCAGACTTCTCATTTCTTGGCAACCCTGCCTTTGCACACACTTACATTTATAGGTGTGCATGGAAGGGTTTTGGTTTTGGACGTTATGAGCAAGGCTCCCATCAGCCTATTGAGCCTCTCAACGATGATGATGCCAAGAAATGGTATGGCTTGGGATATCACAACCCCACTTAGGCCCCTTCAAACCTTTGTCCAGAGCCAACAATTGACCAATCTCCTCCAGGCTCACCCATTCCTCCTCCTTCACCTATAGAGTCAGTGGTTTCCATCCCTCCTAACTTTTTCACTGCCTAAATGTCATTCGCTTGGGTCCCCTAAATCTATCAACTAGGTGGGGTACCCAAGCTCTCCTTCTCGTCTTCTCTACATCCCATTGATCATCTACACTGGGTGGTAGACATTCTTCCTACCACAAAATGACTGGGGGGAGTTTGACTTTATACTGACTATCATAACCTTGACCAAACCAATGACCAAACATCAACCAGCCAGACATCAACCAATCATCAATCCAGACATTCATCCAGACATTGACCATGACCAGACATTGATAGTGACATTGACCAGACCATTGACCAGACCATCGACCAGACACTAATCAATCATCAGTCATGACTTTAACCAAACATTCAATCCAATCATCAACCAATCTTTTAACCATGACCCTGACCAGCAGTGACCAAACCTCGACCAAACTTTAATCATCAAACATCAATCAACCAAGCACCTATCACTCCTTCAAATCGTCATCAATCATCATGACCAATATGGAGAGAAGTAAACGAGGCACGTTTGTTCCACCTTGGCTCGGACCTTTCATCATAACATACTGGCATGGCCCAGGGACTTATCAAAACCTGAGCCTCTTAATGCGTTGCATCTGTAACCATTCTTTTGTTAGTTGAGTACTCATCCACTTGACATTTAACTTGAGCTCATCCCTTGAGCAACCCCTGTCCTTCTAATCCTCATTCCTTTCAACCCTATTCCCCTAAATAAGTCCTCTATAACCCTTTTATGATGCATGGATACTTTGTCCTAATAAAAGGGAGCCCTTGAACTTCTATAGTCTTGTCCATGACTCCAAATTCTATCACCAAAAAAAAAGATGTCAAAATATCCAAGGTCACAAAATCAAATCAAAAGGTAGACTACTCCCTCGAAGGATAGTTGTACTATCATTGTTGTAGCTAATAGACTGCTCCCTCGAAGGACAGTTATTCAAACTTATATAAAGCAAAAATATAGACCACTCCCTTGAAGGATGGCTATGACTAAATCTTGCTACAAACAACACCTTTCTTAGAAGCTTCCCGCATCGATCAGCTTCACAAATGACCACAAAGCAAAATGACATCTCTATGTATACTTCCCACATCGATCAGTCTGTACCCAAAAAAAAAAACATGGGTCATGGACTTGGCTTGTAGTTGTCTCAGGGTCTCCTATAAAAAGGGGCAAGGTAATCTCTACTCATAAAATGGGTTACCCTATCCTCTTATCATAACACCTGCTCAAGGGACTTCGAGCTCACTTTAATGTCAAAGTGATTCAATTACCGTTCTAACACAATTCATGGTCAACGACACAACGCATGAATGGGGCTCTTTGTTCTAGCAACCCCTATCTATGTTGTCATTCTGGTCCTTGTCAATGAAAGAGCAATTTGCCTTTCACCTTCTTTTCACCTTTGGTCACCAAACCCAAACCATTTTCAGACTAGCATCATGAGACCATCATCATCATAGTCCATTTTCACATAGTTTCTATGGACACCAATACACATGGAAACTATCGACCAAACACAATTTATGTTAAGCATAAACCAATACTTACTGAAGCATAAATAGTCCCCAATTCATTTTTAGCATACATCCATCACGACTATGGACAATTGCTAGGGATGAAAGACCATCAACCAATGTTACAGAATACACCATTTGGAAAAAGCTGTAACATCTCTTTCTCCTCATCATTTCGACACATGACCAAACCAATCATCGACCAATCTTCTCAACTAGCTTAAACTACATTGGTCTGAGGCCCTATGATCGGGGCTATGTAGGCAGCACTCAGATGACATGACATCCTCTAAGGTTAGCTTGACCACCCTCATTTGTTCATTTCTTTGATGGACAAACCTTCTCTTCTTTAACCATGACCTTGACCTCGACCAAGTCCAATCCATCCCTTTGACCCTTCCTCCCTTTTAGGGAGAACTAAATTGGCCTGAGGCCCTTCACACAAGGGCTATGTAGGCAGCACTAAAATCACATAACGTCTTCTAAGGTTAGCTCGGCCACATCCTTTCATCCATCCATCCACCTTGACCAATGACCATTGGAGATCATGCCTATCTCCTCCGACTATGACCACTTCTAAGACAATGTTGCCTTGGTTGTTTTTTCATGTATGTTACCCCACAACTGGTTAGCAAATTGTTCACAGACCATTTTTTTTGACCTTCACAAGTATAGGATCATGAGCTGGTTAATCCCTACTACTTGTGGCATTTTTGTGTGTCTAGGAGCACTTCCTGAGCCCAAGATACCTGGAACACAATGACCATTTAGAGCTTTAGCTTAGATTGAATAACCCAATCAGTAGACGACTAAATGTTGGGGCACGATTATTTCAATTTTGGCACTCCTTGACCCTTGACATGCGATAATTTGACCCGACCATCCCGTGAAGTGGTATACGTGCAATCACGACTATTACAGCATTTTCACTCACCCTCTCTCTATCCATCTCTCTATCAAATTGACACTCGATCTCTGGTTCCCTTCCCTCGACTCTTGCTTTGAGGGGGGAACACCTCATCCCATACCTGGGGCAACCAACTCCTATTTTTGTCTTGTAATTCGTCAAGAACAACCAACAAGACAAAAAGGGGCAAATGTAGACACTGAAAATGTGTCTGCACCTTGGTCATCTTTCATTCTCCCCCCTTGTCTACCTCAACCCATATCATAACCCTTGTCTTAGCCCCCTCCATTTATCAAATTAAAATAATTAAATAATTGGCCCCTTTCCACCTCACCCTTATCACCTTGGATCCCCCCACCTCTCTCCTAGCTTTTATTACCCAAATCTCCCCTTTAACCTTCCTCCCGCATCCATTTATGTCCTCCTCGACTATTTTCCCATGGCCCCTTGACCCGACAGTGTGCAAGAATAGACAGATGCTAATTTTAGCCTCTATGCCTGTTCTGACCTCGCCAATGTCGGTCATTATTTGGCCGACATTAGCGGTTCTGTCACCATCGACAACCTTCAAAATGATTTTTTACAACCATTTTACAGGACCCCCCATGAAAAAAATCCTCTTGACGCTCTAAGCATTCATATTCTCCTTTCTCTCCACCTCGTACAGCAGCAGCAATAGGTACAGGCACTCTACATCAGTCATTTCTTCTTACAACAGGTCTTCCACAACTCTAACAACAAGCTCTTCCATTCTTCAATCAACAAGTAGGAGGTAAGCAATTTCATTTCATTATTTCATTTGATTTCAGTTACCTATTCTATCCACTATCTACCACTTACCCTGTCCTTCCCTTGAGAGGTTGAAAAGCCTTCTCAGACCCTGTCTCCTGTCTACCTTCCTTTTGCCCTGTCACCCTTTCAATCCAATCCCAGACAATATTCTCAGTCCCTCTGACCCAAGACAAGTTCCTCAGACCTCCAAGCAATCCCTCAAACCTCTGAACAGACCTCCCTGACCCTCAAACAAGACCACAATCCATTCTGCACATCCATAGACCCTGTCCACAGTCCTGAAACCTGGCTCGACCCGTCCTTGACTACTATCCTAATCAACCTCAGCCAGTACCCCTACCGATGTCGGCAGTATAACCAACGTCGGTAACCTTCTTGACCAACGCCGGCAATACCACTGACCTCGATGACTGTGTAAAGGCAGACAACTTCTAAATAGGTACGCATTTGTCTTAAGTTCTTTCTTTTTGTTTTTCATCATTTATCACTTTCTGTCTCTGATCAGCATTCTATCTTTAATAGTGAATTGACATCCTCCAAGAAGCCTTTGCGCTTCTAGGACCAAGCTCTTGCTTGGCAGTCCACCCTTTTGTCATCTAACATTCTTCATGTTTAGTGTCTTTCTCTTTTAGGTGTCATTCCTCCATAGCCAAAGAGGAGTTCTCACAACATCTGAATTCTAGTGCGCAACATCTACAATCCAGGTATGTGCAAACCCTCATCCCTTTTCTTTAAGTTTCTCATTTCTCTATCTTTTGAATGTAGAAAGAGATTTAGCGTAGAAATAGTTCACTCAACACACCACTTTGTTTGGCATTTCTTGTTTTTTGGTCTTTGGTCTAATCCATGCTTATTTGTAAGGTTTTTTGTATAAATTTTTATGGTTGGGGACATTTTAAACCCTATATCTATTAAAAAAAGACTAAGATAGAGGTAGAAGTAAACTCTACTTTATAATGTCATATAATTCCTTGTCTTTTATAGGATATGTCATTTTGGATAACATGTTATTATACCCTAATACATACTCTACCATAGGATCATTAGATTCTTATTTGAGCTAAAAATATATATATGAAATATTTTCACTAATACTGATTAAGAAATGTGTAAAGAAAAAATATGCCAAAGGATTTAATGCATGAATTGATTCATGTGGTATATCATAAAACTATCTTACTTCATATTATTTTAAGCTTCTATGAAATAATGTAGTCAATGATCCATCATTGGATGTATAGTCAAAACATGTTGCATGAAATACTCTAAAATGTTGCTTGAGTTTACCTTTTCCATCAAATAATGTAAGCTTAGGTGCCAAACTAGTTGGTAAAGTATATATTTCAATATTTTGATCTAATGGAGTATGCAACAAAGTTTGTGAATCAAGTGCCTAATTATATTTCAAAGAACATTGTTATAGATGTAACACCTTATTTTTCAGAGCTTAAATCTCTTACATAAGGGATTGTACATAGGATTGTAATGTGTGTTAACCAAAGGTGGTGTCTAAAATAGTAAGGGATGCATTGATTTTTGTAAGCCCATGGGTTGTTCCCATAATATAAGGTGGTAGAAATTTTTTATCAAATGAAGTAGATAAATTTAATAAACCCATATTAGTTAAAGTTCCCGTAGACGTATTAGTTATGCTGGCACTTTTTATTTCCTGGATAGTTTTCAGGATTATGTGATAGTCCTAAGATTGATTGTGGATTGCTTCTTGAAAGTTATTAATAATTCTCACTTTATTTATCAATGTTTTTCCACCATATAAATGTGGTAATTCATCTCGATGCTCTTGACAGTCAATGTTGTCTTGATTATATTATTCATGATTGGAAATTTTATCAAGAACTTATACATATTCAATGTGTGCATTATAATCAAAAGTGTTTAGCTGAAATTGTGACTCACTCAAACATAATTAGGAAATAAATAATCCAAGTTAATAACACTAATCAATAACTCATGGGATAAATGCTTACCTTGTTTCTAAGATCTATTGTTGATCTAAAGACCAAGAAACTCAAAAATATATAGCATGGGTAGCTATGATTGTTTCCACCAAATGTTTAATTAATTTTTGTAGGATATTTAGGACCTCAAAATTAGTTTTCTTTATAAATGGGATATCTACAATATAATGGGTAGATCGATTCTCATTAAAAAAAATTAAAAGAGAGGGAGAGAGTAGGGAAGAAAATAGATAAATCCCTTAAATAAGATAGGCCTTCTAATACCTAAAAATTAAATCAATTTTGGTTGCAATAAAATCATTGTGAATATGGCCTAGCTACTACACAAATTGAATACCACAATGAATAAGAGTCAAAGGAAATTATGTGAACATGAAATACATAACTTTATTTAAAATAAAACTACTACATAATCCTACAACTATTTGAACACCTTCACTAATGTAAGCCTCAATAATAATCATAATGAACTCTTAGATATAATTAAACTAGTTGTTACATAATCTAATTACATGTTCATTTGTACACCAATAACATTAGAAAACTTATTCACATAGATTACTTATCAATCAATATCTTTGTCAAGCCATCACGAAAAAACTAGTAGGAAGGGAGGGTGAAATCCTAGCTCAATCTCCATAGATTTTTGGTACTCAAATGTGTTGACATTAATAGATAATAAAATATCAAAAATCATGAGGTAATAATAGGTGTAATCCTAGCATGAATTTGGTAGTGTTTTGGGACTAAATTTGTTGACATCTTACAATAGCAAGCAATGTTACTTATATAGGCAATGTTATTAAATCATAGCCATGATGCATAACCATAAATAAAATGTTTTTGATACAAAAATTAAATGAAATAATTGATTATAAGTCAATATTATATGATAACACATAAAAAAGGAAGAATATAAGATCAATCTATCCATGACACAATTTAATTTACAAATTATAGGATGGAAGTAGATTTAATCTAATGCACTTCAATCTCTGAGGAACAATAGACACTCTATGATATTTAATTTATTCCATTGATTGATCATTGATATAAACATGAAGATACACCTATTGTAAACCAATACCAATGATAACATAAGTGGTTTATGGGGCCCCTTCAAAACCTGCTTTTACCTTAATCTAAAACATAAGTGGTTTATGTTTTTGTTTATCTATTCCCAATTTCTTATACTTATCTCAATGTAATAGAATTACTTTCATATACATGATTTCTTTATTGAATTATTGATAACTGAGCATCATGGAAATACAAAATTATTGAAATATATATATATGAACTTGTTTCACTTAATGAACTTACTTATATTCCTATCCTTTCATTGTTTCTACCTTGGAGCTGTAACCAATCTTCTCAATTTCAAACTCTTCCTTTACCTAGATCTTTGTCAATGTCATGGCCATTGCCATTGTCATCTCCATATTCATTTTATCCTATGATTAGATCACCAAATATTTAATGTAGGTTGTTTCAATTGACTCTATGTTTTTGATGATCTAAAATACTCATGTTCATGCCCTATAATCTGTCATTTTCCTCTACCTATTATCTTTACTTTCAATCAAAAATAAGCCATCACTTTCTTATCACTTGGTCTCTGTCCTGGCCATAAAATTTTGCCTCTATGTTTTCTTATTTATATGTCCACATGTTTATAATTAATGGGAACACTTACATGTCTACTTCATTACCAATATTCACCTTTTTGGATTTCCATGACTTAACCTTCATTAAACTTCATTATTTCACTTACAAGGTCCCACCTTTGTCACTTGTTAGTCTGTTGATGTTCTTGGGCATTACTTCACTGTCTAGTTCCATCATCATCATGTGGATTATTCTTGGGTTATCATGCTCTTCATAATTTTATGGGGTGATACCATTAATTCCCTAATCTTCTAGGTTAATTTGGTCAATCTTTTAGGCTTTTAAGATAGTACCATGTGTCATAATATTGAAGACTCAAGGTTACAAATTTGTACATAGTTGGTTAATTAATTAATACTTCTAAGGTTCTGAGGTTCTAAGATAGTGAAAAGTGTCACAATATCAAGACCTCAAGTCACTTAAAGGCTTAGTCATTGTTCTAAAATATTTAACTATGGGGATTTCAAGTTGATAGGATTTCAACACATGGATGAATATCAATGGTTCAGAAAACTTCAAAAGATCCCTATGACTAAAGATAGTAAAATTAAACTCAATAAAATATTAATAGGTTATCTAAAGACCAAAATTGGTCTAATCATGAATAAAACTAGATGAAAATGCAAACTAGACTTGACTCGATCCTAAAATTTTCAAAAATTAAATCCTACAAAGGTAAATAAATCCATATTTCAATATAAACTTGATTAAAAAAGCACCAGTCTGAGTGAAATAAATCAATTTAAAAACTAAAAGAACTTTTAAAATCAATAATATGATCATTTAAATCATAATTTAAACTGATTATGGGTGAATAAACATCACAATAAAACCTATAAGCTCAAAATGAATTACAAGACCAATGTTTCTAGACTAGGCTAAAAAATAATAAAATAATCATGTAAGAATAGATATTTTATTTAAAATTTGAAATTACATGAAGAATATATCTTGATTATGCAAGATAAAATAAAAATTTTATAAGTAAGTTGTGGTCATGAGTTGGTAGTTATAAATGGATCCAAATCTTTGCAATTTGAGTGGCATTCGTAAATGAATTCTTATCAATATGCAATAATATGAAAATAAAATAGCTATGTAAAATTCATAGGATACCCATGTGATATCTTAATTAATGGGTCATGTTGGACCCACAAATTGAAACTTCTATAGGGAGAATAATGCTCAGTATTCAAAACCTAGACTGCAAAACATTAAACTTAAACAAAAAACACCAAACCATAAACCAATCCTTTAGACAAACCTAGAAAATGAAAGCACTAAATTCTGCCTCAATATGTGACATACTAATTTCTAAATATTCCTAATATCATCAATGTGTGTTGAAAGTGATTAATTATTTTATAGCTCTTCTATTTACATAAAGAAATTTAAACATGTCTAAAATAACTAGAATTTTTGAGAAAGGCAATTTTAAATGTTTGGCTTTGGAAGGAAATGACATGGATATTTATCTACTACCAATCAAGCATATATAGCCCTGATAAAGATAACTATGGTCCCACTCATGGCATTGTTCCATTTCTAACTAGGGGAAAAACCCTTTGATAGATATTTCTTGAATCACCCTTTTGAGGAAAGAATTAGATTTTGTATTTTATTCAATTTCCTTTTGAGTTATTTATTTTGAAAAGGTTTCATTTTTTAATCTATTAAGGGTTGGGGACCAATCCATTGGGGTAATGATAGAATCATAACATCAATAACTACTAAGACAAAGCTAAATCAATTTAGTGTTTTCACTTTAATTCCAATGTTAAATTTAGTGCAATTTTATGGCTTTAATAAGAAAATCAAATGTTTCTAAAATTTGCACATTCTATTTTGAATCATAAGCCTTCAAATTATGAAAATACATAAATAAAATTATATTAGCTTATGTCACTATTCAAGGATGATTCACATTCTAATTTCTAAAACAAATGGAAGCTATCATACTTTATTGTCGATCATTTACAGTTCCTCACTTATGGGATCATAACGACACAACATTGATTTGGCATAGAGTTGTCTAAATTTATTGAGAAGTCTAATTTTATAAATTTAAGAATGTCAAAACTACCCTTTCAAGACTTGACTTCTCATAATAGCTATGTGAAAGGCTTTCCAATTGTTGAAAGGCAAACTACATACCACCAAAAGGGTCAAAACACAACTTAAACAAGTTAGGGAGGGAAAAACAATAACACTCAAAACAACAAATCAAATTATACTAAAGTAAACACTAGCTACAAAAATAAAAAATTATATATAAAATATATAAATAGAAGAAACCTAGTATCTTCATTCAGAAACAATATCAGATGGAGTAGCCATGAAATAATGCTTTAAGTATTGTCCATTAACTATTAATGTTATTTCATTACCTTGAAGATCTCTCAATCTAAATGCATTTTGTTCCAAAATCTTAGATACTTGGTAAGGTCCAATCCAAAATTTATTGAAATTAAAATGTTGACCTCTTTTCTCATGTGTTTTATCCAATAACAAGACCAAATCTGAGACAAGAAAGGCTTTCACTTTTACTTTCTTGTCAAACCATCTCTTCACAATTACATGAGATTTACTAAAAATTTTTAAATATTCATCTCAAGTATCTTATAATTAGATTAGGACCAATAATTTAGGTTGATTAGTTGGATCTATTTCCATGTATTCTTATAAGAACTGATAAGTGTGTTTCTTGAGTTGCATTTTGAAAATTGGCTCCATTTTGTATACAAGCAAGAAAGGGAACTATTAAACCTTTCTTTGTGCCTTATTATATCAACCCATAAACATATTTGAGTATTTCTTTCCAATTATTCTAGTTTTGATCAATTACTTTCTTTATGGAATTTAGTAAATTCTTGTTCATTAATTTTGCCAAACCTTTTTCTTGAGGAAAATGTTAGTGTGATTTCATTCTAGTAATTCCACTCAGTCAATTCAACTAATTTAAAGTCTATTCCATTATCATAAATGAGTTATAGAGGTGTCCCAAATCATGTTATGATTCATGCTTCTAGGAAGGCAATAGTTTCTTTAGTTGTACTATTTCTTATCACTTTAGCTTTAATCCATCTCTTACAATAGTAGGTAGTGGTGAGAATGAACTTGTGAACAAATGATGAATTGGTATTTATGACTCCAATAAAGTCTAGACTCAATTGGGTACATGGAAATTCTTCTTAAATTGGTTGCAATATCATGCAAGCATGAATCTATCTTAGTAAATATATGACATGAATGACAATTCCTCACATGTGCATAAACATCTTTGAATAATGTTGGCTAATATTAGCTAGTTGTGAGAATTATGTGTGTACTGACATTACCATAAGGATGACCACTTCCTAGATTATTATGAAATGAGTTCATCATATTTTGTGCTTCTCCTTCATATAAACATGTTACGTAAATTAACTCATGATTTTTGTGGTACACAACTCTTCTTTGTAACATATAACATGCAAATTTCATCCTTAGTGTTCTTTATATTCTAACAAAATAGGTTGGTGGTATTCCATAGAGTAATTAATGGACAATTGAATCATACCACAACCTAAATTAAACATGATAAAGATTAAAATCCAAAATGGAGATGATAGGATCCACCTTTGAAATTAACTTAGCCAAACCTTGACCATGTACTAATTTTATAAATTTTACTTCAATGTCATATTCCTAAAGCTTAGTAATCCAACATCCTCTTATTTCACCCAACTTATTATGTCCTAGCATTTACTTGACTACAAGGTTTAGAGCTATGTCATGTATATTTTTACTTAATATGTAATGACAAAACTTTCATACTATGTTCACCAATGCATAGGCCTATTTATCTAGCACAGTGTATTTCAATTTAGCTTCTTTCAATTGTGTGCTCACAATGGATATGGGGTGTTCTTCACCTTAAATTTTTTTTGTAAACACAGCTACAATTGTATGATAAGAGGTGAAATAATAGAGATAAAACTTCTTATCATAATTTGGTTTGACTAACACTCATGTTTACATAATTTCTTACTTAATCTCTTGGAATGCCTTATTATAAGAAGTATCCCATTTTATTTTATTTCCTTGTTTTAACATGTCATTCAATGGATTAGTGATCTCAAAAAAATGAAAAATAAACTTTCATTCAAATTAATCTTACCAAAAAATGATATCACTTCTTTCCTATTGTTTGGTAGATATACTTTAGAAATAAAACTAGCTCTTTCAAGGTCAACTGGCATACCTTATTTTGTGATAATGTGGCCTCGTATATTATCTGGCATTGCACCTAAGGCACATTTTTGGGGCTGAGTGATATGCCAAAACTTCTAAAACATTTGAGAATATTTTCTAGATGTTTGAAATGATTTGATATTTATTTAGAAATTACAGTCAAGACATCCATGTATACTACTATTCACTTACCAATTGAGACTTTGAAATCAGCATTCATGACTCATTGAAATATAGCACCAACATTGATTAAATTTAATGTCATTTTATTATAGGAGTAGATGCCCCACTTGGTAGTGAATTTTTTTTTATCTCTATCTACCCTATGTTACTAATATTTGATTGTAACTTGAGAATGTTAAGCACAAAATATATTGAGAGGGGCTGGAGGGTGAATTAGTATATTATATGTCTTATATTTAAATTGATTTCTTTTCTTTAACCACTCAATCATACATTAAAGATATGTAATAAAATTGAAATAATAATTTGCACCACACAAAAGAGAGAGAGACACCAAATTTTTACATGGAAACCCAAAGTGAAAAAAACCATAGAGAACAATCTCAAGTATATGAATGAATAGCAACTCAAAATACAAAGTTTGCAAGCACCAACTTGCAGGAGCACCAACCCCTTTACTGAGCACCAACATAGAAACTATTTGTGAGAACCAACCCATAGGAGCACCAAACCCTTAAAAAATTCATGAGCAACAACCCATAGGAGCACCAACCCCTCTTGTGTATAAAACACAACTATCTCTCAATTTTGCTTACTCAACAAATGATAGAACTCTACAATATCTCCTTCTTTTCTCTCTTCGAAAAAAAATACAAACCATGCACTCTCTTACTTGTTACAAATGGCTTCTCAAGCCTTTATTTATAGTTTTCCAGATAACCTTTGGCCTTCACCCTTTGTGACCCTTCAATCCTCAAGGAAAATGGCACCAAACATGCATGACCCTTTGCATCCTTGCATTTGAAAAGTCATATGGTGACCCTTCATTAAAAAAAGCATCCTTTCCTCTTTTGTCTTTATCTTGGTGACTTTTCATATTCCTAAAAGTGTCCCTTCATGTAAAAATGCATCATAACACTTTTGTCTCTACCTGGTGACTCTTGGAATTCCTCAAGGTGACTCTTCATGAGAAAATGTGTCATACCTCTTTTGTCTCCACATGGTGGATCTTGGAATTGCTCAAGGTGACTCTTCATGAGAAAATGCATCCCATTCCTCTTTCATAATTTACCTTGTGACTCTTTGACTTCTCCATGGGCCCTCTTTTGACTTATATGCAACCAAATATATATTCATTAATATTAAATAAATATTAACACACATTAGCCAAGATATGAATATTAAATAAACCATTAAATGCAATGGGGCCTTTATCACCAATAATGCTAGACCATTGACACCAATGAAAATATTTCCAATAATCTCCCCCTTTATCATTTATGGCAACCTCAAACTAAAACTACCACATCCTAAAACTTGCACATACTACCATTTAAAAAACATACAGTAACTTTCTTTTATTGTAGCAACCTGTATTTATTCCCTATAACTATTTTTACACCTATGCTTGTACTTGTTATTCTCCCCCTTTGACATCAATGGAAAAGGGCCTACCTAGAGATAACACTTAGATCCCCCTCAACTGATGCTAAACCTCAATGGTAGGAAGTAAAATAAATCACTCCCAACTTCTTTGGTAGATACTCAAATGTGTCTTTTGGTAGTGCCTTTGTGAAAATGTCTACAATCTGCTTTGTAATACTGATATATTCCATCTTAACCTATTGGTCTGCAAACTACTCTCTCAAGAAGTGATATCTAAAGGGAATATATTTTTTTCTTGAATGCATCACTAGATTCTTTAAAACATTTATATGACTTGTGTTATCACAAAAAATAGAAATGGGTTCATCATACTTTACCTTGATATCTTCCAAAGTTTGATTCATCCAAAGCACTTGAGTACAACACAATACTACTATAATATATTCTACTTCAGCTGTATAAAGTGATACTAAATCATGTTTTTTAGTTAGCCATGATACTAAGCTATCACCAAAGAAGAAATCCCCCCCACTTGTACTCTTTTTGTCATCCAAGCACCCTGCCCAATCTAAATCTATATAAGAAACCAAAGTGAAATATCTACCTATGGGATGCCATAATCCATAATCCAATGTCCCCTTGATATATCTGAATATTCTCTTCACCAAATAAACATGACTATCTTTTAGAGATGATTGATATCTTGCAACCATACCTACTACATGCATGATGTCTAGCCTCGATGCTATCAAATATAAAAGACTACTAATCATAGATCTATATAAAGATTGATCTATAATAGGTGAATCTTCATCCTTGCTCACCTTATTTCTTGTATATATTGGTGTGCCAACTAGTGCATAGTCCTCAAAACCAAATTTCTTCTACATTTCTTTGGCATATTTACTTTGAGATATGAAAATTCCTTTATTTGACTAAAATATTTACAATCCTAAGAAAAATGACAATTTTCCAAGCATAGACATCTCAAATTCTTTTTGCATTCTATCATAAAATTCTTGTGTCATATTTACAATATTTTCTCCAAAAATGATATCATCAACATATACCACAACAATCAATTAATGCTCACCTTTTGTTTTGATGTAGAGATTACTATCAGCGAATCCTCTGTTGAAACCTTGATCTTGTAGGTACTTATCAAGTCTTGCATACGAAGCTCTGGGAGCTTGTTTCAATCCATACAATTCTTTCTTCAATTTTCATACATGGTTACTAATATTTGAGAGAATCAATCCCTCAGGATGCTCAATGTAGACCTCTTCTTCAAGATTTCCATTCAGGAAGGCAAATTTGATATCCATCTAAAACACTTTGAAAAATTTAAACACTGCATATGCAAGAAACATTCTAATAGCCTCTAACCTTTCCATTGTTGCAAAATTTTCTTCAATATCTATTCCCTCAATCTAATCATATCATTTACATACTAATCTTGCTTTATTTCTAGTCACTTCTCCATTTTCATTCAACTTATTTCTATAAATCCATTTTGTTCCTATCACATTGTGATATTTTGGTCTAGGCACTAATTCCCAAGTATCATTATTTTATATTTGATTTAATTCTTCATCCATATCCTTAATCCAATGCTTATCATGTCTAGCTTCTGAAAAAGTTTTAGGCTAAATTTTGGATAACAAAGAGACATTTACTTGCTCAGATTCACTTACCATCATTCTTCTGGTGCAAATTCCTTCATTTATGTCCCCAATGATGTCACTTTCACTATGATTTCTCTGAACATATTTGGATGGAGTTTTGTTGCCCTTTTTCTCCTTCTCATCTTCATCTGATTCTTCAAATCCTTCCTCTTCAATGATTTCAAGAATGTCTACTGGATCACTAATTCTTTATGTTCCATCTTCTTATATCCTGACACTTGCACTTTCAACAATTTTCTTAGAAAATTTTGTTATAACATTTATAAGCTTTACTTTTTCAAGAATAACCAAGAAATATACTTTCATATGCTCTAGATTCAAACTTACCAAGTTTTTCATCGATTCTATTTATGAAGCATCTATTGTCAAACACTTTGAAATAATTAATTGTTGCTGGTTTGTCTTTCCATAGCTCATAAGAAGTTTTGTCACTATTGACTCTTAATAATTCTCTATTCTAAATATGCACTACTATAAAAACTACCTCTCTCCAATATTTATTTGTTATCTTGTATTTACTTAGCATTGTCCTCACCATTTCTTGAACTATTCTATTTTTTTGTTCAACTACTCCATCTTACTATAGAGTTCTAGCTGCTGAATAATGTCTCTTTATTCCATGATCTTCACAAAACTCAATAAATTGATTTGACATGAATTCTTATCCTCGATCTGATCTTAGACACTTAATCTTCAAACTGGTTTCATTCTCAACTAATGCTTTGAAATGTCTAAAAGCTTCTTATTTTTTGTTTAAAAACATTACCCAAGTCATACGTGAAAAATCATCAATAAGTAATATAAAATATTTCTCACGTTGAGTAATTTGAGTCCTCATATGTCCACATAGGTTAGTGTGAACAAGCTCTAGCATTTGAGTGGTCGAGTACTCTTTTGTTTTGAACCACCTTCTAGCCTGCTTCCCATGCTGACAAGGTTCATAAAGCGTGTTAGATGGCTTTGTAGTCTTTGAAAGATTTTTGACTGCTTGTTTTTTGTTGATGTTAACAAGATTTTCAAAATTTATGTGCCCCATTCTTCTATGCCATAGCCAACTTTTTTCAATCTGACTCAAACAACATCTTTGACCTTTGATGTCTGATAGCATATACAAGTTATTACGTGTTCTCTGAGCATCTGTAACCAATACATCTAGTGTGTGCCCATCATCACACATTTAGCTTACACTCGAAATATTATGCTTAAGACCTTCTACATATAAAACATTTTTAGTTTTAGTTCTACCATTATCCAAACTTAGTGTACCTTTTCCAGCAATTCTAGCAGTAGTATTGTCTCCCAATTTCACTGTGCCACCATTGATCTTCTTCAAGGTTATGAACTTGATCTTGTCTCCTATCATGTGCCTCTAACATTCACTATCAATGAACCATGGATTTTCTTCATTTCTTGCATGCAAAGCTATCTGCACCAACATAGATTTTTTAGGTTATTTCTTTTGCCAAAATTCCTATCTAAACTTTCTTCTTAATGAATGGAGCCTTGAAACTTTGGTCCTTCTTGACTGACTTGAACACACTTTTATAGTACCAGGATATGTGTCCAAATTTGTTTCACTTATAACATATTATGGCCTCTTCATAAAAGCCTGATAGAGAAGCAAAAGAGTTGTGGTTTCTACTTGATTTTACGTGATTTTCCTTCTCCTCATTTCTTAAATTGTTAGCTATTTTTTGAAATTCTAATTTCTTATGACCATATCTATTACAATAAAAATAGTAACCATAAAAATAGGACCTATTTGTGTATCTCTAACCCGATTGCCTTTTGTAGCTTTGTTCCCTCTAGCTTTCTTTGTTTGAGATGTCCTCAGTATTCTTAACTTCTTCCCTTTTTATTTCTTCTTTTGTAAGAGCTTTAGCATATCTCTTTCCTTTTTCCTTGTCTATAAAAGTAGTGACCTCATTTTTCTCCTTTTCAAATCCAATACCTATCTTATCTGACATTGATATTTGATTTTTTAATACCTTATTCAACATATTAGTGTTATTCTCAAATTTTAAATCATTGGTTCCTCTATCATTGATTGCTTTATTTGTTTTATCAAGATCTAATTTTAAAGAAAAAATTAAAATAACATACCTTTCACATTCTTTACTTACTATTTTTAACTATGTCGTTATATCTTCTTCATTCTTCTTGGCTTCTTTGAATTGTGCTTGTAGATCTTCAATTATTTCCTTTGACTCCTTTTCATTTTCTCGATTTGGAGCTTTAATCTTTTATTATTATTTTTAAGAGATTTTAACTCTTCTAAGGCACAAATGAGTTCTCCTTCTAGATTCACTTTAGCTTCATCATGTTCTTCTTCTTGATCATCTATACTTTTGCTTACAGAGGCATCTTCATGTTTGGCCATGAATAGAATCTCTTCTTCTTCTAAGTCACTAATTCCACTATCTTTGACTGAGCTAGGACCTTTAGAATACAAACTCTTCTTCTCGAATCCCTTCTTGAATTTGCCTTTGAAATTCTTCTTGTATGTAGACTATCCTTCTTCATTATCATCATTACCCTTATTTGGGAATTTAGCTACAAAATGTCCAATCTTTCCATAATTGAAACATTTAAAAGGTAATTTTCCTTGATATTTACTTGTGCCTTTTTTCACCTTGTGAATGAAAAGAGCTTTGTTTTCATCTTCATCATCGCTAGAACTATCACTTGATTCTTGAATCTTAGCCTTTTCTTTCTTTAATATCTTAAAATTTGCTTCTCTCTTTGAGGTTTTATCTTTTTCATTTTGCATCTCATATGCTGTAAGAATACCATGAAGCTCATCCATCTTTAGCTTGGCTAAATTATTCATCTCTTCAATTGCCAAAACTTTTGCATCATATCTTAATGGTAGAGATATCAAAACCTTTTGAACCATAGTTGACTCTTCTATATTTTCTCTAAGACCTTGAATATGATTGACTATTTGATCAACCCACAAGAGATAACTTGCTATATTTTCTTCTTCTTCCATCTTCAAACTTTCAAATTGTCTTCTAAAAGTCTAAAGCTTAGCTTGCTAAACATTTTCATCACCTTTGTAAATATTCTCAAGTTTTAACCAAGTTTCATTAGTAGACTTACATTGCATAACTTTAACAAATTCTGATTCACATAAACCACATAAAATAGCATTTAAAGCTTTAGCATTATTTTCACTTGCCTTCTTTTCTACCAAAGTAGTTACAAGTGTTTATGGATCTTCATAATCTTCCACCACTGCTTGCCATATGTTGAATCCAAGGGACATCAAATAAGGCTTCATCCTTATGCTCAAAAAAACATAATTCATTCCATCAAACAAAGGTGCCTTATTTGTAGAAAATCCTTCATGTGATCTAGCCATCATGCTTTCCTGATCTTCCTTCAAGCTATAAAACTTTTTAAAAAGCAACTTGCTCTGATACCAATTATGAAGCATGAAATATACTGAGAGGGAGGTGAATCAGTATATTATATGTCTTATATTTAAACTGATACCTTTTCTTTAACCACTCAATCATACATTCAAGATATGCAATAAAACTAAAATTATAATTTACACCACACAAGAGAGAGAGATACACCTAATTTTTACGTGGAAACCCAAAGTGGTAAAAACCATGGATAACAATCTCAAGTAATGAATGAGCACTAACTCAAAATACAAAGTTCACAAGTACCAACTTATAGGATCACCAACCCCTTACAAAATTTATGAGCACCAACCCCTATTGTGTATAAAACACAACTATCTCTCAATGTTACTTACTCAACTAATGATATAACTCTACAATATCTCCTACTTTTCTCTCTTTGGAAACAAATATAAACCATGCACTCTCTTACTTGTTACAAATAGATTCTCAAGCCTTTATTTATAGCTTTCTAAATGACCTTTGGCCTTCACCCTTTTTGACCCTTCAATCCTCATGGAAAATGGCACTAAACTTGCATGACCTTTCATATCCTTGCATTTGAAAATTCATATGGTGACCCTTCATAAGCAAAAGTATATTGTCCTCTTTTGTCTTTATCTTGGTGATTTTTCATATTCCTCAAAGTTTCTCTTCATGTAAAAATGTGCCATACCTCTTTTGTCTCCACATGGTGACTCTTGGAATTCCTCAAGGTGATTCTTCATGATAAAATACATCACATTCCTCTTTCATCTTTGACCATGTGACTCTTTGAATTCTCCATGGGCCCTCTTTTGACTTATATGCAACCAAAAATATATTCATTAATATTAAATAAATATTAACACACATTAGCCAAGATATAAATATTAAAAACACCATTAAATGTAATGGGGCCTTTATCACCAATAATACTAGACCTTTGACATCAATGACAATATTTCCAATAGAGAATCCATCTATAAATGACATCATCTTTGAACTATTGACTTATTAAATGGCTTAATCAAGTTAATCAAGCAATAATTTTCTTTATTTGATACATGATATAAATTTTTTAAATCTATGAAAAGATGGATTTCTCCATTTTTATTATTTATATGCACTAGGTTTACCACCCAAGTTGAATGGCATGATGGAAAGATAATTACGGCTAATAACATCTTCTATAATTATTTTAAGATGAGTATTTCCAAGCCTCAATTGACTTACCTTTGACACTACCTAAATGGTTTATGATCAGGCTTCAATGGAATATTATGGTTCATAATATGAGGTTTGAACACCTTCAGGTCATTTTATCTCTATGTTATGATATATTTATAGCATAATAACATCTTATCCAATGATTAATATTGCCACCAAATATTGAACCCAAGATTTTTGTTGTTCAAGCCTACTCTATGATTTGGATAACATTGGAATAGCTATAGGCATGTGGGTTTCCTATGGTAGAGGTAGACCTTTAGGTTTAAGGGTTATCTCCCTATATTTCTCTTTGATTGATTATCACCTACACTAACTATTTGATTAGATGAAAATGGATCTAAGTGACATGACAATAACCTACTCTAATAAGATGACACACTGTAAATATCTCCACTAGACTACCATATAAGTGTACTATGAAACATGACTTACAACACTAGCCTCAAAATATTGAATTGCTCTAACATTAGTATTTTAAAAATGGAGGTGATATGTATTTAAATACTCAAGGTGAGTGAACCAAATTTCATATTACACTTAATATGGACAAATTCACTAGCTACACTTCATGTGACTTGTTAGAGACAGGGTTACTTGCACCAAACATGAAAGGGTTGAGAAAAAGTAAGAATGGACACTAATAAGTTGACCTTTCACTATACACCACTTCATACACTTAGAAAAGATATATTTTAAAATCAAAAATAGATTGCATATCTTATTTCAAAGGCAAATTATAATATCAAACTAGTAGGGCTTTACCATACTAGGTGTGGAATGAATTACAAAAGCCAAAATGGCTTGCTTATATAGAATGTGTGGGAGGAGAGAGAAGAATGAATCTCAAAGGTCTTAAGAACAAGTTTAAAGATGAGATATCTAGTTATATTATATTATAATGGAGAGTGAAATATACCATGAAAATGTCTTCTTTGACAAGTGTCTATATGAAGCATGAAAACTCCTCAAATTAGCATACAATCCTATAATGGTATTCTTAAAAACTACCTTCATGATGAGGCATCTCTTTCATACTAAAAATAAAAATAGGGATATATTACACATTTTCAATATCTTATGGTGATTATAAACATTCCATGATAGCCACCACATGTGTCCCTAATTTATATCCATCTTCTAGACACTTGTACTCACCATCTACAATAATTCATTAGCCCTCTTGGTCTCATTGTCCAAATTTTTCACCTAAGTGGCCTTTATTTTATCGACCAAATAAATGTAATACATTTTAATACACCTTTATAGAGTCCCTTGACCTTTCACTCCATGCATTAGACCTTAAAAAGGTCCAAAAACCAACTTCTCATCCTCTCACTAGGCAGTCACTCCTTATCTTCAATATTTGTCCAAGATTGCTTGTGATGAATGACATAGTAAAGATGTTTCCATGCCAACATATAGTTATAAATGGATATGGATAGTTTTATTAAGTCTCTAAAAACCTTCCCTAATGAGTCTCACTTGTTCATTCTCCTATGCACCTATAGAACATCCAAAATCTTGTAAAAACCCTATTTTAATCCTATCCATAAAAGTAGGGTATAGACTAAATGTGTGTCATAGAGAATGAGAGAGTCTTGAACAATTTAAAATCAATTTACATTCTAAAATACCATTCCTAAATGAATATCAAGTGATATTTCCTTTATCAAGGCTTGGATAGGGTTTTAGGAAGGTTTTACTAGGTTTTGCGTCTTAGGGATGATTCATAAAACCTAGATGTCCAACTCCTAAAAATGTCACTAAAACCAGTTTTATGACCCTAATCAAACACTCATATATCTTTGACATGCCATGCAATGTGTCCATATAGGTATGAGCATTTGAAAATGGCGTATCAAGCTCTTAAGTGTATTCTAGATACCTTAGAGATAATATTAGGTCATAATGACCAACTTGTGTATCTCATCTACAAATTTATGGATTAAAAAAACCTTATACCTCCCCTTAAAGGATACTAAGTGGACTATAATGATCATATGGTTTTGAAATTGATGGCTAGACCCTTGTTGGGCTTAGGTCTAGCTATAAGCTTAATAGGCCTAACTATGTTCTAGACTTAGGACCACTTATGAGTATTAATGTTGCATTTAGAGTCTTCTAAACCTTTTATCATTCTAAAATAAACATTATAAATCCTTATTAAGTGATCCAATACTTTAAATCTCATCCCCTTACCATTCACATACCCTACATGTAGTCTTGTTTTGATTGGAAGTGCCCTTTGTTTGAGATAAAATAGAGGGAATCTCTGCTATTTCCTTGGTCATATTAATAATATGAGAGGATAAAGTAGGTCATAAATACCTTATTTACCAAATTATATTTTTGGATCACTCTCTGATCATTAACACCTTAAACTTATAGGCAGACTTACCGAGTTGATGACTGTGTAGGATTTGTTTAAGCTGATTGTGGGTTAAGAGTTGAAACTCTCTTTTATTTGTCTAGTGTGAGTTGAATAATGTGAGGTTTATATCACCAATTTTATAATGGTCATCGACATGTTCAACCATATATACTTATGGCACCTTTCTAAGCTTACATCTCCCATTTTTTAGAACTAGTCTGCAAACCAGACTATAGGTGCCTATTTGGTTGGAGATTGGAGGTTTCCTATAGGTGGAGGTATATGTTTTAGCCCTATGTTACATGCCTAGGTATTTATTTAATTTATCAATATAATCTCAAATTTGGACATATCCATATCATGCCTTAGGTCTTGCCAACATCTAAACTACCTTTTCTCCATGTACTATCAGTCTATAGTCAAATTATAAGTAATATTTTGAGAGTAAAAGAGAATTATGTAGGTGATTACCTATGTCAAAACATGGTACATCAACTAACTTAATTACTCCTTCATTTAATAGTGTCATTTATCATAAAATTAGGTCACTTATTTTGTATTACATGCTTTATTATGTCATGTTACATCATAAGATCACTTAGGTTTCAAGACTACTATAGATTACACTAAAAGTCTATAGTTAAACTTTGCTTGAGTTAGAAACCTGTTTACAAGAACATTATCATGACCAAACAATAAATTTATTTGTTAAATAATTTCCCTATACTTGGGATACATGATGAAAACAACATTGATTTCCTAGACCTTAAACTATTCTACCATGAGATGACATTGAGATTAGACAAAATCTTGATTCAGAGAAATTAAGGTAATGTGTCTCTCTTGTGAAACTTTTCAAACCTATGATCAAGGCCTCAAGTTTGTTTTCTATTTTATGACCTTAGCATTTTCACAATTACTCTCTCAATTCCCTAATAATTTACGGAGGTGTTAAATAATTTCAAACACCTATGTTCCAATTATCTCAAACCTCTATTGGAGAACCTATAGGTGAACATCAAATTCAAGTCTGTGTAATAACCATAATATTCTCAATATTAGGTCTCTTGGTGGTTTAAATAGGTTTATGATGAAACATGAGATCATATGGATGCTCAGAGGTCACAATCATCAATCACACCTCTGTCTAATCACTCTCACATTGTCCTCTAGGTGGATGTTGTAAGGAATCTAATTGTGCTTATGTTTCCAACTATGTTCTTCATAAAGTGTTACTATTTGAAACACAATTTCTAAAATACAATTTATTAATCACTATTTAGTGTGAGATTAAACACAACAGTTTATCCTACATTACCAATGTTATTAAAATCAAACATGGATATAATCATCTACAAATGATGGCGACCATCTGTAGACTAATAATGGATCTCTCAACTAGCAAAGTGAGATAGTTTTGCTTATTCTTTGACTTCAAAATGTGAAAACATGATTGTGAACCATGTGATAAGAATGTTCACACTCTCTAATAACATGTAGATAACTTTAATTTCTCAAACCAATCTAGATAGAGAAATAAATTAAAGGGTATGGGAATGAGAAGGTAGAAAAGAGTCACTATTACTCTAAAAAATGGTTCATAGAGAACAATAAACCAATCTTATAAATATTTACATGGATTTTAAGTATAAAAAGAGTGTTATCATCCACCAAAGTCACTTGCTCTAACTTACTACATGTTTTCTGTACCAAAATAAAACCAATTGACTATTTTTTCTTATAAAGGAGAGTGACAGAAAGATATAATGGTTTTTTTCCATTTTGAGCTTGTCAAAGCTACACAAGTGTAGAAATGAGTTGAGGGGACCTAAAGGGTCAATATGAAGTCTACCACATGTGTTAAGACTATCCTATAGTTTGTATAACTACCCAAACTCTCCTTTATTATAGTTAAAATTCTTTTTTTATGTTGAACCCTACAATTTGTCATATCAAAATAGTCTCTCTGACATCTGACTGACACATGGACATTGAATGACATTTTTACACAATTGTCCCCTAGAAGAAACTATACAAGTCCAATAAATTACCCTTATATGACATAAGACCAACTATACAACCATGGCAAGGCTAAAACACATTACAAATGACATCATTAAGACCATTGGTCATATTTTTCACCCTAATAGACCCATTTATCAAGTTTTACTATATAGGGGGTTGACCTAATTTGACTTATGGTCAAATTACTTAACATTTTTATGATTTCCTAAGGGTGGTAAACTAGCTATGCAAAAAAATAGTAGCCTATTCTTATCCATGAATAAATTGAGTCACCTATACACTATATAGACACTACATTGACTTTATAACCACACCAAATGACATAAAATAAACACACTAGATAACACACCAAAAGAAACACACTTGTGTTCTCAAGAACACTTGGGAGAAACACACACAATAGAAACAAAGCACACCTATCCTAGTATATATAAGACCTCAAACACTTAAGGTGAAGGACAATCACCATTACTTCAAACAAGATCAAATATAGTATCTCTTGCATCATTACTTATCCAAGTAAGTAATTCATCATGTGAAGCATGCTTATCAATAAACACTTGCTTATGTAATTAGTCAAAGGACTTACCATCTTTAGCTCTTCTTCTATCTTCAAGTGTGCTATTTTGAGCTCTCAAGGATGCTTCATACTATCCTCTAAGAGACTAGTTTGAGTATTTAACTTGATTGAGCTCTATCATATCCAATTGGCACTATTCATATTACAAACTAGGAGTGATCAAAATTTTCTTTAAAATTAAAATCTTCTTGAACATGATGTACTTTATGTATAGGACCATCAAGTTTCAATTCTTTTTGCTCCATCAAGACTAAAAGTGATTCAACCTCAAGTTGAGGTTTTGACTACTCCTCAAACATAAAACCATCTACTTTGGCTTCACTAGACTCCATGAATGCAACCTCTTTGAGAGTAGCTACATACTCAAACTCATAATTAACAAGACACTCAATAACCTAATTGTTAGGTTCATCAATAAACTTACATTTAGGTTCATACTTCTTAGGAGGGGAAGTAGACTCAATCAACCACTCAAACTCTTGACTTATGGCATAGAACCTTTGGCATAGGTAATCTTCCTCTTCATGACTATCATCTTTAGGGACTCCTCCATCATGTCTAGGAATAATTACATTGTCCTTCTCACTATCTTACTCTACCATACTTTGAATAACTCATCAGCTCATAAATGGATAAGGTAATTACCTTCAGTAGCTTGTGGAAAATAAATATCAATGCATACCTCAAAATGTTTAAATCCTTCTTCATGGATGATGGATGTGCCAAGATCAGTTTTCTCAAAGTAAGTATATGGATCATATTCATAAGTATCACCACCATACTCATTTAGGAATATATTAGATATGCCCTCAATATTAGAGGATGATCCATCATCCACAATAGATTCCTCTTGATCATTGCTGGCATACTTGAGATTATAGCTTACTTCTACATAGGGTTCAATATGAGACTTAACCAATGGTTGATTTATAATGGTCACCTTTGCTCCATACCCTATCTTAAATGCCAAGAAGGACCAATAATCTAAGAGGTATCCTCATATCTTGGTCTAGTCATATAAAATGCAAAAATTGGTAACTTTAGTAAGGCTAATGACACCCAATCCTTAGGTCCGTCTTATTTTCTATCATTACCCTCTTAGGCTTAATTTCAATGATTCTAAGTCATATGTGGCCTTCCAAACTTGACTCTAGCTAAGCTAGGAGCCTCTCTTAATGACTAATCCATCCCCCTAGGTCTTGTCTACTTAGAACAATAACACCAAAGTTGGACTTCCCCTTTTTAGCACTCCTTTCCAATCATATTTTAAGCCCAGATTACCATTTTCCCTAATTCTTCTTGTTCATTGTGTTAGCATAATCTAGTTTCATCTAACCCATGACCAATAGATCCCTATAAAATCCCATTTAAAGATCATTTAGAAAGAGTTGGAAAATATCATTCAAGAAATAAAGAATACAAGCAAGACCACTCAGGAAATCTTCCATATTCTCTACATATAGCTAGCCTATACACTTTCAAGCTAGTTAAAGTCCTTACATCAATCCTTAGTCATCTCAAGTATACCCAATTTTAACATTTCTTTAATTTCATTCACTGCTTCACACTCTTAAAGGGAGAACTATAAATGGCTTGATCCTTCCTCAGAGGATTAGTATGTAGGAAGTGTGCCCATACATGAGATGTGAAGCATGTCTAGTGCATCTTACACACACTAACACCTTTTCCCATTTTCCAAAAGTTTCTTTCAATTACATTAAAGATACAAGTACACAAACAATCAGGTCTATAGGGAGATCTATTGATAGTGAGGACCTAAAAATTGGTACACATACTCAAATTGAGTAGGAAAACAAAACCCAAAAAGCTTAGATCTTGAGGATAATATTAGTAAGGAAGGGCTATATCACTAAATCCCAAGGTATCCAATTCTAGTGCTCCTATCCATTCAAGAAATGAAGTTTAAGAACCTATTTTTGATAGTGTCTTGATCTTGCATGAAAAATTTAGACCATATCTTAGTCAGAATAGTCCAGATTAAGCTAAGTTAAAAAATTTCTCTCTCACTACTATTTTTAGAAAAGGTCTAATTGCAAGTCAATTTCACAAATTAGTGGCTTTAATTAGGAATAATATTTTTTGATTTATCCTACTTGGACTTGTTTATTAAATAGGAATAAAACTCCATTATTCTCAAAAATAATAAATCATTTGGTGAACCTGACTAACGTTGAATTTCAAATAAAAACCCTAGAAACCCTAGTGTAAATTCCTAGCCAATTTTTCCCATTAATTTTTGAATTTTTTCTTGAATATTAAAATCAAAAATTTATTTCAAATTTTAAAATTTAGTATTAAATTTTAAAATAATTTATTTTTCAAACATTAGTTGCATTAACTAGGTCCTAGTAATTTTCCATCATTATTCCAATAATTTCTTGATTTTTTACTTGCATATGTAAACCAAAAATTTGATTCAAAATTTAAAATTCAATAGTAATTTTAAAAATAATTATATTTCAATCCCTAGTTGCATCAACTATCTCCTATTAATTTTCCAATCATTTTTTGAATTTTTAGTTGTATATTAAAAATCACAAAATCAATTCAAATTTTAAAAATTCATAGTAGTTTTCAAAATATTATTTTTCTGAAAACCCTAGTTGCATCCACTAGGTGTCATTACATCAAGCACTTTCTCATAAATTTTAGAATTTTTTCTTGAATACTTAACTCAAAAATTCAATTTCAATTTCAAAAATTCATGGTATTTTGCAAAAATATTGTTGAAAAATCCCTAGTTGCATGTACTAGCTCCTGTTTTACTTCTTGATGTATCACCTTACATGTTTAGAAGCTTTGTATCCTTTCTATGCATTTTCTAGTTCCTTGTTTATATTATATTAGTTTAATCTTTTCTACTATTATCCAAGTTGTTTTCCTTATGCCAGCTAAGTTCCTTGTATCTCTTCCTTTAAGATGAAGTGCAAGACTTAGTGGAAGTCCTCTCGAATTCACCCAAATTCCTTCAATCTGACCATACACCTTAGACAAACAACCAGCTCAAATTCCTATTATAAATCCTACACATCCATATTAAAAAAAACTCATTAGAATGATAGTGAGAAGTATGAAAATAACATTGATGATGTACACACCGATGCTCATGTTTTACCACATTAGACTATTGATCCACTTCCATATATTATTGATAATGAAGTTATCCTCAACAAAGATTTGGTTTTACAAATTTTTAGAGAAAGACTTAGGGAACAACCTTGATATTATAAAATTATCTTGTAATCTATCATGAAAATTAAAAATGCTAAGCAAGTTGAGTCTTCCATTCCTTTAGAGAAACTAGTTAAAAATGACATTATGGGGTTGACTATGTCTCAACAACCCCCTATAGCAACCCAAACTACCTCTATGCCACTAGTTATATCTAGTACATCCTTATCTCCTAATGTGGTATCCCTTATGCAAGAGATAAGATCTATTCAATCCAAGGTGATACATCTTGAGCAAGGTACTTCTAAACCTACGCATCCTTTGGATTCTTTTGCTTTGCTACATACACCATTGGCCCATCACATTAATTCTACATCCTTGTGACAAGGTTTTATTTAACCCAAGCTTACTCTTTATGATGGCAAGGGTGATCAAGAGATATATTTGAGAGCTTTCTATGTAGCATGCTTGGATTATGTCCCGAATGACTGGCTACTTACTAACGTTATTTTCATGAAGATTAAAATATTATGATTTACAATGGTTCTATAGTCTATCAAATCAGTCAATCAATGCATTCAATTCTTTAGCTAACATGTTCTTGACACACTTTAGTATCAACATTGGTGATAAGGTTTCATATGCTCAAATTTCTCTATAGAAACAATGACCAAATGAGCATCTCACAGACTATGTTCTTTAGTATAAAACCATCTTGGCTAAGATGACTAACCTCATGGCAGATCAGGTGTTGCTGGACCTTTTCAAATGAAATCTTATACCAGCACTTCATGAATCAATCATGTTCAAAATATTCTCTTCCTTCACTAAATTATGTCACACATTAAAGGAAAGAGAAGTCAAACTAATTTCAATGGGAAAAATAAAGTACACTAATATATTAGACACAACTAATAATAGTAACAACAAAGTCCCATATATGGTGAAGTATAATGATAATAAAGGGAAGAATCAACCTATAGTCAATGCAACTTTAGAGCCTCCATAATGAATAGTTTTATTAGCACCCCCTCAATGTACTTTTTCATATCTTTCAGTTCCTCTAGCCAGGGTTTTACAGTAGCTTTTGGATTGTAATATCATATCTCTCCCTACTATTTGAGAAGTTGATCCAATAAAGCCTCTTCCAAAGGGATATGACCAATAGGAATTTTGTGACTACCACAGGGTACCAGGCCATACAACAAATAGATGCATCGGTTTAAAGCATAAGATATAGGACTTAATAGATTCAAATGTTATTGATCTTGTCACTTTAATTGAGCCTCCATCGACAAAGAAAACCAAGGATAAATCATTAAAAATATTTTCAAATATGTTTCCACAACATTCAAAATAGGATATAGGGGACACATCAAGGGTTCATCATGCATATCATGTACATCCACCACCAAATATATACAAGGCACCTTCAGTTGAGTTACATCCTTTTAGAAACATGATTGGTGTATACAATTCTAGAGTTATATGTAGACCTTATATCTCCTTCTGAGAATTGGAGATCATCGAGGATGACTCAAATTATCATGCACTCTTTATCAAATCTCACATTCATAGTTAGCGTATTCGTAGTGTGCTTATTGATAATGGTTCTAGTCTTAACATGTGCACCTTGAAACTACTACAACATTTGGGTTATTTAGAGTAGGATATCACTCTAATAGACATAGTTATTGTTGGTTATAGTGGGCATATACAAAGTTAATTGGGTGAGATAGTATTTCCACTAAAGGATGTTCCTACACATGTGGCCACACCATTCACTATAGTTCCTAATGTAGGAGTTTTTGATATGTTACTTGGTCGACCATAGATTTAAAAACTTAGAGAAGTACCTTCTATAATTCATATATATGTGAAATTCATTCACGCTAATCAAGTTGTTATAGTCAATGGAGTTCTATATGAGTTACCACTCCCCACTTTAGAACCATCTACCAGTTTGTAGTCACCAATTTTAGTTTTTCCACCAGTTTTAGTTTTGCTACAAGTTTTAGCTTTTCCTCTAGTTTTATTTCCTATTCCACTTTAGATTTAGACACAATATAGGCATCCATCACCAATATAAAGGGTTCATAAACCTTCATAACTTTATGATTCTAGATAGCCTCTAGCTATAGTATTCACACCCAAAGTAGTTTCATTGAGATCTCATGCATCTACACATAGAGAACATGTTCAGACATCTTATCCTACTTCTAGATGGGTCCTTAGGAGACCTATAATTGCATCACTTCTAAAATTTATAGAGGGAACCCACAATCAATTTCTAATTTAGATATTTTATAACATTTATAGCATATACAACTTTTAGATCCATAACCCTAGCATTTTCATCATGCTTCACATAATGAACGATTCCACTTCATGATACAGGACACCATGATAGGGAGTCTCGCATGAGACTCATTAGCTAGTATAATTTATCCTTAGTTTTGCTTGTACATAATCTCTTCTACTTGATTGTATATAGTTTAAATTTTCCAAAAATATAAAAACAATATAACATTTCAATATCCAAAAACATTCAAAAATGTAAAAACACCAAAAATATTTCAATTATATGCATCATCCATTTTTTACACTACTACTACTATGTTAGGACTTAAATTTATTGTTTCATGCTATTGTATGTCAACTAATCTACATTACCATGCTTCACTTGATCTTCTTTGAGTGTGTGCAGTGATATCTAGATCTATGATGCTTCACTCTACCCATTGTGGGGACATCCTACATCTACATTCAAGACACACTTTGATATACATATATACTAGGGGCATCTTCTACATGAATACACCATCTAGGTTATGTCATTCCTACACTACACACTCTAAGTTATCATTCTCATGAACATTACTTACTAGATTACATAGATTACTATATCAACATTTCACTAGTATCTAACACTTGAGTATCTCTTATTATATACCTAGTCTTGTACTAAAGATGTCTTGCATACTTTCACTCTTGCTTTGATTAATTAGATGTGATTTTATCTTTCTAGTTATTACATGCTTTCTCCTCTTGATTATCATAATTTATCAAATTTCATTTCCAATTCTTACTTGTCTCCTATATGTGTCTTAGGACATTTTCCAATATCCTCTTCTATTCTTGTGTGTGCCTTAGGACATTTACCAATGTCTGTTTCTTGTACTCATCTATGTGATTGTGGCTTCCATGCCAACTTACTTATTTTAATTATATGTTAATGTGGAATTTGAATATGCCTTATATGTTTATTTTATAGTTTGAGTGACATGTGTCCATGTCCCTTTTTTAGTTGGACTCTTGGCCACCCTTGTATGCATATTGTTTCTTGATATGTGTGTTTGTTTCTTGATTGCTTTTGATTTCTTGTAATTCCATGATCTATATCATGCATTTTTATTGTTTTATTGGATGTCATGATGGACATCATTCTCCATCCCTCCAACTAAAAACTAAAAAACTAACAGCTAACACTTTCAATTTTAGTTCAGTATATTACACATGCTATTATATTATTACATCTATCTAGGCATACCCCTATTGATAAAATAATCTCTCAAATCAAACCTTTTTATATCTTGAGATGTCTTATTTATTATCCTTGCTATATCATGTATATTTCTATCTTAACACACTTGTAGGGCTTCTTCTAAGGGAATTCATTATAGGGTACCTATTTCTACCCTCAAAATAGGGGGAAACAAATAGGGGTTTTGTTATAAAGATTAGAGCTCCTATCGGTTAAAAAATCTAGTTTTAGAACAACTAAAATAACAACTAGTCATCAAACCACTCAAAAATAGACTAGGTGGATAGTGAAGAATCCAAAATAGTGATTAGTTTTAGCACAAGATAATAGTGTTAAGGTTGTACTATAGCACCGAACACTAGGGTGTCTATTTTTGGTGTTCTTATTTGAATAGTAGAAAAATTAGGTTTTTTAGAAGTAGGTAGAAAAGTAAGTTTAGTTAAGTTTTACACAATCAGACCAATTCAGATCAATAGTTTTTAGTATAATTTTCTCAGAGTATCTAAACATAGGGGCATCATACATGGCATGATTTGTCCTCACTTCTAGATTTAGATATGGTAGTTGGCATAACTTCTAGATCATAATTCATGTTTTAGACACTAGTGATTAGGGGTAAATTGCATAGCACTTTTACCTTTTTTATTTTAGTTTTCAACATTCCCTAGGCATTCTTAGCAATTATATGCCTTATTCTATCTACAAGTGGTTGGAATCATTTTGGAGTGGATTTCATACAATCCTAACCTCTATATTCTTGAGTACCTGAGTTCTTGAGTGGCTTCCACATAGGCCAAATTTTTAGTTTTTGAGTGGCTTTCATACAATCCTAATCTTCATACTTTTTGAGTTGGCCAACATTAGCCTAGTTTCCAACACAAATTCAAATATCCATGCCACATTATCAGATTTATAGAACATTCATGGGCTTCAAGACCCATCTCATATGACATACTTCTGCATACCAATATCAATATATAGCTTCACTTCATGGGGCAGTGATGGAGCCAAAGGGCCAGCCTTTGTATTCTTGAGCCACCTATTTAGAGGGATTGGACACATAATCTAAATATTGATTAGCACACATATGATCATCTAACTTCATTTAGTAGGCAATGATAGATCCAAAGGGTCAGCCTTTGTATTTTTGAGCCACCTATTCAGAGGGATTAAACACATAGTTCATATTGATTATCACATTCATGATCATCTAGCTTCACTTAGTAGGTAATGATTGAGCCAAAGGGATAGGCTTTCCATTCTTGAGCCACTTTCCAAGGAATTGAGAACTTAACTCCATTCATAATATAAATTTTGGTACAACATAATCTAGCACATCTAACATTACTCAACCTTACTTAGTATCATAACAAGTTTTGTATTGGTTCATGTATTTGGTGAGGTGTATGCATTTATTTCTTTTCCTCTCTTACTCAGCTTTGTATATTCATATTTTGTATTGCATATAATAAGAACTAAACTACTTTATATTTCCCTTTCATAGATTCATACTTACACAACATGCTCTCTATGCACTATCTAGCATTACTCATCATCACACAAGCTTCATGGGCTTCACCTTTATAGGCAAGTTTAAGTATGCTTTTTTAGTTTCCTTTATCCTAGTATTTCACTTTTTGCATTAATCAAATAAAGGGGAGGGGGGAAAATATAGTCATATATAATGCAAAAATTGGTAACTTGAGAATGGCTAATGATACCCAATCCTTAAGTCCCTCTTGTTTGCTCTCATGATCATCTTAGGCATACTTTCACTGATTCTTAGTCATTTTTGGCCTTCTATACTCGAATCTAGCTGAGCCAGGACCCTCTCTTCATGACTAATCCATTCCCCTACATCTTGTCTACTCAAGACAATATCATCAATGTTGGACTATAGCATTAGACCCTAGGGTGTCCCCTTTTCAATGCTCTTAGCCAATCACATTTTGAGTATAGGTTATCATTTTTCCCTGATTCTTCTTATTTATTAAGTCAGCCTAGTCCAATTCCATCTAACCCATGACTAATAAATCAATATAAAATCCCATTTAAATATCAATTGGAAAGTGTTTGTAAATATCATTCAAGCAAGCAAGAATAAAAGTAAGACCACTTAAGAAATATTCCATATTCTTTGTATACATCCAGCCTATACACTTTCAAGCCATTTCAAGTCCTCATACTGGTCACTAGTCATCTTAAGCATATCCAGTTTTAGAAATTCTTGCATTTTATTCACTATTGTACCAAGCACTCTTAAAGGGAAAACTATATATGGCTTGATCCCTCCTTAAAGTATTAATATGTAGGAAACATGCCCACACATGGGGTTTGAAGCACATCTAGTGCATCTTACACACACTAACCCCTTTTCCCCATTTGCTAAAAGTTTATTTCAATTTCATAAAAGATACAAGTACATGAAGCATCATCTCTACATGGAGCTGTCTTGATATCAAGGACCTAAAAATTGGTGCATAGACTCACACTGAGCAAGAAAACAAAATGCAAAAAGCTTAGGTCATAAGGACAACATTGAGGAAGGACTATAGCACCAAATCCTAGGGTGTCTAGTTCTACTACTCCTATCCAATCAAGAACTAAAGTTTAGGAACTATTTATGATAGTGTCCTAGTCTTGCATATGCAAATTTATAGACTCTATCTCAGTCAGAATCATCTAGAATAAGATAAGTTTAATTTTATCTCTCTCACTACTATTTTTAGAAAAAGTCTAATTGTAATTCAATTTCACAAATCAGTGACTTTAATTAGGAATATTATTTACTGATTTATCCTACTTATACATGTTTATTAAATAGGAATAAAACTCCATTATTCCCAAAAATAACAAATCACTCAGATTTTAAATCTCTTGAGAGGTAGATAGAAAAGGGAGTAGGAAATCAACCACTACTATATCCTAAATGATAGGGAGGTTTGGATATTTGTGAAAGAAAAAATTCAAACCCTTGATAAGTCCCACTAACTTAGCTAGTGTCTCATCAAGTTGAAGTATTATCTTATTGTATGGTTCATATTTCAAGCCTAATTTATTGACTAAAACCTTGTGCATCACTAAAGTACTATCCCCACTATTCACTATGTATTTGTGAATAAGTTTTTCTCCAATAATGAGATGAGGTAGAAGGGTGGAGGATTTTGAGATTTGGAAGAGGATTCCATAGTGTGATTTAGTGTTGAGTGTGGAGCCCTTTGGGGCTATCACATGACCTTGTTGGTACACATTGGGAGCCAAGAGAGCTCTAAGGATGTGGGGAGTGCATTTTTCCTTTTCTCCTCATGTGGGTCAAAGTTATTAAATGTTTATTTAATAAATTTATTGTATTCTTCTATATTTGTTGGAAGTGGGATTGATTTCCTTGTTCTACGGAATTAATTGTTTATTTAATATTTTTGTAATGCATTAGGATAAAATTATTAAATGATGTATTTAATAATTTTTATGATGCATTAGGAGAAATTATTAAATTTTGTATTTACTTATTGCTATGATGCATTAGGAGGAGAAAATTATTAAATATAGTATTTAATAATTTCTTGATGTATTATGGAAGTGGATTAGACTTCCACATTGGAAGTTATGCCATTTAGAGAGGAATAGCATGTTCCTCCTCTAAGGACCTTTTAGATAATATCTAAAAGGTGCAAATGGCATGTCATATTATGTGATACATCCTATCCTAGGTGAAGATGGTGAGTTTTCTCTTAGGAGGATGTTTTCTACACCATTTGTTATTTATACAAGGTGTAGTGTGACCTATGAGAGGTTTTTGATATTTTTATTTGTAGGTGTGGCTTTTGTGAGATAGAGTCAAAAGTGCAGGTGTTTTGTAAAGTACAAGCATTCATTTACATGGTGTGTTTTAGCATCTTGCTGGATACATAAAAGTAAAGGTACAGGTGAAAGTGCAGTTTTTTCTACAATATTTTCTACATGAGATTTTTCTATCTCTATAAGAGTTCATTGTAATCTTATTTCAAATAACTAATTAATTTGAGGACTTTCTTGGTGGATGTACCTCACATTGGGTGAACCACGATATATATGTGTTATGTTTTTTTTTGCTAGTTTTTTTCTCTCCATTTATGCTTTCATATTATATTTTGGTTTAAAGGAATTATTTATACATAATTAAATCTGATTTTCACACATTTAAAATCAGGTTTTGTGATTTTATGGTGGTTTAGAAATCTAATTTACATTCTCTTAATTACTAACAACTTGTATCATAGATTTGGTGGTGTTTTAGTTGAAGATTAGGTATTGATTTTGATGAGATTTTCTCTCCTATTATAAAAATGACTTGTATTAGGACTATTCTTGGTCTAATTATAGTTGAGAATTTGCACTTAGAATAGTTAGATGTGAAATTACTTTTCTTCATGGTGATTTGGATGAAGAGTTGTATATGAAGCAACCACAAGGATATGAGGTCAAAGGGAAGGAGAACTATGTGTGAAGATTAAAGAAGAGTTTGTATGGCCTTAAATAAGCTCTATGGTAATGGTATAATAAATTTGATTATTTTTTGTTGGAATAAGAATATCAGAGGTGCAATTATAATCATTACATGTACATCAAACATTTTGATCATGGTTAATTTATTATTTTATGCTTGTATGTGGATGACATGTTAGTTTCAAGAAAGAACATACATCATATTCATATGCTCAAGAAATATCTTAGTGACTCCCTTACTATGAAGGATTTGGGTGTTGTAAACTAAATCCTTAGTATGAGGATTACTCATGATAGGAAGGAGAGGAAGTTAGTTTTATCCCAATTAGAGTATGTGAAGAAAGTCTTGGAAAGGTTTAGTATGTTGCATGCTAAATCTATTGGTATTCCTTTGGCAAGCCACTTTAGATTATCAAAGAAGTAGTGTCTTAAGATGGAAGCTAAAAAGCTTAAGATGTCTAAGGTACCTTATTCTTTGGTAGCTGGTAGCTTGATGTATGCCATGGTTTGTACTAGGCTAGATATTGCCCATGTACTGGGAGTTGTGAGTAGGTATATGAGTGATCCAAGTTATGAGAATTGGTAGGAAGTGAAATGGATTATTTAGTATTTGAGAGGAACCATTCATGTTACATTATGTTATGGTGGATCAAATACCACTTTACGTGGTTATGTGGACTTAGATATGGTAGGGGATATTGATAGTAGGAGTATGATAGGATATATATTTAATATTGGAGATACAGTGGTTAGTTATATTTCCAAGATATAAAAGGTTGTGGGTTTATGAAGCATAGAGACAAAGTATTGTGTTGTCATATAGGCTAGCAAGGAGATGATTTGGTTATAGGAGTTATTTTAAGAGTTGGGGCATGAGAAAGAAGTTGGGAGACTACATAGTGATATTTAGAGTGTTATTCATTTGTCAAATAAATCTACTTTCCACTTGAGGACAAAACATATTTAGTTACGTTATCACTTTATCAGGATAGCTTTGGAGGAGAACTTGGTGAAGTTGAAGAAGATTAATACTAGCCAGAATCCTATGGATGTGATGACCAAGGTGGTCACATTGGACAAGTTGAGACTATGTTCATATTTGGTTGGCCTTAGAGGTCATGGAGCAGTGATAGATTTAGTTCAAGATAAAAGGTCCCCAAGTGGGAGATTGTTGAATGTGGATCCCTTTGAGGCTATCACATGACCTTGTTGGTACACTTTGGGGGTCGAGAGAGCTCCAAGGATGTGGGGAGTGAATTTTCCTTTCCTCCTCATGTGGGTGAAAGTTATTAAATTTTTATTTAATAATTTTCAAGTGTTCTTCCATATTTGTTGGAAGTGGGATTGATTTCCTTGTTCTAGGGAATTAATTGTTTATTTACTATTTTTGTAATGCATTAGGAGAAAATTATTAAATGATGTATTTAATAATTTTTATGATGCATTAGGAGAAATTATTAAATGTTGTATTTAATTATTTCTATCATGTATTAGGAGGAGAGAAATTATTAAATGAAGTATTTAATAATTTCTTGATGTATTATAAAAGTGGGTTAGACTTCCACATTGGAAGTTGTGCCATTTATAGAGGAATAGCATGTTCCTCCTCTGAGGACCTTTTAGATATGATCTAAAAGGTATAAATGGCATGTCATCTTATGGATAGAGTCTATCCTAGGTGAAGATGGTGAGTTTTCTCATAGGATGATATTTTCTACATGATTTATTATTTATACAGGGTGTGGTGTGACCAATGAGAGGTTCTCGATATTTTTATTTGCAGGTGTGGCTTTTGGAAGATAGAGTCAAAAGTGTAGGTGTTTTATAAAGTGTAAGTTCTCATTTACAGGGTGTTGTTTGCCATCTTGTGGGATACAAAAAAGTGAAAGTGCAACTTTTTATGCAGCATTTTCTACATGATATTTTTCTATCACTATAAGAGTTCATTGTAATCTTGTTTCAGATAATTGATTTAGTTGAGGACTTTCTTGGTGGATGTAGCCCACATTGGGTGAACCATGATATATTTGTGTTATGTTTTTTTCTAGTTTTTTTCTCTCCATTTATGCTATCATATTAAATTATAGTTTAAAGGAATTATTTCTACATAATTAAATCTGATTTTCACACACTTAAATCTAGTTTTATGATTTTATGGTGGTTTAGAAATCTAATTTACAATCTCTTAATTCCTAACAACTTGTATCATAGATTTGGTGGTGCTTTAGCTAAAGATTAGGTATTGATTTTGATGATATTTTCTCTCCTATTGTAAAAATGACTTGTATTAGGACTATTCTTGGTCTAATTATAGTTGAGGATTTGCACTTAGAATAGTTAGATGTGAAAACTACTTTTCTTCATGGTGATTTGGATGGAGAGTTGTATATGAAGTAGCCAAAAGGATATGAGGTCAAAGGGAAGGAGAACTATGTGTGAAGATTAAAGAAGAGATTGTATGGCCTTAAAAAAGCTTTATGGCAATGGTATAAGAAATTTGATTGTTTTCTATTGGAATAAGAATATCAAAGGTGTAATTGTGACCATTGCATGTACATCAAATTTTTTTATGATGGTTCATTTATTATTTTATGCTTGTATGTGGATGACATGTTAGTTGCAACAAAGAACATACAACATATTCATATGCTCAAGAAATAGCGTAGTGGCTCCTTTACTATGAAGGATTTGGGTGTTGCAAAGCAAATCATTAGTATGAGGATTACTCGTGATAAGAAGGAGGAGATGTTGGTTTTATCCCAATTAGAGTATGTGAAGAAAGTCTTGGAAGGGTTTAGTATGTTGCATGCTAAATCTGTTGGTACTCCTTTGGTAGGCCACTTTAAATTATCAGAGTAGTGTCCCAAGATGGAAGCTAAAAATCTTAAGATGTCCAAGGTACCTTATTCTTTGGTAGTTGGCAATTTGATATATGTCATGGTTTGTACTAGGCTAGATATTGCCCATATAGTATGAGTTGTGAGTAGGTATATGAGTGATCCAAGTTATGAGCATTGGTAGGAAGTGAAATGGATTCTTTAGTATTTAAGAGGAACCATTGATGTTACATTATGTTATGATGGATCAGATACCACTTTGTGTGGTTATGTGGGCTCAGATATGGTAGGGGATAATGATAGTAGGAGTATGATAGGATATATATTTATTATTAGAGATATAGTGGTTAGTTGGATTTTGAAGATATATAAGGTTGTGGATTTATAAACCTTGGAGGCAAAGTATGTTGCTGCCACATAGGCTACCAAGGACATGATTTTACTACAAGAGTTGTTTCAAGAGTTGGGGCATGGGAAAGAATTTGGGAGACTAAATAGTGATATTTAGAGTATGAATCATTTGGAAACAAACTCTACTTTCCACTTGAGGACAAAACCTATTTAGTTACATTATCACTTTATCAGGATAGCTTTGAAGGAGAACTTGGTGACATCTAAGAAGATTAATACTAGCTAGAATCCTATGGATATGATGACCAACATTGTCGCATTGGAAAACTTCAAACTATGTTTAGATTTGGTTGGCCTTAGTGGTAATAGAGTAGTGATTGAATTTTTTTTAGGAGAAAAGGTCTCCAAGTGGGAGATTGTTGAGTTTGGAGCCCTTTGGGGATATAATATGACCTTATTGGTACACTTTGGGGGTTGAGAGAACTCCAAGAATGTGGGGACTTATTGCCACATAGGCTACCAAGGAGATGATTTGGTTACAAAATTTGTTTCAAGAGTTAGGGCATGAGCAAGAATTTGGGAGACTACATAGTGATATTCAGAGTATGATTCATTTGGCAAAGAACTCTACTTTCCACTTGAGGACAAAACATATTCAGTTACATTATCACTTTATCATGATAACTTTGGAGTAAAACTTGGTGAATTCTAAGAAGATTAATACTAGCCAAAATCCTATGGATATGATGACCAAGGTGGTCACATTGTAAAATTTGAGACTATGTTTAGATTTGGTTGGCCTTAGTGGTCATGGCACAGTGATAGATTTTTTCTATGAGAAAAGGTCTCCAAGTGGGAGATTGTTGAGTTTGGAGAATTTTAGGGCTATCACATGACCTTGTTTGTACACTTTGGGGGCTGAGAGAACTCCAATGATGTGGTGACTTGATGCCACATAGGCTACCAAAGAGATGATTTGGTTACAAGAGTTATTTCAAGAGTATGGGCATGAGCAAGAATTTGGGAGACTACATAGTGATATTCACAGTATGATTCATTTGGCAAAGAACTCTACTTTCCACTTGAGGACAAAACATATTTAGTTACATTATCACTTTATCAGGATAGCTTTGGAGGAGAACTTGGTGAATTCTAAGAAGATTAATACTAGCTATAATCTTGTGGATATGATGACCAAGGTGGTCACATTAGACAAGTTGAGACTATGTTTAGATTTGGTTGGCCTTAGTGGTCATGAATCATTGATAGATTTTTTTCAGGAGAAAAGGTCTCCAAGTAGGAGATTGTTGAGATTGGAGCCCTTTAGGGCTATCACATGAACTTATTGGTACACTTTGGGGGCTAAGATAACTCCAAATATGTGGGGACTTATTGCCACATCGGTTACCAAGGAGATGATTTGGTTACAAGATTTCTTTTAGGAGTTGGGGCATGAGAAAGAATTTGTGAGACTACATAGTGATATTCAGAGTATGATTCATTTGGCAAGAAACTCTACTTTCCACTTGAGGATAAAACATATTCAGTTACATTATCACTTTATCTGGATAGATTTGGAGAACTTGCTGAAGTCTAAGAAGATTAATACTATCTAGAATCATGTGGATATGATGACCAAGGTGGTCACATTAGACAAGTTGAGACTATGTTTAGATTTGGTTGGCCTTAGTGGTTATGGAGCAGTGATAGATTTTTTTTAGGAGAAAAGCTCTCCAAGTGGAAGATTGTTGAGTTTTAAGCCCTTTAGGGCTATCACATGACCTTGTTGGTACACTTTGGGGGCTGAGAGAACTCCAAGGATGTGGGGACTTGTTTTCATATAAGCTAACAAGGAGATGATTTGGTTACAAAAGTTGTTTCAAGAGTTGGGGCATGAGTAAGAATCTGGGAGACTACATAGTGATATTTAGAGTATGATTCATTTGGCAAAGAACTCTACTTTCCACTTGAGCACAAAACATATTTAGTTACATTATCACTTTATCAGGATAGCTTTGGAGGAGAACTTGGTGAAGTCTAAGAAGATTAATACTAGCCAAAATCTTGTGGATATGATGACCAAAGTGGTCACATTGTAAAAGTTGAGACTATGTTTAGATTTGGTTGGCCTTAGTGGACATGGCACAATGATAGATTTTTTTCAGGAGAAAAGGTCACCAAGTGGGAGATTGTTGAGTTTGGAGCCCTTTTCGGCTATCACATGACCTTGTTGGTACAATTTTGGGGCTAAGAGAACTCCAAGGATGTGGGGACTCATTACCACATAGGATAATAAGGAGATGATTTGGTTACAAGAGTTGTTTCAAGAGTTGGGGCATGAGAAAGAATTTGGGAGACTACATAGTGATATTAAGAGTATGATTCATTTGGCAAAGAATTCTACTTTCGACTTGAGGACAAAACATATTTAGTTACATTATCACTTTATCAGGATAGCTTTGGAAGATAACTTGGTGAAGTCTAAGAAGATTAATACTAGCCAAAAACTTGTGGATATGATGACCAAAGTGGTCACATTGGACAAGTTGAGACTATGTTTAGATTTGGTTCGCCTTAGTGGTCATGGCGCAATGATAGATTTTTTTAGGAGAAAAGGTCTCCAAGTGGGAGATTGTTGAGTTTGGAGCACTTTGGGGCTATCACATGACCTTGTTGGTACACTTTGGGGGCTAAGAGAACTCCAAGAATGTGGGGACTTATTGCCACATAGGCTACCAAAGAGATGATTTAGTTACAAGAGTTGGGGCATGAGCAAGAATTTGGGAGACTACATAGTGATAATCAATGTATGATTCATTTGGCAAAGAAATCTACTTTCCACTTGAGAACAAAACATTTTCAGTTACATTATCACTTTATCAGGATAGCTTATAGGAGAACTTTTTGAAGTCTAAGAAGATTAATACTAGCTAGAATCCTATGGATATGATGACAAGGTGGTCACATTGAAGAAGTTGAGACTATGTTTAGATTTGGTTGGCCTTAGTGGTCATGGCACAGTGATAGATTTTTTTCAAGAGAAAAGATCTCTAAGTGGGAGATTGTTTAGTTTGGAGCCCTTTGGAGCTGTCACATGACCTTGTTGGTACACTTTGGGGACTGAGAGAACTCCAAGGATGTGGGGACTTTTTGCCACATAGGCTACCAAAGAGATGATTTTGTTACAAGAGTTGTTTCAAGAGTTGGGGCATGAGCAAGAATTTGGGAGACTACATAGTGATATTAAAAGTAGGATTCATTTGGCAAAGAACTCTACTTTCTACTTGAGGAAATAACATATTCAGTTACATTATCACTTTATCAGGACAGCTTTGGAGGAGAACTTGGTGAAGTCTAAGAAGATTAATACTAGCCAGAATCCTATGGATATGATGACCAAGGTGGTCACATTGGACAAGTTGAGACTATGTTTAGATTTGGTTGGCCTTAGTGGTCATGGCATAGTAATAGATTTTTTTTAAGGAGAAAAGGTCAACAAGTGGGAAATTGTTGAGTTTGGAGCCCTTTAGGGCTATCACATGACCTTGTTGGTACACTTTGGGGACTGAGAGAACTCCAAGGATGTGGGGACTTGTTTCCACATAGGCTACCAAAGAGATGATTTTGTTACAAGAGTTGTTTCAAGAGTTGGGGCATGAGCAAGAATTTGGGAGACTACATAGTGATATTCAAAGTATGATTCATTTGGCAAAGAACTCTACTTTCTACTTGAGGAAATAACATATTCAGTTACATTATCACTTTATCAGGACAGCTTTGGAGGAGAACTTGGTGAAGTCTAAGAAGATTAATACTAGCCAAAATCCTATGGATATGATGACCAAGGTGGTCACATTGGACAAGTTGAGACTATGTTTAGATTTGGTTGGCCTTAGTGGTCATGGCATAGTATAGTAATAGATTTTTTTTAAGGAGAAAAGGTCAACAAGTGGGAAATTGTTGAGTTTGGAGCCCTTTAGGGCTATCACATGACCTTGTTGGTACACTTTGGGGACTGAGAGAACTCCAAGGATGTGGGGAGTGAGTTTTCCTTTTATACTCATGTGAGCTAAAGTTACTAAATGTTTATTCAATAATTTTCATGTATTCTTCCATATTTGTTGGAAGTGGGATCCATTTCCTTATTCTAGGGAATTAATTGGTTTTTTAATATTTTTGTAATGCATTAGGAGAAAATTATTAAATGATGTATTTAGTAATTTTTATGATGCATTAGGAGAAATTATTAAATGTTGTATTTAATTATTTTTATGATGTATTAGTAGGAGAAAAATTATTAAATGCAGTATTTAATAATTTCTTGATGTATTATGGAAGTGGTATGGACTTCCACATTGGAAGTTGTGTCATTTGGAGAGGAATAGCATTTTCCTCCTCTAAGGACCTTTTAGATATGATCTAAAAGATGTAAATGGCATTAAATCTTATGGATAGAGCCTATCATAAGTGAATATGGTGATTTTTCTATTAGGAGGATGTTTTCTACACCATGTTTTATTTATACAGGGTGTGGTGTGACCTATGAGAAGTTATGGATATTTTTATTTGCGGGTGTGGCTTTTAAGAGACAAAGTCAAAAGTGCAAGTGTTTTGTAAATTTCAAGTGTTCATTTACAGGTTGTGGTTTATCATCTTGTGGGATAAAGAAAAGTGAAGGTGCAGGTGAAAGTGCAATTTTTTATATAGCATTTTGTACATGAGATTTTTCTATCTCTATAAGAGTTCATTGTAATCTTGTTTCAAATAATTGATTTATTTGAGGACTTTCTTGGTGGATGTAGCCCACATTGGGTGAACCATGATATATTTGTGTTATATTTTTTTTGCTAGTTTTTTTCTCTCCGTTTATGATTTCATATTATATTATGGTTTAAAGGAATTATTTATACATAATTAAATCTGATTTTCACACATTTAAAATCTGGTTTTATGATTTTATGGTGGTTTAGAAATCTAATTTACATTCTATTAATTCCTAACAACTTGTATCATAGATCTGGTGGTGTTTTAGCTGAAGATCAGGTATTGATTTTGATGAGATTTTATCTCCTAATATAAAATTAACTTATATTAGGACTATTCTTAGTCTAATTACAGTTGAGGATTTACACTTATAATAGTTAGATGTGAAAACTACTTTTCTTCATGGTGATTTGGATAAAGAGTTGTATATGAAGCAGCCATAGGAGTATGAGGTCAAAGAGAATGAGAACTATGTGTGAAGATTAAAGAAGAGCTTGTATGGCCTTAAACAAGATCCATGGTAATGGTATAAGAACTTTGATTGTTTTATGTTAGAATAAGAATATTTAAGGTGTAATTTTGACCATTGCATGTACATCAAACATTTTGATGATGGTTCATTTATTATTGTATGCTTGTATGTGGATGACATATTAGTTGCAAGAAAGAACATACAACATATTCATATGCTCAAGAAATAGCTTAGTGACTCCTTTACTATGAAGGATTTGGGTGGTGCAAAGAAAATCATTAGTATCAGGATTAATCATGATAAGAAGGAGGAGAATTTGGTTTTATCCCAATTAGAGTATGTGAAGAAAGTCTTGGAAAGGTTTAGTATGTTGGATGCTAAATCTGTTTCAACTCATTTGGCAAGCCACTTTCGATTATCAAAGGAGCAGTGTCATAAGATGGAAGCTAAAAAGTTTAAGATGTCCAAGGTACATTATTCTTTGGTAGTTGGTAGCTTGATGTATGCCATGGTTTGTACTAGCCCAGATATTGCCCATGCAATAGGAGTTGTGAGTAGGTATATGAGTGATCCAAGTTATGAGCATTGGTAGGAAATGAAATGGACTCTTTAGTATTTGAGAGGAACTATTGATGTTACATTATGTTATGGTGGATCAAATACTACTTTGTGTGGTTATTTGGACTCAGATATGGTAGGGGATATTGATAATAAGAGCAGTATGATAGGATAAATATTTATTATTGGAGATACAGTGGTTAGTTGGATTTCCAAGATATAGAAGGTTATGGATTTATCAAAAATAGAGGCAAAGTATGTTATTGCCACATAGGCTACCAAGGATATTATTTGGTTACAAGAGTTGTTTCAAGAGTTGGGGCATGCGCAGGAATTTGGGAAACTACATAGTGATATTCAAAGTACGATTCATTTGGCAAGAAACTCTACTTTCCACTTGAGGACAAAACATATTCAGTTACATTATCACTTTATTAGGATTGCTTTGGAGGAGAACTTGGTGAAGTCTAAGAAGATTAATACTAGCTAGAATCCTATGGATATGATGACCAAGGTGGTCACATTGGACAAGTTGAGACTATGTTTAGATTTGGTTGGCCTTAGTGTTCATGGAGCAGTGATAGATTTTTTTTCAAGAGAAAAGGTCTCGAAGTGGGAGATTTTTGAGTTTGGAGCCCTTTAGGGCTATCACATGACCTTGTTGGTACACTTTGGGGTCTGAGAGAACTCCAAGGATGTGGTGAAATGTTGCCACATAGGCTACCAAAGAGATGATTTGGTTACAAGAGTTGTTTCAAGAGGTGGGACATGAGCAAAAATTTGGGAGACTACATAGTGATATTCAGAGTATGATTCATTTGGAAAATAACTCTACTTTCCACTTGAGAACAAAACATATTTAGTTACATTATCACTTTATCAAGACAACTTTGGATAACTTGGTGAAGTCTTAGAAGATTAATACTAGTCAGAATCTTCTGGATATGATGACCAAGGTGGTCACATTGGACAAGTTGAGAATATGTTTAGATTTGGTTGGGCTTAGTGGTCATGGTGAAGTGATAGATTTTTTTCAAGAGAAAAGGTTTCTAAATGGGAGATTGTTGAGTTTGGATCCCTTTAGGGCTATCACATGACCTTGTTGGTACACTTTGTGGGTTGTGAAAACTCCAAGGATGTGGGGACTTATTGCCACATAGGCTACCAAGGAGATGATTTGGTTACAAGAGTTGTTTCAAGAGTTAGGGCATGAGCAAGAATTTGGGAGACTACATAGTGATATTCATAGTATGATTCATTTGGTAAAGAACTCTACTTTCCACTTGAGGATAAAACATATTTGGTTACATTATCACTTTATCAGGACAGCTTTGGAGGAGAACTTGGTGAAGTCTAAGAAGATTAATACTAGCCAGAATCCTATGGATATGATGACCAAGGTGGTCACATTGGACAAGTTGAGACTATGTTTAGATTTGGTTGGCCTTAGTGGTCATGGTAAAGTGATAAAAAAAATTAGGAGAAAATGTCTCCAAGTGGGAGATTGTTGAGTTGGGAGCCCTTTAGGGCTATCACATGACCTTGTTGGTACACTTTGGGGGTTGAGAGAACTCCAAGGATGTGGGGAGTGAATTTTCCTTTTCTCCTCATGTGGGTTAAAGTTACTAAATGTTTATTCAATAATTTTCATGTATTCTTCCATATTTTTTGGAAGTGGGATCGATTTCCTTGTTCTAGGGAATTAATTTTTTTTAATATTTTTGTAATGCATTAGGAGAAAATTATTAAATAATGTATTTAATAATTTTTATGATGCATTAGGAGAAATATTTAAATGTTATATTTACTTATTTATATGATTCATTAGGAAGAGAAAAATTATTAAATGCATTATTTAATAATTTTTTGATGTATTATGGAAGTGGGTTGGACTTCCACATTGGAAGTTGTGTGATTTGGAGAGGAATAACATGTTCCTCCTCTGAGGACCTTTTAGATATGATCTAAAAGATGTAAATGGCATGGAATCTTATGGATAGAGCCTATCGTAGGTGAATATGGTGATTTTTCTATTATGAGGATGTTTTATTTATATAGGGTGTGGTGTGACCTATGAGATGTTCTTGATATTTTTATTTGTAGGTGTGGCTTTTGTGAGACAGAGTCAAAAGTGGAGGTATGTTTTCCACCCAAGCTTTATGTAATCTAACCTCATCCTCAAGATCATACACTCTAAAGAGAAACTGCTTTGATACTAATGATACAAAACTTAGAAGCTTTGGTTGAAATAAATTCAAAAAATAATAACATAATAACAATAATGTTATCTCTAAGAAGAGATGTTTTATTCATAAAAATTTGCAGATCCAAGCATATGCTTATCTTTGAGAAGAGATGTCTAATTTCCTTTTTAGGTTACATCTTCATTTATACACATTTTTTAGGTATGAGGAGGATGTGTAAGGTCACTAATCTCAAGGAAGATCAAGTGGTTTGAATTCTATGATTTACAACAATACATAATTCAAGGAATTACTATTTTTAGAAACTTACTATTTCTAGACTACACTACTAAAATTGAAATTTGGAGAACTTCCATTGGGTTTTTAGAGGCCAAAATCCATCAATCAAAAATTCATGCCATCTCATCACATTATCCTCATTCTTATCTTTCCAACGATTCATGTTAAGAAACCCTTGGAAGCACAATTAATTACTTTTCTTATAAGCAATTAAACACGAAATTATGCCAGAATGATTAAGTAACTAGAAACTTGAAACAACAAAGAATTTGAGAGACAATACACAATCTTGTATTAAATATACTTTAGAAGACAATACAATAAATAAGATGCCACTTCTTCTTCCACCTCTAAGGCTTGCCACACCTCAAGGACTTCTTCCCTCTCTCTCTTGCTCAACCACAACTAACTCAACAACCTGAGTTGTTATCCCCTCCTTGAATGCTTTAGCTGATCTCCTTGACCTTACACCTTATAGATCTCCTTGACCTTGCTTCTTGATTTAATGCTTTACTTGCCTTAATAATTACATGCCTCATGGGTCTCTTAAATAGGATCCCATGCATATAATAATTAGACCTCTAACTACACTAATTAGAAACACAAACTCAAGACTTAAATTAGCCTTTAACATGCAAACACTCTCAGACCACTTAAATTAGACAAGTCTAATTTTGGAAACGCATTATGGAAAACACATGTAGAAGCATGCACACGCACAGGTGACCGACATCGGTTACTATCAGTCTGCTACTAACTGACATCGGCCAATCTTTAGTCCCTACCTGACTGACATCGGTAACACTGTCGACACCAATTGTTGTCTACACTCAGTAACCTCCTGATTAGCTTCCTTGGTGAAGCTTTTAGCTCCACAACCCAACAATCTCCCACTTGGAGATAAATAGCTACACCTGTACAGCATCATCCACTAACCATTTCAGGCACCTCCATCTTCAAGCTCGATTCTGAAGACCAACCACCACACATTCTTTGATGCTAAACCTATCAACCAAGTCCACTGCCACATTGAACTTTCTGACAACTCCCACTGCTTGGGAAAACTAGGCTGCTAGGCTGACACTAGACCTTATGTGATTTCAAACACTTGTTCAAAGCTAAGCTTGAACTGTCTAGCTTTTGGTGTGCTTACCGATTCTACATCCTGCACCTTGAACCTCACTAACACCTTATTCACATCAGCTCCCACTTGAGACAAAACCAACCTGTGATCTTCCATGTCTCTTATGCCAAAGAACCTTACTGCTCCCAGATTCCTTATGACATATCTTTGAACTAACTTTACCTTTAGTTTAGTCAAATCCCCGTATGTATAACCCTGCAAGAAGCACACAATACAATAACAGGATAATGTAGCTAATATCATCCAACTTGGTAAAGAGAAATACAATGGTCAAACCTCCATTATTTTGCAACTTACTCAAGACCTTATACCCTAGCCTCTGTCTCACATATCCATTCCCACTCTTCTTTATCCTAAACATCCATTCGTCTCTCAGTGCTTAACCTAGCTTGCAACTATACCAAACACTCATATTTCGCCAAGCTCCCACTGTTTCCTAGATCTACTTATTCTGCTTCTTTAACAACTTCTTGATTCTTGACCATCAGTGAGCAAAAAGTAGTGTAAAGAAGGGAAATGATGAATTTAAGACTTACTTACCACTTCAGTCCTTTAATATGAGCGCTTGAGACTTCTTGATAGCTTGCTGTCTGTCCAAAATTTGTCTCAGTGACCGATGCCGGTCAAGTCTCAGTCTGCACCTGACCAACGTCAGTTCCATGTGACTGTCTCCTTGCCAACATCAGTTTCCCCTGGTTGATGCTGGTAGTTATCTACCTCGAGTCACCGACATCGGTCTCCATCCTACCTATGTCAGTCTCTGTCTGTTCGACATCAGTTTCAATCAACCGACATCAGTACCTGTGTTTTCTTGTACTTGATGACTTTTTCATCTATGAGCTTATCTTAGATCACAACCTTGTCCAAACTACCCTGCTCAGATTTATTCAGCCCCTGTGACTGACCTCTGTCCATCATCTCCTTCTCAAACACCAAGGCTTCCCTATTCTTGTCAAAAACATCAAATTTCCTTTTCCTGTAATGAACACGATCTATGCCCTCTGAATTTGAACACATACCTTTTGATTCAAGAACATGCATCTCCCCTTATTCATGTGACCAAGCCTATTAAGCCACATCTTTGAATCTACAACTAAAGTAGATAAACCAGAAGAAGATTCAGTAATACAAGTAGATAGGTAAAGAGTACCTACTTTCTTACCTCTTGCTAAAATAAGTACACCCTTGGTAACCTTCCAAGAGTCTGATGTGAGGGTTATTTTTCATCCCTCATCACCCAACTTCCCTACAGAAACTAAACTCTACTTCAGAACTAGGACATGCATAACCTCCTTCAACACCCATGTGTTACATGTCTGCAATTCCAACTGCACTTTCCCTTTGCCAACCATTTGACAAGGCATTCCATCCCCTAAATAAAGCACTCCAAAGTCTCCCTGGACATACTCATGGAACAAATCTCTGTTTGGGGATGCATGAAAAGAAGAACCAGAATCTAAAATCCATGACTCTATCTAACTATCCAAAGAAAGTATGAGAGCATCTTGTACCACAATACTTGCAACAGCTGCTTCATCCTTACCTTCATGTTGATTGTCTTTTTCCCTCAACCAACACTCTTTCTTTGTGTATCCCTTCTTTCCACAATACTAGCAGGTGATACTTCCACTTCTGGATTTGGATCCACTCTCCATCTTTGACCTTGATTTCCCCTTCTCTCTTTGCCTTCCTCTACTTTCAGTGCTTAAAGCATTCCCTGATGATGATTCACCTGTGCTTTTTTTGTAAATATCTTCATTCAAGATTACACTAAATACATCATCAACTTTTAAGATTTTAGAAGCAGACGCAGTATTAGATACTACCATTACCAAACTCTCCCAACTTTTAGGTAATGAGAATAAGATTAAGAGAGCTCTTATTTCATCATCAAAAACAATATTGACTGAATTTAATTGGTTTACCAAACCATGGAAATCACTAAGATGGGTATATACCGATCCTCCTTCCTACATTTGCATAGTAAATAGCTACTTCATAAGAAATACCTTATTTGAAGCAGAGGGCTTTTCATATAGATTTGCCAAAGATTCCATCAACTCTACCATTGTCTTACATTATGATAAGTTGGAAATCACAAATGATGCAAGGCTCAACCTTATAGTTCCTAGAGCCTTCTAATCAAGAACTCTCCATTCTTCATCATTTATGTCTGTGGGCTTGCTTACAACCCCACCCAATGGTAAGTATAAATCTTTCTGATATAGATAATCTTCTATCTGCATCTGCCAATGTTGATAATTCTTGCCATTAAACTTCTCCATGCGTAGTCTACTTTCTTTTGTCATTGTTGTACTCCTACTCAAATAAAAACCCTTGAGAATGACCTGTAATCAAACAATATCTTGCTCCCTGTAACCTTAGCTCTGATACCAACTGTTAGGAAACCCTTGGAAGCACAGATTACTTTTCTTATAAGCAATTAAACACAGAATTATGCTAGAATGATTAAGTAACTAGAAACTTGAAACAACAAAGAATTTGAGAGATAATACACAATCTTGTATTATATATACTTCAGAAGACAATACAATAAAGAAGATGCCACTTCTTCTTCCACCTCTAAGGCTTGCCACACCTCAAGGACTTCTTCCCTCCCTCTCTTGCTCAACCACAACTAACTCAATAACCTGAGTTGTTATCCCCTCCTTGAATGCTTTAGCTAATCTCCTTAACCTTACACCTTGCAGATCTCCTTGACCTTGCTTCTTGCTTCAATGCTTTACTTGCCTTAATAATTACATGCCTCATGGGTCTCTTAAATAGGATCCCATGCATACAATAATTAGACCTCTAACTATACTAATTAGAAACATAGACTCAAGACTTAAATTAGCCTTTAACATGCAAACACTCTTGGACCACTTAAATTAGACAAGTCTAATTTTGGAAACACATTCTGTAAAACACATGCAGAAGTATGCACATGCACAGGTGACCAACGTTGGTTGTTGTCAGTCTGCTACTAACCGACATCAGCCGATCCTTGGTCCCTGCCTAACCAATGTTGGTAACACTGCTGAAACCAGTTGTTGTCTACACTTAACAACCTCCTGATTAGCTTCCTTGGTAAAGCTTTTAGCTCCACAACCCAACAATTCAAACGACAAGTCAATTGGAGCTACAGTGCAAAAGTTATGGCTCCCAAAAGTCCTGCCACCAATTGTGCTAGAACCATCACCTGAATTGTCACATGAAATGTTTCCCAAATCAGATAATCAAATTTGTAATAGGCCAATTAAATTCTAAACTCAAATATAATCATACACTAAATTTATTATGTTAATATAGTCTAAATATAAAAATTATAACTATGCTAAATATAAAAATTTCAAAGAATAAAAGTTCTTAACTTGTTATGATGTTAATACAGTTTATGATCTAGAATAGGCTAAAATTAGGTAGGAAGATAGTTCTTAAATAATTATCAAATTTTGGATATAATTCCTTTGGCTATTTGGATAGTTGTGTTAGCTTGGGAAGGTTGTATTGATGTTACTATTTGAGTCTGATGATAGTATCATGTAAATATGGTGAAATAGGATGTGACTAGCTATATACTTTAGGTTTCAGATTCACCTATATTGTTAGTGCATTCAAATCTGGGTTATGGATAGTCACTACTTAATAAATAGCAAAAACTTAGCTTTATATCTTCAATGTGACCTTGATTAAAACTATATTAGTGGGCACATGGTGTTGATCTAACCCAAATAACCCCATTATCAAAGGATATTTCATACATAGGCAATACTCCTAAGAGGACCTTAGACTAGTGTAGTATTTCCTTACGTGTTGGCTTGTGTGTGAATCATGCAATGTGTGTAAATCAAGTACAATAGTGACCTAACATATAACTTGGAAAATTGAGCTCTTAGACTACTTGTTTAGTACTTCAAACCTATATATATGCTTGTAACTATGAATAGTATGCAAATAGTGAAGCTTTTGATCAATTAAATGCTTGATAGAGTGATTTTTGATAAGTTCCTTTATCTCTTTGGCCTTTTCTAGTTGAAAAATTAATGAAGGTTGATTTTGTATTTATATCAATCCCTTTAGAGTAATCGCTCACATTAGAGCACTTAGACCAACCATTAGGATACATTTTATTTGCAAATGGTATGACTTTAAGATATTGGACACTTACATCGAGACATGACAATAATGTCGACACTACTATCTATCCCCAAACATTAGTGTCAAAGGAGTAGCAAAATAAGTACAAGCTCAAAACTTATAGAGGTGTAAGATAAGTATATTTTAGGTATTCTAGGTAAGATAGAATGTCTTTATCATCAATATAAGATTGGTCAGACTAGGAGATAGGCCAACCGACACAAGATAGAGTAGATGCAAGTCTTATAAAAGTAAGGAGAGTGTATAACTAACAAGAAAAACCAAGGTCTAAGTTTTCCAAGTCCACAAAACTAAGGTTCTGCAACATAATCATAAAATATTATCTATATTTTCACCCCCTCCCCTTAATTTAATAATGAAATTGCTAGTTTAAAGGAAAGTAATAAGAACCTAGGTGTATATGCACACCTTATATTTTCTTGAGTTGAATTTAAGTTCTTTTGTTGCTGATTGACCGATAACTAAGAACATGATACAATGTAAAATTAGCGCATATAATATGGGTTAAAAGTACTTGAAATGGATTAAAATGAAATAGAAAGGTTTAAGAGTACACCTGTGTGTTAATGTAACCATCTTACCTATTGATAAGTTATTTTATAAAAGATGTATCATTATAAAGCTCTAAAATTGAGATTAGGATAAATATAGATAATATATAAATTACGTATATCTAAGGAGATAAAGAGAGATATTGGAAGGCACACTCTCCCAACTTTAGAGTAAAAGTGAGTTGCCACCTAGTAGTTGAGATTAGTTTAACCATGAAACTCAATGATACTTACAACCTGGTAAGGCTGGATGATCCAATCCAACTTAAAAACTTGGAAATATTGAGTGATTTGATCACATCAACTATATTGTAGTCCTATAAAATGTGAAACTTTGTTACTTTAGTGTGGTTAATGATACCCAATCTAGAGGTCCTCCTTCATGCTTTCATAACCCTTATAGGGTTCTCTTTCATCAATTCCCAGGCATCCATAGCCTTTGTCCAGCCCCCTAGGTTTCATTCCCTCTAGACAATAACACCCAACTTGGATAAAAACATTGAAACCTAATGTGTCATATTTATGGTGTTGTTGTCCAAGTGTAGATTTGGATCAAACAGTCATATTTTCATGAATCCTTATCTTAATTCACATCATCCTAATGTGAATTCATTTAACCCATGATCATTAGGTTCCTTATAAAAGGTCATTCAAAGTCTATTTATAAGTGTTAGAACTCATTGATAAGAGAGAAGCAAGAATACAAGAAATTACACTCAAGCACTTTTACCTATTCTTTGCATACAGCCTTTCAATATTATTCCAAGCTTATTCAAACCCTTGCACCAGTCTCTAGCAATTTTAATTACACTCAATTTTGCATCTAGTTACATTTTCATACACAATTACACCAAACAATTCAATGGAAGAACTGCATTAACTTGATCCTTCCTTGGAGTATAGGTATGTAGGCAGTGTGCCCATACATGAGGTGTGAAGTGCGTTCAACGTATCCTTTACACACTAACCCCTTCCCTCTTTCCTAAGTTGACATTCAAGTTCAAGCATAAAAAACTCTTAAGGCTTTAAATATTAAAATATACATACAATGTTCTCCATAGACTTCCAGGCTTTGATATTTCACTGATAGGGTACACATACATACCGAGTAGAACCTAGAAAACATAGATCACCTAGACAACACCAAAAAAGACTATAGTGTTGAATAGTAGGGTGTCCCATTTTTGGTGATCCTATCTAATCAAAAAAGGAAATTCAAAAACCTATTTATAATACTATCTCAGTCTTGTACATAAATTCGTAGACCTTGTCTCAATTGGAATAGTCCAAAATAAGCTAGGTTTAATTTTCTCTCTCTCTCTCATTGCTATTTTAAAAAAGGTCTAATTATAATATAATTCACAAATTAGTAGCTTTAATTACGAATATTATTTACTGATTTCTCTTACTCAGGCCTATTTATTTAATAGGAATAAAACTCTATTATTCTAAAAAATAATAAAATATTTGGTAAACTCGACTTACTTCAAATTTTGCATTAAAATCCTAGAAACCCCACGGTAAATTATTTCTGATTTTTTCCCATAATTTCCTAATTTATACTATATTTAAAAATAAAAAATCTACAAATTAATTGCAAAATTATCATATATTTTATTAAAACTGTAGTTTGCACATACTAGGTCCTTTTTACATACAAACACATTCCAAACACTAGGAAAAATATATTGATAATTTTAGAAATATTTTCTTATTTTTCCTAAATTTTTCAAGCAAAATTATATTAAGTTTCTATAAATTCATATCAAAATTTTAAAATTATCTTTCTAATTTAAAAAATTCATTCAATAATCCCTGGTTGTATTAAATAGCTCCTAGTTATTTTTCAATACTTTTCCAATCATTTGCTAAATTTTTAGTTGCATATCAAACACAAAAAATCATTTTAAATTTAACAATTCATAGTATTTTGCATAAATATTTTTAAAAAAATACCTAGTTGCATGTACTAGCTCCTATTTTGCTTCTTGTGGTATCACCTTACATGTTTGGGAGCTCCATATCCTTTTTGCATAAATTCTAATTAGATATTTTTAGGACTTTTCATTTCTTGTATTCAATACTTTCCTATTCTAGCACATTGCCTATTAAAACTTATTGCAAAAAATTCAAACACATTATAAATTGTTTTTCTACTTTCGCAATGGCCCAATATACTAGTTTTGATGAAACTAATAAAAGAGAACTTCAATAACTTTTTAAAAAACATTTAGATATGCAAGATGACATGTTTATAATTATATAAGAGGAACAAAAAAAAGTGAACAATGGTCAATATTCTCAAACCATAGAGCAACCAATTGAAAATGACACTACGGGGGCAATTATGTCTCAACAACACCCTATAGCATCCCAACCTGCCTCTATGTCACTAGTTATAGCTAGTACATCCCTCTCTTTTGATGTAGCATCCCTTATGCAAGAGATAAGATCTCTTCAATCCAAGGTGCTTCATCTTGAGCAAGATACCACTAGACATACGTAGGCTTTGGATTATTTTATTCTTATGCATACACCATTGGCATGTCATATTAATTCTACACCCTTACCACAAGGTTTTGTTTAGCCCAGGATTACTCTTTATGATGGCAAGGGTGATCCAAAGACACACTTGAGAACATTTCACATAACATGCTTGGACTATGTACCCAATGACTAACTACTTACCAAGTTATTTCCACAAAGCTTAAAGGATTATGCTTTACAATGGTTCTATAGTCTACCAAATCAATTGGTTCATGTATTCAATTCTTTAGCTGATATTTTCTTACCACACTTCAACATCAACATTGGTGATAAGGCTTCATATGCTCAAATTTCTTAATAAAAACAAGGGCCAAATGAGCATCTCACAGACTATGTTCTTCAATATAAGAACATCTTAGATAAGATGACTATTCCCATGGCATATTAAGAGTTACAATAAATCTTTAAATAGATTCTTCTAATAGCACTTCATGAATAAATTATGTTCAAGCAATTCTCTACCTTCACTAAATTGTGCCATACACTAAAGGAAAGAGAAGTGAGACTCATTTCAATGGGAAAACTCAAGTATATAAGCATTATAGACATAACTAATAAGATTAACAACAAAGTGCCATACAAGGTCAAGTTCAATGATACAAAAGGGAAGAATAAACCTACAATAAATTTAGATTTAGAGCCTCCTTAATGTATAATTTTATCATTACCCCTCAGTGTACTTTCTCAAATCTTCCAGTTCTTCTAGCTAGGGTTTTACAATAGCTTTTAGATTATAATATCATATCTGTCCCTACTATTTAGGAAGTTGATCCAACCAAACCTCTTCTTAAGGGATATGATCAGCAGGCATTTTGTGATTACCATAGGGCACAAGACCACACTACAAACATATGCATTAGTTTGAAACATAAGATACATGACTTGATAGATAACAACCTCCTTGATCTTGGAACTTTAGTTAAGCCTCCACAGGCAAAACCAACACACGATAAAGCTTTGAAAAATCTTCTCAGATCCATTTCCACAACATTAAAAATAGGATACAAGGGACACATCAGGGTTTCACCATGCATATCATGCACATCCACCACCAATTACATACCAGGCACCTTTAGTTGAGTCACATCCTTTGACTAGTATGATTATGTGTATGAATCCAAATTTCTAGCTAGACCTTCAATATCTTTCTCAGATCAAGAGATTATGGATGATAATTCAAATTATAATGCACTTTTTATCAGTTCACATATTCATAATCAACCCATTCATAATATCCTCATCAATAATGGTTCTAGTGTCAACATGTGCACCATTACATTATTACAACATTTGGGGTATTTAGAGCAAGATATCACATTAATAGATATAGTTATCAATGGATTTAGTGGGCACATACATAGTTCATTGGGTGAGGTTATACTTCCTTTATAGGCTAGTCCAACACTTGTGACCACACATTTCACTATAGTTCCCAGTATAGGAGTTTTTGATATGTTACTAGGTCTCTCATGGATTCAAAAAATTCAAGCAATACCATCTTCAGTTCATAGATGTTTGACATTCATTCATGTTATTTAGGTTATTATAGCTAGTGGAGTTCCATATGAATTACCACTACCCACTTTAGAGCCATCTACTTTGTAGTCACCAATTTTAGCTTCTCCACCAGTTTTAGTTTCCCCACCAGTTATAATTATTTCTTTGGTGCTAGTTTAGACATAATTAACACATCCATCACCAGTACAGAGGGTTTATACACCACCATACCTTTGAGATTCTAGACAAATTTTAGCTATAGTTTTCACACCTAGAATAGTTTCATTGAGATCTCATGGGTCTACACATAAATCACATGTTCATAGATCATCTCTTACTTTTAGATGGGTCCCTAAGAACCCCATAGTTACATCCACTTCTCAAAATTATAGTGAGACCCTACAGTTGGTTTCTACTTAGAGATTTTAGTTCATCTACAATATATACAACTTTTAGAGCCACAATCTTAGCATTTTTATTGTGCTTCACATTCATGCATGATTCCACTACTTGGTACAGGACACCATGCTAGGGAGTCTCCCATGAGATTCATCGATTGGTATCATCCTATCCCAGCTAACTTGTACATAATCTCTTTTGCTTGATTTTACATAGCTAAAATATAAATTCATAAATAATAAAAAATTTAAAAATACAAAAACATTCAAATAATTCAAAAACACCAAAAACATTTTGATTGTATGCATCATCCATGCTTTAAATTACTACTATCATGATATGACTTATATTTGTTATTTAATGTTATTGTATGCTAGTTTTATACATTACCATGCTTCACTTGATATCAAGGACCTAAAAATTGGTGTATAGACTCACACTAAGTAGGCAAACAAAATGCAAAAAGCTTAGATCCTAATGACAACAACATTGAGGAAGGACTATAGCACTAGATCCTAGGGTGTCCAGTTCTAGTGTTCCTATCCAATTAAGAACTAAAGTTTAGGAACTATTTATGATAGTGTCCTAGTCTTGCATGCAAATTTATAGACCCTATCTTAGTCAGAATCATCTAGAATAAGATAAGTTTAATTTTATCTCTCTCACTACTATTTTTAGAAAAAGTCTAATTGTAATTCAATTTCACAAATTAGTGACTTTAATTAGGAATATTATTTACTGATTTATCCTACTTATACATGTTTATTAAATAGGAATAAAACTCCATTATTCCCAAAAATAAAAAATCACTTGAATTTTAAATCTCTTGAGAGGTAGATAGAAAAGGGAGCAGGAAAATCAACCACTACTATATCATAGAGGATAGGGAGGTTTGGATATTTGTGAAGGAAAACATTCAAACCCTTGATAAGTCCCACTAACTTAGCTAGTGTCCCATCAAGTTGAAGTATTCTCTTATTGTATGGTTCATATTTCAAGCCTAATTTATCGACTACAACCTTGAGCATCACTGAAGTACTATCCCCATTATCCATTATGTATTTGCAAACAAGTTTTTCTCCAACAATGAGATGAGGTAAAAGGGTGGAGGATTTTGAGATTTGGAAGAGGATTCCATAGTGTGATTTAGTGTTGAGTGTGGATCCCTTTGGGGTTATCACATGACCTTGTTGGTACACTTTTGGGGGCCGAGAGAGGATGTGGGGAGTGCATTTTTCCTTTCTCCTCATGTGGGTTAAAGTTATTAAATGTTTATTTAATCAATTTCATGTACTCTTATATATTTGTTGGAAGTGGGATCAATTTCCTTGTTCTATGAAATTAATTGTTTATTTAATATTTTTGTAATGCATTAGGATAAAATTATTAAATGATGTATTTAATAATTTTTATGATGCATTAGGAGAAATTATTAAATTTTGTATTTACTTATTGCTATGATGCATTAAGAGGAGAAAAATTATTAAATGTAGTATTTAATAATTTCTTGATGTATTATGGAAGTGGGTTGGACTTCCACATTGGAAGTTATGCCATTTAGAGAGGCATAGCATGTTCCTCCTCTAAGGACCTTTTAGATATGATCTAAAAGGTGGAAATGGCATGTCATCTTCTGGATACATCCTATCCTAGGTGAAGATGGTGAGTTTTCTCTTAGGAGGATGTTTTCTACACCATTTGTTATTTATACAAGGTGTAGTGTGACCTATGAGAGGTTTTTGATATTTTTAATTGTAGGTGTGGATTTTGGGAGATAGAGTCAAAAGTGTAGGTGTTTTGTAAAGTACAAGTGTTCATCTACAGGGTGTGTTTTAAGATCTTGTGGGATACAAAAAGTAAAGGTGCAGGTGAAAGCACATCTTTTTATGCAACATTTTGTACATGAGATTTTTCTATCTCTATAAGAGTTCATTGTAATCTTATTTTAGATAACTAATTTATTTAGGGACTTTCTTGGTGGATGCAAATCACATTGGGAAAACCACGATATATATGTGTTATGTTTTTTTCTAGTTTTTTTCTCTCCATTTATGCTTTCATATTATATTTTGGTTTAAAGGAATTATTTATACATAATTAAATCTAGTTTTCACACATTTAAAATCAGGTTTTGTGATTTTATAGTGGTTTAGAAATGTGATATACATTCTCTTAATTCCTAACAATTTGTATTATAGATTTGGTGGTGTTTTAGTTGAAGATTAGGTATTGATTTTGATGAGATTCTCTCTCCTATTGTAAAAATGAATTGTATTAGGACTATTCTTGGTCTAATTATAGTTGAGGATTTGCACTTAGAATAGTTAGATGTGAAAACTACTTTTCTTCATGGTGATTTGGATGAAGAGTTGTATACGAAGTAGCCACAAGGATATGAGGTTAAAGGGAAGGAGAAATATGTGTGAAGATTAAAGAAGAGATTGTATGGCCTTAAACAAACTCTATGGCAATGGTATAAGAAATTTGATTGTTTTCTATTGGAATAAGAATATCAAAGGTGTAATTCTGACCATTGCATGTATATCAAACATTTTGATGATGGTTAATTTATTATTTTATGCTTGTATGTGGATGACATGTTAGTATCAATAAAGACCATACATCATATTCATATGCTCAAGAAATAGCTTAGTGACTCCTTTACTATGAAGGATTTGGGTGTTGAAAACTAAATCGTTAGTATGAGGATTACTCATGATAGGAAGGAAAGGAAGCTAGTTTTATCCCAATCAAAGTATGTGAATAAAGTCTTGGAAAGGTTTAGTATGTTGGATGCTAAATATGTTGGTATTCCCTTGGCAGGCCACTTTAGATTATCAAAGGAGTAGTGTCCCAAGATGAAAGCTAAAAAGCTTAAAATGTCCAAGGTACCTTATTCTTTGGTAGTTGGCAGCTTGATGTATGCCATGGTTTGTACCAGGCCAGATATTGCCCATGTAGTGGGAGTTGTGAGTAGGTATATGAGTGATCCAAGTTATGAGATTTGGTAGGAAGTGAAATGGATTCTTTAGAATTTGAGAAGAACCATTCATGTTACATTATGTTATGGTGGATCAGATACCACTTTACATGGTTATGTAGACTCAGATATGGTAGGAGATATTGATATTAGGAGTATGATAGGATATATATTTACTATTGGAGATACAGTGGTTAGTTGGATTTCCAAGATATAGAAGGTTGTGGGTTTATCAACCATAGAGGCAAAGTATGTTGTTACCATATAAGATAGCAAGGAGATGATTTGGTTACAGGAGTTGTTTAAAGATTTGGGGCATGAGCACAAAGTTGGGAGACTACATAGTGATATTCAAAGTGGTATTCATTTGTTAAAGAACTCTACTTTCCACTTGAGGATAAAAACATATTCAGTTACGTTATCACTTTATCAGGATAGCTTTAGAGTAGAACTTGGTAAAGTTGAAGAAGATTTATACTAGCCAGAATCCCATGGATGTGATGACCATTGTGGTCACATTGGACAATTTGAGACTATGTTCATATTTTGTTGGCCTTAGTGGTCATGGAGCAGTGATAGATTTAGTTCAAGATAAAAGGTCTCCAAGTGGGAGATTATTGAGTGTGGAACCCTTTGAGGCTATCACATGACCTTGTTGGTACACTTTAAACGTTGAGAGAGCTCCAAGGATGTGGGGAGTGAATTTTCATTTTCTCCTCATGTGTGTGAGAGTTATTAAATTTTTATATAATAATTTTCATGTATTCTTCCATATTTTTTGGAAGTGGGATTGATTTCCTTGTTTTAGGAAATTAATTATTTATTTAATAATTTTGTAATGCATTAGGAGAAAATTATTAAATGATGTATTTAATAATTTATATGATGCATTAGGAGAAATTATTAAATGTTGTATTAAATTTTTTCTATCATGCATTAGGAGGAGAAAAATTATTAATGAAGTATTTAATAATTTCTTGATGTATTATGGAAGTGGGTTGGACTTCCACATTGGAAATTGTGCCATTTGTAAAGGAATAGCATGTTCCTCCTCTGAGGACCTTTTAGATATGATCTAAAATGTGTAAATGGCATGTCATCTAATGGATAGAGCTTATCCTAGGTGAAGATGGTGAGTTTTCTCATAGGATGATATTTTTTACACCATTTATTATTTATACAGGGTGTGGTGTGACCTATGAGAGGTTCTTGATATTTTTATTTGCAGGTGTGGCTTTTGGAAGATAGAGTCAAAAGTGCAAGTGTATTGTAAAGTCTAAGTGTTAATTTATAGGGTGTGGTTTAGTATCCTTTAGGATACAAAAAAGTGAAGGTGCAAGTGAAAGTGCAACATTTTCTACATGATATTTTTCTATCTCTATAAGAGTTCATTGTAATCTTGTTTCAAATAACTAATTTAGTTGAGGACTTTCTTGGTGGATGTAGCCCACATTGGGTGAACCATGATATATTTGTATTATGTTTTTTTCTAGTTTTTTCTCTCCATTTACGCTTTCATATTATATTATAGTTTAAAGCAATTATTTCTACATAATTAAATATGATTTTCATACATTTAAAATCTGGTTTTATGATTTTATGGTGGTTTAGAAATCTAATTTACATTCTCTTAATTCCTAACAACTTGTATCATAGATTTGGTGGTGCTTTAGCTAAATATTAGGTATTGATTTTGATGAGATTTTCTCTCCTATTATAAAAATAACTTGTACTAGGACTATTCTTGGTCTAATTGTAGTTGAGGATTTGCACTTAGAAAAGTTAGATGTGAAAACTGCTTTTCTTCATGGTGATTTGGATGAAGAGTTGTATTGATACAACCACATGGATATTAGGTCAAGGGGAAGGAGAACTATGTGTGAAGATTAAATAAGAGCCGGTATGGCCTTAAAAAGGCTCCATGGCAATGGTATAATAAATTTGATTGTTTTATGTTGGAATAAGAATATCAAACATGTAATTCTAACCATTACATGTATATTAAACATTTTGATAATGGTTCATTTATTATTTTATGCTTGTATGTGGATGACATGTTAGTTACAAGAAAGAACATACAGGATATTCATATGCTCAATAAATAACTTAGTGACTCCTTTGCTATGAAGGATTTGCATGTTGCAAAGAAAATACTTAGTATGAGGATTACTTGTGATAGGAAGGAGAGAAAGCTAGTTTTATCCCAAGCAGAGTATGTAAAGAAAGTCTTGGAAAGGTTTAGTATGTTGGATGATAAATTTTTTGGTACTCCTTTGGCAGGCCACTTTAGATTATCAAAGGAGTAGTGTCCCAAGATGAAAGCTAAAAAGCTTAAGATGTCCAATGTACCTTATTCTTTAGTAGTTGGCAGCTTGATTTATGCCATGGTTTGTATCAAGCTAGATATTGCCCATGCAGTGGGATTTGTGTGTAGGTATATGAGTGATCCAAGTTATGAGCATTGGTAAGAAGTGAAATGGATTATTTAGTATTTGAGAGGAAAAATTAATGTTACATTATGTTATGGTGGATCAGATACCACTTTGCATGGTTATGTGGACTCATATATGGTAGGGGATATTGATAGTAGGAGGAGTATGATAGGATATATATTTACTGTTGGAGATATAGTGGTTAGTTGGATTTATAGCATATAGAAGTATGTATATTTATCAACCATAGAGGCAAAGTGTATTATTGCCACATAGGCTAGCAAGGAGATGATTTAGTTATAGGAGTTGTTTCAAGATTTGGGGTATGAGCAAGAAGTTGGGAGACTACATAGTGATATTCATAGTGCTATTCATTTGGGAAAGAACTCTACTTTCAACTTGAGGACAAAACATATTCAGTTATGTTATCACTTCATCATGATAGCTTTAGATGAGAACTTTTTGAAGTTGAAGAAGATTAATACTAGTTAGAATCCTATGGATATGATGACCAAGGTGGTCACATTGGACAAGTTGAGACTATGTTTAGATTTGGTTGCCCTTAATGTTCATGGAGTAGTGATGGATTTTGTTCAGGAGAAAAGGTCTCAAAGCGGGTGATTGTTGAGTGTGGAGCCCTTTGGGGCCATCACATGACCTTGTTGGGACACTTTGGGAGCCGAGAGAGCTCCAAGGATGTGGGGAGTGAATTTTCCTTTTCTCCTCATGTGGGTGAAAGTTATTAAACATTTATTTAATAATTTTCATGTATTCTTCCATATTTATTAGAAGTCGGATCGATTTCCTTGTTCTAGTGAATTAATTATTTATTTAATATTTTTGTATTGCATTAGGAGAAAATTATTAAATGATGTTTTTAATAATTTTTATGATACATTAGGATAAATTATTAAATGTTTTATTTAATTATTTATATGATGCATTAGGAGGATAAAAATTATTAAATTTAATATTTAATAATTTCTTGATGTATTATGGAAGTGTGTTGGACATCCACATTGGAAGTTGTGCCATTTGGAGAGGAATAGCATGTTCCTCCTTTCAGGATCTTTTAGATATGATCTAAAAGCTGGAAATGGCATGTCATCTTATGGATAGAGCCTATCCTAGGTGAAGATGGTGATTTTTATCTTAGAAGGATGTTTTCTACACCACTTTTTATTTATATAGGGTGTGGTGTGACCTATGAGAATTTCTTGATATTTTTATTTGTAGGTGTGGCTTTTGGGAGACAAAGTCAAAAGTGCAAGTGTTTTGTAAATTTCAATTGTTCATTTACAGGGTGTGGTTTATCATCTTGTGGGATACAAAAAAGTGAAGCTGTAGGTGACAGTGCAATTTTTTATATAACAGTTTGTACATGAGATTTTTCTATCTCTATAAGAGTTTATTGTAATCTTGTTTAGATAATTGATTTATTTGAGGACTTTCTTGGTGGATGTAGCCCACATTGGGTGAAACATGATATATCTGTGTTATGTTTTTTTGCTAGTTTTTTTCTCTCCATTTATGATTTCATATTATATTATGGTTTATAGGGATTATTTCTACAAAATTATATCTGATTTTCACACATTTAAAATCTGGTTTTATAATTTTATGGTGGTTTAGAAATCTAATTTACATTCTATTAATTCCTAACAACTTGTATCATAGATTTCATGGTGTTTTAGCTAAATATTAGGTATTGATTTTGATGAGATTTTTTCTCTTATTATAAAAATGACTTGTATTAGGACTATTCTTGGTCTAATTATAGTTGAGAATTTGCACTTAGAATAGTTAGATGTGAAATTACTTTTCTTCATGGTGATTTGGATGAAGATTTGTATATGAAGCAGCCACAAGGATAAGAGGTCAAAGGGAAAGAGAACTATGTGTGAAGATTAAAGAAGAGTTTGTATGGCCTTAAATAAGCTCTATGGTAATGGTATAATAAATTTGATTATTTTTTGTTGGAATAAGAATATCAGAGGTGTAATTCTAATCATTACATGTACATCAAACATTTTAATCATGGTTAATTTATTATTTTATGCTTGTATGTGGATGACATTTTAGTTTCAAGAAAGAACACACAACATATTCATATGCTCAAGAAATAGCTTAGTGACTCCTTTACTATGAAGGATTTGGGTGTTGAAAAGCAAATCATTAGTATGAGGATTACTCATGATGGGAAGGAGGAGAGGTTGGTTTTATCCCAATCAGAGTATGTGAAGAAAGTCTTGGAAAGGTTTACTATGTTGGATGTTAAATCTGTTGGTAATCCTCTAGCAAGCCACTTTAAATTATCAAAGGAGCAGTGTCCCACGATGGAAGCTAAAAAGCTTAAGATTTCCAAGGTACCTTATTCTTTGGTAGTTGGCAGCTTGATGTATGCCATGGTTTGCACTAGGCCATATATCGCCCATGCAGTAGGAGTTGAGAGTAGGTATACGAGTGATCCAAGTTGTGAGCATTGGTAGGAAGTGAAATGGATTCTTTAGTATTCGAGAGGAACCATTGATGTTACATTATGCTATGGTGGATCACATACCACTTTGTGTGGTTATGTGGACTCAAATATGGTAGGGGATATTGATAGTAGGAGGAGTATGATAGGATATATATTTACTATTGGAGATATAGTGGTTATTTGGATTTCCAAGATATAGAAGGTTATGGATTTATCAACCATAGAGGCAAAGTATATTGTTGACACATAGGCTACCAAGGAGATGATTTGGTTACAAGAGTTGGGGAATGAGCAAGAATTTGGGAGACTACATAGTGATATTTATTGTATGATTCATTTGGCAAGAAACTCTACTTTCCACTTGAGGACAAAACATATTCAATTATGTTATCACTTTATAAGGATAGCTTTGGAGGAGAACTTGGTGAAGTCTTAGAAGATTAATACTAGCTAAAATCCTATGGATATGATGACCAAGGTGGTCACATTGGACAAGTTGAGACTATGTTTAGATTTGGTTGGCCTTAGTGGTCATGCAGCAGTGATAGATTTTTTTAGGAGAAAAGGTCTCCAAGTGGGAGATTGTTGAGTTTGGAGCCCTTTAGGGCTATCACGTGACATTGTTGGTACACTTTGGGGGTTGAGAGAACTCCAAGGATGTGGGGACTTATTGCCACATAGGCTAGCAAAGAGATGATTTGGTTACAAAAGTTATTTCAAGAGTTGGGGCATGAGTAAGAATTTGGGAGACTACATAGTGATATTTAGAGTATGATTCATTTGGCAAAGAACTCTACTTTCCACTTGAGGACAAAACATATTTAGTTACATTATCACTTTATCAAGACAACTTTAGAGGAGAACTTGGTGAAGTCTAAGAAGATTAAAACTAGCTAGAATCTTGTGGATATGATGACCAAGGTGGTCACATTAGACAAGTTGAGACCATGTTTAGATTTGGTTGACCTTAGTGGTCATGGCACAGTGATAGATTTTTTTTAGGAGAAAAGGTCTCCAAGTGGGAGATTGTTGAGTTTGTAGGACTTTAGGGCTATCACATGACCTTGTTGGTAGACTTTGGGGGTTGAGAGAACTCCAAGGATGTGGGGACTTGTTGCCACATAGACTACCAAAGAAATGATTTGGTTACAAGAGTTGTTTCAAGAGTTGGGGAATGAGCAAGAATTTGGGAGACTACATAGTGATATTCAAAGTATGATTCATTTGGAAAAGAACTCTACTTTCCACTTGAGGACAAAACATATTCAGTTACATTATCACTTTATCAGGACAGCTTTGGAGGAGAACTTGGTGAAGTCTAAGAAGATTAATAGTAACCAAAATCTTGTGGATATGATGGCCAAAGTGGTCACATTGGACAAGTTGAGACTATGTTTAGATTTTGTTGGCTTTAGTGGTCATGGCGCAGTGATAGATTATTTTCAGGAGAAAAGGTCTCTATGTGGGAGGTTATTGAGTTAAGAGCCCTTTAGGGCTATCACATTACTTTTTTGGTACACTTTGGGGGCTAAGAGAACTCTAAGAATGTGGGAATTTGTTTCCACATAGGCTACAAAGGAGATGATTTGGTTACAAGAGTTTTTTTAGGAGTTGGGGCATGAGAAAGAATTTGGGAGACTACATAGTGATATTCAGAGTACGATTCATTTGGCAAGAAACTCTACTTTCCACTTGAGGACAAAACATATTCAGTTACATTATCACTTTATCAAGATAGCTTTGGAGGAGAACTTGGTGAAGTCTAAGAAGATTAATACTAGCTAGAATCCTATGGATATGATAACCAAGGTGGTAACATTGAACAAGTTAAGACTATGTTTAGATTTGGTTGGCCTTAGTGGTCATGGAGTACTGATAGATTTTTTTGAGGAGAAAAGGTCTCCAAGTGGGAGATTGTTGAGTTTGGAGCCCTTTGGGGCTATCACATGACTTTGTTGGTAAACTTTGGGGGATGAGAGAACTCCAAGGATGTGGGGACTTATTGCCACATAGTCTACCAAGGAGATGATTTGGTTACAAAAGTTGTTTCAAGAGTTGGGGAATGAGCAAGAATTTGAGAGACTACATAGTGATATTTAGAGTATGATTCATTTGGAAAATAACTCTACTTTCCACTTGAGGACAAAACATATTCAGTTACATTATCACTTTATCAAGACAGCTTTGGAGGAGAACTTGGTGAAGTCTATGAAGATTAATACTACCTAGAATCTTGTGGATATGATGACCAAGGTGGTCACATTGCACAACTTGAGACTATGTTTAGATTTGATTGGCCTTAGTGGTCAGGTGCAATGATAGATTTTTTTCAAGAGAAAAGGTCTCCAAGTGGGAGATTGTTAAGTTTGGAGCCCTTTTGGGTTATCGCATGACCTTGTTGGTACACTTTGGGGGCTGAGAGAACTCCAAGGATGTGGAGACTTGTTGGCACATAGGTCAATAAGGAGATTATTTGGTTACAAGAGTCATTTCAAGAGTTGGGGCATGAGCAAGAATTTGGGAGACTACATAGTGATATTCAGAGTATGATTCATTTGGCAAAGAACTCTACTTTCCACTTGAGGACAAAACATATTTAGTTACATTATCACTTCATCAGGATAGCTTTGGAGGATAACCTTGTGAAGTCTAAGAAGATTAATACTAGCCAGAATCTTGTGAATATGATGACCAAGGTGGTCACATTGGACAAGTTGAGACTATGTTTATATTTGGTTGGCCTTAGTGGTCATGGCGCAGTGATAGATTTTTTTTCAAGAGAAAAGGTCTCCAAGTGGGAGATTGTTGAGTTTCGAGCACTTTGGGGCTATCACATGACCTTGTTGGTACACTTTGGGGGCTAAGAGAACTCCAAAGATGTGGGGACTTGTTGCCACATAGGCTACCAAAGAGATGATTTGGTTACAAGAGTTGTTTCAAGAGTTTGGGCATAAGCAAGAATTTGGGAGACTACATAGTGATATTCAAAGTATGATTCATTTAGCAAAGAACTCTACTTTCCACTTGATGATAAAACATATTCAGTTACATTATCACTTTATTTGGATAGCTTTGGAGGAGAACTTGGTGAAGTCTAAGAAGATTAATACTAGCTAGAATCCTATGAATATGGTGACCAAGGTGGTCACATTGGACAAGTTGAGACTATGTTTAGATTTGGTTGGCCTTTGTGGTCATGGAGCATTGATGGATTTTATTCAGGAGAAAAGCTCTCCAAGTGGGAGATTATTAAGTGTGGAGCCCTTTGGCACCATGACATGACCTTGTGTGTACACTTTGGGAGATGAGAGAGCTCCAAGGATATGGGGAGTGCGTTTTCCTTTGCTACTCCTGTGGGTGAAAGTTATTAAATATTTATTTAATAATTTTCATTTATTCTTCCATATTTATTAGAAGTGGGATCGATTTCCTTGTTCTATGGAATTAATTATTTATTTAATATTTTTGTAATGCATTAGGAAAAAATTATTAAATGATGTAATTAATAATTTTTATGATGCACTAGGAGAAATTATTAAATGTTGTATTTACTTATTTCTATGGTGCATTAGGAGAAAAATTATTAAATGTTGTATTTAATAATTTCTTGATGTATTATGGAAGGGGTTGGACTTCCACATTGGAAGTTATGCCATTTGGAGAGGAATAAAATGTTCCTCCTCTGAATGCCATTTAGATATAATCTAAAAGATGTAAATGGCATGAAATATTATGGATAGAGCCTATCCTAGGTGAATATGGTGATTTTTCTATTAGGAAGATGTTTTCTAAACCATTTTTTATTTATGCAGGGTGTGGTGTGACCTATGAGAAGTTCATGATATTTTTATTTGCAAGTGTGGCTTTTGGGAGACAAAGTCAAAAGTGTAGGTGTTTTGTAAATTTCAAGTGTTCATTTATAGGGTGTGGTTTATCATCTTGTGGGATACATAAAAGTGAAGGTGCAAGTGAAAGTGTAGTTTTTTATGAAGCATTTTGTACATGAGATTTCTCTATCTCTATAAGAGTTCATTTTAATCTTGTTTCAGATAATTGATTTATTTGAGGACTTTCTTCGTGGATGTAGCCCACATTGGGTGAACCATGATATATCTGTGTTATGTTTTTTTTGCTAGTTTTTTTCTCTCCATTTATGATTTCATATAATATTATGTTTTGAAGGAATTATTTCTACAAAATTAAATATGATTTTTAGAAATTTAAAATCTGGTTTTATGATTTTATGGTGGTTTAAAAATCTAATTTACATTCTATGAATTCCTAACAACTTGTATCATAGATTTGGTGGTGTTTTAGCTAAATATTAGGTATTGATTTTGATGAGATTTTCTCTCCTATTATAAAAATGACTTGTATTAGGACTATTCTTGGTCTAATTATAGTTGAGGATTTGCACTTATAATAGTTAGATGTGAAAACTACTTTTCTTCATGGTGATTTGGATGAATAGTTGTATATGAAGCAGCCACAGGGATATGAGGTCAAAGGGAAGGAGAACTATGTGTGAAGATTAAAGAAGAGTTTGTATGGCCTTAAACAAGATCCATGGCAATGGTATAATAAATTTGATTGTTTTATGTTATAATAAGATTATCAAAGGTGTAATTTTGACCATTGCATGTACATCAAACATTTTGATGATGGTTCATTTATTATTTTATGCTTGTATGTGGATGACATGTTAGTTGCAAGAAAGAACATACAACATATTCATATGCTCAAGAAATAGCTTAGTGGCTCCTTTACTATGAAGTATTTGGGTGTTGCAAAGCAAATCATTAGTATGAGGATTACTTGTGATAGGAAGGAGGAGAAGTTGGTTTTATCCCAATCAGAGTATGTGAAGAAAGTCTTGGAAATGTTTAGTATGTTGGATGCTAAATCTGTTGCTACTCCTTTGGCAAGCCACTTTATATTACCGAAGGAGCAGTGTCCCAAGATGGAAGCTAAAAATCTTAAGATGTCCAAGGTACCTTATTCTTTGGTAGTTAGCAATTTGATGTATGCCATGGTTTTTACTAGGCCATATATTGCCCATGCAGTAGGATTTGTGAGTAGGTATATGACTGATCCAAGTTATGAGCATTGTTAGGAAGTGAAATGGATTCTTTAGTATTTGAGAGGAATAATTGATGTTACATTATGTTATGGTGGATCAGATACCACTTTGTGTGGTTATGTGGACTCAGATATGGTAGAGGATATTGATAGTAGGAGGAGTATGATAGGATATATATTTACTATTGGAGATACAGTGGTTATTTGGATTTCTAAGATATAGAAGGTTGTGGGTTTATCAACCATAGAGGCAAAGTACGTTGTTGCCACATAGGCTACCAAGGAGATTATTTGGTTACAAGATTTTTTTCAAGAGTTGGGGCATGAACAAGAATTTGGGAGACTACATAGTGATATTCAGAGTACGATTCATTTGGAAAGAAACTCTACTTTCCTCTTAAGGACAAAACATATTCAGTTACATTCTGACTTCATCATGACAACTTTGGAGAACTTGGTGAGGTATAAGAAGATTAATACTAGCTAGAATCCTATAGATATGATGACCAAGGTGGTCACATTGGACAAGTTGAGACTATGTTTAGATTTGGTTGGCCCTTGTGGTCATGGAGAAGTGATAGCTTTTTTTTCAGGAGAAAAGGTCTCCAAGTGGGAGATTGTTGAGTTTGGAGCCCTTTAGGGCTATCACATGACCTTGTTGGTACACTTTGGGGGCTGAGATAACTCCAAGGATTTGGGGAATTATTGCCACATTGGCTACCAAGGAGATGATTTGGTTACAAGAGTTATTTCAAGAGTTGGGGCATGAGCAAGAACTTGGGAGAGTAAATAGTGATATTCAGAGTATGATTCATTTAGCAAAGAACTCTACTTTTCACTTGAGGACAAAACATATTCAATTACATTATCACTTTATCAGGTAGCTTTGGAGGAGAACTTGGTGAAGTCTAAGAAGATTAATACTAGCCAAAGTCTTATGGATATGATGACCTAGGTGGTCACATTGGAAAAGTTGAGACTATGTTTAGATTTGGTTGGCCTTAGTGGTCATGTCACTGTGATGGATTTTTTTTTAGGAGAAAAGGTCTCCAAGTGGGAGATTGTTGTGTTTGGAACCCTTTAGGGCTATCACATGACCTTATTGGTACACTTTTGGGGCTAAGAGAACTCTAAGGATGTGGGGACTTGTTGCTACATAGGCTACCAAGGAGATGATTTGGTTACAAGAGTTGTTTCAAGAGTTGGGGCATGAGCAAGAATTTGGGAGACTACATAGTGATATTCAGAGTATGATTCATTTGGAAAAGAACTCTACTTTCCACTTGAGGATAAAATATATTCAGTTACATTATCACTTTATTAGGACAACTTTGGAGGAGAACTTGGTGAAGTCTAAGAAGATTAATACTGGTCAGAATCTTGTGGATATGATGACCAAGGTGGTCACATTGGACAAGTTGAGACTATGTTTATATTTGTTTGGCCTTAGTGGTCATGGCGCAGTGATAGATTTTTTTAGGAGAAAAGGTCTCCAAGTGAGAGATTGTTGAGTTTGGAGTCCTTTGGGGCTATCACATGACCTTGCTAGTACACTTTGGGGGCTGAGATAACTCCAAGGATGTGGGGAGTTAATTTTCCATTTCTCCTCATGCGGGTTAAAGTTACTAAATGTTTATTCAATAATTTTCATGTATTATTCCATATTTGTTGGAAGTGGGATCGATTTCCATTTTCTAGGGAATTAATTTTTTTTAAATATTTTTGTAATGCATTAGGAGAAAATTATTAAATGATGTATTTAATAATTTTTATGATGCATTAGGAAAAATTATTAAATGTTGTATTTAATTATTTCTATTATGCATTAGGAGGAGAAAAATTATTAAATGCAGTATTTAATAATTTTTTGATGTATTATGGAAGTGGGTTGGACTTCCACAGTGGAAGTTGTACCATTCAGAGAGGAATGCCATGTTCCTCATCTGAGGACCTTTAAGATATGATCTAAAAGATGTAAATGGAATGAAATCTTATGGATAGAGCCTATCTTAGGTGAATATGTTGATTTTTCTGTGACCTATGAGATGTTCTTGATATTTTATTTGCAGGTGTGGCTTTTGTGAGACAGATTCAAAAGTGGAGGTATTTTGTTAAGTAAAAGTGTTCATTTACAGGGTGTAGTTTAACATCTTGTGGGATATATAAAAGTGAAGGTGCAGGTGAAAGTGCAGATTTTTATGTAGCATTTTCTACATGAGATTTTTCTATCTCTATAAGAGTTCATTGTAATCTTGTTTCAGATAATTAATTTATTTGAGGACTTTCTTGGTGGACGTAGTCCACATTAGGTGAACCACGATATATCTATGTTATGTTTTTTTTCTAGTTTTGTTCTCTCCATTTATGCTTTCATATTATATTATGGTTTAAAGGAATTATTTCTATAAAATGAAAAATGATTTTCACACATTTAAAATCTAGTTTGATGATTTTATGGTGGTTTAGAAATCTAATTTACATTATCTTAATTCCTAAAAACTTGTATCATATATTTGGTTGTGTTTTAGGTGAATATTAGGTATTGATTTTGATGAGACTTTCTCTCCTATTGTAAAAATGACTTGTATTAAGACTATTCTTCGTCTAATTGTAGTTGAGGATTTACACTTAGAACAGTTAGATGTGAAAATTACTTTCTTCATGGTGATTTGGATGAAGAGTTATATATGAAGTAGCCATGGGGATATGAGGTCAAAGGGAAGGAGAACTATGTGTGATGATTAAAGAAGAGCTTGTATGGCCTTAAACAAGCTCCATGGCAATGGTATAAGAAATTTGATTGTTTTATGTTGGAATAAGAATATCAAAGGTGTAATTTTGACCATTGTATGTACATCAAAAATTTTGATGATGGTTCATTTATTATTCTATGGTTGTATGTGGATGACATGTTAGTTGCAAGAAAGCACATACAGCATATTCATATGCTCAAGAAATAGCTTAGTTACTCATTTACTATGAAGGATTTGGGTGTTGTAAAGTTATTCCTTAGTATGAGGATTACCCATGATATGAAGGAGAGGAAGTTGGTCTTATACCAATCAGAGTATGTGAATAAAGTCTTAGAAAGGTTTAGTATGTTGCATGCCAAATCTGTTGGTAGTCCTTTGGTAGGCCACTTTAGTTATCAAAGGATCAGTGTCACAAGATGAAAGCTAAAAAGCTCAATATGTCAAAGGTACCTTATTCTTTGGTAATGGGCAGCTTCATGTATGCCATGGTTTGTACTAGGAAAGATATTGACCATGCAGTGGGAATTGTGAGTAGGTATATTAGTGATCCATGTTATAAGCAATGGTAGGTGGTTAAATGGATTCTTTAGTATTTGAGAGGAACCATTGATGTTACATTATGCTATGGTGGATTAGATACCACTTTATGTGGCTATGTGGACTCAATTATGGTAAGGGATATTGATAGTAGAAGGAGTATGATAGGATATATAATTACTATTAGAGATACAGTGGTTAGTTGAATTTATAAGATACAGAAGGTTGTGGATTTATCAACCATATAGGCAAAGTATGTTGTTTCCAAATAGGCTAGCAATGAGATGATTTGGTTATAGGATTTATATTGAGATTTGGGGCATGAGCAAGAATTTGGGAGACTACATAGTGATATTAATCATGTTATTCATTTGGCAAAGAAATATACTTTCCACTTGAGGACAAAACATATTCAGTTACGTTATCACTTCATCAGGATAGCTTTGGAGGAGAACTTGGTGAAGCTGAAGAAGATTAATACTAGCCAGAATCCTATGGATATGATGGCCAAGGTGGTCACATTCGACAAGTTGAGACTATGTTCAAATTTGGTTGGCCTTAGTGGTCATTGAGCATTGATAGATTTTGTTCAGGAGAAAAGGTCTCCAAGTGTAAGATTATTGAGTGTGGAGCCCTTTGGGGCTGTCACATGATCTTGTTGGTACACTTTGGGGGCCGAGAGAGCTCCAAGGATGTGGGGAGTGCATTTTCATTTGTTCCTCATTTGGGTGAAAGTTATTAAATGTTTATTTAAAAATTTTCATGTATTCTTCCATATTTCTTGCTAGGAAATTAATTATTTATTTAATACTTTTATAATGCATTAAGAGAAAATTATTAAATGAGGTATTTAATAATTTTTATGATGCATTAGGAGAAATTATTAAATGTTTTATTTACTTATTTCTATGATACATTAGGAGGAGAAAATTACTAAATGTAGTATTTAATAATTTTTGATGTAGTATGGAAGTGGGTTAGACTTCCACATTGGAAATTATGCCATTTTGAGAGGAATAGCATGTTCCTCCTTTGAGTACCTTTTAGATATGATCTAAAAGGTGGAAATGGCATGTAATCTTATGGATAGATCCTATACTAGGTGAAGATCATGAGTTTTATCTTAGGAGAATGTTTTCTACACCATTTTTTTTTATACAAGGTGTGGTGTGACCTATGAGAGGTTCTTGATATTTTTATTTACAGGTGTGGCTTTTGGTAGACAGAGTCAAAAGTACAGGTGTTTTATAAAGTGAAAGTTTTCATTTATAGGGTGTGGTTTAGCATCTTGTGGGATACCAAAAAGTGAAGGTGCAGGTGAAAGTGTAGCTTTTTATGTAACATTTTCTATATGAGATTTTTCTATCTCTATATGAGTTCATTGTAATCTTGTTTCAGATAACTAATTTACTTAAGGAATTTATTTGTGGATGTAGCCCATATTGGGTGAACCAAGATATATCTATGTTATATTTTTTCTGCTATTTTTGTTCTCTCCATTTATGCTTTCACATTATATTATCGTTCAAAGGAATTATTTCTACATAATTAAATCTAATTTTCACACATTTAAAATCTGGTTTTGTGATTTTATGGTGGTTTAGAAATCTAATTTATATTCTCTTTATTCTTAACAACTTGTATCATAGATTTGGTGGTGTTTTAGCTGAAGACTAGGTATTGATTTTGATGAGATTTTCTCTCCTATTGTAAAAATGACTTGTATTAGGACTATTTTTGGTCTAATTGTAGTTGAGGATTTGCACTTGGAATAGTTAGATGTGAAAACTATTTTTCTTCATGGTGATTTGGATGAAGAGTTGTGTATGAAGTAGCCACATAGATATGAGGTCAAAGGGAAGGATAACTATGTGTGAGGATTAAAGAAGAGCTTGTATGGCCTTAAACAAGCTCCATGGCAATGGTATAATAAATTTGATTGTTTTATGTTGGAATAAAAATATCAAAGGTGTAATTCTGACCATTGCATGTACATCAAACATTTTGATGATGGTTCATTTATTATTTTATGATTGTATGTGGATGACATGTTAGTTTCAGGAAAGAACATGCATCATATTCATATGCTTCAGAAATAGCTTAGTGACTCCTTTACTATGAAGGATTTGGTTGTTGCAAAGAAAATCCTTAGTATGAGGATTACTTGTGATAAGAAGGAGAGCAAAGTAGTTTTATCTCAATTAGAGTATGTGAAGAAAGTCTTGGAAAGGTTTAGTATGTTGGATGCTAAATTTGTTGGTATTCCTTTGGCAGGCCACTTTAGATTATCAAAGGAGCAGTGGCCCAAGATGAAAGCTAAAAAGCTTAAGATGTCCAAGATCCCTTATTCTTTGGTAGTTGGTAGCTTGATGTATGCCATGGTTTGTACTAGGCCATATATTGCCCATGCAGTGGGAGTTGTGAGTAGGTGTATGATTGATCCAGGTTATGAGCATTGGTAGGAAGTGAAATGGATTATTATTATTTGAGAGGAACCATTGATGTTACATTATGTTATGGTGGATCAGATACCACTTTGTGTGGTTATGTGGACTCAGATATGATAGGGGATATTGATAGTAGGAGTATGATAGGATATATATTTACTATTGGAGATACAGTGTTATTTGAATTTACAAGATATAGAAGGTTATGGATTTATCAACCATAGAGGTAAAGTATGTTGTTGCCACATAGGCTAGCAAGGAGATGATTTGGTTACATGAGTTATTTCAAGAGTTGGGTCATGAGTAAGAAGGTGGGAGACTACATAGTGATATTCAAAGTGTTATTCATTTGGAAAATAACTCTACTTTCCACTTGAGGACAAAATTTATTTAGTTATGTTATCACTTCATCAAGACAGCTTTGGAGAACTTGGTGAAGTTGAAGAAAATTAATACTAGCTAGAATCATATGGATATGATAACCAAGGTGGTCACATTGGACAAATTGACACTATGTTCAGATTCAGTTGGCCTTAGTGGTCATGGAGTAGTGATAGATTTTGTTCAAGAGAAAAGTTCTCCAAGCGGGAGATTATAGAGTGTGGAGCCCTTTAGAGCTATCACATGACCTTGTTGGTACACTTTGGGGGCCAAGATAGCTCCAAGGATGTGGGGAGTGCTTTTTCCTTTTTTCCTCATGTGGGTGAAAGTTATTAAATATTTATTTAATAATTTTCATGTATTCTTCCATATTTGTTGGAAGTGGGATCAATTTCCTTGTTATAGGGAATTAATTGTTTATTTAGTATTTTTGTAATGCATTAGGAGAAAATTTTTAAATGATGTATTTAATAATTTTTATGATGAATTAGGAAAAAATATTAAATATTGTATTTAGTTATTTATATGATGAATTAGGAGGAGAAAAATATTAAATGAAATATTTAATAATTTCTTGATGTATTATGGAAGTGGGTTAGAGTTTCATATTCGAAGTTGTGTCATTTGGAGAGGAATGGTGTGTTCCTCCTCTAAGGACCTTTTAGATATGATTTATAAGGTATAAATGGTGTATCATCTTGTGGATATAACCTATCCTAGGTTTGGATGGTGATTTTTCTCTTGGGAGGGTGTTTTCTACACCATTTACTATTTATACTGGGTGTGGTGTGACCGATGAGAGGTTGTTGATATTTTTATTTGCAAGTGTGGCTTTTAAGAGATACAGTCAAAAGTGTAGGTGTTTTAAAAAGTGCATGTGTTCATTTACAAGGTGTATTTTATCTTGTGAGATACATAAAAGTGCAAGTGCAAGTGAAAGTGCAGCTTTTTATGCAACATTTTCTACAGGAGATTTTTCTATCTCTGTGAGAGTTCCTTATAATCTTATTCTACATTACTAATTTATTTGAGGAATTTTTTGGTGGATGTATCCCACATTGGGTGAACCACAGAATATATATGTTATGTGTTTTTTTTTTGTTTTCTCACCATTTATGCTTTCATATTATACTATTGTTTGAAGGAATTGTTTTCATATAATTAAATCTGATTTTCACACATTTAAAATCTGGTTTTGTGATTTTATGGTGGTTTAGAAATCTGATTTACATTCTCTTAATTCTTAACATTTATAAAATTAGTGAGGCAATATTATCATGACTTGATGGTTGAGAGATGAGATGGATTTGAGATAGATACTCTTGAAGGAGCTCTTTTTTACCAAGCAAGTGAAACATTTCCCAAAGAGACATAGATGACTTAGCAGTTTTCAAAGAATCCACAATATTAAAAATAAGATCACTCACATTTTATTGTGTCCTTGAAGGCAAGGAAGTGTTTTTAGATTGAGGCATTGGAATACTTTGAGTAACCCTACTAACATTTTGATTCGAAGTAGGTGCAGAAGTTGTAAGGACTGTCACAGATGGACTCACACCTTGCTGCCTTATAGGAGAGCTACTTGAACTTGTATCAACACCATTAAAATCTCCTAGAGCCTTTCTCTTTTATCTTATACTTTTTTCAATAGAATTAGTTTGATTGAGAACATAATTATCTTCAACTACAAAGTTATTTAAACTCACTCTTTGAGGATGTCATCCTTCATTTACTTTCATGAGACATTCATCTTCTACTAATAACTACGGAGTAACCCCTCATTAGGATAAAAAATCCTGGTACCCACCTTAATATGCATCCATGAACTATATTTTATACCATTCTTCTCCTTTTACCAAGTTATTATGCACCTGTACCATGGATCTTGTGTTAGAGGTGGAAGTTAGGTTATATGCATTAGCTAGCCTATTGAATTTAGGTTGCCCTTGACCTCTATCTTGACCATATTAATGAGGTGGGAACCTATTTCCTTTTTGACAATAAGGATAAGTGTTTTTATTTATTCCATACTATATATGTGGTTTCCTAACCTCAACTTGTAATGCTTGGATCCTTGCATCTGAATCAATATTATCTTCTACCTTCTGAGGGGCATTTATAAACATGGTATTTTTATTAAGGAATTGAGCAACACTTGGAGTAAAAGTAGACATATTAGGCTAAAGAGTATATGAAATTATGGAGGTAACTTTCTAGCTTGTATTAGGTGATTCTCAGCTCTAATGGCTAGGTCATATGCTTTAGGTAAGGTGTAACCATTTATGGATTTAAACATGATGGCTATGTCAATAAAAATAGCCCTTAGATATGTAGGAAACACAAATCTTGTAGGTGGTCTCATGGGAGGAGGTATCCTATCCTAATTTATTTGGAATCTTGCATTCAATTCATGCATTGTCTCTTTGGGATGTCTTTGAATTACATTCAGCAGGTGGATAAGTGATATGTGATCACTTATGTCTTCAAAACTTGATGTTATAAACTATTTAAAATCATCCCAAGTGGTGATACAACCTTTAGGAAATGTCCTATACCATTCAAGTGATTTCCCTCTAAGGGACATGGTAAGAAGATGGCAATGTTGAACTTAGTAAAATTATGAAAGCTACATAAGTAAAATAATGAAAGATACATAAGTTTTATGTCACTAATATGCTAACTAGGGATAACATGACCTTCACCATTGAATGTGGAAACACTCTTAGTAGCATTAGGGGGTATATCATCATATGAATTGAGATGGATGGGATTTTTAGTGTTAAAGGATGGGAAGGCATGTTGCCTAGCCATATTTTCCTCAAGTTCCTCTTCACTCTCTTGATCTTCTTGGCTTGCAAAGTCCTCTTGTTCTTCAATGGTCAAGATAGGCTGAAGATGTTGAACTTCAAGAGGAAGTTTAAGTTGAAAAAGTGGATTTATAAGATTGAAATATCTACTATAAGTTGACATAGTAAGGACCATGAAGTATTAACACAAGAAATTATAAAAAAATGGTCTACAACAAGATATTACCTTGAATGGAGTAGCCAAATGCTAAGTAGAACACCATATGTAGATGCAATGTTATCAAGACCAACATTCACCTTGACAAGATGTATTTAAGGTAATGGTCCTATTGGGCATGCCAAAACTGTTATAACCAAATATTTCACACTAGATTTGGTTGTTCAAGCCTACTCTAAGATTTGGCCAACATTGGAATACCTCAAGGCATGTGGGTTGCCTATGGTAGAAGTAGACCTCTAGGTTTAAGGGATAGCTCCCTAAATTTATATTTATTTGATTATCACCTACACTAACTAATTTCTTGGATGAAAAAGGATAGAAGTGACATGAAATTAACCTAATCTACTAAGGTGATACACCAAAAATATCTTCACTAAACTACCATATAAGTGTATAAGGAAACATGACTTACAACACTAGTGTTAAGCATGGGATATACTAAGAGGAGGGGTGAATCAGTATATCATATATCTTATAAAAATTTCCCTTAATAAAATTCCACTTAATCAAACATTCAAGATATACAATAAAACTCAAACAATAAACACCACACAAAATAGAGAGAGACACCAGATATAACGTGGAAACCCAATGTGGGAAAAACCATGGAGAACAATCTCAAGTATATGAATGAGCACCAACCCAAATAATATTTGCAAGCACCAACTTGCACGAGCACTAACCCCTTCGCTGAGCACCAACCCAATAACTATTCGTGAGCACCAACCCACAAGAGCACCAACCCCTTTTTCGAGCACCAACCCCTTTATGTATACCACACAACTATCTCTCAATGTTGCTATCTCAAAAAATGATAGTTCATTACAACATCTCTTTCCTCTCTCTCACCTTTGCTCTTGTAAGCTAGATATAGCAAATACAAATCATATTCATCTCTCACAACTGCTCTTCTAAGCTAGACATTACAATATCAAATCAACCTCTATATCTCATATTAGAAATGGCTTCTCAAGCCTTTATTTATAGCTTTCTAAATGACCTTTAGCCTTCGCCCTTTGTGACCTTCAATCTTCATGGAAAATGGTGCCAAACTTGTATGACCCTTCATGTCTTTGCCTTTTATGTGGTGACCCTTCATGAGTAAAAACATCCTTCACTCTTTTGTCCTTATCTTGGTGACTTTTCGTATTCCTCAAAGTGTCCCTTCATGAGAAATTGTGCCCTTCCTCTTTTGTCTTCACTTGGTGACTCTTGGAATTCCCCAAGATGACTCTTCATGGGAAAATGTGTCCCATCCTTCTTTTGTCTTTACCCCATGGCTCTTTGACTTCTCCATGGGCCCTTTTTTGTCTCATATGCAACCAAAAATATATTCATTAATACTAAATAAATATTAACTCACATTAGCCAAGATATACCAATTACAAACATCATTAAATGCAATCAGGCCTTTATCACCAATAATGCTAGACCTTTGACATCAATGACAATGTTTCCAACAACTAGCCTCAAAATCCAAAATTCCTCTAACATTAGTATTTCAAACATGGATTTTATATGCATTAAACTACTCAAGGTGAGTGAAACAAATATCAGAATACACCTAATATGGACAAATTTACTAGTTATACTTCATGTGATCTGTTAGAGAGAGGGCTACTTGCATCAAACCTGAAAGGGTTGGGAGAAATCAAGGATAGGCATTAATCACTTGACCTTTCACTATACACCACTTCATACAATTATATAAGATAGCTTGTGAACTCAAAAATAGATTAAATATCTTATTTCAAAGGTAAATTATAATATCAAACTAGTAGATCTTTGCCATACCAAGTGTGGATTGATTGCAAAATCCAAAATGGCTTGCATGTATAGAATACATGAGAGGAGAGAGCAAAATGAATCTCAAAAGTAACAAGAACAAGTGTCAAGTTGAGAGATATAATTATATTGTATGAAAATGGAGTGTGAAATAGACTATGAAAAGGTATTCTTGGACAAGTGTCCATATGAAGCATGAAAACTCCTCAAACTAGAATAAGATCCTCAAATGGTCTTCTTGAAAATTGCCTTCATGATGAGGCATCTCTTAACACATGTGCACTATCTTAGGGGTGTTGAAAACATGCCATGATAGTCACCAAATGCATCCCTAATTGTTATAAATCTTTTAGACACTTGTAATCACCATCTACATTCATTCATTAGCCCTCTTGGCCTCATTATCCACATTTGTCAACTAAGTGGATTTCAATTGCTCAACCAAATCCATGGAAGATGTTTTAAGACACCTATCTAGAGTCCCTTAGCCTTCCACTCCATGATTTAGACCTTAAAAAGGTCCAAAAACTAACTTCTCATCCTTTCACTAGGTAGTCACTCCTTAACTTCAATCTTTGTCCAAGACTCCCTATGATGAATGATGTAGTAGAGATGTTTCCATGCCCATCTAAAGTGATAAATGGATATGGAGAGTGGGATTAAGTCTCTACACACCTTCCCCAATGACTCTCACCTATTCATTATCCTCTACACCTTTATAAACCTTATTTTAGACCTATCCCTTAAGCAGGTTATAGACCAAATATGTTTCATAGACCTTGAGTGTCTTGAACAAGTTCAAATCAATTTTTAGGCCAAACTGCCCCTCTTGAATGTATCTCAAGTAATATTTTAGATAGGGTTTTAGGAGCATTTTAGCAAGTTTTAGTTCTTAAAGATGATTAAAAAAACTTGATGCCAAAATCCTTAAAAAATGCCACTAAAACAAATTTTATGACACTAATCAACCACCCCTATCTCCTTACGGTACCGTGTAATGTGCCCAGATAGGTATGAGCATTCAAAAATGGCCCATCAAGCTCGTAAGTGCATTCTAGACACCCCTGAGATGGAATTGGGTTAGAATGGCCAACTTGTGTAGCTCCTCTAAAAATTAATAGCTTAAAATAAACTTATACCTCCCCTTTAAGGATCCCAAGTGGACTAAAATGATCATAGGGTTTCAAAAGTGATAACTAGATCCTTGTAGGGCTCGGGTCTAGCTCTAGGCCTAATAAGCCTAAATGTGTTCTAGACATATGAACATTTTTTAGTATTAAAGTTTATTTTAGAGTCTTCTACACATTTTATCATTCTAAAATATATATTATACATACTTATTAAGTTATCCAAGACTTTCAATCGCATCCACTTACCATTCTCATACCCTCCCTACAGTCTTGTCTTGACTAGGAGTGCCCTCTGTCTAAGATAAAATAAATGGCATCTCCCTTATTTCCTTAGTTATAATAAAAATATGAGAGGATAAAATATGTCATAAAGACATTTTGTACCAAATTAAAATATTGTATCACCCTCTTACGATCATCAACATCCCAAACTTCTAGGTAGACCTATCGAGTTGATGATTGTGAAGGGTTTTTTTAAGCTGATTGTGTGTTGAGAGTTAAAACCCTCTATGCTCTATCTCTTATCTCTAAGAATAATGTGAGGTGTATATAACCATTGTGATAATGGTAATAAAAAATTTCAACAATATATACTTATGCCACATTTCTAATCTTACATCTCCCATTTGTTAGAACCAGTCTGCAGACTAGACTGTAGGTGCCTATTTGGTTGGAGATTGGAGGTTTCCTATAGGTGGAGGTATATGATTTATCCATATGTTACATTCCTAGGTGTTTATTTAATTTATAAATATCATATCACATTTTTATGTATCCATATCATGCCTTAGGTATTACCAACATCTAAACTACCATTTCCTATGTGTTGTCAGTCTACAATCAAACTGTAGGTGACATTTTGAGAGCAAAAGAGACCCCTGTAGGTGCTTACCTATGTCAAACCATGGTACCTAAACTCCCTGAATTACTCCTTAGGTCACTAGTGTCATCTATCATCAATTTATGTTACTTCATCTGTATTCCATGCTTTATTGTGTCAAGTTGAATCATAACATCACTTAGGTTTCAAGAGTATTGTAGATTACACTAAAGTCTATAGTTAGACTTTGCTTGAGTTGGAAACCTATTTACACAATCCTTATCATGAAAACACAATAAATCTATTTGTCAAATAATTTCCCTATGTTTTGGATACATGATGAAAATAACTTAGATTTACTAGACCTTAAACTATTCTACCATGAGATGACATTCAAAATAGACAAAACCGTGATTCAGAGAAATTAAGGTAATATGTCTCTCTTGTTTAACTTTTCAAACCTATGATCAATGCCTAAATTTTGTTTTGTATTTTATGACCTTAACACTATCAAATTAATCTATCAATTCCCTAATACTTGATTAATGTTTCAAATAATTTCAAACAACTATGTTCCAATTCTCTCAGACCTCTATTAGAGAACCTATAGGTGAACATTAGATTAAAGTCTGTGTGCTAACCAAAATCTTTTCAATATTAATTATCTTGGTTATTTAACCAAGTTTATGATGAAAAATTAGATCATATTGATTTTAATAGGTCCCTATCATAAATCACACCTTTGTCTAAGCACTCTCACATTGTCTTGTAAGTGGATGTTGCAAGGAATCTAATTGTGCTTATGTTTCTAACTATGTTCTTCATCAAGTGTTACTCTTTGAGACCTAACTTCCAAAATACAAATGATTTATCACTATGAAATGGGAAAATAAAAATAGTATGTTACTTTACATTACCATTTTTATAAAGATCAAATAGGGATATAAGCCTCTGTAAATGATGAAAACCATCTGTAGACTAGTAACAGAGCCCTTAACTAGCAAAGTGAGATAGTTATGTTCATTATTTGAAATTAAAACATGAAAAAATGATTGAGAAACATGTGATAAGAATTTTAAAAATCTAAAATAACATGAACATAACTTGAATTTCTCAGACCAATCCAAATAGAGAAGGAAACTAAAGGGTATGGGAATGAGCAAGCAAAAAGGAAACACTAGCACTCTAAGCAATGGTTCAAAGAGAACAATCAATCAATAATATAAATACTACCATGGATTTTAAGTAAATAAAATTGATATCATCTACCAAATTCACTCTAACTCACCTCCTATTTTCCATACCAGACTGAAATCGATTGACAATTCTTGCTTGCAAAGGAGAATGATGGAAAGATAAAATAATGTTTCATCATTTTTGATCTTGTCAAAGCTACCCAAGTGTGGAACTAAGTTGAGGGGACCTGAAGGGTCACTCTAAAGTCTATCACATGTGTCAAAACTATCCTATAGTCTATATAAGTACCCAAACTCTTTTTTTATAGTTAATTTTCTTATACATTAAACCCTACAATTTATCTGATTAAAGTAGTATCTCTGACATCTGACTAACACGTGGATGTTGAATGACATTTTGACACATTTGTCCCATTGAGAAAACTATGCAAGTCTAATAAGTGACCAAAAAATGACCCGTATATGACATAAGACCAACTATACAACTATAACAAGGCTAAAACCCATTAGAAATGACTTCATTAAGATCATTAGGCACATTTTACACCCTAGGGGACCCCTATATCAAGTTTAACTATATAGGGGTTGACCTAATTTGACTTTTAGTCAAATTAGTCAATAATTACATCTCTTCATTTCTACATTTAGGCCCAACCACCTTCTTTTCAAGCTTGTAGAGTTCCCATGTTGATAATCCTTGACTCTTGACTCAACCTAGGCTTATTTTTTTATTTAGAATCTATGTTATCTAAGTCAAATAATCTCTCTAATGATAGCATACTTGTTGAAATATGATTATATTTCAGTTGGAGCACTCCATCATAGTTTTATTGTTGTTCCTTGAAATCAAGTCTCTCTTCTTCGTCAATGGTGTGTGCATCAAAAGTGTTAGAGTTAGACAAGAAATCAAGAATTTTATCATCATCATCAAAAAATTATAATTTTTTGACATTATTAGGCATAGAGGGACAAGGAATTAATTCCACAAAATGTTTTTGTAGTTCAACCTTGTTTAATGAAGTGAGTTTGGCAATTCATATGGCTAATGAATCAACCATTACAATGTTAGCTCTAGGGATGACTAAAATGTCAAAATCATAGAAAGATTTAATTAAATACCAAGCATGGTATTTATATTTATACAAATAATAAATATTACATTGAAATTTGTTACATAAATAGTTGAAAACTAATTCAGAATCACTAAAGACTCTTAATTGATGGACATTAAACTTGATTCCCAACTACAAACCTAAAATTAAGGCTTCATAATCCATCATGTTGTTATTATAATGAAATTTAGTCTATAAGATATAATGTGTCTCTTACCATTGTGATCAATGATTAAAAAACAATCCCAGTTCCATGCTTGAAGCATGCTCCATCTAAATATAGTGACCACATACCTAAACCATGATCATGATCAGGCTTTTTCTTCTTTAATGGTTTGGTTGAGAAGGTATATACACTTACCTTTATAAAATTGAACATTTTCATTGATTGCATTTTACTCTATTATCATTAATTTCATGCATGATTCTTTATCTATTCTAATTTTATTTGCCACTCCTCTCCATGGTAGCCACATGCAAGAAAAATATATTGCCATATATCCATTGAGTAATCTTGACCAATATCATCTTAATAACATGCCATATACTTTATATATCTCAAGTACTTGTATATCTATGAACTACTACACTCTTGGATCAACTTACGACTACATATGGATATTCAATTGATTAACTACAACCTTGAATTATAATTTGTCTAGCTAAACTACCACTTTATCTAATTCCATAGGAAACAATCCTAAATTCTTACAAATACTTGAAAGCATAACATTAGCTAACACACCAAAATATACAAGATAATTTTGGACATTCTTACCAAAAAAATGATTGTAAGGGAGTAACCTAAATTCTAGTCTTATGTATTACCACATTAATATTAGCAGGTTTCTTTTATTTGGGAAAACTACTCTTATTTGTAAGAGACTTAAGAATTAAATTCCTTTGTTTAGTGATTTATGTTAACTCATGAAGAGTTATATTTTCTTTAATCTTTTTCATGTCTTCCATGATGTTGTAACTCAATTTTCTAGTGTATGGTTTATTGCCACTTGATTTGGTGAAGGTGGATCATTTATAGACTTAGGATCAAGTGGTGTAACAACTTTATTCGATGGAGTTGAGGTAGTCAGGGCTAATGTGCTCTACTCATAAGAGTGTAGTTTCCTCTTTAGTATTGTTGAAAGGATTTGATATCATTGGTATTCTCTTCAAGCTTATTGTCTTTTAAGTTAGGTAAATATATAGTTTCTAAGACCATGGATATATTAGGAGACATTGATGGACTAGAAGCATCAGAACTACTTGAAGTATTGTGATCATTTGGGACAACTTCATATTTATCAATTTCTTTTTGCAAGATGTGAAAGGCTAGACAAAACTCAACACAATCAAGTTATCCATGTTGGGTTATGTTGTGGACATGACACCAATTGAGAAAAGTAATATCCATAATGTTTACCTTTGGTAATTTATTAGATGAGGACTCAGATTATTTACCAACTCTATAAAAGGACCTATAATTGCATTAATAGTGAAATTTGGAGCTGAATTTCCACTACTTGAGTTTCTTACCTATTTTTACAAGTTTAAACAATCAGTTCAATATTTAGACCATTATTTGGATTGCATCCAATTCAAGTTTTTTTATTCTTGAGGGGAATTTTACATATTGTTGGTTACAACTAGAACTAAGCATATATTATAAGACTCGGGCATTGCTTCACTGCCAGTTGAATTGAAAAATTATATTATGATTAGGGGCAACATGAACTAATAGCATATGATTCATGATTTTGAGAGGTGAAATTGGCACATTTTGATTTGCAACTAGGATTAGGTTCAATGCAGGTATGTTCAAGAGAACATTCAGAATGGGAGCCAACATGTGTCCTTGTAGATTAAGTTGTTTGTATACTTTTATTATTTCAACATATGTAAGAGGAAAGTCAGTAATGGTTGGATCTCTCTTTAAAAACTTGATAATCCATGGATCTAAGGTTTTTTTAAATAGTTCTCAATCTAATTGATCATTTGGCCTATACAAATTAGCTACCTTACTATACATTTTCTAAAAACATGTATTGAAATTATGTATAGCTTGATTTGATTCCATTATCATACAAACAAATTTTTGGTATAAGATGATTGGATCTGCTAATTATCCAAATTGGGTTAAAAACATGGTATTCAATTGATTTCATCCTATAATTAAATTTTATTAGAGATTCATAAATAACTCATAAGCTTGATCAAGCAAAGTCAAGGGAAATAACCTACAAGCTACATCTTCATGTTTAAAATTAAGAAACCTAAGGGATGTTTTATAGGATGTAATATGTTCTTATACATTCCTTATAGTATTTGGAGTGAATTTTGGAAGATAACAATCAAGGTTTTTTTAGTAAATCATGGGAGTCACCCAGAACATTTATGGTTAATCCAACTAGACAAGTTACCAGTTGGACTGTTCTATTGGTGAAATATCATGGGGACAATGTGGTCTAATACACTAATCTTATGGGTTTTCTTTGATTAGATTTAAGATGTCTATGAGCTTGGACAGGGGAAATATCTAATTTTCTATGTCTCAACCTTACTCCAAATTGTGTGACCCTAAAATAAGACTCCAGAGTGATAAAATACTAATCTTTGTTGGTATGGGTTTTAGCCACATAATAAATAAAATCATACGGATGAAACATTAATATATAATCAATGATAAAATCATAATGTCTAAAGATTTAAGGTCAACATACTTACAATATAAAAAAAATGAACCCAATTTTTATTAGTGTGTTTGAATAACACAATAGGAATTTTAAACTCTAGCACCCTTATAATAATGCCTTTTTAGCTAACCAGTCTCCAACAAATTCCAAATTTCATAGTCACCCATAGGTTCAAAGATAAAAAAATTATAGGATATGAAATATGATGCATCCCTCTTAGTGCCAATTTTTGTTTGACTAAAATTATGACTCACTCAAAGACAGTTAGGAACTAATTAATCCAAGTGATTAAAAGCAGTCAACAACTCATGGGACAAAGAGTACCCTTATTTTTAAGACTTTATGGTGATCCAAAGGTTAAGAAACTCTAAATAATATAGTATGGGCAGGTTGTGATTATTTCCACCAAATATTTAATTGATTTCTTTTAGATATTTAGGACCTCATAATTAATCTCCTTTACAAGTGAGTTAGTTACAATGTAATGGGTAGATCACATATCATTAAAAAATTTACAAGAGAGGAAGAGATTAGATTTTAAAAAAAAGATAATTCCCTTGATTAAGATAGGTCTTCCAATACTTAGAAATTAAATCAATGTTGGATACAATAAAAATCATTGTGCATCTGGCCTAGGTACTAGTCAAATTGAATACCACAATGAGCAAGAGTGAAAGGAAAATTAAGTGAATATGAAATATATAACTCTATTCAAAATAAAATTAATACATAAACCTATATCTCTTTGCACACCATGACTAATGTAAGCCTTAATAATAATGAAAATGGGGTCTCAAATCTAATTAAACTAATTATTGCACAATCTAATTGTATATCCACTTGCACACTAGGGTAGATGCATAAATTTGGGGGACAAAAAACATGATAGTCCCCCAACTTTGACTTTTCTTTTACAAATAGTGTATGCCCTTTGTTTTGAATTTTTGAGGCTCAGGCTATTGCTCGAGCCTTGAGGGCGTACACCCTTTTGAGAGGGCATACACCCTTTAAAAAGGGTGTAACCCCTTACAAATGGATACACCCTTTTTAAATGGTGTATGCCCTTTGTAAAGGGTTTATGCCCTTTGCAAAGGTCTACACCCTTTATAAACAAAAGGGTGTATGCCCATTTCATTTGATAATGCAAAAACTATTGTAAAAAGAAAATCATGGCTAAGAGGAGAAATTTTTTTTGTTGAAATTGCACATTGACATCCATGTTTTAGAGCATTATTCCATCAATAGGATTCGCATCACATTGCTTCACATCAGGTATATTATTTTTCCATTTTTTTAATTTTTGTGTAATTGATTGAACTAGGGTTTTGAATTTAATTTTGCATTCAATTTTTTAAATTGGCTAAAAACCTACTTTTAAAAAAAATTTAGATACATAAATTTGATGGATCAATTTCTTGAAGATAATGTTAGACAAAACTCACCAGAGTTTTATTTTACACAAAAATAAGCTAAATTGTATGAATAATACAATGCCAAACATCAATAATTACAAATAATTATCAATGGTTTACATCATTCTTCAGCTGATAGTGCATAAATTTTACTTTTCAAAACATTAGAATCTATTTTTAATGAATTGGAAATGTGACTTCGTAATTGGATGAAATGTTACATTGAAGATAGACTCTGAAACAATTTTATTCTAATAAATTGTCATATGAAGATGTGAAAAAAAAATAACAAAAGAAGATTTGTGTGCTTTATTTATTAAACTTGGAACCAACCTACCTTCACCGAAAAATTTCAAACACATTATTATTTATTGGTGTATTCATGTGGAGATTAAAAACAAATTTTGGGATAGGTGGTGGATGGTGTTTAATGATCCTCCATGTAACAATAATGAGGTTCCATTATATTTTTTGAGAAAATTGTACTGTGAGTTTGTATTACAAGTAATTCTAAATTATTTCAACATGAAGGCATCACAAGGTAGGGGAGGTGGGTCTTCATTTGATAGACCTAGTACTAGGTGGGACCAAAACCATCATAACTAACCTCTGAGAAATATAAGAACTATAACACATGCCACTATTCCTAAAATTTTGCATTGTAACACACAGATGGACACCCTTGAGGTGGTTACTATTTTGACACAAATTATGATTGATCATGTTATGCATACTTTAATGACTTCTACCCAACCTAGAGGGGGTGCTAGTGGTAGTGGTCGTGCTAGTGGTAGTGGTGGTGTTGGTGGTAGTGGCATTGTTGGTAGTGGTAGTGGTGGTGGTGGTGATGGTATTGGTGTTAGTGTCCCTCCTACTCATGTTACAATTCTTATACATCATTGTACATCATGCAAGAATAAGTGTATAGGACCTCCTATTTAGGTACGTCATACATAGAGTATATTTATGGAGACTAGTATGCCATAGTGTACACCATCTATAAATGCTTTAACAGTGCTAGATAGTATCATGCCAAACATTAGCCTACCATAGCATATGCCACATAGATGCTTTAGTAGTGCATGACACTAGCATTTCAGACACTATGTGAGATGTAGTAGCTTTAGTGACTCCTATCAGGATACACCAAGCTCCTATTGTAGAGGATTGTTCACCATCTATATTTGATGAACATGTTTAATTTTAATTATCTTGTTTGTTTTTGTTTGTAAAAGAATATTAAATTTATTTTCTAGTACATATGTTTGTACTTAATTGACTAATTTATTTGACTTCAACTTGTTATTTATTGTTTGTATCTAGTTAATTGGTGATATTGTGGGTACCGCAGTAGGCCTTGACTCTATTGTGAGGCTGCAATTAGCATGGGTATACTTTACACATAGGTTTATAAATTTTTGAATTACATATTTATTCATTTACATTTTTATTGTCCTTTAAACATAAAACTCTATTTTAATATATATATGTATTATAGTCATAGTTTTTTATCATGTTCATTTAATTCACATATTATTCATTTATTGGTTTTATAGATGATGAAGGATGCTTTGGGCACCCCTCATGGACGAGAAAAAGGTGTAGGTGATGTTGTTGCTACATCGAAGAATCCACTATCTCTACAAGCAAGTTATGATTTAGGGATGGAGACTGGTGAGAACACATTATTTAATTTTTTTATCTATAAGCAATGATATTTTATGTCATATTTACATAATTGTATGCAACTCTAGATCTAATGATATATGTATGCTCTATAGGATTCACCATCGTAGGTGTACATGTAGTCTCATAGCCCTAGATAACTATTTAAATGGAATATGGTGAGTGTAAAATCATTTTACAAAATTTTACATTCTTGAAAATTTTATCAAATTTTCAATATACATTTTTAATGCATTAATTTTTATATTTTATATGTTGTGTAGAGACAAACATTTTCATCAGTTATCGATAAAGTAATGGATGAATTACATGCTAAGAAGAGATTATCTCCTCGTACTAAGGCATCAAACACCCATAACTTTACATCTATGGAAACAAAACATAATTTATTTTGAGGCAATGAGGAGTAGGTAAGCTAGTTATTTTGTTACAGATCTAGTTTTAGGCATAATCTATTTTGTATGCCGATATGACTCACATTGTTTGTCTATATGGTCCATTTTGTCTATGTACATATTTGTAGGCACAATCAATTTTGTATACCGATATGGCCAACATTGTATGCCTATATGGTGCATTTTGTCTATGTAAATGTTATGGTTTAAATTTTTTTTATATATGTTATATTATTTATGTTAAATTATAACATAGAACTTTGCATGTATCACATATATACTATTCTATAATTTGATTCATTTAACTATGTGTATTTTATATTTTTATTATTTAATGTTTATACATATTATTGGTTAATTATTAAATTATTATTTCATATGGGTTTTAAAAAATTCACATTATTCTCTAAGTTAGGTGCTTTGAATCATTACGTATATCTTACATTTACATGTGATATTTGTTATTTACTTGTTTCATTTACATTTGCTTTTTCTTTGCCAATCCACACATAATCCTCCATCTAGACCTCTATCATAGAATCAAAATGCTTTTCTTAAAAGATATCAACCTAAAAAATCCACACGAAAGTTGACTCTTCATATGCCTTCTAGCTTAGATAAAGGCAAGAATAATTATAGTGAAAAATTGGTGCCATCAACAATTATCAAAGAGCAATGAACAAACTCAACGTTGGGCATAACAATCTTTTCTTTGGAAACCTACATCATATCATGCACATATAGATGATACTGAACCAAATACCACTTTTCATTGACAATCTAAGTCAGAATAACATCATCACACTTTCTAAAACCCAACAACTTGGCCTTCCCACTATTGTGAATTACAAGCTATAATCCCTAGGGTGGCTTCAATAACCTAGTACAAATATATAAGATTGGAAGCAGTGCACGTTCTATTATAGATTTGAGTGTATGGATAATATTTCACATTCAATAACCTCTTATAGTCAACTCCACTAGCCAAAGTCACACTAGTCTCTTCTAAAAAATGTCATAAACTAATCATGCACGTGCATAGTTTCATGTTGCTCGTGGTTTATCTTAGGACACTTGTATAGGAAAGAAAGTAAGAGTTTATATTGTGATCAATGAAATCAATGTCCTACTAACAAAAACTTGACAAGTTATTAAAGCCACATAATGGATTCTTCCTAGAACTTGAATTTCTTTCAATGCACCATGTAGTAAAACACCACATATCATTGGTCCATTTACAAAAAAACCATTTCTATGATAAATAAATTTGGTAGAATGATGATCATAAATTTTAGGAGGTCTAGTGATGCACTTGTTTATGTCTTCAACTCCTACTTATCCATACAACAAATAAAGACGATTATATGTGTCCATTTAATCACCATGGCCTACATATACATGGGTTAGTATCGAAATTGATAGATCAATCTAAAATACTTTATCATAATCTGTTGTACATGATTCAACTTTTGAAATACCTTAGAAGGTCTACTATAAAGAATTTTATCAAAAACCTCGCATAGACTTACTAGTCTTAATGTTACTATAACATGCCAAAACCCATTTTGTATTGAATTAGCACTTTAAAACACATTATACATATGTGTTTAGATATTTTATGAATTATAAATGTTAAGATAAAAGGTTTGTCTTTTCACTTTTAATATTTTACCCAAAAATTTTAAAAATCATGTTTTGTCTATTATGCCTAATTACCCTCTAGTAGGTCAAAACTCAAGATATAGTTTTCTTACAACAAATGATCCTTTTATAAGGTCTATAAAAATCCATTAGAGGTGTTTCAAACTTCATTTGTATTTTTATATACTAAATTTTGAATTTTCTAAACCAATCTCTTTCCTCATTGTTAAAGAAACATAGAAAAGAGGGTATTTCTTACACATACTTGATTGGTTGGTAGAGTCCAATCGACAAACCATCTACATGGACACATCTAGATGGGAATTTTTAGGCTAGAACAACCTTTTTTATATCTCAATCAACCCCTGATAGTGAAATTTGTAGTTGGTCAGAGGTATTTTTTAAGATAATTAACTCATCCCTAAATGTAAAAAATAACCAAACTTCCATCATGAGTTGCATGAGAACCGAGAGGGCTAGAGATGAACTATCATGTCTTACACATGTATGGACAAGTCCTATAAAAAATCCCAAGATTATTTTGTCCAACTCATCATATATGAGATGCAATAAGGAGGTCTTTCTTGTGGCCAAATCTCTCAGAACAAGATAAAATATGGTCAGTGGGTGCCATAGTTTCTAACTCATCAGCCCAATTGACAAACTACCTATGTAGAAACATTGGGATGGGAATTTGTAGGCTGGAATGACCTTTGTCAGATCATGATAAACCCCTAGAATCACAATTTATTATTGGTCAAAGGCATTCCTTAAGATAATTCACTCGTCCTCAAATGTCCAAAATGAGCAAACTTCAATCATTAGTTACATGAAAACCGATCAGGTCATACACATGCATAGATGAGTCCTCTAATAAATATCAAGAGTATTTTTTCTAACTCATCAAGGATGAGACGTGGCAAGGATTTTTATCTCATGGCTAAATCTTTCAGAATGAGGTAAAAGTTGGTCAGTGGGTACCATAGTTTTTGACTTGTTAGCCCAATCAATGAACCATCTATGCAGACACATCCAGATGGGTGTTTCTAAGATAGAAAAATGTTTGTCTAGTCTCCATCAACCTTTGAGAGTGGAAGTTTTAGTTGATCGAAGGCATTCCTTAAGAGAATTCATTCATCCTTGAATGTACAAAATGAGCAAACTTTTGTCATGAGTTGCATAAGAATTAGGAGGGATAGAGATAAACCATTAGGTCCTACATGTGCATGAATGAGTTCTCTAAGAAATATTAGGAGGATTTGTCCAAATCATCATGGATGAGATGTGGTAAGGAGGGTTCTCTCATGGCCAAATCTCTTAGAATAGGGTAAAAGTTGGTTAGTGGGTGCCGTAGTTTTTGACTCGTTAGCCCAATCGACGAACCATCTATGTAAACACATCCATATGGGAATTTTTAGGATAGAACAACCTTTTTTAGGTCTTCTTCAACCCCCAAGAGTGAAAGTTGTAGTTGATCAGAGGCATTCCTTAAGGGAATTCACTCATCCCTGAATATGTAAAATGAGTGAACTTCCATCATGAGTTACATGAGAACCAGGAGGGCTAGAGATGCACCATCAAGTCCTACACATGAATAGATGAGTCCTCTAAGAAATATTAGGATTATTTTGTCTAAATCATCAAGGATGAGATGCAGTAGGGAGGTTTCTCTCATAGTGAAATCTCTTAGAATGGGGTAAAAGTTGGTTAGTAGATGTCATAGTTTCTAACTCGTCAACCCAATTGATAAACCATCTACACAGACACATTTAAATGGACATTTTTAGGCTAGAAAAACCTTTTTTAGGTCTCATTCAACCCTTGAGAGTTGAATTTGTAGTTGATTGGAGGCATTCCTTAAGAGAATTCACTCATCCTTGAATGTGCAAAATCAGTGAATTTCCATCGTGATTTGCCTAAGAACTGAGAGGGATAGAGATGAATCATTAGGTCTAACACATGCATAGATGAGTCTTCTAAGAAAACCCTAGAGGATTTTTTCCAACTCATCATAGATGAGACAATGGAAAGGAGGTTTGTCTCCTAGCCAAATCTCTCAAAATGGGGTATAAGTTAGTCAGTGTGTGTTGTAGTTTCTAACTCGTCAGCCCAATCAATGAATCGTCTACATGAACACACGTGGATGGGAGTTTTTAGGTTAGAATAACTTTTTTTAGGTCTTGATCAACCCCTAGGAGTGGAATTTTTAGTTGATCAGAGGCATTCCTTAAGATAATTCACTCATCCTTGAATGTGCAAAATGAGCAAACTTTCACTGTGAGTTGCATGAGAATTGGGAGGGATAAAGAAAAAATGTTAGGTCCTACACATGCATGGACAAGTCTTCTAAGAAAGATGAAGAGTATTTTTTTCTAACATGTCATAAATGAAATGTAGAAAGAAGTTTTCTCTCATAGATAAATCTCTCAGAATGGTGTAAAAGTTGGTTAGTGGGTGTTATAGTGTCTGACTCATCAGCCCAATCAATGAACCATCTATGTGGACACATCTAAATGGGAATTTTTAGGCTATAATTACCTTTTTTATGTCTCAATAAAACCTTAGGAGTGGAAGTTGTAGTTGATATGAAGCATTCCTTAAGATAATTCACTTGTCCTTGAATGTGCAAAATAAGTGAATTTATGTCATGAGTTACACAAGAATCAAAAGGGATAGAGATGAATTGTCAGGTCCTATACATGCATGGACAAGTCCTATAAAAAATCCTATGAGTATTTTTTCCAACTCATCATGGATGAGATGTGGCAAGGAGTTTTCTCTTGTAGCTAAATCTCTCAAAATAGGGTAAAAGTTGGTTAGTGGGTGCCGTAGTTTATAACTCATCAGCCCAATCGATGAACTATCTATACAGACATGTCTAGATGGATGTTTTTAGGCTATAATGACCTTTGTTAGGTCTCGATCAACCCCCAGGAGTAGAATTTTTAGTTGATCGGAGGCATTCCTTAAGAGAATTCACTCATCTCTAAATGTGCAAAATGAGTGAACTTTTGTCGTAAGTTGCATGAGAATCGAGAGGGCTAGAGATGAACTATCAAGTCTTACACATGTATAGATGAGTCCTATAAGAAATATCAAGAGTATTTTATCCAAATCATCATGAATGAGACATGATAAAGAGGTTTCTCTCATGCCCAAATCTCTCAAAATAGGGTAAAAATTGGTCAATAGGTGTTATAGTTTTTGACTCATCAGCCCAATCGACAAACCATCTATGCAGACACATCTAGATGGGAATTTTTAGGCTAGACCAACCTTTGTCAAGTCTTAGTCAATTCCTAGTATTGAACTTTTTAGTTCATTAGAGGCATTCCTAAAGAGAATTCACTCATCCTTGAATGTCAAAAATGAGCAAAATTTTGTCATGAGTTGCTCAAGAATCGAGAGGGATAGAGATGAAACATCAGGTCCTACATGTGCATGGATGACTCCTATAAAAAATAATAAGAGTATTTTATCCAAATCATCATGGATGATATGTGGAAAGGAGGTTTCTCTCACAGCCAAATCTTTTAGAATTGGGTAAAAGTTGGTCAATGAGTGCTGTAGTTTTTGACTCGTCAGCCCAATCAATGAAATGTCTACATGGACACATTAAAATAGACATTTTTAGGCTAAAAAAACTTTTTTTAGGTCTCAGTAAACCCCTAGGATTGTAATTTTTAGTTGATTAAAGGCATTCTTTAAGATAATTCACTCATCCTTGAATGTGCAAAATGAGCAAACTTATGTCATGAGTTACACGAGAATCAAGAGGGATAAAGATGAAACATCAAGTCCTACACATGTATAGATGAGTCTTATAATAAATATTAGGATGATTTTATCCAATTCATCATGAATGAGACATGCCAAGGAGGTTTCTTTCATGACTAAATTTCTCATAATGGGGTAAAAGTTGGTCAGTGGGTGTCATAGTTTTTGACTCATCAGAACAATCGATGAACCATCTTTATGGACACATACAAATGGGTTTTTTTAGGCTAGAAAAACCTTTTTTTAGGTCTCAATAAACCCCTAAGAGTGGAAGTTGTAGTTTATCGTAGGCATTCCTTAAGATAATTCACCTGTCTTTGAATGTGCAAAATGAGAAAACTTTTATCATGAGTTGCATGAGAACTAAGAGGGATAGAGATAACCATCAGGTCCTACACATGTACAGGTGAGTCCTATAAGAAATTCCAAGAGTATTTTATCTAAATCCTCATGGATGAGGTATGGCAATGAGGTTTCACTCACAGCTAAATCTCTTAGAACATGCCAAAAGTTGCTTAGTGAAGATCATAGTTTCTGATTCGTCAGCCAAATCGATGAACCATCTACACAAACACATTAGGATAGGCACTTTTAGGTTATAATCACATTTTTCAAGTCTCATTCAACCCTAAAAATTTAAATTTATATTTGATCAGAGGCATTCCTTAAGAGAATTTACTCGTCCTCGAATGTGCAAAATGAGCAAACTTTCATCGTGAGTTGCACGAGAATCAAGAGGGATAGAGATGAATTTTCAAGTCTTACACAATGATTTTTTAGACATTAAAACCTTAGATAATTGGGTTCATCCAAATCCTGGTAAACCTAAAATACAAACAACTTAGGGTTGCAAAAGACCTTTATAGATGCACAATGAGTTTATAGGCCTTCCTCACTATTCACACACTAATATTCATGCATTACACAAGGAATAGCTATCAAAGTATCCAAATGACTAAATTTAAATGTATGGATCTTTTTTTGGCTTTGAGCTTCGCTTAGAGACTATGAAAATAATCTATACCCTTATCATAGCATATACATTCAAGAAAACACAAAATATAAGATATACACAGAATACTATGAGCAAAGATAAATTTTCCAATAATTTCCTTTTATTCACTACTCTCCTTTTTCTTCTAATTCAATAATATCTATCTAAAACTATCAAAATAGACCGTATATCTCCCTCACCAACCAATAATTGATTTTTGATTCATTCTACGTGTGGGAGTGTTGGACACAGCCTTGGTTACAACTTAACTTAATATGCAAACCCATGTCATATGAGGGTCAAGGCATTTGAAACCCTTTACCTTTTCATAAGACTCTTAATTACATGTTACTATATCTCACATCATCAAATAGATGCTATGATCCCTCAAAAGGGCTTACACGAATTCAAATTTTTAAATAGTGCTTTTATGAATTTTATGAATCCTAAACACCTAATAAAGACTCCTAAGAACCAAAAAATACTCTAGAAAACCTCGTACCTTATTTAAAACTAAAAATGACATCATGATGACATCACTAAAGGATGCCCCTGTGTCAATGTTTTATTGAAAGGATAAATAGAGAGAATGTGAAAAAGGATTTGCTTAAAGTAGATGAAATTAATATAAATTGTTTTGGCTTCTCTTCATTTCAAGAAGATAATCTTCTCTACTCATGACGCCAACCACGTGAATTTGGAAGCTCATATGGTGACACTAACCTACATTTAAATTGTTGGTAAAATTTTTAAATAGAAATAAACACATGATCATAAAATAGTTGAAAAATAAAATACATTAAATCAAATAACTTTATTATATTAATTTGAAATAAGTTAGATAAACTTACTAATTAAATCTAACATACCTTCAAAATCAGCTCTATTTATAAGTGTTTCAAGAATCACTTCATGGTCAAATTCATGCACTTTCCACAAAGTTCTATAATGAGGTTTTCCATTATATTTGATCAATTGAATATTTGTAGCAATAAAAAGGTTCAAATAATGAAGCATCATTTTGTGTGTTTCAAAATCCTCAAATAATAATTGCTTTATTTTTTTATGACAATACCTACGAAGCCAAGTTCCAGTAACCACTACGGATCCAATGGGATAAATTAGCTCTTCTCCATCCATAACATTTGTGGTTAATTTTTTTTGCCTCTACACAATGACACAAGTACTAGTATGTTCCCTCATCATTGTTCTTAGGTAAAATTACTGTAAAAACATGCCTTGCATTTAAAGTATAATAAAATTGTAAGTACATTTAAAAGAATAAAAATATAATTAATATCTAAGGTTGTGTATTTAATTAAAGAATAAATTTTGCCTCATTGCACAAGATTTGAGATGTGGTCAAAGTCAATTGATGATGTCATCTCATGATCTGTCAGTTGTTGGAGTGAATGGCTACCATCTATAGGTAATATGGGTATACAATATTGTTCGTCAACCCATTCATTTTACTCATATTTATTCTAATTAAATTCCATACATGAGGAGCAAAAGAATGTCATATCCCTATATAAATAGTCCATGAACTTGAATTTGAGCTTTAAATGGAGTGGAAAACACTCAATCCAAGTATTGTAATGCAATCTTCATACTTTTCCTTATGTTGTTCCTCTATTAACCAAAAGAATCTTCATACATGAGAATGTTTTTCTAATTCATGACAAATATTTTTATTACACCAACTCACAATACTTGTTGCATAAATTAAATTAGTACCACCTTTGTGCTTTGTCTTCTCTCTTTTAAGGTCTCTTTTTACACATGCACCAGCACCATCATGTTCCCCTTTTCCATGCCTAGCCTCAAATAAGCTCCAAAAATATTGAATATCATTCTTCTTATGCATTTTGCTTAATTAGTAAAACAGTCAAGAATTCTTAAATTGTTTTGTATAATTATCTAACCAAATATAATGTGTATCAAACATGATTTGTCTTACATTAATATTCATAAAAAATATATCAAAACAACCCTGGATAAACTCTAGAGAATGTGATATGTCATCGATCATATAAAAATGGTACTCCATCAAAATATTTTTGTTGTCATCTGTGCTATTAAGTGCATGTCTAAATATAATATGAATAAAAATTCTAACCAGAATTGAATTATAATATTGGGAATGAACCTCATTTTTTGGTTGTAGTATGTAGTTTTCATCAAAATCCACAACCGAAATAATGGTTCCAACTGGGGAGTTATCCTTGCATGTTTTGAATTGATTATCTAACCATTTTGATTTGTGTGTGTGTCTTGCATATTTGTAGATAATATTTTTTTTGAATTCAAACATGAAATCACATACAAAAAACTTTGTCATAGCCAACTCACATCTTGATGACTCTTTTCCATATTTTAACACATACTTAACAGATATGTACTTATAATCAATTGGTTGCTTTCAAAATTCATGTGAAATATATTCATGTAAACAACTCGTCAAATTTGACAAACCACCACAACTATTACATGTTCCATCTAAACATTATTTGGAAAAAAAAATTGTCCCTCAGGTCTTTGATAGAAAAGATCTTGGATTAATTATCTTGATGTTTTAGGTGGGGACTACACCATACATTCCTACAAAATTTTGTTGGTATGTAAAGTACAACGTTTATGACAAAAAAAATTAAAATGCATGGAAAATTCATCATGTACCTTACAAAAACATGTAGTGCGTGCTTGGTTAATTTTAACATAAAAAGGCTTGCACATCTCAAATGACCTTTGGCTAATTATTAATTGGCCATTAAATTTTTCAATAAACTTTCTATAAAATTTTGTTTGTGTCATGTCTAAAAAATGTTTTTCATGTGTCTCACATATTTTTTATCCTTTTCTTCTTTTAACAACATCTTTTACATTAGATGAAACCCTTGTGTTATCGTGCCAAAAAAATTTAATCAATTATTTTGTTCCTTCAATAATCCAAGAGTGAAGGGTCATCAAGCCTTGTTCTTCTTTTTATTGCATTTATTAGAGATTTTCTATTTAAATTCAAAGATTTACTTATTTCACTAATAATTCAAGCTGTAGATGTTGACTTACTCACTATAGATTCTATTATTACTCATCTTGCCACATTACTATCTTTATTTTGATGTTTATTACCTATTACCTTAAATACATTAAATAGATTCTTTAATATTGCATTATTTTTTCCTTCCATGTTTAAAGTTCTTAACCCCAAATTGTTCATCACAAGGTATATTTTTTGCATTTTTATTAATTGAATAAATAATTGACATTGTTATGTATGGCTTTTAGTATTAAATTCATAGTTCTATACACATTGAGCATGAAGTTGAACTATTTTTTTTGACATTTTACCTTCCATAGGTTCTATTATTTTTTCATCTATTTCAACTAAATACTTTGGTGTTCCTTTTATTATCTTTGAAGGTGTGGGTGCAAGATCTATATTTTATATTAAATTGTGTGGTGTTAACACTTCAACTATATTATGGACATTAGAAGGTTGACTATCTAAATTAGGGGTTATAGGTGAATTAAATTGCTCTTCATTAGAAGACACATGATTGGGGGTCATTATTTGATGTTGATTATCATCATACTCAAAAAATTTATTATGAATGGATGTTTCATTATATTGTGTTTGTCCATATGTTTCATCATTCATTACAAATTCATTATTTACATTTTCTACATTTTGAATTTTATCTTGCAACAAATATTGACTCGGTTCTCTTATCTCATTTGAAGACATATGTAAACTAAATTCTATAGAATTTGGGCATGTTATTCTCATTAGAAATATTCCCTGGTGTAAAATAAGAACCTTCACCTTGTCTACAAGCTCTTACAGATGCCCTCCTATCTGCTTGTATTTTTCTCCCTTTTTCTCTTTTCTACTCAATTTTCTCATTTGTTATCCTTTTTATTGGTCTCTTGTGACGACTTCCCAACCCCATTATTTATCTTTTTCAAATAAGAGAATTTTAGATTTAAATTTGAAAAATTCTTAGCGATTCAAACAAAATAGATGAACAATTCATAAAATTCACATAGTTGCAATAGAAAAACAAGCTTATATTTGCAAAAAAAAAAAAAAAACTCTCATTTTCATGGTAAATGCAACAAAAAATCATGAATCACAAAGGGCGTGCATGCTTTAGAAAGCATGCATGCCCTTTGGAATCCACAAATTAATAGGCAAATGTATTTATTTGTCACATATTAGTTGTGAAAAAGGTGTACACCCTTTATAGTCCTTTATGCAAAGGGCATACACCCTTCGCAAAGAGCATACATTCTTTGAAAAGGGCGTACGTCCTTTTTCGCATTTAAAAAAAATGAAATTCCATTTTCCCTCCAATTTTGCCTTGATTTTAGGCTTGAGGAGACCCAAACCTTTCCAAATTATGTCATCGACTAGCCAAAGAACTTTAGCAGTTTTTTTTCTTTTTATTGACACATCTGGTCAGGAAATTTTTATTGTTTAAAAAAAATTATATGGATTTGTAAAGTAGAAAACATAGTTTTCAAATATATAAATTTTATTAATTTTATCATATTATTTATAATTACTATTTAATTTATACGTAACATAGCTCCCAATAGTCTATATACATATCTCACAAATTCCCTTATAACTTTTTAAATATTAATCAGATGCTTATAAAACTTATATATAAGCAATCTAGACATTGTCAACTATGTTTAAAAGAAAAAAAATTGATTTTCATGAAGTTAAGGTTAAAAAGTTGTGTTTGTATACTTCCAATTTCAATTTTTTAGCTATCTTGACTTGTAAAATTATTTAAAAATTATATATATAATAAAAAATATTCTCAACAATATTCGACATTTCACCTATCTATATATGAAATTTCATACAAAAATTCAGTCATTCAATTAAAAAATGTGTGTTCGTACACATGCACTCTCCTTATCATTTTACAAAAAATGAACAACCTATTGTCATAAATGCAACTATTTCACACACTTTTATCATCTAGGTATTAGAAAAATTATACATTTAGAAACTACATTCAAAATGCCACAATTAATGTTTTTATGTAAATTACTTTTTGAATTGTCTCTAATGTTCTCTCCAAGTTCAACTATTGTTATTTTTAAAAAAAAGTTGTCGCTTTATACCCCCCTTTTGTCCCCTATTATCTTGTACCTACCCACTAATAAAAATAGAAAGTCTCTTCTAATAGATTACTTCTCAAATCAATATCTTTGATAAACCATCAAGACAAAACTACATGGAATGGTAGGTGAAATATTGGCATGAATCTAATGGTGTTTTAGGACTAAATTTATCGACTTTTTATAATAGTAAGCAATGTTGTTTATATAAACAATGTTATTACATCATGGACATGATGCACAACCATAAATTAAATGTTTTTTATATAAAAATCAAATGAGATAACTAATTATAACTAAATATTATGTTATAACACATCAAGAAGGAAGCAGATAAGATTAATCTAGCCATGACATAATTTCATAGATAACTTCTAGGCTAGAAGTGGATTCAATCTCCAATGCACTCTAAACTCTAAGGAAGAATATGCACTCTTTGATATATAATTTTTTCATTGACTGATCATCGATCCAAATAAGAAGAGACACCTCACTACAAACCAATTCTAATGATGGTATAACTGGTCCATACTCTTGTTTATTTATTTACAATTTCTTATACTTATCTCAAAGTAACATAATTATTTTTAGATGCATGATTTATTTATTGAATGCTTTATAACTGAGCATCATTGGATTAGTAAATTATTCCAATATATATATATATATATATATATATATATATGCCCTTGGTTTACTTGATGAACTTTTTGATATCTGTATCCTTTGGGTCCATTCTACCTTGGAGTTGTAGACAATCTTCTCAAATTTGGTCTCTTCCTTTACTGAGATCTTTGTCAATGCTGTAGTGATTACCATTTCCATGCTTATTTTATCATGTGATGAGCTCACCAAATCCTTGATGTAAGTTATTTCAAATGACTTTGTGTTCTAGATGATCCAAAATATTTAGGTATATGCCCTATAGTTTCTCACTCTCCTCTACATGTTGTCTTTACTTTAAATTGGAAATAATCTATCATTTCTCATCACTTGGTATTTATCCTGGCTGCCAAATTTTATCTCTAGTTATTTATCTAGATATCCACATGTTTATCACTGAGCAGAACACTTATGTGTTTTCTTCACGTCTAGTTATCACCTTTATCAACTTTTTGTTTCTTCTCCTTATCCTTCTCTAAATTTCATTACTTTGTTTACTAGGTCCCACCTTTGCCACTTGTTAGTCTATCGGTGTTCTTAGGCATTAACTCACTATCTAATTTTGTCTTTACTATGAGGCTTATTCTTGGGTTCTTAGGCTCTGCATGATTTGATAGTTCAATATTGCTAATGCCCTAAGATTCTAGGTTAATGTTGTCAATCCTCTAGACTTCTAAAATAGTACCACATGTAACAATTTCAGGGACTCATGGTCATAGAGTTTTATATAGTTGGTTAATTCCTTAATACTTCCAAGGTTCTAATCTCCTAATCTTTTAAGGGTCTGATATTTCAAGTTGGTGATAAGTGTCGCAATCGTGGGACCTCAAGTAATTAAAATACTTAGTCATTTTTTCAAAATATTTGACTATGGGACTTCCAATTTGACATGATTTCAACCCATAGATAAAGATCAATGGTATGGAAAAATTTGAAAGATCACTACGAATAAAGACAAAGCAAAAGTAGACTCTAGAAAATATTAATAGTTTAGTTAAAAACTAAAATCGGTCTAAGCAAAAATAAAACTAGATGAAAATCCAAACTATATTTGACTCGATCATGAAATCTGCCAAAATTAAATCTCGTGAAGGCAAATAAACCCATATTTCAATATAAACTTGACTAGAAAACACCACTCTAAGTGAAGTAAATCAATTTAACAATTGAAAGAATATTTCAAATCAATAAATATGATCATTTAAATTAGAATTTGAATCGATTATGGGTGATTAAACATCACAATATAGTTGATAAGCTCAAAATGAATCACAATACCAATATTTCTAGATTAGGCTAAAAGACAACAAAATAATCATGCAAGAATTGAAATTTAATTTAACAATTGAAATTACATGAAGAATATATCTTGATGATGCATGATTAAATCATAACATGATAAATAGGTGAGGCTCATCAGTTGGATGCTATAAATGGATTTAAATCTCTATAATTTGAGTGGCATTCATAAATGAAGTCTTACCAATATTCAAGAATATGAAAAGAAAACAACTATGCAAAATCAACAGGGTCCCCATGTGAGATCTCAAGTAAGGGGGTGTGTTGCACCCAACAAAAATGTCTCGATATATCCTTGTTTTTATGCATATTATGTCCTTATCAAAATAAATCTGATCATGTTCAACTTGAGTATCACTTAGTCTAGCACTTCTTTTAAGAGAGGTAGAAACAAATTCCTTAGATTGCACATGAAATAGAAACTTGGAATATTATTTTTATAAAAAAAATTACCAAATATAGAAAAACCTAATACAACAATTAGAAATAATATGAAGAAGTAAATCTTAGCAATATCTATGGTTAGAGTTTGAAATTTTCAATCAATAGAGGAGTTCACTAATATTTTTTATCGAATTCAAGAATTAAATGATTTTTTTTTTTAATTGAACAAACTGGTACATAAAATAAGAATGATACAAATATCTAATAAGTGACAAAAATTGATTTAGAACTAACTAAATTTGAAAATATGCTAAAAGGGGAAAATTTCAAATAAGTACAACTTAGATGGAAATCGTATGTACACGACTGTAAATAAAAATTTGAAATTGATTGTATGAATTTATAATAGCATTTTGAATTAGGAACATGGCTTCACTTGAATATGATTCAACACCATCAGAATTAGATGATGTATCTTACATTAGTGTCTTTATGATGCGTTAGCATCTGGTAGAGTTTTCGTAATATTTAAAAGTTTAGACATGTGTACCTTCACCTATTGACTTGTCTGTATGATTATATCTATGAAAATTATTTCAAAAGTCATGTCTTCTTCACTTGGAACCCTAGCTCAATAGATCATGAAGAAAAATAGAATAAAGAGGAAAAGGGGGTTAGCGATTGAATTTGTGTTTGACCTCAACACCCCTGTGTTGAGAGCTACCTACATGTCAATACTTCAAAGATGGATCAAACTTTATGTAGTTCTTTCATACTATGGTAATGTGTATGTAAAATTGATTTATTGTTAAATGTTGGTGCAATCTTGTGACCTTGGTAATGTATTTAGACTTATCTCGAGGCTCTAGGATTGTGTGGACTTTGAATTAAAAAAAATACGTTTTTCTCTAAATTTATCATTAGATATTCTAGTGATTTTCAATCATATGAGCCTCTAATGAATAAATGGTTATACAATTTGGTTTTATAGTGATCCTTTTAGAATTCCTTCGAATGGGACTTTCAAAATATGTGGTATAATATGTTAGGTAAATTTGAATTTGAAAAATTAGTAATTATGTGGTAGGACGATGTGACCAACATAATCAGAGATTGTCAATGAGCAGGATTGTCTTGAAAGAGTAATCTTATCTGAGGAGTAACATAGTTGAGTTGGAAGTGTGGAACAGTCAGAGACTAAGCTTGAGCTATTTGGAATGAGAAATATATAAGTTTTTTGATCATTAGCTTCTTAAAGGAATGGGTCATCTGCATATAAATGAAGGAATGACATTCAAAAAGTATAGAATCAAACATGAGTTAAGTGTATATAAGGAGTGGTCACAAGTGTATTATTTTAAAATATTTATTTTGTGTCTACACTATGAAAGATAATATTCTAAGAGAATTACAAAGTGATGGTTTATGTGGACACTTTGGTAATAATAAGACAATAGCTTTGGTAGAGAAGTATATTTTTCCAATGTTAAAGAAAGGTAGAAAGGTATGTTTCAAGATGTAGCATATGCCAAATGGCTAAAGACCATGCACAAAGCACACAGGTGTGCATGTCATTACCAATACCAAGAATACCATGGACAAATTTGAGTTTGGACTTTGTATTGAAGCTTTCAAACACACAAAAATGTAATGATTCAATTTTTATTTTTGTATATAATTTTTCTAAGACAATTCACTTTATCGCATGTAATAAAACCAATGATGCCACTAGAGTAATAAATATAAGTTTTAAATATGTTGTGACCTCAAACCATTACTCCAGATAGAGATACAAAATTTACAATTCATTTATAGAGGACTCTATGAAATAAACTAATAACCAAACTATAATTTAGTAGTGCATACCACCCACAAACATATAAATAAACATAATTAGTAAACATGTGCTTGGAATATTAATTGAGATGCATAATTAAAGAGAAGCCCAAGCAATGGGGCTTTGATTTACCACATTGATTTGCATATAATAATCCCATGAACAGATCAATAGGGAAATCACCATTTTATGTTTATGGTCAAAAACATAAGGTTGTTTTATCTTTGGTTTGATTACGAATTGTATAACATGTTAGTGATGATGTGAAATCATTTACAGAGTGCATACAATAATTTCAAGAATAAGTAAGAAGAAATCTAAATAAAAGCAATGACAAGGCAATAGAAGATGTGATAAGAAGGCCAAAGGTTTTTGAAGAAGGAGATTTAATGACGACATATTTGATAAAATAATATTTCTCCAAGGAACATACAATACATTAAACTATAAGAAGATCGAAATTGTGAACAAAATCAATAACAATGCCTATAAGATGAGTTTACTATAGAATTTTAATATTTCTCTAATATTTAATATTGGAGATTTATATGCATTTCATGGAAAAGATGATGAAGGGAAATAAAATGAAAAAATGAATTGTAAACAACAAAAACCAAAGAAAAAATAAAATATAATGTAAGTTCTAAATAAGAAGATGGTCAACACAAGACAATGTAGCTATAACATGTATTTGGTATAGTGGAAATAGCTACAATAGAAAGATAACACTTGGATTTCAGAATAAGAATTGAAGAATATTGACAAGAATAAATTATATGATTATAATCCTGGAAACTCACTGAAGTTGAATTGTTTTCAACAAAAAAGAATGATGAGACACTTATCTTATGGAGGCCATAACTTTTGATTTGAAACCCCATTTTTAAAAACAATTTCTCAGAAATGAAAATGCAGCGATAACTAATTTTAATCAATTAGAGTCTATTTCTATATATTGTTAAGCCCATAAGTGACCATCTAAAGGTCTAAATTTGCACTCCAAGTATTTTTCAATAATTTTAGAATTTTTAAAATTAGAAGTCTTTATAACCATCGATGAACATGAGTTGAAAGTCATCCATTACAATAAATTTGATGTGTAGTGGATAAATAAATATTTTTAAGCCAATTCAAATTTGTATGTAAAAATTGTTAAAAATAGAAACTACTAAAAATAACATGGTCATTTAATTCTATATATTTTTTGATTTATTTAATTTTTTAAATTTTAGATATCAACTTTAATTTTAAATTAAATTTTATTTTTAAAAAATTATATAATACTTTTTATCATTCAAGAAAAATAAATAAATATATTAATATCAAGAAAAATATTATACCTATTTTTAATTTTTATCACTTTATTATTTCCATTAAAATTTATCTACAATAAATATGACACCCACCTTCATACTTCATCCAACTCTCAACTCAAGAATGTTTCTGATAAATGTTTAGTAGTTTTATATCAAATGATGTTTTATTTGGAGCAATTGCCAAATTTTAAGTTTTAATCGTGTCACCATTTCAACTTTTCTACGACATCAATCTGTATACATTTTCTAGGTTAAGTCTTCATCAATGAAAAATCTCTTAAGTAGAGTTTTCTATCTAAATATATATAATGCAGTTTTGCTCCTTCCAAACTTTGGTATGGAAGCATTAAATGAAACATTAGAGTTCTCTTATATGAAAGAAATGACCTAAACAAAGCATAAATCTTGTTTATATATATATATATATATATATATATATATATATATATATATATATTTCTTTTTTCTTAATACAATCAAATCCTTTATTATTGCAATGGAGCATGTTGGCCCCTATGGAACTGTATTTTCAATGATATCATTTTTATTTTTATTCTCCAACTGCTATGGAAATCATAACTACAAAACCCAAATTCAAATAATTGCTACCTCCAAAGGAAAGCTGCATTTTCCATTTCATGGACATTATTGTAGCTGCTGCTATTACTGCTGCTAGCTCCACCATTATCCCAGTACTCAGTACTTACATCCATATCTTTGGTTACTGTTGTCTTTACTGAATAACTTGACAGATTTTCTTGGTTTATAGATATATCAGATACTAGAACAGAATTATCATATTCACCTCCACGTTTGTATATGTTAGGATCCTCAGAAACTGAACCAAAATTGTAAATATCCTCACAATTTAAAATCCCATTACCTGAGACTATATCAGAGGTCATCTGGTTCATGTGTCCAGGTAGCTGATGCTCACCCATCGACGTCTGGATTTCTCCCCAGTCCAACTTTAATTGAGGAATAATAATATTAACCTCAGCAGACGAAGAACCCTCCAGCCTAGAGAAATAATCATGGCTAGGATATGCTATATTTTGAAAGGCATGATAATCATGAACAGAGTTGCAGTGTTCTGAATTCTCCTGGCCGGTTATAGTTTTCGACGATGATGATAACCATTCTGAAAAGAATATTTTTGGCAGAGATGCAGCATTATTACAATTGGGGATGCCATAGAATTCGTTATCATAAATTTCCTCCTCACTTTTCAAAGATGGCATTTCATCTTCCATAGCAGTGTTACCCAATTCTGTGGTATCTTGCAGGATGAATGAAGATTGTATTTTCGGCTGTGTTTGCAACATAGATGTTAAGTGCACCTTTGATGGTGCAGTTTTGTTATTTTCTGAATCTCCGTCGGTGTAGCCGCTGTTTTCTGTAAGTGGTTTGTGAGTAATCGGGTCTATTCCCATTAGCCTCAGCTTCTTCTTGATGCATGAGTTCCAGAAGTTTTTAATCTCATTATCCGTTCTTCCCGGTAATCTGGCTGCTATCTGTGACCACCTGCATATAGATTACCTCCATTTTATTAAGTTTTAGACCATAGCATTTATGTTAGTTATGGGATGCAAAAAATAAGTATACAGCACAAAAATGAAAAGCACACTTCAAATAAAGGCGGTCGTAGAACTGAAGTTTCAATCACCATGCTGCATCAAATCAAGACTTGAGAATTATGGAATACGTAAGTTTTTTTTTTTTTTTTTAATTTAATTGGTGAGGATGATGATTTTTTATATTTATTTATCAAGGTACAAATTTTTGTACATATTTGACATCGGTTAAGGTCAGGATTGTGTCTTCAGTGACTTTGATGGTATGGACGTCCTTACTCGTGACTGCTTAATTAAAGAAACTCACTGATTTAAACATATACTTACTTAACATTTTCAAAATAGAGATACCGACATTTTATATAATTCAGGTGATTCTATGTAATACCATCAGATATATAATTAAAAAAACAAAAACAAAGGTTCGCAAATCTTAGACAAGCAGTAAAACACATAAACCCTAAATAGTAGAAGGATAAAAGTTAGGTCAAATACAAAATTATACAATGGAAATGCCCTCCATTAATCTGAAGCATTTGTAGGTTATGATAGAAGATACAGGATATATAATTTACTCAAAAAAAAAAAAACATAGAAGAGCCCTTAAAGACTTGTCAAACATCATTCTTGATACATAAAGTAAAGCTTCTTACGTCTTCTCTGCCTAACTGGTCTGCATTCATTTTAACATGCTCTATTTAAGCTAAAAATTAGTACAGCCCATCTGTTTAACACTTATAAATGTTGGTGAGTGTTAAACCATATGCATTCAATACCATTTTATATGATATGCAGACATGACTGTATTAAGATGAAAAATCACCTATTTCCAAGAAATGAGTGCGCCTCAATGATAATCTTTTCTTCATGTGATGAAAATGCACCTCTTTTCAAACCGGGTCTCAAGTAATTAATCCACCGGAGCCTGCAACTCTTCCCACACCGCTCAAGGCCTGCGTCGCACACATGATCCCAAACTTTACATACACAAGAAAGAAAAAAGAACAAACGATCCCATTAATAAACACTGTACTACTGACCGGCCTGTTTTGGAACTGCACTCCAGCAACCAGCATGCCCATATCTCATCAAGTAACCTCTCAATTTCTGGTCCTCCTCAGGTGACCATAAACCTTTTTTGAATTTCTGCTTCTGGCAACATGAATGGCAACCCATGCCTAGGACTTGTGGCAAAAACCCATATAATAAGTTAAGGCTACTTTTGCAGAAAACTTGGTTTCATGTCTGTCTATTTATCAGGCCTAAAATCTGGCAATAAACATTAGGCTGTCAATAATTCAACAGGACATATGCAACAAAACTGAGGTAAGTTGCCGACAAGGTACAGGTCCCCACCTCATAACCATGGTCATGAACTGTGGGGCCAATCCTTTGAGAACCCAATTAGCATTCCCATTTTTTCTGGATTGCTCTTTTATAAACTAGTGATCCTCGTGTTTTTTAACCCACGAAAAGGTCTGGTTAACATAAAGTAGGGTTTTCCTCTACGCCTGCTTCATCTGACTGTTAGATGTAGAGTATTATCAGGTAAAATGTGTACAACGTTTTACTTCCTCTTTGGTAAGTTTTTGGCAAACTGAGGGCCCTAATGAATCGTGTGTGTCAAGTTATTGACTTATGGTATTCTTGTTTAATTTTTATAACTTTTCTCTTAGGTGTATTTATTTTAAAAACAATTCTACTATATATTTTTTTAATTAGGAGAAGGATTCATCAAAGTTTTATAAAAAAATCATTTCTAATGTAATTGATGTATCTTTAATTCATTCATTACGTTAAATTATATTAATTTAATTTTTATAATTTTTTTTTTTATTGTAATTTTTTTGAATAATTTTATTATATATTTTTAAATTAATAAAAAGATTCACAAAGTTTTATTTAAGAATTATTTCAAATGTGATTGATATATCTTCAATTAATTCATTTTATTAATAATTTTATTTATATATATAGTGTAATGTCAAAGTATAATTTTAATTATATTTTTTAAATTATTATGAGATTAATTATTATAAATTATTATTATTTCATTTACAATAAAATAATGAAATTCACGTAACACTATAATTTAATATGTTATGTGAGTTAATTTATTAATTTATTGTATATTAAATTTTAATTTATTTTATATTAATTACAAAAATTATTTCTTGGATATTATTAATAATAATTATAAGGTAAAAGACCCTTCAACATCAAAAATGTATATATTAATTAGGTTTTTTAATATTATATATATATATATGAAATTCATTTTCAAATAATTTAAATATAAAATATGTAGAGTTTCAAAATATTAATATATTGTATAGTAGAAACAATAAATATTAAAAATAATTTATTAATGTTTTAAAAATTTTGACAATTGAAATTTTACTTTATAAATGATATTGTCTACCAAAAACATTGATTGTTTTTTAAAATTAAAGAATATAAATACTTTCATACAATCATCAAATTGATTTTAATAGAATAACTCATAATACAATATAAATTTATTTCAAAATTAATGTATTTTTAAATTTGATATTAGTTGTTTAGTCTCTTGTTCTTCAAATATTTATATTTAAATGCTCAATAAATGTCCAATCTTAAACTATTGTACCCTATTTAAGTTTAAAAAGTTGAGATTTAACATTACTTAAAATAATTTGTATTAAATATAATATTTTTATAAAATATTTAGTTAATAAATTATTAATGCATTTCATAATATAATTTTATTAATTATTTTTATTTTATTTATTTATTGGATTTAATTTTATTGAAAATAATAAATTTATATAATAAATAGTTTTTAATTTATTTAATTTAATTTCTTTTTTATTTTTTAATATAAATCTATAAAACATAATTTTATTTATTTTTAAATAATTTCCAAACATTACAATTTAGAATCTAATTTTTTTTTTAAATAAAATAAATCACTTTTTTTCAATATTAAAAAACCATTTATCCACATAATTACCAAACAATAATTTATAATTACAATTATGATGGGTTGATATTCAAAATTCAAAAAAAAATAATTTAAATCATAGATTAATTTATAATTTTCATAAAATATTTAAAATATAGTTAAACATATATTATTGAATTAGAAAAGAACTATTCATAATGTTCATATATGTTATTGTATTAGAAAAAGAACTATTCATATAGAGTATAGTGAAACACATATTATTATATTTATAAAAAAAAACTATTCATAATATTCATATAAAATATAGTTAGATACATGTTATTGTACAAAATCATTCATAGTGCACATAATACCATCTTACATATTAATAGTAAGAAAAACCAATATTTATTATTGAAATAGATGAATTAACAAATTATAATTTATCATTTTTACTATTAACGATATTTATTAGGGCCCATTTTATATGGTGAGCTTTTTAAGAGGGCGAATCCTTATAACTATTAGGTTGTGGACAAATATTCCAATCTACATACCATAAATAAATCAAAACCCAACTCGTAAATTCCATCCGTTCAAAACAACAACAACCACCACCACCCCAACAACAAAACAAAAAATAAAAATTAAAAATTAAAAATAAATAAATAAAAAATAATTTATTATACTCTATTCATTCCATAAATGGAGGGTAAATGTCTAATCAGCTAGTTTACTATTCTATAAATGGAAGGTAAATGGCTGATCAGCTAGTTTACCCGTAATGGTTAACAAAAATGTATGGTGTTCACATGTACGTTTTGTGGAAAAATTGGAATTTAAAAAAAAAAAAAAAAAAAAATAGATTAAAAATTCAAAGTGGCCGTCAAATCTCAGACCTGCGCCCTGTGCTTAGAAAACACGTTGGAGATCTGAGATTGCAAGGTCCAGTTTATGATTGCAACATTATACCATAGTAGGCGAACGGTCACATCGATTGGATCATACGTCCCTGTCACAGACACCATATAACATTGGCCACATTCAGACTGAAGTCAATCAATCATTTTCTTCAGCAGAGTAATATTAAAGCCTTCCAAACCTTCCACTTAACCCAAGAACCCCTATTAAGAATTCAAGAATTTCTTTTAGATTTTTAGAATGTCTTGGGATTTTGGAATTGCTACCGACAGTCATTAAAAAAAATATTCGAATCATTGCCACCATATCAAGTTTAGAGCAATATTCAAATGGCGGATTGATTGCTGATGGCGATAGATTGCCCAATGTATTTTTTCATGGCAAAGATACACTGTAAAGTCTTCATCTGTCCTCAAATTGATTACTAAATAGCTACGACATTATTCCCATTGAATGATGTCATCAGCTCTGATAAAATAATTTATGGAAAACATGCATCTTTGTCCTTTTCCATGCATTACGAAATAGGAACGAATTTTCTGTTGAGAGATTCACACGTGATTCCTCTTTCAACGATTAAATTCGATCATCTGTCTCAATCCATACCAACTTTTATTCTTTTCAGTCCTTCAAGGTAACCGCCATTAATGGTGGGATTGAATTTAATTTCAAATAATATTTTTCACTTCCAAACACAAATGTCACACAGATGATTTCGCTTCGTCTGAAAGCTATTAAATTAAAGCAAACATTTATAGATGTATGAACACAATATTTTTTTGTTATAAATATTTGATTCCAGTGGTACATAACAGCATGTGATGAAATTAATATATTTTTATAGTTTTATAAAGAAGGAAACAATTTTTAAGTCGATGTGATATGATTAGATTTCAGTCGATTCGAAGGTACAATGCTTCATTCAATCGAGACAGATCTGCATAGATTGATATGCACATTTATTTACTCTAAACCGTGTGATTGGACGATTGCTTCATGCTGACATTGTAAGAAGATTTCCATCGTTTAGAAAAGCAAGAGGACTTGTTGGCCAATGGGATACTAAATTTTAGTTCAATACCCACCTTTCCCTATTGAAAAGTTAGGCCACAGTACTTGTTGACCAAATGGGATACCAAATTTTAGATTGATTACCAACCTTTACTTATTGAAAATATTTAGCTTAAATGAAGATACCATAATAATACAAATGAATGGTCCTTAGGGAATGAGTGATCCTTTAATTTCCACAAGAAAGCGAAGAGTCAAACTAATGGCTTGCATTGTAATCAGCTACTTGTATTGTAGTTTAAATGTCAACACTTTATGGAAATGTTTATATCTTGTATATATTTATACATAAAATTTTGATTAAACAATAGGATATTTAACATGTTTGGTCTATTTTTTAATATACAATGATAAATATTACAACGTGTAATTATATGTGAGGGTTATAAAAATATTTAATCTTAAATTTGAATAAGGATCATATGGGGTTAGGGTCAAGAAATAAAAATGAATAAGCATAAAGGTGATAAGTAGATCTATAGCAAGATAATTAATTACAAAAACTCGGATAAAATATATAATAAATTTATTATGTTGAGACATATTAAAACTAGGAAGTAAAACTATGCTAGATATTATAATGATAATGAAAACAAGATACTTGCTTGGTTTTGATACTAATACAGATTTGGATCTAAAACAAACATGAAGTAGACTAGAAAAAGATTATGTATAAATTGTCAGATTCTAAAAAAATGCCATATGTAGTTGCGGACACTTACGTCGACCTGTGACGGTTCCGTTGATACTACTATCTTACTCGAACACATGTGTCTAGTATGGTATAATTTCTGGAATTAGATGCAACCAGTTAGAACATTATGGGTTTTGTATCACCTTCATTTTATTGTGCCCAAATTTAGATCATGGGTTGTCACTCCTTGTCAAATAACAAACATCTAGTTCTTCATCTTCATAGTGGTTGTGGAAAAAATGGGTTTGTGCGCTGATCCGAGCAACAATTTGGGTGACCATTCGGGTGACAATTGACTTCGGGTGATAGTTAATTCCTTGAGGTGACCATTCGGGTGACAGTTAATTCCTTGAATTTTGTATTGTTTTCATTTTGTATTGTCGGTGACAGTTATTTCCTCGAGCCATTATGTCCTCGAGTATTTCCTCGAGCCATTATGTCCTCGAGTGTTGTATTGTTTTAATTCTAAGACGTCAAATCGTCACCCGTTAATTCCTCGAGCCACTCAATCTCCCGATGTTTTTTCAAAAATATGTATAAATGCATTGTAACCCAAAATGGGAAGGAGACATCTCTTCCCAGAGATAAGCCTATATTTGTATTGCGATTTTAGAGTAATATGACATCTCTTCTCAGAGAATTCATTGCAATTGTGTTATTTATATGCTATTGAAATATTTATCAACTAGAACTTTTGAGTTTTAGATCAGTGGTATCAGAGCGGTTTGTCTTGAGAGTGTATGATCTCGAGGACGAGGTCAGGATACATGAAACTTGGTTGAGAAGCGACAGAGCTTCCAAACGTTCCACCTGCGCACCCCAAATGACTTCAAATGGCAGACGACACCGAGACATCTGATCCTTTCAAAAAAATGGTGAATGAATCCCTCCAACGGCAACAAGCGCAAATGCTGCAACAATTTGCTCAAATTCTTCAAATCTTTCGATGGAAAATTCTGGCTCCACGGCTACACATCATGGCTCCTCATCGAGGGAACTTCCTTTCAGTGCCCCAACACCTTTCAAGGTTCAGGTAAATTTTGATATTCCCACATTTGAAGGCAAAATCAATGCTAATGCAGTGAAAAATTGGTTGGATCAACTGTCTTCCTACTTCTCTGTAAATAAGTTCACCGATGGAGAAAATATCACTTTTGCTCTTTTGAAATCATCATTGCCCGTGAAAAACTAGTGGAAAGTGTACAAAAAGAGGTTCAGTACAGATATCATTGGCGTTGGGGTGGAACCTACCTGGGATGATTTTATGGAAGCAGTAAAAGAAGAATACTATCCGATTGGAGCGTATGATGATCTGTACATACATTGGCAACAACTTCGCCAAGGCAAGGACCAATCTATTCAAGATTACACAGACACTTTTCATTCTTTGTCTGCACAACTGGGCATTCAAGAAAGTGAGAAACATAAAACTCTCAAATATCGTGGTGGACTACAATGGTACTGTTGAGTTGTGGAGCTAAAAGCTTCACCAGATGAGCAAATGTAGAACTTGTTGGAGTTCAAAGTCACCGACATCGGTCAGGAGTCAACTAGAGGCTACCGACGTCGGTTATGGATCAGCTGACGTCGGTCATATGCAGGCAGACAGGGACCGACGTCGGTCACTTGTGCATCCAGAAGTCTATTTTTGAGGCAGAACAAAATGTTTGCATGAAAAGAGTAACTGTTAGTATTGAGTTCGCGTTTCTATTTTTGGCAGGACTAATTTGAACTTTTGATTAAGAGGTGTATCTAACGGTGGAGAATGCATGCTCATGAATCCTAGTATTATATAATAGGGTTAGATCTTCATAGCTTGTGTAGAAGACAATTCAAGGATTGAATTGGTTGTAATTGAGAGAGAGAACTCTTGAGGGAAAGAGATTTGTACATCTGAGAGGTGTGAGAAGAAAAAGAGATTTCTTCATTGTATTTTCTTCTGAAAGAGTTTAATACAAGTTTTTGGGTTGTTTCTCGTATCTCATATTCTTTGATGTTTTTGATTCTACTTACTTATTATTTTTGGTTTAATTTCGTGTTTAGTTGCTTACACAAAAGTAATCAATTATGCTGATAGATCCTAACAAGTGGTATCAGAGCATTGGGTTGACTAACAGGTTGTATCAGATCTGGTTAGTGTTTGTTGATTACAGGTCACTCACAGGGGTTTCTGATTGAGTGGGAGTAAAGTAATGACAGAAGAAAGTAAACTAAGAATGGAGAAGTTTAATGGCAAGAATTATCAATTATGGAGGATGCAGATAGAAGATTATTTGTATCAAAAAGATCTATACTTACCTTTAGGTGGGGTTTCAAAGAAGCCCACAGATATGGAAGATGAAGAATGGAATGTTCTTGATAGAAAGGCTCTTGGATCTATAAGATTGAGTCTGGCATCTTCTGTGATATCTAGCTTATCACAAGCAAAGACAACGGTAGAGTTAATGGATACGTTAGCAAATTTATATGAAAAACCCTCAGCTTCAAATAAGGTATATCTTATGAAGCAATTATTTAATTTGCAAATGTAGGAAGGTGGATTTGTATCTAATCATCTTAATGATTTCTATGGAATTATAAATCAATTAAATTCAGTCAAAATAGTTTTTGATGATGAAACTAAAGCTCTCTTAATCTTATGCTCTTTACTTGAAAGTTGGCATAGTTTGGTAATGACAGTTAGTAATACTGCATCTGCTTCAAATATCTTGAAAGTAGATGATGTTGTTAGTGTAATTTTGAATGAAAAAATTCATAGGAAAAGCACAAAGAAAACATCAGGTAATGCTTTAAGTTTTGAAAGCAGGGGAAGGCAAAGAGAGAAGGGCAAGCAAGGGAGATCAAGGTCTAAGTCAAAGATGAGAGGTAGATCCAAATCTAGAAATGGTAGAAATATAATCTACTAGAATTGTGGAAAGAAAGGGCATGCAAAGAAAGATTGCTGGTTGAAAGTTAAAGAAGAAAATCAGCATGAAAGTAAAGAAGAAGCAAAAGTTGCAGGTATTGTTGCACAAGATGCTCTTATATTTTATTTGGATAATAAAATAGAATCTTGGATTTTAGATTTTGGTGCCTCTTTCCATGCAACCCCAAATAGAGAATTTTTCAATGACTATGTCCATGAAGATTTTGGAATAGTCTATTTAGGGGATGATGAGCCTTGTAAAATTGTTGGCAAAGGAAAAGTGCAGCTAAAATTGCAGAATGGCAACACATGGGTGTTGAAGGATGTCATACATGTACCCACCCTGAAGAGGAATCTGATTTCTATAGGAAAGTTGGGGGATGAAGGTTGCACAATAACTCTCACAGTTGAATCTTGAAAAGTTTCTAAGGGTGCACTTGTATTAGCCAGAGGTAAGAGAGTAGGTACTCTCTATTTATGTAATTGTATTACTGATTATTCTCCTTATGTATTATCTACTTCAGATGTAGATGCAAAGTTGTGGCACTGTAGGCTTGGCCACATGAGTGAAAAGGGAATGACTGTTCTTAAGTCAAAAGGTAAGCTTTTAGATTTGAAAAGCATAGATCTAGATTTCTGTGCGCACTGTATTTTTGGAAAACAAAAGAGAGTGAGATTTCTCAAAACTGGGTCAACAAAGAAGAAGCACAAGTTGGAGCTTGTTCACATAGACGTGTGGGGATCAGCTCAGGTAGCTTTTATTGGAGGATCATAGTATTATGTTTCTTTCATTGATGATGCTACAAGAAAGGTATGGGTTTATTGCATAAGAAAGAAATCTGATGTTTTTGACACTTTTAATAACTGAAAAGCTTTAGTTGAGAATGAAACAGGTTTGAGATTGAAGTGCCTTAGATCTGATAATGGTGGTGAGTACTGCAACAATAAGTTCAACAGTTACTATTCTATGAATGGAATACGCAGGGAAAGGATGGTTCCAAGGACACCTCAACAAAATGGAGTTGCTGAAAGGATGAATAGAAAAATAATGGAGCGTGTACGGAGTATGAGGTTGCATGTTGGTTTGCCCTTATAGTTTTGGGCAGAAACTATAGATACTACAGTTTATCTGATTAACAGAAGACCCTCTACTGCACTGGATGGTGGAATTCCAGAAAAGGCGTGGATAGGTAAAAAGGTAGATCTTTCATTTCTCAGAGTTTTTAGTTTTGAAGCTTTTGTGCACATTGATAAGGAAAATAGAAAAAAACTAGATGCTAAATCTATGCGGTGCACTTTTATTGGTTATGGCTCTAGAGATTTCAAATTTCGATTATGAAATTTAGGAACTAACAAAATTATTAGAAGCTGTGATGTTTTTTTCAATGAAAAGGTGATGTATAGTGATCAGCTCAAGAAGCTGAATAATTTTGAGCAGAGCAATGTTGATTTAGACGAGGTGACGATCCAAAATGAGCTCGCGGGTTATCACACACAGGAAAACATAGACACCGATGTCGATCAGGAAGAAATTGATGTCGGTCAAGAAGGAACTGATGTCAGTCAGTTTGTAACTGACGTCGGTTAGATAGGAACCAATGTCGGTCATGTGGAACTGACATCGGTCACATACAGACCAAGAGATGATCGAGATCAGTCACTGACAGAGAGAAATTTGGGCAGACAGCAAGCTGTGATTGAGTCTCAAATGCCCAGGAGGAGGTCAGAAAGGGTAAGTAAACCTCCGATTCGATATTCCCCTTCTTTATTCTACTTATTGCTCACCGATGGTGGAGAACCATAAAATTTTGATGAGGTAATGTAGGTGGAAACTAGGAAATAGTGGGAGCTTGGCATGAATGAGGAAATTGATTCCTTGAAAGAGAACCAAATGTTGGATTTGGTTGAGTTTTTCGCTGGTAAGAAAGCATTGAAAAGCAAATGGGTTTACAGGGTAAAGGAAGGTGAGAATGGACAGATGAGACATAAGGCCAGGTTGGTAGTAAAGGGATTTACACAGAAATTAGGTATTGATTTTGGTGAAATTTTTTCTCCTGTAGTAAAAATGACTTCTATTTAGACTATATTGTCTTTAGTTGCTATTGAGGATTTGCATCTTGAGTAGCTTGATGTTAAGACAACGTTTCTTCATGGAGATTTGGATGAAGAGATATATATGGATCAATTGGAAGGTTTTGAGGTCAAAAGAAAGGAGAAACTTGTGTGTAAGTTGAAGAAAAGCTTATATGGTCTTAAGCAAGCTTCTAGACAATGGTATCTGAGATTTGATAGGTTTATGACAGAGCATGGCTTCTGTAGATGTTAATCTGACCATTGTGTTTATTTTAAAAGATTGGATAATGGTAGTTATATTATCCTATTACTGTATATAGATGATATGCTTGTTGTAGGTTCACACATGTAGGATATTAATGAGCTTAAGGTAAAATTAGCTCACACATTTGCCATGAAGGATTTGGGAGAAGCAAAGAAAATCCTTGGCATGAGTATTAAGAGAGACAAGAAAAATCACAGTTTGATTTTATCTCAAGAGGATTATGTGAACAAGGTGTTGAAGAGGTTCAATATGCAAGATGCAAAACCGGTAAGTACACCTATGGCTGGACACTTCAAGTTGAGCAAAGAACAGTTTCCTAAATCACATGATGAGGTTGAGTACATGAGTAGAGTTCCATATGCTTCAATAGTTGGAAGCTTAATGTATGCAATGGTATGTACTAGACCAGATATAGCCCAAGCAGTGGAAGTTGTCAGTAGGTTTATGGCCAATCTAGGGAAGGAACACTGAAAAGTAGTTCAGTGAATTCTTAGATATCTAAGAAGGACCAGCAGTAGGCATTTATGCTATGAAGGGTCAAACACTTCTCTACATGGGTATGTAGATTTAGATATGGTAGGGGACTTGGATGGCAGGAGGAACACCACAAGATATGTTTTCACTGTTGGTGAAATGGTAGTTAGCTGGATTTCAAAGTTACAGAAGGTTGTTGCCTTGTCTACTACAGAGGCAGAATACATTGCAGTCACAGAGGCTAGCAAGGAAATGATATGGATGACATGGTTCATGGAAGAGTTGGGAAAGGAGCAAGAGAGTTATAGATTATACAATGATAGTCAAAGTGAAATTCATTTGGCAAAGAATTCAGTCTTTCATTCAAGAACCAAACATATACAGCTTAGGTACCACTTCATTAGACAGGTATTGGAGGATGGTGAGTTGAAGCTGGAGAAGATCCATACAGATAAGAACCCTGCTGATATGTTAACAAAGTCGGTAACAAAGGAGAAGTTAAATCTTCATTCAAATTTTTTTGGTCTTTAAGATTGAGTTTGAAGATGAAGAAGCTAGAAGATGTTGTTGTACAGGTATAGGTGCAGCTATTTATCTCCAAGTGGGAGATTGTTGAGTTGTGGAGCTAAAAGCTTCACCAGATGAGCAAATGCAAAAATTGCTGGAGTTCACAGTCATCAGCATCAGTTAGGAGTCAACCAGAGGCTATCGACATCGATTATGGATCGATCGACGTCGGTCATATGCAGGCAGACAGGGACCGACATCGGTCACCTGTGCATCCAAAAGTCTATTTTCGAGGCAAAACAAAATGTTTGCATGAAAAGAGTAACTATTAGTATTGAGTCCACATTTTTATTTCTGGCAAGACTGATTTGAACCTTTGATTAAGAGGTGTATTTAATGGTGGAAAATGCATGCTCATGAATCCTAGTATTATATAATAGGGTTAGATCTTCATAGCTTGTGCAGAAGACAATTCAAGGATTAAATTGGTTGTAATTGAGAGAGAGAACTCTTGAGGGAAAGAGATCTGTACATCTGAGAGGTGTGAGAAGAAAAAGAGATTTCTTCATTGTATTTCCTTTTGGAAGAGTTTAATACAAGTTTTTGGGTTGTTTCTTGTATCTCATATTCTTTTTTGTTTCTGATTCTAGTTACTTATTATTTCTAGTTTAATTTCGTGTTTAGTTGCTTACACAAAAGTAATCAATTGTGCCGATAGATCCTAACAAGTGGTATCAGAGCAACAACTTCACCAAGGCAAGGACCAATCTATTCAAGATTACACAGACACTTTTCATTCTTTGTCTGCACAACTGGGCATTCAAGAAAGTGAGAAACATAAAACTCTCAAATATCGTGGTGGACTACAATGGTACATACGGGGGGAAATGGAACTCTTCAATTTGGAAACACTCGGTGAGGCATATAAATTTGTAGTGAAGATTGAATAGAAGCATGGCAGGAAGAATACGAAGAGTCAACCTTCAAAATGGAAAAGTGACAAGGAAGGTCAAATACGAGGCCAAAATTGGAAGCAGAAGGAGTTTTAGGATAAAAAATCTCAGAAAGAGAAGGTTGGAAAATGGTGTGATTACCACAAAATTGAGACTCACTCTAAAGAAGAATGTCAAGCCATCAAGTCACTGCTCTCTGAGTCACAATACTCGACATCTACTACTCTGCCTCATACACAACCCACAGTCAAAGAGGATGAAGATGAAATTGTAGATGTTGAGCCCGACACCATCGTCGCTTCATCACAAACCTGTGAGGAAAGACTAGATGACAAAGAAAGATTGTTTCACTCCAAATTATAGGTAAAAGGTAAGCCTCTACATTTCATTCTTAATAGCGGGAGTCAAAAGAATTTAATCTCTGCTAAAGTTGTGAAAAGTCTAGATCTATCCATGAAGCCTCATCCAAAGCCCTATAGTATTGGATGGTTGAGCCTAGGAAGAGACCTTCGTGTCACCCATTAGTGTCTTCTTTCATATGCTATAAAACCATTCCAAGATGAAGTCTTGTGTGATGTGGTCAATCTAGATGTTTGTGATGTACTCCTTGGTCAGTCGTTCATGTATGAGTGGCATGATATCTATGAATCATGAACCCAAAAGATCACCCTCACTCTTGGAACATGGTGCTATAGGGTACTAGAGGTACCGCCTCCCACATCTGTCTCCCTAATCAGTGCTAAGCAGTGCAAGAGATTGGTGGAGAAGATAAAACAATTTGTTCTCATGGTGGTCAAACCACAGAAATCTAAGGAGGCTGATATTGCAGTCCTAACTACACAATCAACACACAAAAAAAAGCAGATAGGATGAATCACATGAGAATATGATGACTTATTCAAGTCACCCACAGGAGTTCCACTGCATTGCCAGGTAAAACATTCTATCGATTTAATCCTAGGATCACCTTTGCCTAAGAATCCTATGTATCACAAATCATTTTTGGAGAATGATGAGATAAAAAGATAGTTTCAAAAATTGATCCAAATGGGTCACATCAGGCCAAGCTCTTCACCTTGTGGTAGCCTAATCATCTTGGCACTGAAGAAAGATGGAACATGGAGGCTTTGCATTGACTACCGAGCCCTGAATAGAATCTCTGTACGAAATCGCTACCCTCTCCCCATAATCGATGACCTACTGGACCAGCTTTGTGGTGCAAAGTTCTTCACCAAAATTAATCTCAAATTTGGTTATCACCGAATTCCCATCGATCCCACTGATGGTTGGAAAACTGCATTCAAATCTAAGGAGGGGCTCTTTGAATGGTTGGTTATGCCTTTTAGCCTGACTAACGCACCTGCAACCTTCAAGAGGATGATGGATGACATCCTACGACCCTTCACCAACTCATTTGTGGTTGTCTACTTAGATGACACACTCATCTATAGCAAAACATGGGAAGAAAATTTGTAACATGTCCGTAAGGTGCTTGAAACTCTTCGGGAGCACAAGTTGTACATAAATCTTAACAAATGCACATTTAAAATGACAAAAATTCAATACCTCAAGTGTGTTGTGTGAATGAGGAAGGGGTCCATGTTGATCGAGAAAAGATTCAGGTCATTCGAGAATGGCCCACACTAAGGACCCTCACAGAGCTTCACAGCTTTTTAGGTCTTGAAAATTTCTATCACAGGTTTGTTATTAGATTTTCACATGTTGCTTGGTCACTAACCCAAGTGACTAAAGGAGGAGCTAAAGCTACATTTCAGTGGGGTGAAATATAGTAAAGGGCATTTGAGAATTTGAAGAACAGACTCTACTCAGCCCCTATTCTTGCCTTGCCAGATTTGCATAAGCTGTTTGAATTGATGACAGATGCATCTAAATATGCCATGGGAGCTGTCATCATGTAATATGGCCATCCTATTGCATATCATAGTGAAACTTTCACTGATATAGTTATGAAATATCCAACATATGATAAGGAGCTCTATGCCATAATGTAAGCCTACAAACATTGGAAACACTACATCTTGGGGAAAGAGATGGTCATCCACACTGACCACAAACCATTGGAATTCATCCAGATGCAAAGCAAACTACGAAATGAGAGGCACCAAAAGTGGGCCACGTATCTTTAGCAATTCCACATGATAATCAAACACAAAAAGGGGAGCTTAAATATAGCTATAGATTATCTAAGCCGCCCACCAATTACTACACTCACAACAGTTCTTGACCTGTGCAGACATGAGACTGCCACTTGGGGTGCTCTATATGAAGTAAATCCTACCTTTGCTGACACATATCAAGTGCTCCAAAAAGGTGAACATGTTTCTGACTTCTATTTGTAAGATAATGTCCTTTGCCATATGGGGCACATCTATGTTCCTATTGTAGAGCAACAAAAGATGATATGGGAAGAACACTTCAGTAGGACAGCTGGACACTTTGGTATCAAAAAAACATTGACAGTTCTTCAAAAACACTTCTACTGGCCCCATATACAGAAATATGTGAAAAGATATCTCAAATGTTGCACCCCATGTGTAATAGCCAAGCCAACAAATAAGAAGCAAGGATTGTACATGCCATTGCCAGAACCAACCAGGCCTTGGGAATCTATCGCAATGGATTTTCTCTCAGGTTTGCCCACTTCCAAACATGGCAAGGACTGTATTTTTGTGGTAGTTGATCATTTTTTAAAAATGGCTATCATGCTTGCTTGTAAGAAAAATATATCTGCAGAGGAAACTGGTCAACTATATTTTAGTCATGTATGGCTCCATTTTGGTCTCCCCAAGTCCATTGTCTCATATCAAGAGAGCAGGTTCCTAAGCATCTTCTGGTCCACTCTATGGAAGATGATGGATGCTAAGTTGATGAAGTCCATAGCTTTCCATCCACAAATTGATGGTTAGACAGAGGTGGTAAACCGCTTGATTGTTCACATGATTTAGATGTATCACTCCAAACATCCATGCACATGGGATGAGGGACTTCCTTTCATGCAACATGGATACAATCAGGTGTTGCATAACTCGACCAAGCACAATCCATTCCAAGTATGTTTTGGGTTCCAACTCATGGCACCAATTGATATAGCTATTCCATTTTCCACCATGAAATACACACCTCATGGAAGATCTGAGGTAGAAAAAGCAACAAAGTTTATTGAACAAATGCAACACATCTAGCAATAAGTTCATGACATCCTGGAGAAAATGAACTAAAAGTATAAACAATGCCATGACAAACATAGGATTGCACAACATTTTGCTATGGGTGACAAGGTTTGGTTATGGCTTCAGAAGGAACAGCTTGTAGGCCCACACAAAAAGATTCAGCGTCTACGATATGGTCCATACACCATCACCAAAAAAGTTACAGAAAATGCTTTTGAGTTGAACCTACTAGCCTACCTTGGTCTGCATCTAATATTCAATGTGGAACTCCTCAAACCATATCACCCACCTCTATTAGACACTTCAGCTGTGGTAGAGCAACTAGACATTGATGAGCTTGATCCACATAGTTTTGCTCCAGTAGAAGAGGATCAAATTGTGGATACTTGGATGAAGACAAAAAGAGGACGCTCTATTCCACTATATCAAGTGGTCAAAAGAGGCCAACTTAGCCACTAAGGTGAGTGGCTCACAGAGAATCAAATCAAGACACAACTACCCCACTTGATGGGGAATATTGATGCAATGGGGACCATTGCTTTTCAAGGAGGGAGGAATGATCCGGGCAACAATTTGGGTGACCATTCGGGTGATAGTTGACTTCGGATGACAGTTAATTCCTCAAGGTGACCATCTGGGTGATAGTTAATTCTTCAAATTTTGTATTGTTTTCATTTTGTATTGTCAGTGATAGTTATTTCCTTGAGCCATTATGTCCTTGAGTATTTCCTCAAGCCATTATGTCCTCGAGTGTTGTATTGTTTTAATTTTGGGACGTCAAATCATCACCTATTAATTCCTCGAGCCACTCAATCTCCTGATGTTTTTTTTAAAATTGTATAAATGCATTGTAACCTAAAATGGTAAGGAGACATCTCTTCCCAGAGATAAGCCTATATTTTTATTGTGATTTCTAGGTAATACAACATCTCTTCTCAGAGGATTCATTACTATTATGTTATTTCTATGCTATTGAAATATTTATCAACTAGAACTTCTGAGTTTTGGATCATGGGCTCACAGTGTCAAGTTAACCTCAAAGACCCCTTTATCAATGGGTCTTGTCTACATATCCACTGCTTTGAAGAGGGCCTCAGACTAATTTAGTTCTCTATTAATGTGTATGATTGTGTGTGCATAATGGTGCAATACGTGGAAAGCAAGTACAATATTGAGCTAGTTTGTAACTTGGAAAATAAAACCCATGGCATGTTACTTCAATACTTTAGACCTATATATGTGTTTTCCGTATGACTGATATGGAAATAGGAGAGAATAGGAAAGCTTTGCTCACTCAAATATGTTTTTATCATTGACCTGTGAGAAGGTGTGATATTACTAGGTCTTTGTTAGGGTGAGGAATGAATGACAGTTGATCATATATTTATACCAATCCCTTTAGATAATATCTCACATTAAATTATTTAGGCCAACCATAAGAATATGATTCATTTACAAATTGAATTACTTTAGATCTTTAGACACTTACGTCTATGTAGGCATTTAACTGGGACACAAGTGTTCGTGAAGTAAAAAAGTATGTATAGGTTCAGAACTTACAAAGATGGAAGATAAGTAGGTTTACAACATTTTGGATAAGATATAAGGCTTGGGTCATTATAAAGACATTATTTGGATTAAGAGATAAGCAATGAGTGCACATAGATAACAAGGCATTCAACTAGGACACAAGTGTTCGTGAAGCAAAAAAGTATGTATAGGTTCAAAACTTACAAAGATGGAAGATAAGTAGGTTTACAACATTTTGGATAAGATATAAGGCTTGGGTCATTATAAAGACATTATTTGGATTAAGAGATAAGCAATGAGCCTTTTGGTAATGAGAAAAGGCCTAAAATTGAGAGGAGTAACTAAGGTATGTATTTACCAAGTGTACAAAACTAAGGTGTTATATAATTCATAAATAGTGTCTACATTTACCCCCCATTTAATCTAGTAATAAATTATTGGTTTAAAGGAGAATAAATGCATACCTAGGTGTGTATATCACACCTTGTCTTTGCATGATCATAAATTGAGTGCTTTGTTGGTGATTGGCATGCAACTAAGAGCATGTTATAATATATAATGAGTGCACATAATATGAAATTGAAATCATTCTAAATGATTTAAATTTAAAGAGAGAAAGGTTTAGTGGTACACTTGTATATCGATGCAACTACCTTTTCTTTTGAAAATTTGATTTGAAAAGATGAAAGATGTATCATTATGAAGTATTAGAGATGAGATTAAGATAAATATAAATATAAAAAGTGCATATATATGGAAATAGTAAAGGATAAAACTTGCCTTCAACCTTAGAGCTAAAGGTGGGTTTCCACCTAACAGTTGAGATTAATTCAACTGTGTAACCCAATCATACTTATAACCTAGTGAGTGTGAGTGAACCAATTCAAATAACACCATAAATCTAGTGTGGTTGGATGATATAAGCAAGTCCAACCTATAAAATTGGCAAGATTGATTAATTTAATCACCTCAATCATACCAAAATCCAAACCAATTACTGTAATAGATTGGCTCAATATAATCTTTAAAATTTCAACTTAGTGGGTGACGTTAACCCAAAAAAATGTTTGAAGTCTAAAATTGATTTGATTTTGTAATATTATTCATAATTTTCATAGCATATGCACCCTAGATATGTCTCATACTAAAACTAAGTATAAAAATGGTACCAATGTATTGAATTCTACCAAAAATATGTATATGAATCATATAGTTATGAATTTGGTCAATTTAGAATCTAAAAAAGTATGGAGGACATGCTTATCATAACATGCCTTCACTATATATGAAGAAATCTAAAAACTAATATAAGTGTCAATGTGGAGGACATGTTTCCAAAACATGCCCCTACTGTAATATAGGTATGTCGAATACTAAATAAGTGTGGAGAACATGTTTCGTGTTTAACCTTAAAATGAAATGTGGAGGTATGTATTTCACTTTAAACTTAGGGTCAAGAATATATAAATGAAATGACACAAGGGTGATAATTATCCAAAACTCAGAAGCTTTGGTTGAAAGAAATTTAAGAAATAAGAACAACACAATAACAATAATGCTATCTCTAAGAAGAGATGTTTTATTCATAAAAATATGTAGATCTAGACATATGCTTATTTTTGAGAAGAGATGTCTAATTTCTCTTTCAGGTTACATATTCATTTTCACACATTTTTAATGTATAAGGATTTGGAAGGTCACCAATCTCGAGGGAGATCAAGTGGTTTGACTTCTATGATTTACAATAATATAGAATTTGAGGAATTACTATTTTTAGAAACTTACTATTTTTAGACTGTACTACTAAAATTGAAATTTGGGGCACTTCCATTAAATTTTTGAGGATAAAAATAAATAAAAAAAATATTGATTCCATCTCATCACATTCTCCTTAGCTTTCCAACGTTTCAAACAGCAAGTCGATTGGAGCTACGGTGTAAAAGTTATGGGTCTCGGAAGTCCTACCACCAATTAGGGTAGAACCTTCACCTGAATTATCACCTGGAATGTTGCCTGGATCATTCCTTCCTCCTCGAGAATAAATGGTCCCCATTTCATCAATATTTGTCATCAAGTGTGGTAGTTGTGTTTTGATTTGATTCCTGATGCATACTTGGAATGGACTATGCTTTGTGGAGCTATACTTTGTGGAGCTATGTAGGGCATGATTGTTTACCATTTTTTTCTGACCATTAATTTTTGTATGGGAGGCCATGAAATTATTTATCTTATTATTTATTGGCTTATATTATTGTATTTTTTGTGTATTCAAGGCTGCAATATCAGCCCTTTTGGATTCATGTGGCTTGACCAGCATGAGAATAATTTTTTTAGCACTAATTAGAGAGAGAGATGTGGAAGGTGGTACCTATGGTACCCTATAGAACCATATTCTAAGAGTGAGGGTGATCCTTTGAGTTTTTGATTCATAGATGTCATGTCAATCATATATGAATGTCTGACCAAACAATACATCGTAAACATCCAGATTGACTACATCACATAAGACCTCATCTTGGAAAGGTTTTATTGCATATGAGAGAAGACATTGGTGGGTGACATAGATGTTTCTCCTTGGACTCAACCATCCAATACTGTATGGCTTTGGGTGAGGCTTCATAGATGAATTTAGGCTTTTCAAAACATGAGCAGAGATTAAATTCTTTTGACTCCCACTATCAAAAATGAAATGTAAAGGCTTACCTTTCACCCATAACTTAGAATAAAACAACCTTTCCTTGTCATCTGGATGCTCCTCATGGGTCTGTGATGAAGCAACTATGGCATTAGGCTTAGCATCTATAATCTCTTCTTCATCCTCTTTAACTTTGGGTTGTGTATGAGGAAAAGCAGTAGATGTTGAGGATTGTGACTCAAAAAGTAGGGACTTGATGGCTTGACATTCTTCTTTAGAGTGAGTTCCAGATTTGTGATAATCACAATATTTCCTAGTCTTTCTTTCCTTTTACTTCTAATTTTGGCCTCGTGTTTGACCTTCTTTGTCACTTTTTCATTTTGAAGGCTGACTCTTCATATTTCTCCCCAATCTTCACTGCAAACTTGTATGCCTCATGAAGGGTTTCTAAATTGAAGAGTTCCATTTCTCCCGATATATACCATTATAGTCCACCATGATATTTGATAACTTTGTGTTTCTCACTTTATTGGATGCCCAATCTCGTAGATAGAGAATGAAAAATGTCAGTGTAATCTTGAACAGACTATTCCTTACCTTGGTGAAGTTGTTGCCACTCTATATATAGATCATCATATGCTCTAATGGGGTAGTATTCTTCCTTTACAGCTTCTATGAAATCATCCCAGGTAGGTTCTACCTCAAGGCTAATATCATCTGCACTGAATCTTTTTTATACACTTTCCACTAATTTTTGGTAGGCAATGATGCTTTCAAAAGAGCAAAAGTGATCTTCTCTTTATCAATGAATTTATTTATAGAAAAATAAGATGGCAATTGATCCAACCAATTTTGTACTACATCAACATTCATTTTGCCTTCAAATGTAGGGATATCAAAATTCACTTGAACCTTGAACCTTGAAGGGTGAATTATTGTATCATCTATGCTTGTTATTGCTGGAGGGATTTATTCACCATTTCCTTGAAAGAATCAGATGTCTCAATGTTGTCTGCCATTTTAAGTCATTTGGAGTGAATAGGTGGATAATCTACTAGTTCTATTTTCCACCCAAACTTTATGTAATCTAACCTCGTCCTCAAGATCATACACTCTAAAGAGAAACTACTCTGATACCAATGATCAAAAACTCATAATCTTTGGTTGAAAGAAATTCAAGAAATAATAAAAACATAATAAAAATAATGCTATCTCTAAGAAGAGATGTTTTATTCATAAAAATTTGCATATCCAAACATATGCTTATCTCTGAGAAGAGATGTCTAATTTCACTTTTGGGTTACATATTCATTTATACACATTTTGAAGGTGGAAGGAGGATGTGGAAGGTCACCAATCTTGAGGGAGATCAAGTGGTTTGACTTCTATGATTTACAACAATACATAATTCGAGGAATTACTATTTTTAGAAACTTATTATTTTTAGATTGCACTACTAAAATTGAAATTTGAATCACTTACATTGGGTTTTCAAAGGTCAAAATCTATCAAGAAAATCTTCATGCCATCTCATCACATTATCCTCATTCTTATCTTTCCAACGGTTCAAATGGCGAGTCGATTGGAGCTACGGTGCAAAAGTTATAGCTCCCAAAAGTCCTGCCACCAATTGGGGTAGAACCATCACCCGAATTGTTGCTTGAAATGTTTTCCATATCAGATAATCAAATTTTTAATAGGACAATTAAATTCTAAACTCAAATATAAGCATACACTAAATTTATTATGTTAAGATAGTCTAAATATAAAAATTATAACTATGTTAAATATAGAAATTTCAAATAATAGAAGTACTTAACTTGTTAAGATGTTAATATAGTTTATGATCTAGAATAGGCTAAAAGTAGGTAAGAAGATAGTTCTTAGATAATTATCAGATTCTGAATATAATTCCTTTGGCTATTTGGATAGTTGTGTTAGATTGGGATGGTTGTATTGATGTTACTATTTGAGTCTAATGATAGTGTCATGTAAATATGGTGAAATAGGATGTGACCATCTATACACTTCAAGTTTTGGATTCACCTATATTTTAGTGCATTCAGATCTAGGTTATGGATAGTTATTGCTTAAGAAATGGCAAAAACTTAGCTTTATATCTTCAATGTGACCTTGAGTAAAAATATGTTAGTGGGCACATGGTGTTGAGCTAACCCCAATAACCCCATTATCAAAGGATATTTCCTACATAGGCAATACTCCTTAGAGGGCCTTAGACTAATGTAGTTTTTTCTTACATGTTGTCTTGTGTGTGAATCATGCAATGTGTGTAAATAAAGTACAATAGTGATCTAGCTTATAACTTAAAAAATTGAGCTCTTGGACTGCTTGTTCAGTACTTCAAACCTATATATATGCTTGTACCTATGAATGGTATGCAAATGGTGAAGCATTCGATCAATTAAATGCTTGATAGAGTGATTTTTGATAAGTTCCTTTATCTCTTTGGTCTTTTCTAGGTGAAAAATTAATGAAGGTTGATCTTGTATTTATATCAATCCCTTTAGAGTAATAACTCACATTAGAGCACTTAGGCCAACCATTAGGATACATTTTATTTGTAAATGGTATGACTTTAGGGTATTGGACACTTGCATCCAGACATGACAATAATGTCGACACTACTATGAGAGGTGTAAGATAAGTATATTTTAGGTATTCTAGGTAAGATAGAATGTGTTTATCATCAATATGAGATTGGTCGGACTAGGAGATAGGCCAAGGGGCACAAGATAGAGTAGATGCAAGGATTGTAAAAGTAAGAAGAGTGTATAACTAAGAAGAATAACTAAGGTGCTATAACATAATCATAAAATATTGTCTAGATTTTCACCCCCCTCCCCTTAATCTAATAATGAAATTGCTATTTTAAAAGAAAGTAATAGGAAACTAGGTGTGTATGCACACCTTATATTTGCTTGAGTTGAATTTGAGTTCTTTTGTTGGTGACTGACCTACAACCAAGAACATGCTACAATGAAAAATTAGTGTATATAATATGGGTTAAAAGTACTTGAAATGGACTAAAATGAAATAGAAAGGTTTAGGAGTACACCTGTGTGTCAATATAACCATCTTACCTATTGAAAAGTTATTTTATAAAATATGTATCATTATAAGGCTCTAAAATTGAGATTAGGATAAATATATATAAATATATAAATTACATATATCTAAGGAGATAAAGAGAGATATTGGAAGGCACACTCTCCCAACTTTAGAGTAAAAGTGAGTTTCCACCTGGTAGTTGAGATTAGTTTAACCATGCAACCCAATGATACAACCTGGTAAGGCTACATGATCCAATCCAACTTGAAAACTTAGAAATATTGAGTGATTTGATCACCTCAATTATATTTTAGTCATATAAAATGTGAAACTTGGTTACTTTAGTGTGGCTAATGATACCCAATCCATAAGTCCTCTTACTTGCTTGCATAACCCTTATAGGTTTTTCTTTCATCAATTCCCAAGCATCCATAGCCTTTCAAACTTAACCCTTATAGAAATAGGTAGGTATTTCAAGCCTAGATCCATCCCTCTAGGTTTCATTCCCTCTAGATAACAACACCCAACTTGGATAATAACGTTGAAACCCAAGGTGTCATATTTATGGTGTTGTTGTCCAAGTGCAGATTTGGTTTAAACAGTCATATTTACATGAATTCTTATCTTAATTCATGTCATCTTAATGTGAATTCATTTAACCCATGATCATTAGTTTCCCTATAAAATGTCATTCAAAGTCTATTTATAAGGGTTAACACTCATTGATAAGAGATAAGCAAGAATACAAAAAATTACACTCAAGCACTTTTACCTATTCTTTGCATACAACCTTTCAATAATATTCCAAGCTTATTCAAACCCTTGCACCGGTCTCTAGCCATTTTAAGTACACTCAATTTTACATCTAGTTACATTTTCATACACAATTACACCAAACACTTCATTGCAAGAACTACATTAACTTGATCCTTCCTTGAAGTATAAGTATGTAGGCAGTGTGCCCATACATGAGGTGTGAAGTGCATTCAACGTATCCTTTACACACTAACCCCTTCTCTCTTTCCCAAGTTGCCATTCAAGTTCAAGAATAAAGAACTCCTAAAGCTTTAAATATTAAAATATACATATAGTGAGCTCCATGGACTTTTAGGCTTTGATATTTCACTGATAGGGTAACACATACCTACCGAGTAGAACCCAGAAAACTTAGATCACCTAGACAACAACACCAAAAAGGACTATAGTGCTGAATAGTAGGGTGTCTCATTGTTGGTGCTTCTATCCAATCAAAAAAGGAAGTTCAAAAACCTATTTATGACACTATCTCAGTCTTGCACATAAATTCCTAGACCTTGTCTCAATTCGAACAATCTAGAATAAGCTAAGTTTAATTTTCTCTCTCAATGCTATTTTAAAAAAGGTCTAATTATAATTTAATTCACAAATTAGTAGCTTTAATTATGAATATTATTTACTGATTTCTCCTACTCAGGCCTATTTATTTAATAGGAATAAAACTCCATTATTCTCAAAAATAATAAAATATTTGGTAAACTCGACTTACTTTAAATTTTGCATAAAAATCCTAGAACCCTACGGTAAATTATTTTTAATTTTTTGCCATAATTTCCTAATTTATATTATATTTAAAAATAAAAAATCTACAAATTAATTTCAAAATTATCATATATTTTATTAAAACCTTAGTTTGCACATACTAGGTCCTTTTACATACAAACACATTCCAAACACTAGGAAAAATATATTGATAATTTTAGAAATATTTTTTTATTTTTCCTAAATTTTTAAAGAAAAATTCTATAAATTTTTTATAAATTCATATCAAAATTTTAAAATTATCTTTCTAATTTAAAAAAATCATTTAAGAATCCCTAGTTGCATTAACTAGCTCCTAGTTATTTTTCAATACTTTTCCAATCATTTTCTAAATTTTTAATTGCATATTAAACACAAAAAGTTATTTTAAATTTAAAAATTCATAGTGTTTTGCATAAATATTTTTAAAAAAATACCTAGTTGCATGTACTAGCTCCTATTTTGCTTCTTGTGGTATCACCTTACATGTTTGGGAGCTCCATATCCTTTTTGCATAAATTCCAATTAGCTATTTTTAGGACTTTACATTTCTTGTATTCAATACTTTCCTTTTCTAGCACATTGCCTATTAAAACTTATTGCAAAACATTCAAACACATTATAAATTGTTTTTCTACTTTCACAATGGCCCAATATACTAGTTTTGATGAAACTAATAAAAGAGAACTTCAAGAACTTTTAATAAAACATTCAGATATGCAAGATGACATGTTTATAATTATATAATAGGAACAACAAAAAGTGAACAATGGTCAATATTCTCAAACCATCGAGCACCCAATTGAAAATGACACGACGGGGGTAACTATGTCTCAATAACACCCTATAGCATCCCAACCTACCTCTATGTCACCAGTTACAGCTAGTACATCCCTCTCTTTTGATGTAGCATCCCTTGTACAAGAGATAATATCTCTTCAATCCAAGGTGCTTCATCTTGAGCAAGATACCACTAGACCTACGTAGGCTTTGGATTATTTTGTTCTTATGCATACACCATTGGCACATCATATTGATTCTACACCCTTGCCCCAAGGGTTTGTTTAGCCCAAGCTTACTCTTTATGATGGCAAGGGTGATCTAGAAACACACTTGAGAATGTTTCACGTAGTATGCTTGGACTATGTACCCAATGACTGACTACTTACCAAGCTATTTCCATAAAGCCTAAAAGATTATGCTTTACAATGGTTTTATAGTCTACCAAATCAATCAGTTCATATATTCAATTATTTAGCTTATATGTTCTTAGCACACTTCAACATCAACATTGGTGACAAGGCTTCATATGCTCAATTTGCTTAATAGAAACAAGGACCAAATGAGCATCTCACAGACTATGTTCTTCGATATAAGAACATCTTAGCTAAGATGACTAGTCCCATGGCATATTAGGAGTTACAAAAACTCTTTAAATGGAGTCTTTTAATATCACTTCATGAATCAATTATGTTCAAGCGATTCTCTTCCTTCACTAAATTGTGTCATACACTAAAGGAAAGAGAAGTGAAACTCATTTCAATGGGAAAACTCAAGTATATAAACATTCTAGACATAACTAATAAGAGTAACAACAAAGGCCCATACAAGGTCAAGTTCAATGATACAAAAGGGTAGAATAAACCTACAATAAATGTAGCTTTAGAGCCTCCTCAATGTATAATTTTATCAGTATCCCTTAGTGTACTTTTTCACATCTTCTAGTTCCTCTAGCTAGGGTTTTATAGTAGCTTTTAGATTATAATATCATATCTCTCCCTCATATTTAGGAAGTTGATCCAACCAAACCTCTTCCCAAGGGATATGATCAGTAGGAATTTTGTGATTACCATAGGGCACAAGACCACACTACAAACATACGCATTAGTTTGAAACATAAGATATAAGACTTGATAGATGACAACCTACATGATCTTGGAACTTCAGTTGAGCCTCCACAGGCAAAACCAAAACATGATAAAGCTTTGAAAATCTTCTCAGATCCATTTCCACAACATTCAAAATAGGATACATGGGACACATCAGGGGTTCACCTGCATATCATGCATATCCACAACCAATTACATATCAGGCACCTTCAGTTGAGTCACATCCTTTGATTGGTATGATTGATGTATATGAATCCATACTTCTAGCTAGACCTTCAATATCCTTCTCAGATCAAGAGATTATGGATGATAATTTAGATTATAATGCACTTTTTATCAGTTCACATATTAATAATCAACCCATTCATGGTATCCTCATCAATAATGGTTCTAGTGTCAACATGGGCACCATTACAATATTACAACATTTGTGCTATTTAGAGTAGGATATCACCTTAATAGATATAGTTATCAGTGGATTTAGTGGGCACATACATAGTTCATTAGGTGAGATTATACTTCCTTTATAGATTGGTCCAACACATGTGACCACACATTTCACTATAGTTCCCAGTATATGATTTTTTGATATGTTACTAGGTCTCCCATGGATTCAAAAAATTCAAGCAATACCATCTTCAGTTCATAGATTTTTGAAATTTATTCACGTTATTCAGGTTATTATAGCTAGTGGAGTTCCATATGAATTACCACTACCCACTTCAAAGTCCTCTACTTTGTAGTCACCAGTTTTAGCTTCTCCACTAGATTTAGTTTCCCCACCAGTTATAATTATATCTCTGGTACTAGTACAAAGGATTCATACACCACCTAGTTTTGAGATTCTAGACAACTTTTAGCTATAGTTTTCATACCTAGAATAGTTTCATTGAGATCTCATGGGTCTACACATAAATCACATGTTCATAGAGAATCTCTTACTTCTAGATGGGTCCCTAAGAGCCCTACAGTTACATCCACTTCTCAAAATTATAGTGAGACCCTATAGTTGGTTTCTACTTTAGAGATTTTAGATCATCTATAATATATACAACTTTCAGAGCCACAGTCTTAGCATTTTCATTATGCTTCACATTCATGCATGATTCGACTACTTGGTACAAGACACCATGCTAGGGAGTCTACCATGAGATTCATTGATTAGTATCATCCTATAAGAGCCAACTTGTACATAATCTCTTTTGCTTGATTTTACATAGCTTATATAAAAATTCAAAAATAATACAAAATTTAAAAATACAAAAACATTCAAATAATTTAAAAACACCAAAAACATTTTGATTGTATGCATCATCCATGCTCTACATTACTACTATAATGTTAGGACTTATATTTGTTATTTCATGTTATTGTATGATGATTTTATACATTACTATGCTTCACTTGATTTCTTTTGAGTGTGTGTAGTGACATCCAACTACTTGATTACTTTACTCTACCCATTGAGGGGGTATTCCTACTTCTACATTTGAGACACACATCAATATACACACCCATTGGGGCCATCTTCTAGATGAAAACACTATGTAGGTTATGTCAATCTTACACTACACACTTTGAGTTATCATACCGGTGTACATTACTTACTAGATTACACATATTACTATATCAACATTTCACTACTATTTAGCACTTATGTATTTCTTAGAATATACCTAGTCTTGTAGTAAAAGTGTCTTACATACTTTCACTTTTGCTTTGATTACTTAGATGTGATTATACCTTTATAGTTTTTACATGCTTTCCTTTCTTACTTTACATAGATAGATGAGATTGTATTTACATTTCTAGTTGTATTTCTTACGTGTGCATTAAGACATCTATCAATGTCCTTTGCTTCTATTCATGTGTGTGTACCTTTGAATATTTGCTAATGTCCCTTGCTTGTACCATTCTTTGTGCATGTGGCCCTCGTGTAAATCTTTTATTGTTTCAAATTATATGAGTATGTGGCATTTGAACATGCCTTATATGTTTGCTTTCCATGTTGAGTGACATGTTCCCATGTCCCTTATTTATATGGCCCCTTAGCCAACCTTGTATGTTTCTTATTACTTGTTTCTTACTTAATATGCTTTTTACTTGATTGTTTGTCATTGCTTTCTCAGATGCCATGATCCATATCATGCATTTACCTTGCTTTCTCAGATGCCATGATGGACGTCATGCTCCATCCCTCCTTGAAAACTAAAAACTAAAAACTAACATCTAACATTTCCAATTTTTAGTTCAGTATATTTCATATACTTTTACATTGTTATATCTATCTAGGCATACCCCTATTGATCTAACAATCTCTCAATACAAACATTGTTATATCTAGAGATATCTTGTCAAATTTAATTGCTATATCATGTATCTATGTAGCATACCACACTTGTAGGACTCTTTTCTTCTGAGGGCAGTCATTGTAGGTTCAATCATTCCTACCCTCAGAAGAGGGGGAAACAAATAGGGGTTTTATCATAGAGATCAAAGATCTTAGTAGTTAAAATAGCAACATTTAAATCACCTAGTTTAGAATATAGAGGTCAAACTAGTTAGAACAAAACATAATAGAAAAATAGTGACAATTCCATATCAACAACTAGTTTTAACACAAGACAATAACATCAAAAATAAACAACAATTCCAAACACAAGGGTGTCCCCATTTTGGTGCTCTTGTCTAGGAAAAAAACACCTAGGTTTTCTTGTAATGGGGAAAAAGTTTAGCTCAGATGTAGTTTTTACACATCTAGATCAATCAAAATCAATAGTTTTAGTATAGTTTTCTTAGGTAATATAGATATAGGGGTATCATGTGTGACATGATGACTCTCATTTCCAATTTAAGATTAGGTAGTTGACATAAGTTCTATATCATAATCCATGTTCTAGACACCAGTGATTGGGAATAATGTGTGTAGCATTTTGATCTTCTTTTGTTTTTGAGTTCAATTTATTACCCAAGCATTCCAAGTAGTTGCATGCCTTACTCCATCTGGAGGTGGTTGAAATCAGTCTCAAGTTGAATTTTCATATAAGTTTAACTTTTTGAAGTACCTGAGTTCCTGATTTGAATTTCACATAAGCATATTACATGATTTTTGGGGTGGCTTTCATACAAGCCTAACCTTCATCTTTTAAAATGGCCAAGAGTGGCCTAGTTTCTAGCATACATCTAGCTATCCATGTCACATTGTCAGATTTTTAGATCACTTATGGGATCGATGAGCCATCTCAGATGACATCTATTCTATATCAGTATCACTTTATAGCTTTACTTCATAGGGCAATAATGTAGCCAAAGGGATAGCCTTTGTATTCTTGATCCATCTATTCATAAGGATTGGACACATAGTCCAAATATAGATTATCACACACATGATCATATATATTCACTTAGTAGACAACAATGGAGCTTAAGGACTAGCCTTTGTATTCTTGAGCCACCTATTCAGAAGGATTGGACACATAGTCCAAACATCAATTATCACATGCATAATCATCTAGCTTCACTTAGTAGGTGATGATGGAACTAAAGGGAAAGTATTTGTATTCTTGGTCCACATTATAGGGAATTGAAAACTTAACTCTGTTCATGATATAACTTTTGGTACAACATCATCCAACATAATCCAACATTACTCAGCCTTACTCAAGCTCACAATAGGTTTTTTATTGGTTCATTTATTCAGTGAGGTATATTTATTCTTTTTTATTCATTTTTATTTTACTCAACTTTTGTATGTCCTTAGTTCATATCACATATAATAAGTGTTGATATACTCTTTGTTTTATTTCATAGTTTCACACTACCCAACATTACTCAGCATCACACAAGCTTCATGGGCTTCACCTTTGTAGGTAAGTTCAGGTATGCTTTCTAATTTTTCCTTTATCTTAGTAATTTACTGTACTACATCACTAAAATAAATGGGGGGGGGAATTTAGTCATACAAAATGTGAAATTTTATTACTTTAATGTGGCTAATGACACCAAATCCATAGGTCTTCCTACTTTATTGCACAACCCTTATAGGATTTTCTTTCACTGATTCCCAGTCATCCACAACCTTTTGGACTTAACTCTTATAGATATAGGTAGCTATTTTAGGCTAAAATCTAACCCCTTAAGTCTCATTCCCTTTTAACAATAGTTCCCAACTTGGACAGGAGCATTAAAACCCAAGGTGTCTTGTTTCTGGTGCTATTGTCCAAGTGTAGATTTAGTTCAAATGGTCATATTTTATTGAATCCTTATCTTAATTCATGTTATAATAACATGAATTAATTTAACCCATGATCATTAGGTTACCTATATAAATACATTCAAAGTCCATGTAGAAGGGTTGACACTCATTAACAAGAGAGAAGCAAGAATACAAGCAAATACACTCAAGAAATTTTCCTTATTCTCTATATACAACCTTCCAATATTATTTCAAGATTATTCAAACCCTTGCACTAGTCCCTAGCCATATGAAGTACACCCAATTTTTCATCTAATTGCATTTTCATACATAATTTCACCAAGCACTTCAATGGGAGAACTACATTAGCTTGATCCCTCCTCAGAGTATTTGTATGTAGGCAGCATGCCCACACATGAGGTGTAAGTGTGTCTAGCATATCCCTTACAGACTAACCCATTCTCTCCTTCCCACGTTTCCATTCAAGTTCAAGCACAAAGATATCCTAGATATTTGAAGATTAAAATAGACACATAGTGAACTCTACATACTTTTGAGCTTTGATATTTCACTGACAGGGTAACACAGACCTTTTGAGCAAAACCCAAAAAACTCAAATCATCTAGATAATAGCACCAAAAAAAGACTACAGTTCTAAATAGAAGGGTGTCCCACTTTTTATTCTCCTATATAATTATAAAATGAAGTTTAGGAACCTATTTCCAACATTATCCCAGTCTTGCACACAAATTCCTAGACCCTATCTCAATCAGAATAATTAGACTAAGCTAAATTTAATTTTCTCTCTCTCACTACTATTTTTAAAAAAGGTCTAATTAAAATTTAATTTAAAAAATTAGTATCTTTACTTATGAATATTATTTAATGATTTATCCTACTCAGACCTATTTATTTAATAGGAATAAAACTATATTATTCCCAAAAATAATAAAACACATACCAAAAATTAAATCAACTGTTGTAGTAGATTAGCTCAATATGGTCCATAAAATTCCATGTGGTATCAGTATGTGAAATGGTTTTAGAATATAAAATTGATTTAGTTTTTACAATATTAGGTACCTGTTTCGTAATGTATGCACCTTATATATGTCTCATGCTAAAACTATGTATAACAATGGTACTAATGTACATAATTATGCCATGACTTTGAATCTGAATCATATGAATATGTGATTTGGCCAATTTGGATAACTTTGTAAGTGTAAAGGATGTGATTCCAAAGCATTCCCACACTATATATGGATATATATGAAACTATTGTAAGTACCAATTTTGAGGACATGCCTCCAAAACATACCCCCAATGTAAACTAGAGATGTTGAATACTAAATAGGTGTGAAGAACATGCTTCTAAAGTATGCACCCACTAAATTTGTGAAATAGTATAAGTACCATACTAAATTAATATGGAGAACATGCTTCCAAATCATTCCCCCATTGAATCTAAAAATTGTGAATGTGTGAAATCCATGTGCATATGACATGCCCCCACTGAATCTTAAAAATGTTCCAAGTGTGGAGAACATGCCTCTATTACATGCCCTCACTAATATGCCCCCTCTTTGAGGTGAGATAAAAATATGAAATAGGATTTACCTCACCTAAAAAGGGTAAGACAACCATAAAGTCTATTAATGTAACCATGTAACATATAGAAGGAACATGTCTAGGTAAATGTATCATTAAGGTGCATAGAACCAATGTGATCACACGTAGGCCTAAGATGCATGATAAATATCATAGTAGCGTATAAATAGTAATAATTAAATCTCAATAAGATCAAAGGGTTAGATCAATGACTTTGATCATCTAGGTCTTGAGTTCAATTCCTATTGAACACCCTACGATGCATCACAACTTAGGGGTGGATGTTAGCCTACAATTTGAAGGGACAATGGGGATACCTTAAGGTAGGGGTCAAAATTCTCTATGTGTTTCATGTAGATCATAGTGGGGTGATTCACTTGTATATTATTTATTGGACATTACAGACCCAGGTCTACCCCCATCAAGCTTTAGTTATAGATTAAATTTTAGGAGCCAAAAGAAAATAAACTATCTTTAAGCATGGAGTAATGCCAAGGGAAGAATATGGGATCTACGTAACTAGGTCAAAAGGTACAGATAGTGTCAAGTCAAGTGGTGGAAGTTGAAGGAGTTAGACGAGGAAGCATGGGGTATTTAAAGCCTCAGCTTTCTCCAAATAAATTGACAATTCAATCAGATGTAGTTTTTACAAATTCAATGATGGATTAAGGGTTTTATCATCTAATTTGATAATTGTTAATTTTAAAAATAAATATTTGGAGGAGGTGTTGGAAGGTGAAGTATATTTCATAGAGAGGGGTCTAACCTATCATTTTGATAGGTTCTATCCTTCTCTCTTCACTCTTCATCAGTGGCTTTCAAAATCCTAGAGAACTCTCTTGGTAGGCACTATGAAAATTTATCCCTATGTCAGAGGTTTTTTTATTATTACTTTTGATTTTTTAGCTGATCAGGGTAAATTTTTTTTGGCTAAAACATGGATCTATGAAAATCACCTTCTGCTCATGAAATCTTAGATACCTGATTTTAACCCCTTGACAAAAAATCCTTCTTTGTGTCTAGTTTGGGTGAGATTACCTTATCTCTCACTTCAATTTTGGGTAGTTTCTAGTCTTTCAGTCATTAGATCTACACTGGGTTTTTTATTAGTAATTGATGCCTCTTCATTGAATTTTTATTAGACTACATTTTTAAGGATTCTAGTTTGTTTAGATATTTATCAAGATCTTAAAAATATTGAGCTAAAAGTGCAAGATAGGATTTGGCTGCAAAACTTAGATTTTGAAGGTATTCCTTTTAGATGCCAAAATTATTTTTAGGTTGGTAATATTTTTGATTCTTAATAGAAAATAAAGTGTAAGTTGGTATCATCATGGGGCAAGGAGGTTAATGTGAAGCATTTGGAAAAATTTTCTAATCACCTTGAAGGCGAGGTCTCGAAGATGATAATAGAAACAAATTTAAAAAAGGCTACTCTATTGGTTAAATCTTCAAGTGTAAATAAGATTGAAGTGTCTAGAGGAAAAAACAATGAGGGAAAATAATTCTTAAGTTCTGATTCATATTTTTTGGGCAATGAAGAAGAATGGAAGGTGGTTAGAAGTAGGAAAAAATGTAGACTCTTCCCTAACTCACCATCCAAAAATATTAGAAAAAATAAAGAGGAAAAGAAGAGTAATTATAGATATTCCATTTAATTAGATGGGTAATTAAGCTAAAGTTTTTTTAATATGTTTAGTAAGCTGGTATCTTGGATATTAATTTGTCTATAGGCATTAATGGTTTAGTATATTAAGGATTTGTGGTTCTCTTGAAAATCTTTTCTGCATAGTTTTAATTGGTCAAATTTGCCTTAAAATTCTTTAATGCTAAGCCATACCACATTTTTTGTCATAATATGTGTGTGTGTGTGTGTGTGTGTGTGTGTGTGTGTGTGTGTGTGTGTGTTGTAAGAGCTTGAGACCCTTTAATTCTTGAGTACTGATCAAAAAAATAGTAAAAGCTCAAAAATTGAACAAGCACACACACAATATCACTCAAAAGTACTCAAAAGAAAATTAACAAGCAATGTTCCAAAGAGACTCTAAATAAGGGACATGTTTAAATGTCTCACAATCAAAGGGACATGACTTAGTTAAATATCCATAAAAGCAAGGATGGCATATTAAAATATCCATGCCACAAGCAATTACATGATGTAAATGTAAAAAAAAATATACATAGACACAAGGGCTAAAATCAAAGAAACATATTCAAATGATTGAACAAGTAATACAAGAAACTCAAGGAAGTGCATAAAATAAAGCATTAGCACTAGCATAAACATGGCATAGTGGCCCATGGGTCTAATGTGTTAGAAAATTATGTCAAGTGTTTATCATATGAAGTATCCTATGTAATAGATAATCATGGATAATAGCATGTGTAAGTAAATACGTAAGCTTAAAAATGATAGTGTAGAGTGAACATTGAATCAAATAAACTATGTGTATCAAGATCAAAGAAGCAGATGCGCCTAATGTCCATATAACATGAGTAGAGGGAAAGCCCAACATCTGAAATATGAATGTATCATGTATTTGTGTATGCCTATATCACACCTAGTGTAAAAGTGTGAAACAGATGTGTATTTATTATTAAATAAGAATGTGGTCCATCAATATTGAAGTACTACATGGATGCCAAGGAGCCAATAGAATATGTAAGTGCTGAAATTATTTTTGATTTTTTTAAATGTTTTTATTTTTTTTGGTATTTTTAAAATTTGTTTGGAATTTTTTCGTATTTTAAATTTTTTTGAAGAGTAAATGTCATCCTATGATTCTATTTAATAGATGGTCATATATACCTCCCCTATTGTGAATATTACAACCTTAAGTTGGATCTTTTACATTATTTGCATCATGATTGGATAGGTTGAAATGGTACATAACATGTTCCTCCACATGTTTTGCATGTGTAGTAGAAGATTTATTGTTATAATTTGAAATATATATTAATTTTCCTTCATGAGAAAAGGAAATACCTTTTTGATTAAGGTTAATTTTTGCTTCTATTTGGTATGCCAAATAGTTCTTGTTGACCAAATTTGACACTACAGGTCAAATTGGGACCCCTATAAGCAAAAAATTGATATTTAGAGGTTTATACAGGGTTTAATATTATGTCATAGGAGGTATCATATGTATTTTTATTTATTCCATATCACATTAGCCTTAGTCATTAGTCTTATTAGTCCTTATATCATTTTGAGTCATTTTGGGGGTCAAAATAGAGCATTAAATGAGTTATATGACCTCATTAGGAAGTGTGAAAGTTCCAAAAGGTGATTTCACATGAAATGTGTCCTCATATGTCTTAATAAATTGTTGGTAACTGAAATTGGTAGGTTCTTTAGAAGAAAGGGAAATTTTCTTGTGAAAAGAGAAGAGTTTGGTACTTGTATAGCCCATAAGAGAGTATGACAGATGGGATAAGGTCAGGGAATGTCTTTTCATCTTCTTCAAGCTTAATTACACATTTTAAATGCTTTTTAAGTGCCAATTATGAGCTAAAACTATTTTGTTCCTTTTTCACCCTTTTAGACACGTAGAACTAGTCATGAAGTTTGTACTTAGTATAACCAACAGGGGAGTTTTTAGGTCAAATGCTTGTGGGAAGTCAAATTACAATCATATATATTCATTTTCATAACAATATTTTGAACAATGGTATCTTGTGCTTTATGAAACATCCTCATGAAGTTGGCATTTTTAATTTACTTATAAATCTGTGAACCTTATAAGTTTTGTTCTTATTTGGATGATTATGTACAATATAATGGTTGAGTTTGATTCCTAAGGATTTTTAATCCCTCTTCTAATGTTTTCAATGCCTTTTTTCATGTTCTAAGGTGTTTTTATGGGAAAATCATCTCAAGTTTGTATATTGCTCTCATTTGGGATTACAACACAATTTTCCACCATTTTTATATTTTTATGCTTTTAAAATGGATTTAGGTAATTGTGTTAAGTCCATTCTCATGTTTATAATGTGATCTTGATCTTCTTTCATTTCAATTTAATTCTCCAAATCAATATTCCATGGGTGAAGTTAATGCACTATGCATATGCAGGCAACTCCTTGAATATATAAGTATCTCAAAAGGATGTCATGATATAAGGGGAGATATGATATAGGTTTAAAATATTTTTTAGTGAGAAGAGTGTATTTTTGTCACTTTTTGGATATTTATCATGAATCTAAAGTATATGTCACTATCCATTGCCTATGCACACAATGTTCTACCATTAAAATGCACTTACTGGTGCCCTCATAGAGATCAAATGTTAAAAAAGAGTGTCTAAGTTAAGAAAGGTTTTGATGGTGAAAAGAGTCTATTTAAGGATTTTTAAAGGATCCAAAACATCATTGAATCTCACAAACCATGTCCATTTACCCAAACTCTACTTACTATCTACTTACAATTCAAAATGTGCCTACAGGTGCTTGAAAGAGAAAATCACATTAGAAGAAGAGTACCTATATGTACAAGGTCCTAAGGAGTAACAATATTCCATTTGAAATAATTGAAATAGGTTTATAACTCATTGAGGGAATGTATCTCTTGCTCACTTCTTGAATTTGCACTTGTTGCCTGCGTATGAGGATGACCACATAGAGGTGGCTTAATAGAAAGCCAAGAAATTGTTTTAGAGTGTTGAAGCATGTGGAGAAGATCCCCTTAAAGTCATAATGGTGTAGAGACCATGTAAAACCCATATAAAGTGATATATGTCTAAACTAAGTTGAAAATCACCCTCAAAGGTAATGGCTACAAGTACAAGGACATTTTCTCTAAAGAGTGAAAACAAAGAATCTAAGCATTTTGCCAAAGCTTTATGACATGGTTACAAGAAATTTTGAGGCATCTAGATGGTTATGTATTGTAGTCTCCAAATAATACAATATCCATGCAAGGTTTATAAGGAAGATGACCAATGGAAGGTAGTAGTTAAAGGTCCTAAAGTTGTCAACTTAAGCACTAAATTTCTCCATTATCATCTATAGGTTTTGAACCTTGAGTGATCATTGATGTCTTAAGGAGAAAATAAAGCATATTATCATGTTTGAAGGATATTATAAAAATAAAATATATACCATGAGGAAAATTATCTTCAAAATAAGCTAATATACTAAGTTTTGATCACATCTGCATCTACAACCATACCTAATTCCAAAATTGTTCACCCATAACTGAGACCCATTTTTCATATCCTTCATGATGAGGAGATTGAAAATAGCAACCTATGAATATGGAGATACATATCAGATAATAAATTTATTCATAAATAAATAATATAATATAAAAAGTAACATATCACATTTTACAATGTGATTTCACACTTATAGGGTCTAAATAACTCTAATACAGTCAGCTTTAGTTGATTATATGCTGACAATAAATTGAAACAAGGTGTCTATGTGAGAGTTTAGGATATTCAAGGTAATAAAATGGGTAAAAAAACAATATAAAATGACTATAATGGATAAATTTAATCTTATTACAATGTTTTTCAAAGATCCAACATGCATGATGATCTACAAGATTCATAGTTGAAGAAGGAAACGCAGTCAAGATTTTGTACAAGCAGTTTGGACTAGGGAAGGAGTATAAGGAGTATGTGTAAGGTAAGAGAGGAAAATGAAGATGTTAATACCTAAAATATTATAATTAGGGTCTCATTAATCTCTCATGGTATACATGTAACACAAAGAAGGCCCTTTCAAATGTAATACACAGTTCACATGAAGAACCTTGCACATAGTGCTTTTATACAGTCTATCTTGGGTCTAAAGGATTTTGGAAGGTCAAATGACTTGGTAAAGAGATAAAAATTTGTATATAAAACCTTTATTACTTTAATAATACAATATAACTTTCATTTTTTTTTTTAAATAGGGTAATTACCCTTTTTTGTCTTAGATAGAGGGTACTTTCCTAAGTGCATAAACAAGCAAGTTTGAGAAAAGGTGATAGATGGATAGACCAGGAGTTGGGAGAACATTTATAGGAGGTGTGTGAAGTGGGAATAAATAAAAATAGGCATTAATAACACCTAAAAAAATTAGGTAACCCAACAATATGGCCTAGGTGGTTAAGTTTGCAAGTAGGCCTGAAAGGCAAGGTTTTGTTTTAGTGTCCAAATAAGAGGTCAGTGTTACTTCCAACCTTAGGTATGACTTATAACTCATTTAAAAATGTGTATGGGGTCATGAAACATGTTTAAAAAATTATACCTTGTAAGTAAATCAATTAAAAACTCATTTTGGGCTTTAAGGTGTAGACATGCCTACTAAGCATGACTAGGCCTAAAATCCAAAAGGGGGGTCAACTTCATGTATAGCCTTAAATGATCACTCAAGTGGATTATATCTTGTTTATATGGTCACTATATAGGTATATGAGCCATTATGATGGAGGGGTACCACAAAGAAAGCCACTTTTAGGCTTAAGACAACCTTAGGCCTTTTCAAATGGAAGAAACAAACTCGAATAAGCACTTTGAGTTCTCATATATCTCTTGATGCTTTTCATGGATACCTAAGAAGATTGGAGAAGTTGAAAAGGTCCTATACACTAATATTGTGGGTTTTTTTAAAAATTCAACATGAAACCTTTATGAACAAAGCTTAAGAGGGTAAATAGGCCTAAACCCTTACAAAACCCTTACTAGTGACCCAATTGGAGAAAGGAAGTTGGAGGGGTATTAAAATTAGATATTTTGACCATGAAAGTGCTTGAAAATATAGAGGACTCCTTCAGGATCCTTCCCATCCTTTTGAGTTGTAAAAATAGAGTACAAAATAGGGTATTTTTTATTATTTTATTTTTTATGTAGGTTCTAATAGGTTTCAAGATATGCCAATCACATGAAATGGAATATTAGGACTTAATATAACTATCCATGTAATTTTAATTCCTTAGAACAACTCCTAAGTGCCTCAACTAGCTGCTTCATCTCATCCAGTCAAAACTGACACAGTGACCAAGCTAATGAGAAGGATGGAAAACTTCAAATGAGCTAATTTTAAGGTGTACCTAATGCCTCTAAATATATAAAGGGTATTGACAGGTGTCATACACTCCATCCCACATGTTTTCATAGATAATTTATGTCTTTTTGGAGGCCAAGTGTGAGGGGTGCGTGAAATAGGAGTTTCTTAGACTACATATGGTGATAGCTCATTTTGAAGATTTTAGATGACTAGGAATATAAAAAATGCATGGAGAGGCATGTATAAAATCCTTCCCTCTCATTCCAATCATCAAACCTATCCCTAGTTAGTTTTGGTATCTTCAAACAAATGTGGATGATGAAGGCAATTTATTGAGACAAAACAAAGAGTTTTATGCCATGTTTCATGAGTTGTATGCCTTGTATGGACAATTTTACTTCCTAACATTACATAGTCCATTACACACTCTCTTCCCATGCATAATTAACTCATTATAGTTTCATGAAAATTTTCCTTGTGACCTTTGGACTTCTTATTTATCCTCTCTCTCAAGTTTTATAAGAACTAGCCATTTTGGCATTTGTAACTTATGTTCCACATAAGTATGGTGAAGCCATACTCATTTTCATACCATTTGATCAATAAGACAAATAATTTTCACCTCTTCCTTGACTATTCATAGTGTTTTTTACTTGAAAGATTGTTTTTACTTAGTGATGACTTTTTGTTTCCTTAGCATTATTATTTCATTCTCTCACCTATTTGCAGTTGGAAAGATTCTTCTTGTAGGGCATGTGAAGTTTTCTAAGAAGTGTCAAGGTTAATTGAGTTAATCTATTTGTTAGTGTCATTCAAGGCCTCTTATCTAGTCCTCTTAGCCTAAAAATTAATCCATAACCTCATAATGTAAAATTGGTGTGAGAAGATGTAGATTGGAGAAGTGTATGTTTGGTTTGTCTCTTGGTTTCATGTGTAACATATTTCTGGTTGGAAGTCATCAACTTATTTGGTATATCACCTCCCTTAGGATAGTTTGATTTTATTTTTTCTCTCCCTTTTCCATAATTTTTTTTATGTGTAGTAGTGATCCATATTGGTACATCAAGAGAGTTATCCATATCTAGAGATTCACCTCATTCATAGGCTACCCACAAGCTTATAGGTGTTTTAATTATGCCACTTGGATGAGGAGAGCTGATACATCTCCTCAAAGGGTAAAAATCCAAGTGATAATAGTTTTTGGCATGCCCAGTGGGACTCTTGGTCCAAGAAGTTGAAATGTTTATGGTGTTATCTTTCAACACATCAACCTTTGGAGGCATCTATCTAAACATCAATGGTAGCTCCAAGATTACATCATCTTGTCAAGTAGCCTAGTTATTCCTTTTGAAGATTATTGATAACCATTTCTTATGTTATTGTTTCCTAATGAAGTTTCATGGCTGACCTTAGTGTGGACTATTTTACATAATTTTTTGAGGTATATACAGACTATGTCATTCCATATCAGCCTTGCTATGATCCCTAACAATTCTAGTATGATTCTTACCATCTCAAATATGACACCTATTAGCCTGGTCATGAAGTGTATTAGCCCTATAATTAGCCTTCTCCATATCTTGCCCCTAGTCAACCTAGTCACTTCTCAAGTTAGTCCATTTCAAACTTCAATCAAACCCTTTTAGGCTATGAGAAGTATATATTAGATCTTAACACACAAAGGGGACATGGTCTAGAGATTCCTAGGCATCTCATTCATAAGGTGAGAGATGCATTAGATCTGGTCAAAATAGAGTAGACACCTATTGAGAGAGCCAATTGGCAAAGGTTCACAAGTGAGATGCTAGATGTGAGTGGCCTAGTTTCATCCTTGGAAGAGAGGATAAAAATTCATGAGAAGTAGCCTCATTAAACCTATCAACATTCATATCCACTTCCCCAAGATTGCTATCAGTCTTATTTGACCTCTATTCATGAGCCCAATCAAGCTTACCAAAGTCATCCTTTTCCCAATCAGTTGGAGGAGAGAGATGAAAAGAGAAACCTTGTTTTTAAAGTAAATATTGATAGGAATATTGATTTGAATATTATAGATATGCAACAGTCCATGCCATCAATAAAATAAGTAGAATTTAAGCTCTCATTGCCCTCTCCAATTGCAGCCCCACTTTAAGTAAAAACTATTGACCAAATTTGACCCTATGTAAAATTTGGATCAATTGATACTATTTTTAAATTTTGAAGAAGGTTTCATATGTCCTATGGTGTTTCCTTTTGTCCTATATGTCTCACCTAACCTTCCCCTAGTCCTTGTTAAAGACCACTTCCCTTATACTGGCCTAATCAACTAAAGTCAACATCAATCAACCATGGTGAGAATTATTCAAAGGATAAATTTACTTTTAAAATGTCCTAAAATGGTCTTTGATATGTTTCAAGGTGTCTTAAAGTCATAAATTGGCCACTTGCTAGGTCTCATGTGCAAAAAGGGTCATTTAGCCACCTTATTTGGCCACCATTTTTGCTTAATTAAATGACTTCTAAGGAATTTAAAGTTAAAATACTTGTCACTAAGGTGGGTATCAATGTGAATAAGGTCAAATTATGTAAAAAAATGTCATAGGTTAGTTAAATAATTAGTCATGACTAGGAAATGATAGTTTCCCTTAAAAATATGCCTCTTTGGGCACTTGTACGGACTCCTTGAGTTCACTTGTAGCTAAAAACATGGGTGTTGTGACTATTCACCTCACCCTATGCTATTTCAATGTATTTTCTATATATATTTCATAAAAAAGTACATCTACAACTAATTTTACTCCATTTTCACTTGGTAAGCTAAAAAAGAGCAAATTCAAGCACTTACTATGGGCCGTACAAGTGGAGTTAGGAAGAATGGTCTTGGGGGTGGATATTAATCTAAATTTAATTAAAATAGATAACAAAAACTCTCATATTGATGGATCTTCCTTTACTAACCATCGCTAACACTCTAGGTAGATTTTTATGCACCTCAATCTAAGAGGGGGTCCCTATTTTCACTTGTTTCAATTTTTATTGTTTTGGTTTGATGAATATATTAGTGAAAAGGGTTTCCTCATGATCTCCAATAAATTTCCATGTTTACCTTAGTTTTTAAAAATAGAAATGCTTAATAAATCCTCTTCTAGGCTTATATATGCTTGCAAACTATTTATTTTGCACTTACAACTATTTTAGGTGCCATAGGAGAGGTTATTCATGATGAGGAAGACGTTTTAGTTTTGTTCCAAGGTTTTATTTTAATGGACATATATTTTAAGTATGGACAATAGTTTTGAGTGTTTGGGATGCCTTCCATTTAAATGTTCTTACTCCTTTCATGTCCCTGCCTACACAAAATAGTTAAAAGCATATATATAAGACCCTAATGACATCATTGTGGCATAGAGAGAAGTAGGAAGGTGATCAAAATATTTACATTGAAAAAAACACATGGATATTGAATAAAATAATCATACAAGGTCCAATTTCATGAATAATTTCATATGGATTATATTAAGTCCACTATTGGCGTGTTGATGTCCACTTATAGCTGATTTAACAAGGGTTAAAGAGATACTTTAAAGTACTTAGAATATGTTTAATATTTTTTTGAGATGCTTCATATATTATAGAGAATCCTCATGTACATTTTAATCTAAAATACTATAAAAAGGTGGAAATTCCTTCTCAAGGCCAAAGTTGGGTTTTGGAATCAAATTCCTTAAAATACAAAAATAGAGGTCCTCTAACCTTTTTGGAATAACATATACCATGACAAGAGGAGTTTACAATAATCTTTATTGACTAGTTTTGTATCCCATAGTATGGTTTATCACCTTTATAAGATGAAGGAGTAGATTCCATAGGGAATATGAAGTTTTTCAAGGCCCAAAAGTGCATTTATAACATTAAATTTGCTCAGTGATGTCTACAGGATTTGGAGATGTGTGTAAGATTTTATCACCCAATATAGAGCATAGACCTTAGAAACACATTAGAGTGGTTTCAAGTGGATAAAATTCACATTCATGAATGTATTTACCATGATGGAAGAGGTGTAACTTATCTTGTAACCCCTCATGCTCATCCTCTATTTGTACATAGGATAAAATGTGCACCTACACCTGGGGTAGGGATGAAAATGTTTAAGCATCATAGTTTTGTAAGGTTTTAGAACCACCCAAGGTGAAAAATGGGACTAAAACATGAATCATTCCCATTGGGAATATGAAATAAGTCTTGGAAGATTCTAAGATACCCTCCACACTATTTCCAAGGCCCAAAAACATAAATCATCACACACAACCAACCTTGTGAATTGTCAATAGGCAGTGAGTGAAAGGTAGGAGTCTTGGTGTGGTTATTACATGAGTGGAACCTTCTATAATACCATTTATGTAATGTTATTTCATACAAATAATGTAATGTTTCAAATTTTCTCCAAACCATGATCACCTACAGGTAAGGAATGAAAAAATACTCTGTCTCAGTCCAACAGAGTAGAGGATGGGATTGTCTTTATGCTTTCAAGTTATAAAAACAAATAGGATTGAATAAGTAGAGGTTAATGTTAATAAAGAATCAAGTAATGATACATTAATCATCTATAAACCTATAAAAAAATAATGAACACTTACAAACAGGGGTCCTTCATAAGAATTAATCACAATCATGATAGAGTAAGCCCAGTCCTGGTTTCCAAAAGGCATAAATGGTGTTAGTTGTGAGTCTAAAACATAGATTTGAGGAATAATTTTTGGTACATATCATTATTGGGACCTATAAATAACTTCAAAACAACCAAATTTGATGAATAAATAGAGGAGATATCCCCCATTTTATCTCAGATAGGGGGTACTCTCTCCTTGCATAGACCCTACTACTCTATGGAAATAGGTGACCAAAAGGAAAAGTGAGCTAAAATTATGATTTACATAGATGGAAAACACATGGGGAGACATAAAAACCCAACCTATAGGTTCTGACACTAAGCAAGATGCTCTAACCAACAATGTTTTTAGTCATCATGGTAAGGAAAGGAATAGGCATAACTCCAAATGAGTGGCTAGTTACAATTTAAACCTTTGATAAGCCTTGAAATGTTTTGGATGACCTTCTTGGGGGTGAAAATGATTTTTTCAAGATGTGATGGTTCATGGTAAGTGTAAAAAATAGTCTTTTATCTCAAAGATGCAGGTAAACTCATTGGCATAGTCTAGACATTGTCTCAAAATAGGGGTCAATTTCATTCTAAGCCCTTAGTGAGTTGTATAGGGATTGGAGAATGTTTATAGGGAATTTTCAGAGGTGATTCAACCTCTAGTGGACAATAGAATGATTAGAAATCTATCTTTTGAATTGCAAGCTCCTAAACCCTCATAGAATGTACAAGAAGGACTCGAATGGCAAGTTGAAAAGCTCATAAATTTCATGAACATTTGCATGGGACCTAGAGGTTATTGGAGAAGTTTGATGGGATACTTATCTTTAATTTTGTGCCATTAGTTCAATGATTCAACATGCCATCTATATGAACTATTTTTAAGAGGGCAAGGTGCTCCAAACCCTCTAAGAAGCCTATTTTGAACCTGATGAGAAGGAAAGGAAACTAAAAGCACTCAAATGATTTTTTTAAGCATAGAACTCATTAGGATGATGCATATGACTCTCCTAAGATTCATTTAATTACATTGGTCTATACCTACAAGTACAAGGTTGTACATAATAGGTCAAGAAAGAGAAATTAATTTTAGAATAAGGGTCCGTACAAATGATCAAGAGCTTAAATTGGACTTAAGGGATGATAAAGAGTTAAAAAAAGTGAATCATATAATAATTTTATATTCCACATGTGTGGGATCACAAAATGGACGTTTTTGGCCTTCTACGCTAAAGAGGCTTAATTAGGCCCAATTGGGAGGATTAATTGATAAAAAATTACACTTGTTTTGGGTATAAAGCCATGAAAATCAGAAAAAAAAAATAAGGAAAAGGGTGCTAAAAAACGGGCTTACTTAGTCTTAAATATATGTGCATTCCCTTGCACAAATGGATTTGTGAAAAAATAGGGCTACAAGAGGACTAGGCCTAGTAAAGGCTATATGAGAAAAATGGGGTCCTGAAGATATTTTGATGGTTCTAAATATATATTTCTTAGTATAATATAATGTAAATAGGACTTCCATGAGTAAATATTGAGCAACTTGAGCTAAATCCAAATTTTAGCCATTTTGGCCAAATTTGGCCTAGTAAGACAAAGAGTTCTTGTGACACCTAAGAGTGGGATTGATGATTGCAAATGATGTGCCAGTTTGAGATGATCTAAGATGATTTAAAAATGTCTTTATGATGTATATAACTATATAATATATCTCATGATCAAATTATTTACTCTCACCACTTGTCAAGAAGGTGTTTCAAGCCCATGATGAAGGTAGTTTTCCAAGGGAGAATGTTTGAGGAGTTTCAATGCCACATGTGAACAAGGTGCTCAGTTTGGGATGGACACATGTTGACATTAGTTTATTTATCTCTCTTCTACCTCATTTACATTAAATTTAATTGATCTTCACATGTGGACACTTGTCCTTGGGACTATTCAACTTTATCTTTTCTCTCTCTTCTTCCAAGTTCTATAAATATGAGCCATTTTGGCTATTGTAGGGAGACCACAAATAGTATGGTGAATACCTAATGTTTAGATACTATAATTTTCCTTTGAAACAAGATATGCGATGTGGTTTTTATCTTAAAAATATCTTGTCTAAGTTTGTGAAGAGATGTATTATGAGAAGTCAAGTCATTGACATCAATCCTTGCTTCCTCTCAATCGTTCCATGTCTAATTCAAGTTGTTTCATTATTAAAGGTCACATGAAGTGTTGGTTAAGTTTATGATTCTATTTTTAAGTGTAAAATTAACCTTAGTGTCTAAAACTAACCTTTGGTTCACCCACCTTGAATAATCTTTCATAAATTTCACCTTCATGCTTGAAATGCTAATGTTTGAGTGCTTTAAGAGGCATAAGCTAGTTTTGTGAGTCTGGTTTCTTAGTACATTGGAATGATAATATTTTGGATAATTTGTGGTGTATCAACCCATTATAATAGTTTAATTTCATGCAAATCCTATCCATTTTCACCCAAGTAAGAATTAGATTAGGTGATAAGTGCATCAAGATATATCTAGGGAGCTTGCCCTTTAATCCTAGAGGTTCATCTCTCTTACAAGTTCCCCACAATTTTAGAGATGATTCAATGTAGCATCAAAATGTAGGTTTTTGAATAGAGTGTCTTAGGGTGCATAATTTGATTCCAATAATTCTATCACACCTGGTGGGATAGCTAGTCCTTATTACTTCCATGTCAAGGTGAATGTTGGTCTTGACAAGCCCAAGTTTTAAGAAGTGTTTCTAATATAGCATTTGGTGACTCCAAAAGGTCATAATCTCTAGTTTTAGATCAATTTCTTCAAATTATACTTAATATTCCTCACTAGATCATTTTATAGTAGAGAATTTAATCAAATCCCTCTCCCTAAAACTCCTCTTGAGGAACAAGATCCTGAAGAAGAAGGCTTTGAAGAAGAAGATGAAGAAGTTGAGGAGATAGGAGACTAAGAGGAGGAAGAAGAGATGGCTAGGATACATCATTTCTAGCCTTCAATAGCCAAAATCTAATTAATCTTCCTACATATTATCCTATTCTTCCCAATGCTGTCAAAAGTCTCCCTAGCTTCAATGGAGAGGGCGCTATTACCCCATTTGAACACATTAGGGACATTTCAAATTTCTACAACTTCCATAATATTACTCAAGTTAACATAGCTATTATAATACTTTCCATGTATCTAAAGGGTAAAGCACTCGAATGGTATAGGACATTATAAGGTGAATGCATTACTAATTGGAATGGCTTTGGAGAGTTGTTGGTTAATAGATTTGAGGATAAGAGTGATCACATTTCACTAATCCATCAACTGAATTTGATAAGGAGATGTCCTAATGAATCTATGAGAGATATCAATGAAATATTTTAAAAAAGAGGGTATAGATTACCAACTATCATGAGAACTCCTCCAAGATTTGTATTCCCTACCTATCTTAAAGCCATTGACACTGATGTGGTGGTAATATTGCATTAAATGGGAGGATTTACTCTACCTGATGCATATGAGATAATTATTGAAGTTGAGAATAGTTTGATATAAGCCAGGAAGATCCCCCTAAGAGTTTATATGCCTTTGTTGTCTCATAGTCCTGTTGAGACTCCAAGTGTAGCACAAGTTCCCAATACCAATGTTAAGTCTAGAACCTTTCTCAAGAAGGAGGATAATGCTATAGACAAAGATGAAAAGATTTGATCATTATAAGATCATCTTAAACAAGCTCAATTGCATGTAAGTACTCCACCCAATCCCAAATATTATCCTTCAAAAATTATAGACCTCCACCCTAATATAATTACCAACGAAGAGGACAAGGTAAACAAGGTTTCAATAGGCAGTACAATGACTATAATCCTAATTTCAATCCATCCACAAGGGCTATTGTCCTCGTCCATACTAACCTAGTTCAAAGAGAAGAACATATAGATCACTAGGGACAATCTCAAGGTTAATTTGTGTATGATGGTGGAGGAGGTTGTCAAGACTTAGTGGCACAAGAAGGAGCTACTCCTTGCCTCACATCAGAAGAATAAAATCTCATGCAAAGGGATACTCATGGAGAAGGTAGCAACCAAAGTACCTATTTTATGAACTTTCAAGAGGAAGATAACTATGTAAACAAGGTTGATAAAGCACCTAAAGGATTGTCATTTAGTACTTTTTTTCTATTGTCTTTACAACTTGAGAATCCACTAATTTTTCCTAAGACTCTTCAAGAGTTGGAAGATGATGCTGCCATATACAAGTTCCTTGGACATATTGAAGATGATACCTCAAGTAGCTATGATGAATAAATTGTCATTGGCACACCTCTTCACCTTAGTGATTTAGTTTTTGAGCTTGAGGAATGAGCTGATGACATGGAAAAGCAAACAATGTTTTTGGGAGAAGAAGACACTTCAGCTGTAAGACAAGAAGAAACAAACCTTGAGTGGATTGATGAATTGCCATGCTCCATGGAAGATGATGATGATCAACTTGAAACATAAGATGAAGAAGGTGAACTCATTAGCCAACATGATGTTCCATAGGAAATTGGTAAGAATGTTGTTGAGCTTCAAGTCCTTTATATTGATCATGAAGAGTTGGAATTTTAGGATGACCTTGAGAAATTTTGCTTGAGATTGGATGATCCATCTCCACTTCATGAAGATCTTGAGATAAGTTTTGAAAAAGATGTTACAGATGAATGTATTTAGATTCATGAAGCACCTCAATAAGAAGAGCAAGGTAAGCATGGTTCATCTCGAGAAAATCAAATGGATAAGATAGATGAAGAATAAAATATACCAAGAGAGGTAGTAAATTTTGAACAACCTTTCCCATGCACTCAACCACCAAAGTTTGATGGAGACCTTACTTTTCAAGGTGAGTATAATCTTGATGATGGAAAATCACTTATAGTATAAGTTGAGGTTGAATAGGAGGATCAAAATGAGTCCAAAATCAATGAAATATCACTTGAAATAAGGGATATGGTTTCCATTAAAACTAATCAACATGAGTATGTCTCTAATGAACACATGTTCTTGACTGTAGAACTAGGTGAAACTACTGCAAGCATTATGGGAGATGAACAAGGCCTTGGAAAAATAAGAATAAGTATTAAGTGGTAGCTTGCATATTCTTATAGTTCACTTAAAGAATATGGTATTAAAAAATTTACATCTGATCCAAGAGGATTAGTTTCTTCTACTTATTTTGTACACATTAGTGTGTGTTTGTTTCAATTTGTCTTGTGTTTTCTAAGTACTTCATACAACAAGTGTGTTTCCTTCCCTTTATTTAGTGTGTCATTTTAGTTCTATGTGTGTGGGTCAACCAACTTTTTTTAATTGAGTAAAATTTATTTTCAATCCAATTTGAGTGCCCATATGTGTGAATCCATACCCAATGGAAGGACTAGGCAACTAGTCTTTGGCATAGTTGGCATGCCACCCCTAGGAATCACTAAAAATGTTGACAAAATTTGACCCTAAGTCAAATTTAGGTCAACACATAATATTTTTAAATTTTTAATAAGGTTTCATATGTCTTATGGGATCTCATATTATCCTATATGTCTCACTTAACATTCCCCCAGTCCTTGTTGAAGACCACTTCCCTTATATTGGCCTAGTCAACTAAAGTCAACATTGGTCAACCATGGTAAAACTTAGTAAAAGTCTCAATTTATTTTTAAAATTTCCTAAAATTGTCTTTGATAGATTTCAAGGTGTCTTCAAGTCATAAATTGACCACTTACTGGGTCTCATGTGCAAAAAGGGTCATTTGGCCACCTTTTTTGCTCAATTAAATGACTTCTACGGAATTTCAAGTTAAAATATTTGACACTAAGGTGGATATAAATGTGTATAAGGTAAAATTATGTCATAATATGTCATAGGTCAGTTAAATAATCAATCATGATAGTTTTCCCTTAAAAATAGGCCTCTTTGGGCACTTGTACGGACTCTTTGAGTTCACTTGTACCTAAAAACATGGATGTTGTGACTCTTCACCTCCCAATAGGAAATTTACACATTTTGTTTGTATATATTTTATTAAAAAGTCCATCTATAACTTATTTTATTCTATTTTCACTTGGCAAGCTAAAAAAGAGCAAATTAAAGCACTCGATATGGGCCGTACAAGTAGAGTTAGGAAAAATGGTATTGGGGGTATATATTAATATAAATTTAATTAAAATACATAACAATAAATCTTATATTTTTTAATCCTCCTTTATGAACCAGTGCTAACACTCTAGGCAACTTTTTATGTACCTCAATCTAAGAGAGGGTCACTGTTTGCACTTGTTTTAGTATTTATTGCTTTGGTTTGATGAATATATTGGTTAAATTTGTTTTCTAATTCTCTCCAAGACATTTCCATGGTTCCCTTGGTTTTGAAAAGCTTAAATGCTTAATAAAGCCTCTTCTAGGCTTGTATATGCTTGCAAACTGGCTATTCTACACTTACAACTATTTTAAATGCCATGGGAGAGGTTATTCATGATGAGGAAGATTTTTTACTTCTATTCCAAGGTGTTATTTGATAATTCCCATATATTTGAAGTATGGAAAACACTTTTGAGTGTTTTGAATGCCTTCCATTTGCATGTTCTTACTCTTTTCATGTCCCTGCTTGCATAAAATATTTATAGACATATATATAAGACCCTGATGACATTATGGTAGCATATATAGAGGCAAGAAAGTGCTCAAAATTCTTGAAATTTCTAAAAACACATGGATATTGCCTAAAAGAAACATACGAGTTCTGCTTTCATGAAGAATTTCATATGGATTATATTTAGTCCATTGTTGGTGTGTTGATGTCCACCTATAGCCGATTTAATAAGGGTCAAAGATCTACTTTAAAGTAATTGGAAATTATTGAATCTTGTTTTGAGATGCTTCATATATTAGAGAGAATCCTAGTGTATATTTGAAGCTATAAGATGATCAAAAGGTGGAAAGTCCTTCTCAAGGCCAAAGGTGGGTTTTGGAATCAAATTCCTTAAAATACAAAAATATAGGTCCTCTAACCTTTTTGGAATAACATATACGATGATAAAAGGAGTTTACAATACTCATGATTGACTAGTTTTGTATCCCCTAGTATGGTTTATCACCTTGCCAAGATGGAGTAGATGACATAGGGAAGATGGATTTTTTCAATGCCCAAAAGTGCATTTAAAACATTAAATTTGCTTAGTGATGTCTACAAGATTTGGAGATGTGAGTGAGATTTTATCACTCAATATGGAGCATAGACCTTAGAATCACATTAGAGTGGTTTCAAGTGGAGAAAATTCACATTCATGAATTCAAGGACCATAATGGAAGAGGTGTACCTTATCTTGTAACCCCTCATGCTCATTCTTTGTCCATACATAGGAGAAAATGTGCACCTATAGCTAAGATAGGGATGAAAATGTTTAAGCATGATGGTTTTGTAAGGTTTTGGAACCACCCAAGATGAAAAATAGGCCTAAAACATGAATCATGCCCATTGGGAAGATGAAGTAAGTCTGGGAAGATTCTAAGATACCCTCCACACTGTTTCCAAGGCCTAAAGACATAAATCATCACATACAACCAACCTTGTGAATTATCAATAAGCAGTGAGTGAAAGGTAGGAATCTTGGTGTGGTTATTACATGAGTGGAAAATTTTATACTACCAGTGATGTAAGGTTATTTCATACAACTAATTCAATGTTTCAAAGTTTCCCCAAACCATGATCACCTATAGGTAAGGAATGAAAAAATACTCTATCTCAATCCTATAGAGTAGAGGATGGGATTGTCTTAATGATTTCAGGTTGCAAGAATAAATAGGAGTGAATGAGTATAGGTTCATGGTACTAAAGACTCAATGAATAATACATTAATCATGTCTAAAACTAGAACATAATCATGAAAACTTACAAAAAGGTGTCCTTCATAAGAAGACAGTCACAATCATGATAGAGTAAGTTCAGCCCTGGTTTCAAAAAGGCATAAATGGTGTTAGTTGTGAGTCTAAAACATGGAGTTAAGGGATAATTTTTGGTACATATCATCCTTGAGACCTATGAATCACTTTAAAATAACCAAATTTTATGAATAAATAGGGAAGATATCCCCCATTCTATCTCATATAGGGGGTACTCTCTCCTTGCATAGACCCCACTACTCTATGGAAATAAGTGACTAGAAGGCAAAGTGAGCTAAAATTATGATTTGTATAGATGAAAAACACATGGGGAGACATAAAAACTCAACCTAGAGGGTCTGAGAGTAAGCAAGATGCTCTAACCTAGAAGGTTTGTAGTCATTACAGTAAGGAAAGGAATAAGCATAACTCCAAATGAGGGGTCACTTATAATTTCAACAATTTACAAGACTTTTAATGTTTTGGATCACCTTCATGGGGGTGAAAATGATGTGTTCAATCTTTGAGGGTGCATGGTAAGTGAAAATAAAAGTCTTTTGGCTCAAAGATGCAGGTAGACCCATTGGCATGGTCTAGACCTTGTCTCAAAATAGGGGTCAATTTCATTCTAAGCCATTAGTGAGTTTTCTAGGGATTGGAGAATGTTTATAGGTCATTTTCAGAGGTGATTAAACCTTTAGTGGACAATATAATCATCAAAAAACCATCTTTTGACTTGCAAGCTCCAAAACCCTCATAGAATACATAAGAAGGACTCAAATGCCAAGTTGAAAAGCTCATAACTTTCATGACCATTTACATGGGACCTAGAGGTGATTGGATAAGTTTTAGTCAGTTTTTATCTTGAATTTTTCTCCATTAGTTCAATGATTCAACATGTCATATATATGAACTATTGTTAAGAGGGAAAGGTGCTCCAAACCCTCTAAGAACCTGTTTTGAACCTGATGAGAAAGAAATGAAAATAAAAGCACTCAAATGAATTTTTTAACCTTGGAACTCATCAAGATGATGTATAGGACTCCCTTGAGGTTCATTTAATTCCATTGGTCTGTAATTTCAATTATATGGTTGTACATAATAGGTCAAAATAGAGTAATTAATGCTATAATAAGGGTGTGTACAAATTATCAAGGACATTAGGGATGATAAGGATATAAAAAGAGAGTGAATCATAGACTAATTTTCCATTCCACATTTGTTGGAGCACAAAATGGACATTTTGGCCTTCTAGGCTAAAGAGGCCTAATTAGGCCTAATTGGGAGGACTAATTGATCAAAAATTACAATTTCCTTGGGTATAAAGACATGAAAACTATCAAAAAGAACAATGAAGTAAAAGGGCAATAAAAAAATGTCTTAATTATTTTCAAAGATCCATACATTCCCTTGCACAAGTGGATTTGTGCAAAAATAGGGCTATAAGAGGACTAGGCCTAGTGAAGGCTATATGAGCAAAATGGGGTCTTGAAGAGATTTTGATGGCTATAAATATAGTTTTTTTAGTCAAATATGATTTAAACAGGGATTCTATGAAGAAACATTAAGCAACTTGATCTAAATCCAAATTTTAGCCATTTTGGCCAAATTTGGCCTAGTAAGACAAAGAGGTCTTGTGACACCTAAGAGTGGGATTGATGATTGCAGATGATGTGCCAATTTGAGATGATTTAAAAGTTTCCTTAGGATGTATATATAACTATTTAAGAGATCTCATGATCAAATTCTTGCCTCTTTCCATTTGTCAAGGAGTTTCAAGCCCATGATGAAGGTAGTTTTCCAGGGGAGGATATTTGAGGAGTTTTAACACCACATGCAAAGAAAATAATCATTTTGGGATGGAAACATGTTCACATCCATTTATTTATCTCTCTTCCACCTCATTTTCATTTAATGTAACTGATCTTCACATTTGGACACTTGTCCTTGTGACTCTTCAACTTATCTTTTCTCTCTCTAGTATGGTTAAGCCCTACTGGTAAGTTATTGCAATTTTCCTTTGAAACAAGATATCCAATCTAGTTTTGATCCTAAAATTATCTTGTCTAAGTTTATGAAAAGATGTATTTTGAGAAGTCAAGTCATTGACATCAATCCTTGCTTCCTCTCAATCCTTCTATGTCTAATGCAAGTTGTTTCACTATAAAAGGTCACATGAAGTGTTTGATTATATTTTTAAGTGTAAAAGTAACCTTAGTGTCTAAAACTGACCTTTGGTTCACCCACCTTGAATATTCTTTCATAAATTCCACCTACATGCTTGGAATGCTAATATTAGAGTGATCTAAGAGGTAGAAGCTAGTTTTGTGAGTCTGGTTTCTTAGTGCATTGGTATGATAATCTTTTGGATATATTCATGGTGTATCACCCCCTTAGAATATTTTAATTTCATGAAAATCCTATTCTTTTTCACCCAATTAATCATTAGATTAGGTGACAAGTGCATCAAGATATATCTAGGGAGCTTGCCCTTCAATCCTAGAGATTCATCTCTCTTACAAGTTCCCCACAACTTGAGAGATGATTCAATGTTAGATCAAATTATAGGATTTGAATAGAGTTTCTTATGATGCACAATTTTATGCTAATAATTATATCATGCTTGATGGGAGAGCTAGTCCTAATTACTTTCATGTCAAGGTGAATGCTGGTCTTGACAAGCCCAAGGTTGTAAAAGTGTTTCTAATCTAGCATTTGGTGATTGCAAAAGGTCATAATCTCTAGTTGTAGATCAAGTTCTTCAAATTATAATTAATGGTCCTCACTAGATCATATTCTAGTAGATAATTCAATCAAGTCCCTCTCCCTAAAACTCCTCTTGAGGAACAATATCCTGAACAAGAAGATTTTGAAGAAGAAGAGGAAAAAGTTGAGGAGATAAGAGACCAAGAGGAGGAAGAAGAGATGGCTAGGCTACATCCTTTCCAGACCTTCAACACTCAAAATCCAATTAATCTTATTGAATATGATGTTATTCCTCCCAATTCTACCAAAAGTCTCCCTAGCTTCAATGGAGAGGGCCTTATTACCCCATTTGAGCACATTAGGGACATTTCAAATCTTTGCAACTTCCACAATATCACTCAAGTTAACATAGTTATTATACTACTTTCCATGTCTCTAAAGGGTAAAGCAATTTTATGGTATATGACATTCAAAGGTGATTACATTACTTATTGGGATGGCTTTGGAGAGTTGCTAGTGAATAGATTTGAGGATAAGAGTGATCACATTTCACTGATCCATTAGCTAAATGTGATAAGGAGAGGTCCTAATGAATCTATGGATATTTCAATGAAATATTTCAAAGGACATGGTATAGATTACCACCTATCATCAGGATTCCTCCAAGCTTTGTATTTACTACCTATCTCAAGGCCATTAACACCAATGTGGTAGTAATTTTGCATTCAATGGGAGGATTTACTCTACCTGATGCATATGAGATAGCTATTAAAGATGAGAATAGTTTGATACAAGCTATGAAGACCCCCCTAAGATTATCTATGCCTTTGATGTCTCATAGTCCATTTGAAACTCCAAGTGTAGCATAAGTTCCCAATGCCAATTCTAAGTCTAGAACCTTTCCCAAAAAGGAGGATAATGTTATAGATAAAGATGAAATGATTTAGTCATTACAAGATCAACTCAAACAAGCTCTTTTGCATGTAAGTACTCCACCCAATACCCAATATTATCCTTCACAAAATTATAGACCTCCACCCCAATACAATTACCAAGGAAGAGGACAAGGTAAACAAGGTTTCAATAGGCATTCCAATTCCTATAATACTAATTCCACTCCATCCACAATGTCTATTATCCTAGTCCCTACTAACTTAGTTCAAAGAGAAGAACATATGGATCACCGGGGACAATCTCAATGTCAGTTTGCGTATGATGGTGGAGGAGGTTGTCAAGACTTAATGTCATAAGGAGTTACTCCTTGCCTCACGTCAAAATAAGAAAATATCATGCAAAGGGATACTCATGGAGAAGGTAGCAGCTAAAGTACCAATTTTATGAACTTTCAAGAGGAAGATAACTATGTGAACAAGGTTGACAAATCACCTAAAGGATTTCATTCAATACTTCTTCTCTATTGCCTTAAAAACTTGAGAATACACTGATTTTTCCTAAGACTCTTCAAAAGTTGGAAGATGATGCTTCCATAGAGGATTTACTTAAACATATTAAAGATGATACCTCAAGTAGCTATGATGAATAAATTATCATTGGCACACCTCTTTACCCTAGTGAATCAGTTTTTGAGCTTGAAGAAGCAACTGATGACATAGAGAAGCAAACCTAGTTTTTTGGAGAAGAAGACACTTAAGCTGTAAGACAAGAAGAAGTAGACCTTGAGTGGATTGATGAATTGGAATTCTTCATGGAATATTATGGTGATCAAATTGCAACACAAGATGAAGAAGACACACTCATTAGCCAACATGATGTTCCACACAAAATTGGTAATAATGTTGATGAAGTTCAAGTACTTTCTATTGATCATGAAGAGTTGGCATTTTAGGATGACCTTGAGAAATTTTAATTGAGATTTGACGATCCATATCCACTTCATGAAGATCTTGAAAAATGTTTTGAAGAAGATGTTACAACTAAACTTATTGAGATTCATGAAGCACCTCAACAGGAAGACCAAGGTAAGCATGGTTTATCTTGAGAAAGTCAAATGCAAAAGATAGATGAAGAATACTAGATACCAAGAGAGGTAGTATGTTTTGAAGATCCTTTCCCATGAACTCAACCACCAAAGTTTGATAAAGACCTTAATTTTCAAGATGAGTATAATCTTGATGATGGAAAATCACTTGTAGTAGAAGTTGAGGTTGAATGTGAGGGTAAAAATGAGTCCAAAACCAATGAAAGATCACTTAAACTAAGGGATATGGCTTCCATTCAAACCAATCAACATGAGTATGTATCCATTTAACACATGTTCTTGACTGTAGAACCAAGTGAAACCAATGCAAGCTCCATGGGAGATGAACAAGGCCTTAGAAAAATAAGAAAAAGTATTAAGTGGTACCTTGCATATTATTATATTTCAATTCAAGATGGTATGAAAAAATCTCCTTTTGATCCTGAAGGATCAATTTCTTCTACTTAGTTTGTACACATTAGATTGTGTTTATTTTAGTTTGTCTTATGTTTCTAAAGTGCTTCATAGCACAAGTGTGTCTCCTTCCCTTTGTTTAGTGTGTGTTTTTGATTTTGTGTGTGTGGGTCAACCAACTTGTTTTCCTTGAGTCAAAGGTCTGTTCAAGCCAATTTGCATGCCCATATGCGTGACTCCATACCCAATAGAAGGGCTAGGCAATTGGTTTTAGGCATAGCTGGCATACCAACCCTAAGAATTACTAAGAATGTTGACCAAATTTCACCCCAAGTCAAATTTGGGTCAACCCCTAATATTTTGATATTTTTAATATGGTTTAATATGTCCTATGGGGTTTCTTGTTATCCTATATGTCTCACTTAACATTCCCCTAGTCTTGTTAAGACCGCTTCCCTTATACTAGCCTAGTCAACCAAAGTCAACATTGGTTAACCATGGTCAAACTTGGTCAAAGTCTCAATTTGTTTTAAAAATGTATGCAAATTGTCTTTGATAGGTTTCAAGGTGTCTTCAAGTCATAAATTGGCCACTTGCTAGGTCTCATGTGTGAAAAGGGTCATTTGACCAGCTTTATTGCTTAATTAAATGACTTATAAGGAATTTTAAGTTAAAATATTTTTCAATAAGGTGGATATCAATGTGGAGAAGGTCAAATGATGTTAGAATATGTTATATTTTAGTTAAATAATTAGTCATGAGAAAGAAATGATAGTTTTTCCTTAAAAATATGCCTCTTTGGGCACTTATATGGACTCTTTGAGTTTACTTACAACTAAAAACATGGGTGCTATGGCCCTTCACTAGCCATTTAAATGTTTTGTTTGTAAATATTTCATAAAAAAATCCATATGCAATGTATTTTCTTCCATTTTCACTAGGCAAACTAAAAAGGAGAAAATTCAAGCACTCGCTATAGGTTGTACAAGTGGAGTCAAGAAGAATGGTCTTGGGGGTGTATATTAATATAAATTAAATTCAAATACATAATAATAAATATTATATTGGTGGATCCTCCTTTATGAACCATCACTAATACTTTAGGCAACTTTTTATGTACCTCAATCCAAGAGGGGTCACTACTTGCAATTGTTTTAGTATTTATTTCTTTGGTTTGATGAATATATTGGTTACATGAATTTCTTCATGCTCTCCAAGACATTTCAATGGTTCAATTAGTTTTGAAAATCTCAAATTCTTAAGAAAACCTCTTCTAGGCTTGTATATGCTTGCAAACTATCTATTCTGCACTTACAACTATTTCAGGTGCGATGGTAAAGGTTATTCATGATGAGGAAGATGTTTTAGTTTTGTTCAAAGGTGTTATTTGATAATGGACATATATTTGAAGAATGGACAACACTTTGGAGTGTTTTGAATGCATTTTATTTGTATGTTCTTACTCCTTTCATGTCCCTACCTACACAAAATAGTTAAAGGCATATATAAAAGACCCTGATGGCATCATGGTGGCTTAGAGAGAGGTAAGAAGGTGCTAAAAATTCTTGACATTGCAAAAAACACATGGATATTTCCCAAAAGAAGCATACAAGGTCTACTTTCATCAAGAATTTCATATGGATTATATTCAGTCCACTGTTGGTGTGTTGATGTCCAACTATAACTGATTTAACAAGGGTCAAAGAGATAATTTAAAGTAATTGGAAAATTTTGAAACTTGTTTTGAGATTATTCATAGATTATAGAGAATCCTAGTGTACATTTGAAGCTATAAGATGATCAAAATGTGGAAAGTCCTTCTCAAGGCCAAAGCTTGGTTTTGGAATCAAATTCCTTACAATACAAAAATAGAGGTCCTCTAACCTGTTTAGAATAACATATACCATGACAAGAGGAGTTTACAATACTCTTTATTGACTATTTTTGTATCCCCTAGTATGGTTTATCACATTTAAAATATGAAGGAGTAGATTTCATAAGGAAGATGGATTTTTTCAAGGCCAAAAAGTGCATTTTAAACATTAAATTTGCTCAGTGATGTCTAAAAGATTTGGAGATGTGAGTGAGATTTTATCACTCAATATGGATCATAGACATTAGAATAAAATTGGAGTGATATAAAGTGGATAAAATTCACATTCATGAATTCAAGGAACATGATGGAAGAGGTTTACCTTATCTTGTAACCCCTCATGCTCATCCTCTATTCGTACATAAGACAAAATGTGCACCTACAGCTGGGATAGGAACGATAGTGTTTAAACATGATGGTTTTATAAGGTTTTGAAACCACAAAAGGTGAAAAATGGGCCTAAAACATGAATCATACCCATTATAAAGATTAAATAATTCTTAGAAGATTCTAAGATACCCTCCACACTATTTCTAAGGCCTAAAAACATAAAACATCATATACAACCAATGTTGTGAAATGTCAATAGGCAGTGAGTGAAAGGTAGGAGTCTTGGTGTGGTTATTACATGAGTGGAATATTTTATAATACTAATTATGTAAGGTTATGTCATAAAAATAATGCAATGTTTCAAATTTTCCCAAAACCATGATCACCTATAGGTAAGGAATGAAAAAATACTTTGTCTCAGTCCAACAGAGTAGAGGATGGGATCGTCTTGATGCTTTCAAGTTTCAATAAAAAATATGAGTGAATGAGTATAGGTTCATGGTACTAAATAATCAAGGAATGATAAAATCATCATCTCTAAACCTAGAATAAAATCATGACCACTTACAAATAGGGGTCCTTCATAAGAAGATAGTCACAGTCATGATAGAGTAAGCTCAGTCCTCGTTTCCAAAAGGCATAAATGGTGTTCGTTGTGAGTCTAAAACTTAGAGTTTAGGGGTAATTTTTTATACATATCATAATTGATACCTATTAATAACTTTAAAACAACCAAATTTGATGTAAAAATAGGGGATATATCCCCCATTTTATCTCAGATAGGGGGTACTCTCACCTTGCATAGATCCTACTACTCTATGGAAATAGGTGAAATAGGTGACCAAAAGCCAAATTAAGATCAAATTATGATTTGTATATATGGAAAACACATGTTGAGACATAAAAATTCAAGATATAGGGTCTGATACTAAGTAGGATGCTCTAACCAAGAAGGTTTATAGTTATTAGGATAAGGAAAGGAATAGGCATAACTCCAAATGAGGGGCCAGTTACAATTTCAACCTTTTCCAAGCCTTTTAATGTTTTGGATCACCTTCATGGGGGTTAAAATTATGTGTTCAAGATATGAGAGTGCATGGTAAGTGAAAACAAGAGTCTTTTGGCTCAAAGATGTAGGTAGACCCATTGGCATGGTCTAGATCTTGTCTCAAAATAGGGGTCAACTTCATTCTAAGCCCTTGGTGAGTTTTATAGGGATTGGAGAATTTTTATAGGGATTTTTCAAAGGTGATTCAACATCTAGTGGATAGTATAATCATCATAAATCAATTTTTTGACTTTCAAGCCCCTAAACCCTCATAGAATACATAAGAAGGAATTGAATGCCAAGATGAAAAGCTCATAACATTCATGAACATTTGCATGGGACCTGGAGGTGATTGGAGAAGTTTAATGGGTTACTTAGCTTTAATTTTATGCCATTATTTCAATGATTCAACATGTGATATATATGAACTATTTTTAAGAGGGAAAGGTGCTCTAAACCCTCTCAAAAGCCTATTTTGAACCTGATGAGAAGGAAAGGCAAATAAAAGAACTCAAATGAAAGTTTTAATCTTATAAATAAATAGGATGATGTATATGACTCCCCTGAGGTTCATTTAATTCCATTAGTATGTACTTACAAGTATAGGGTTGTACATAATAGGTCAAGAAAGAACAATTAATGATAGAATAAGGGTATGCACAAATGATAAAGAGCTCAAATTAGATATGAGGGATGATAGAGAGGTAAAAAAATTTAATAATATACTAATTTTCGATTCCACATGTGTGGGAGCACAATATGGACATTTTGACCTTCTAGGCTAAAGAGGCCTAATTAGGCCCAATTGGGAAGACTAATTGATCAAAAATTACACTTGCCTTGGGTATAAAGACATTAAAATTATAAAAAAATAACAATGAAGGAAAAGGGTACTAAAAATGGTCTTACTTATTCCTAAAAATCCATACATTCGCTTGCACAAGTGGATTTGTGCAAAAATAGGGCTACAAGAGGACTAGGCCTAGTGAAGGCTATATGAGCAAAATGGGGTCTTGAAGAGATTTTGATGGTTATAAATATATTTTTTTCAGTCCAATATGATTTAAATAGGCCTTATATGAATAAATATTAAGAAACTTGATCTAAATCCAAATTTTAGTCATTTTGGCCAAATTAGGCCTAGTAAGACAAAGAGGTCTTGTGACACCTAAGAGTGGAATTGATGATTGCAGATGATGTGCCAATTTGAGATGATCCAAGATGATTTAAATGTGTCTTTATGATTCATATATAACTATCCAAGAGATCTCATGATCAAATTCTTGCCTCTTGCCACTTGTCAAGAAGGAGTTTCAAGCCCATGATGAAGGTAGTTTTCTTAGGGAGAATGTTTGTAGAGTTTCGACGCCACATGTGAATAAGGTGATCAATTTTGGATGGGAACATGTTAATATAATTTTATTTATCTCTCTTTCACCTCATTTTCATGAAATGTAACTAATCTTCACATTTGGACACTTGTCCTTGTGACTCTTCAATTTATCTTTTCTCTCTTTTCTTCCAAGTTCTATAAATATGAGCCATTTTGACTATTGTAGGGAGACCACAACTAGTATGGTGAAGCCCTAATGGTTAGATATTGTAATTTTCCATTTAAATAATATATTAAATCTTCTTTTTATCCTAAAACTATCTTGTCTAAGTTTGTGAGGAAATGTATTGTGAGGTGTGAAGTGATTGACATGAATCCTTACTTCCTCTCAATCCTTCCATGTCTAATGCAATTTATTTCATTCTAAAAGGTCACATGAAGTTTTGGTAAAGTTTATGATTATATTTATAAGTGTAAAATTAACCTTAGTGTCTAAAAATGACCTTTGCTTAATCCACCTTAAATAGTCTTTCATACATTCTACCTTCATGCTTGAAATGTTAATGTTTGAGTGTTTTAAGAGGTAGAAGCTAGGTTTGTGAGTCTGGTTTCTTAGTGCATTGGTATGATAATATTTTGGATATATTCATGGTGTATCACACCTTTATAATAGTTTAATTTCATGCAAATCTTATCCATTTTCACTCAAGTAAGCATTAGATTAGGTGACAAGTGCATCAAGATATATCTAGGGAGCTAGCCCTTCAATCTTAGAGATTCATCTCTCTTACAAGTTACCAAAAACTTGAGAGATGATTAAATGTTGAATCAAATTTTACGATCTGAATAGAGTGTCTTAGGGTGCACAATTTGATGCCAACAATTCTAACATGCCTAGTGGGATAGCTAGTCTTAATTACTTCCATGTCAAGGTGAATGCTGGTCTTGACAAGCCCAAAGTTGTAGAAGTGTTTCTAATATAGCATTTGGTGACTCTAAAAGGTTATAATCTCTAGTTTTAGATCAATTTCTTCAAATTATACTTAATTTTCCTCACTAGATCATCTTCTAGTAGAGCATTCAATCAAGTCCCTCTCCCTAAAAGTCCTCTTGAGGAATAAGATCCTAAACAAGAAAGTTTTGAAGAAGAGGAAGAAGTTAAGGAGATAGGAGACCAAGAGGAGGAAGAAGAGATGGCTAGGCTACATCCTTTCCTATCCTTCATCACTCAAAATATAATTATTATTCCTGCATATGATCCTATTCCTCCCAATGCTACCAAAAGTCTCCCTAGCTTCAATGGAGAGGGCCCTATTACCCCATTTAAACACATTAGGGAAATTTCAAATTTCTGCAACTTCCAAAATATCACTCAAGTTAACATAGATATTAGAATACTTTCCATGTCTCTAAAGGGTAAATCACTTGAATTGTTTAAGATAATGGAAGGTGATTGCATTTCTAATTAGGATGGCTTTAGAGAGTTGTTGGTGAATAGATCTGAAGATAAGATTGATCACATTTCACTAATCCATCAACTGAATGTGATAAGGAGAGGTCCTAATGAATCTATGGGATATGTCAATGAAATATTTCAAAGGACATAGTATATATTGCCACCTATCATGAGGCCTCCTCCAAGCTTTGTATTCCCTACCTATCTCAAGGCCATTAGCACTGATGTGGTAATAATGTTGCATTAAATGGGAGGATTTACTCTACATGATGCATATGAGATAGCTACTAAAGATGAGAATAGTTTGATACAAACTGTGAAGATCCCCCTAAGAGTTTCTATGCCTTCGTTGTCTCATAGTCTAGTTGAAAATCCAAGTGTTGCACAAGTTCCCAATGTCAACACCAAGTCTAGAACCTTTCCCAAGAAGGAGGATAATGCTATAGACAAAGATGAAATGATGGTTATGAATATATTATTTATAGTCCAATATGATATAAACAGTCCTTCCATTAATAAATATTTAGAAAATTGAGCTAAATCCAAATTTTAATCATTTTGGCCAAATTTGGCCTAGTAAGACAAAGAGGTCTTATGACACCTAAGAGTGGGATTGATGACTGCAGATGATGTGCCAGTTTGAGATGGTCCAAGATGATTTCCAAGTTACCTTATGATGTATATATAACTATCCAAGAGTTCTCATGATCAAATTCTTGCCTCTTGCCACTTGTCAAGAAGGAGTTTCAAGCCCGTGATGAAGGAAGTTTTCCAAGGGAGAATGATTGAGGGGTTTCAAAACCACATGTGAATAAGGTGATAAGTTTGGGATGGACACATGTTGACATCAATTTATTTATCTCTCTTCCACCTCATTTTCATGTAATGTAGCTAATCTTCACATTTAGACACTTGTCCTTGTGACTCTTCAACTTCTCTTTTCTCTTTCTTCTTCTAAGTTCTATAGATATCAGCCATGTTGGCTATTGTAGGGAGACCATAGCTAGTATGGAAAATCCCTACTAGTTATATATTATACTTTTCCTTTTAAACAAGATATGTAATCTGGTTTTGATTGTAAAACTATCTTGTTTAAGCTTGTGAAGAGATGTGTAGTGAGAAGTCAAGTGATTGACATCAATCCTTACTTCCTTTAAATCCATCCATGTATAATGCAATTTGTTTCATTATAACATTTCACATGAAGTGTTCATTAAGTGTATGATTCTATTCTTAAGTGTAAAAGTAGCGTTAGTGTCTAAAACTGACCTTTGGTTCACCCACCTTGAGTAGTATTTCAAACATTCCACCTTCATGCTTTAAATGCTAATGTTAGAGTGCTCTAAGAGGTAGAAGATAGTTTTTTAAGTATTTTTTCTTAGTGCATTGTTTTGGTAATATTTTGGATATATTCATGGTGTATCACCCCCTTAGAATAGTTTACTTTCATGTAAATCTTATCCCTTTTCACCCAAATAAGCATTAGATTAGGTTACAAGTGCATCAAGATATATCTAGGGAGCTAGCCCTCCAATCCTAGAGATTCATCTCTCTTACAAGTTAGCCAAAACTTGAGATATTATTCAATGTTTCATAAAATTATTTTATTTGAATAGAGTGTCCTAGGGTGCACAATTTGATGGCAACAAAAACCTCTAGATATGAGATTCTAACTTGGAGACAAGGTGGAAAATCCAAGCCTAAAGAGATTCCAAGTTTCTTGAATACCTCATCCACTCCTTAAGTTTCATCACTACCTCAATAAGAGAATATTAATACTAACATCCTAAGCTGGAGTAAGGTATTGGAATAAGAATAATAGAGGAGAAAAGCCTAGATAAAGAGTGTGAAGTTGAATAAAAATTTGATCCTATGCAAGCTCCTCCCACCTTTCCTCAAGAGACTCATTATATTTCATGTCAGCCTTGTTTTACTCCTTATCCTCATGATGATGCCTATAAAATTCAATAAATACTTTTCCAAAAGAACTTATCCAAGCAAATTGAAGAGTTAGAGTCAAGGATGAAAGTGTTAACTCAAAGTGTGATGGAAGGTTTAGACCTAAAAGAGGATCCTATGACTAAACACACCCCATATATCATTCCTCAAGAGATTCCTAAAGATAAATAAAATTTTAAATAAATCATTATCAAATGGAAAGAATAAAACTGAGATATTTTATCCGAGTGAGGACCTCAAGAAGACCTAAAATAATCCCTTACTTTTCATTCTCAGCCTGATTTTGAGTCCTATATTTCCCCTCCATCAAGTAGTTTATCTTCTCCTCACCCAATAACCCTTTGCCATGATAAACCTATGTTATGGGAACATAAATAAGAGCATTTGGTTGAGGATAATTTATGACTCTTGCTTGAATAAAATGTAACTCCTTAGCAGCCTTATTGGGCTAGGTCACCTAATTTTAAGATGCCTAGTCTTGGCATGACCAAGAAGGAGGAGATTGAAGATATTTTATCCCTTGAGAATAAAGATTAGATTATGATAGTTGAGACAAAATTTGAGATCCCTCAATAGGTCCTAAGTGTTGAATAAGAGGCGAGTCCTTATGTTGAGTCTTCTTTTTTGGTTGATAATGAAGAATGCCTTCTTTATGGCAAAGAAACAACCTTAGATGAAGTCCTTTTGGATTCAAAATAAGAGGATGAAGAATTTTCTCTTATTGTTCCCCTTCATGATGTTGATCAAAGAGAAGATGAATAATTGTGGAAGAAATTTGAAAACATTTACAACGATTTTGAATCTCTCAAGGGGTATAAAACTACTTTAGAGCTGATTACAAGTGATAGTAAACAAGATGACATCTTTCAAAATGTCATAGATGACCCAAATCAAAGTTCATATAAACCTTTTGAGATCAAAACAAGCTTCTATTGGCCTCAATATTCCAAGTAAAATAAACCATTCCTCTTGAAACCATGCCTACAAAGAAGATGCAAGTTACTCATGAGATGAAGAGTGGGCAGTAATATGAGGTATGTGTACAAGGCCAAGAGGAATGCTTTTACATTGAATACCTATTTGAAGATGGTCTACTTGAAAGCATAGAAAGTGAAGTGCCAAGAAGTAGGTCTGATCTATCAAGTGTTCAATCTAAAGAGCAACATGCTTGGCACCATGATTCATCTCATAAAGAAGGAGATGCAATAAACTTTCCTTTTGATCTTGGAAAGGGAGGTATGCTTAATTTTTAGTTGTATATAGTTGTTTTCTTCTTATTTTTCATAAGTTCTTTGAGCACATGTATGTCTTGTTAGTGTGTTTGCTTTGAATTGTGTGTGTCCTTTATTTAGTGTGGTTGAGGTAGTCAAGTGGTCTTGTCTTGGTCAAAACTTATGGTCAATGGTCAAAGGTCTCCTTATTTTGTTTCAAACTTTAGATTACTCCCTAATCCTAATGGACTAATAAGGCTACTAGTCTAGTTAGTATAGCAGGCATACTACCCCTATGAGTGACTAATTTGTTGACCAAATTTGACCTTATAGGTCAAATTAGGACCCCTATAGGTAAAAAATTGATTTTTATAGGTTTATATGGGGTGTAATATTATGTCATAGGATGTATCATATGCATTTTGATGTTATTCCATATCACATTAGCCTTAGTCATTAGTCATATTAGTCCTTATATCATTTGAAGTCTTTTTGGGGTCAAAATAAAGCATTAAATGAGTTATACAACCTTCTTGGGAAGTGTTAAGGTTAAAAAAGGTTATTTCATGCCCCATGTGTTCTCATATGTCTTAATCAACTATTGGTAACTGAAAGTGGTAGGTTCTTTAGAAAAAAGGGTAGTTCTCTTGGGAAAAGAGAAGAGTTTGACACTTGTACAACCCAAAAGGAGGTGAGACACATGGGATAAGGTTAGATAATGCCTCTTTAGATTCTTCAAGCTCAATTCCACATTTTAAATTCTTTTAAGGTGCCAATTTTGAGCTAAACCCATTCTACTCCATTTTCACCCATTTAGACACATAGAACCAGTATTCAGATTTGTAATTGGTATTACTAGTAGGGGAGGTTCCATGTCAAACAACTATGAAAGGTGAAATAAAAATTATAGATATTAATTTCCATAATAAGAGTTTGAATAATGGTGGCCTGTGCTTTATGAACAATCCTCATAAAATTGGCATATCTAATCTGCTTTTAAATTTGTGAACCCTATAGGTTTTGCTCTTTTTTGGATGATTTCATATAATCTAATTGATGAGTTTGATTTAAAAGTATTTTAAATCCATATTCTAATGTTTTAAATTCATGGTTTCATGTTCTAAGGTGTTTTTATGGGCAAATCATCTCAAGTTTATAGACTGCTCTCATTTGGGACGAGAAGACAATTTTACACCATTTTCATATTTTCATGCTTTTAAAATTGATTCAAAGAGTTGTGTTAAGTACATTATCATTTTTACAATGTTATCTTGATCTTAATTCATTTAAATTTCATTCTCCAAAGTAGTATTCCATGGGTGCAATCAATGCACTATGTATATGTAGACAACTCCTTAAATATACAAGTATCTCATAAGGATGCCATGATAGAAGGGGATATCTGATATATATTTCAAATCTTATGGAGTGGTAAGAGTTTATTTTTGTCACTTGGTTAATATTTATAATGAATCTAAAACATATATCACTATCCACTGCCTATGCACACAATCTTCTGCCATTAAACTATACCTATAGGTGCCCTCATAAAGATCTCATGTTGAAAAGGAGTGTCTAAGTTGAGAAAGGTTTGTATGGTGAAAAGAGTCTATTTAATACTTTTTAAAGGATCCCAAACATCATTAAATCTTACAAACCATGTCCATTTTCCCAAACTCTGTTTACTACCTAGTTGTAATTCAAAATACACCTACAAGTGCTTGGAAGAGAAAATCATGTTGGAAGAAGAGTACCTATATATACAAGGTATTAAGGATTAATAATATTCCATTTTAAATCATTGATTGAAATAGGTTTACAACTGATTAAGGGATTGTATCTCTTGCTCATTTCCTGAATTTTCACTTGTTGCCTATGTATGAGGATGACCACATATAGGTGGCTTAATAGAAAGCTAAAAAGTTGTTTTCAAGTGTTGAAGCATGTGGAGAAGATCCCCTTAAAGTAATAATGGTGTATAGACCATGTAGTACCCATATAAAGTGATATATGTCATGAAAAAGTTAAAAATACCCTTAAAGGTAATGAATACAAGTACAATGACATTTTCCCTAAAGAGTGAAAATAAAGAACCTAAGTATTTTGCCAAAGCTTTATGACATGATTACAAGGAATTTTGAAGCATATTTATGGTTATGTCTTTTAGTCTCCACATAATACAAGATACATGTAAATTTTAGAAGGCATATGACCAAGGGAAGGAAGGAGTTGAAGGTCCTAAAGTTGTCAACTTAAGCACTGAATTTCTCCATTATCATCTACAGGTTTTGAACCTTGAGTGATCATTGATGTCTTAGGGAGAAAACAAAGCATATTCCTATGTTTGAAGGATCTTATAAAGATAAAAGACACCATGAGTAAAATTATATTTAAAAGAGGATCATATACTGAGTTTTGATCACATTTACATCTACAACCATGCCTAATTCCAAAATTGTTCACCTACAGCCAAGGTCCATTTCTCATATACTTCATGATGAGGAGCTTGAACATAGAAACATATGAATATGGAGATACATATAAGATAATAAATTGATTCATAAATACCTAATATATTATACAAAGGAACATATCATGTTTTATAATGTGATTTCACACCTACAAGGTCCAAATAACTCTAATACAGTCAGCTTTAGTTGAATGTATGCAGACAATAAATTGAAACAGGGTGTCTAAGTAAGAGTTTTAGCTAGTCAAGGTAAGAAAATGGGTCCAAACCAAGATAAATGACTCTAAGGTCTTAAGGTAATCTCATTGAAATGTTTTTCCAAGCTTCAACATGCATGATGACCTACATGATTCACTATTGAAGAAGGAAACACAGTCAAGATTTTGTACAAGTAGTCTAGACTAGGAAGGAGTATGTGGAATTTAAGACAATAAAATGAATATTTTAATCCCTCAAATATTATAATTATTATTTAATTAATCTCTCATGGTATACATGGAATAGAAAGAAGACCATTTCAAATGCAATACATAGTTCACATGAAGAACCTTGAACATAGTGCTTTTATACAATTTATTTTGGGTATTAAGGATTTTGGAAGGTCAAATGACCTGGTCAAGAGCTCAAATTTTTTATAAAACACATTTATTACATGAATAATCCCATATAACTTTCATTTTTTTTGATAAAATAGGGGAATTAACCTATGTTTTATCTTAGCAGAGGGTACTTCCCTAGGTGCATAAACTGGTAGGTTTGAGAAAAGGTGATAGATGGATAGACTAAGAGTTAGGTGAACATTGATAGGAGTTTTTTGAAGTGGGAATACATATAAATATACATGAGTAATACCTCAAAAAATGAGGGAACCCAAAAATATGGCCTAGGTGGATAAGTTTGCAAGCAAGCCTAAAAGGTAGGGTTTTGTTTTAATATCCAAATGAGAGGTCAGTGTTACTTTCAACCTTAGGTATGAATTATAAATAATTTTAAAATGTGTATGGGGTAATTAAATATGTTTAAAAACATCTACCTTGCAATAAAATCCATCATAAACTCATTTTGGGCTTTAAGGTGCAGACATGCCTACCAAGCATGACTAGGCCTAGAATACAAAAGTGGGGTCAAATTCATGTATGATTACTAAAATGGATTGGATCATGTTTATAGGGTTAATAAATATGTGTATGATCCATTGGTATGTCAGTTAAGCAAAAATAAATCCACTTTTAGGCTCAAGACAACCTCAGGCTTTTACAAATGGAAGAAACAAGCTCAAATAAGCACTTTGAGTGCTCATATCTCTCTTGATGCTTTACATAGGGACCTAGTAAAATTCACTAATATTTTGGAATATTTTTGAAAATTCAATGTGAAACCTTTATAAACAGAGCTTAAGAGGGTAAATAGGCCTAAACCCTTGCAAAACCCTTGCTAGTGACCCGATTGGAGAAATGAGGTTGGATGGATATTCAAATGAGATAGTTTTACCATGAATGTGCTTGAAAATTGAATAGGAATTCTTAAATATCCTTCCTATATTTTTTATTTTTAAGGAATTGTATGGATGGAGTAAAAAATAGGATATTTTTGACTATTTTGTGTGTTGTGAAAATTATAGGAGGTTTAAATAGATGACAATAAAATGGAAAGGAATATTAGGATTTAATATAACTCCTAATATCAATTTAATTCCTTGGAACAAATATTAAGTGCCTCAACTATCTACTTGATCTCATCTAGTCAAAACTAGCATAGTGACTAGGCTAGTGAGAAGGGTGGAAAAATTCAAGTGATCTAATTTTAAGGTCTGACTAATGCCTCTAAGCCCATGGAGGGTCTTGAAAGGTGTCATACACTCCCTCCCATGTATTTTAATGGAATACTTATGTCTTTTTAGAGGCCAAGTGTGAGGGGTGTGTGAAAATAAGTATCTGGAATACTTATTTTCTTAGACTACAGATGGTGATACCTCATTTTGGGAAGATTCTTGATGACCAGGACTGTAAATAATGCATGGAGAATGATGTTTGAAATCCATATCTATAATTCTAATTATCAAACCTTTACCTAGTTATTTTTGGTAATTTCAAAAATATGTGGATGATGAAGGTAGTTTTTAAAGCCAAAACAAGAAGTTTCATGCCAATTTTCATGAGTTTTATGCCTTGTATGGGCACTTGTAATCCTGGCCTTGCATGATCCATTCCAAACTCTCTTCCAATGCACAATTAACTCATTATATTAGCATGACAAGTGTCCTTATGACATTTGGACTTCTCCTTTCTCCTCTCTCAAGTTCTATAAGAACTAGCCATTTTGGCCTTTGTAACTTATGCTCCACTTGAGTATGGCTAAGCCCTGCTCATTTGCATACCATTTGATCAATAATAATACTTATTTTTACCTCTTCCATGACTTTTCATAGTGTTTTTTACTTATATTATTTATATTTCCTAGTGATGACTTGTTATTTCCTTAGCATTATTGTTTCATTCTCTCACCTATTTACAGTTGGAAAGCTTCTTCTTGTAGGGCATGTGAAGTGATTTAGGAAGTGTCAAGGTTGAGTGAGTTAGTATATTTACTAGTGTCATTCAATGCCTCTTTTCTATTCCTCTTAGCCTAGACATTCATCCATAACCTCATAATGTAATATTGATGTGAGAAGATGCAGATTGGAGAAGTGTATGTTTGGTTAGTCTCTTGGTGTCATGTGTAAAATGTTGCTAGTTGTAATTCATCAACTTATTTGGTGTATCAACTCCCTTAGGATAGTTTGATTTCAATTTTATCTCTCCCTTTTACCTCACAAATTCTAGGTGTAGTAGTGATCCAAAGTGGTACATCAAGAGAGCTATCCCTATCTAGAGATTAACCTCATTCATAAGCTACCCACAAGACTGAAGGTGTTTTAATTGTGCCACTTGGATGAGGAGAGCCAATACATCTCCTTAAAGGGTGAAAATCCAAGTGCCAATATTTCCTAGTGTAAATGCATATGAAGATGTGGTAGGCATAAACCAAACTCAAGTTTGAATTCATTTAGGACCAAAAGTAATTAGTATTATTATGTTTCCCAAGCATTCCTTCCAAGTGACCTTATTTTGCAAGTAATTTTGATCAAAACCAAGATGTTGAAAATGTGTTATATGGAAATTGTTTCTTTTATAGTGTTTTTTTTATCGGATCAATATGGTTATGTAAAAAAGAAGCAACACCCATGTATTATGTAATTGTTAAATCTTGTTGGTGTGGATGTTTTTTGAGTTGTTGTGAAGCTAATTCCTTTGTAGGATTCAAAAATATAATATTTTAGTCATCAATAAGATCTTGGATCTTGTGATTCAAGGTAAATAATATAGTCATAGAATATCCTAGTCCTTGATGATAATCACAATAAGCATTCACATCATATCTTTTGGGTAAAGGTCAACTCATATCAAACTTGATAGGATGAGGGAGAGATATAAGTTAGCACTCTAATAACTATAGTATTAATGAATTTATGGACTAAGGTAAACATGTGAATTACCTTTTTGATATTTTAGATAAGATAATATGCTTACCTTTTGTAATGGTATAGTTTTGCTTTTGTAACTTGTGTAGTAACTTGGTCATATTCATAATTGGATCTTTTAAGGTTTTATAAGTACAAGCCCTAGGTATTTAAGATTGAACATTCATATGTGTATCATCAAGGGATGTTGGAAGGGTTTTATAGTTACCCATTTTTTGGCATCTATCTTTAACTGAGTTGTCAAGGAGTGGGGATACTGGAAGGGTTTTATGATTACCTAGTTTTTGTAAAATAATATGATCCACCTTACCATTTGAAGAGGGGATAACATGAACCTAGTTATAGGGGTGACATTTGTCATCCTCATTTAGTTTTGAAATGGAAAAAATCCTCCTTATCCTTTTAAAATGATCTAAATATCAAAATAAGGACTGACTAGGAGAGGCAAACAAACTCTAACACATATTTTATGACATTCAAGGGTTAACAAAATAGAAAATTAAAAAACCATAAGTGACCTAGGGTTTTATGTTCAAAGATAAAGTTCACCAATTATTTAACCCTAAAATTAAATGTGAGGGTATGTATTTCAATTTAATCTTAGGTTTAATAATATAGAAATGAAATAGCCAAGGGTGAAAATTAGATCTATACCAAGCCAAGTAAATGCTAAACTCAAATATAAACATATACTAAAATTATTATTTGGACATAGTCTAGATATGGAAACTACAACTATTGTGTGTGCGTGTGTGTGTGTGTGTGTGTGTGTGTGTGTGTGTGTGTGTGTGTGTGTGTGTGTGTGTGTGTGTGTGTGTGTGTGTGTGTGTGTGTGTGTGTGTGTGTGTAACTTGTTCTAGTGATAATACAATTATAAATCTAGAACACAATGAAATTAGGTGGGAAGATAGTTCTAGAACATTTGTTATATTTTGGATTTGGTGCATCTATCTAATTAGATAGTTATGTCAGCCCTAGATGATTGTATTAGTGCTACTATCTAAGTCTAATGATAGTATCATGTATGAAATATTCATTAAAATAAGATGTGACCACCTATATGCTTTTAGGTTTGGCTTCACCTTCACTTTAGTGTATTCATATTTGGGTCATGGATAGTCACTCCTTGTGAAATGCTAAAACCCTAGCTTTCCATCTTTAATATGATATTGGGGAAAAAAAGGATAGTGGGAAAATTGTGTCAAGATGACCTCAATGACCCTACTATCAAATAATTCTACTTATATAGCCAATACTTTGAATAGGGCCTCAAATTGATGTAGTTATTCCCTACATGCTAGTTTGTGTGTGAATCATGTAATGTGTGTAAAGTAAATACAATAGTGACCTAGCTTGTAACTTGGAAAAATAGTCTCTTTGTCTACTCCTTTAGTACATCAAACTTGTATATGTTTTTTACCTATGATTGGTATGGAAATAAAGAAGCTTTTGATCAATTGAATGCTTGATAGAGTCCTTTTTGATAAGTGCCTTAGTCTCTTTGGTATTTTCTAGGTGAGGAATGAATGAGGGCTAATATTGTATTTATATAAATCCATTTGGAGTAATAACTCACATTAAATTACTTAGGCCCACCATTAGGATATGTTTTATTTGAAAATTAGATGACTTCAGGGTAGTGGACATTTGTGTTAGGGTAGGAAAATAACATCGATGCTACTATCTATCTCAAATGTTAGTGTTTAGAAAGTAGAAAAATAGGTACAAGATCATAACTTTTAGATGTGTAAGATAAGTATATTTTAAGCATTCTAGTACAGATAGAATATCTATGTCAACAATATAAGATTGGTCAGACTAAGAGATAGGCCAAAGGGCATAAGATAAAGCAAATGCAAGACTTATAGAAAAAAGAAAGTGTATAACTAGGAGGAAAAACTAAGGAATGAGTTTTTCAAGTGTACAATACTGAGGTAATACATAATCACAAAATATCATCTACATTTCCAAAACATGGCCCCATTAAATATAAAATAGTCATAAAATGTGAAATTCATGCTTCTATAGCTTGCTCACATTATAATTTGAATAGGTGAAACAATGTGGAATTCATGCCTCTATATCATGCCCCCATTAATATGTCCCCCATTTGAGGTAAGGGGAAGTAACAATTGGTATATACCTTACCTCACAATTATAATATAACCATGTAAGATGTGAATGTACCATGTATCATATAGAGGGAACGTATCTAGGTAGATATATCATGAAAGCGTGCAAAATGTGTGTTAGAGGTATAATTACTGAGAGGGGGGTGAATCAGTGAGCCCAAATAATCCAACTTTAATTATGATCCTTAAAAACACTTAATCAGTTACCAAAAGTATTCATGAAGTATACACATCATTCATATCAATGAGTAAGAGAGATAAAACAAGATCAATCACATAACACATGACATACATGGGAAACCTTGTTGGAGAATAAAACCCACTAAAACATGTAATTGGAATACTATCCTATAATAATAAGAACTAATTTAGACTATCTGAAATTGATCAAAGAAATATAATCTCTATTTAGTGAGACTACAATCCCATAAGGTGCTACTACACCTATCTAGCTGAGCTACAACAACTAGACTTTTAGCAAGTTTCACATTGCAAGGAGGCTAAAACCACCTTAGATGTTGAGCTACGATAACAACACCTATGAAAACATCCACCTTAGGACCGATATCTACAACACCTATTGATGAACCTCTACTTATGATCCATAAACTTAATCAATAATATGCTTACATATTTTACTTTTGCTTTATAATAATTTTATGAAAATAATTTAAAATTTTACTTAAAAAACAAAAATTTAATGGGAAGAAATCAATAAATTCAACTACATAATTCATAATGGAGTTTGACACAATGGCCTATGTCTCTAGGTCCTTTATCAACCGATATATTAAGAAAACACTTGAAAAATACTTACAAACATCTCAAAAATGAAATGTCTTCAACTAAGAATATATTCTTCGAGAAAAAATAACATGAGTTTCCTTTTGAAAATTTCCCTAATTTTACCTCTAACTCCCTCTACACAAGCTTCTTTGCTATAGCCTTTTAGTATTGGTTGCTAAGCTTATTTGATTGCTTTACAAATACAATGTCCTAGTTTTATATAGCCATTAAATCATAGAGCCCAAGTGGTTGGGCCTTATCCTTTTAATGGATAGATCATGGGTTTGAAACCCGACTTGGCATTTTACATGCTTAATAAAGCATGTGGGGATTTTATTTAATCCCACATTACTTGGGATATGAGTTGAGCTACCATTTTTGTAATTGTCCACTTCAAAGTGGATAATTCTAAGATATTGGAATTAATGTGACTTATTCCATCATGCCAAGTGGCATTTGGTTTGGTTGATTCCATGTTGATGTGCCAAAATTGAACCAACATGGGCTATGTTGGAAGGTTGATGACTTGGTAGGATAATGTGAATCTATTGGGATTTGACCTAGTCATGGTAATTGATCTTGTGTCATGGAATTTGGTTGGGAAGGTTATTGAACCATGATAATCTTAGAAGTTGGGGTAAAGTGGCTCCCATCTGTGCTTGGGCTCATTTCATTTGGGTTTAGTTGGGTTCTCCATCCCAAATCGGGTCACCATCCTAACTTGCCTTACTATCTAACTCGAGTTGTCAATAATATAACTAATGGAGAATATTGTTATGGCAAGCCACATGGTGGTTTGAGGACCCACCACATGGACCACTCACCACTTATTGATGTCCAAATGGATGTTCCATGCAAACTAATTTGTTTTACTTTCCTTACTTGATCTTCAATACATGATATCTTGTTCATACAGGCTCAAAATTGACCCATTCAAATTTCATCAAAGATCTCTCAATGAACTCTACACCATGATATTAATCAACCCATGATTTGATGAATTTTTTGTAGAGCATATATGGATCCACCTAGATCAATCTTCCCCACTAAGAAGGCTTTTTATTCTTAAAAATTTGGTACTAGACCTGGTACTCCATATGAGGATCTTTTCATGGCTCTACTGATGATGATCATTAAAGATATTTTGTTGGGTTTTTAGATCTGGAACTATGAAAATATTTCATGTCACTTTGTGTTATAATAATCACTATTTTACAATTACCCTCTTAGGGTCTTACATAAAAACATAATTTACAAACATTAACCTTCTTGGGTCTTTAAAAATCATGTAATGATTACAAGCATTTCCCATACTTTGGTCTTATGCATTTATAAACAATGCCTATTATCAAACATGCATACATATTGGCACATACTAAAATATATACATTAAAAATTACAACCTGTCTTCTGAGCTATTCACGATGCTTCTCATGATGGCATCTTCTTGTTTCCCTGTAATATTCCTATCTACAACATGAATAGAATAACACTGAAGGCATTGTTTACCTATAATGGTTATTACAGATGTGCTTGTACAAGATATTCTATCCCATCTTTTAAAATGTTATATTGATTTTCTTTTTTGGAAAAAGTTGCCTTTCTCAAAGACAAATATGGTTTACCTAGAATAATTCCAATAAATTGAAGTGAAACCACATCTAATTCAACTTCATTTACATAGTTGATGGTAGTTGTAAACCCTAGTTTACATGTTTTACTTACATGTATGTTATTACCATCATCTATCTTATCTAGAGAATAGGGTTGGATATGTGGCTTAGTTTCCAATAATAAGGTTTATACAACATCTTTTGAGATCATATTCTTTTGATAAATTTTTATCAAAGATAGCATCTATCTTAGAATTATTAACAATTATTCTTTTAAAGAAGTGTTGCTTACCTTTCTAGGGTGACAAACTTCTAACTGTCAACTTCTCATTGAATATCATCTCCCTTGCTAATGTTGTCTCTGGTTCAGACTGACAATACTCTATCTATCACTTGACTAAATTTACATTTAAAACCCTTGTCTTAGGTTGTTGACTTTTCCTATCTTCTTTAGACAACCTCATTTTAATAGTTTTATTAATCATCCTTTTAGGAATCTCTTGTGTATAATCAAAAAATACAAGAGTATTTCTTTTTTGCATACAATAATGAGTCATTTGAATATTCTTCATTCAATGTAACTGTTGTATCTATAGAGAGTGTTTTTTCTAGCTCTTTAGGGTTTTCTAGCTTGTTGATTGAGTAATCATTCAACTCAGCTTCTTGGGACATTTGTCCTTCACCTCCATATCCTAATCTTGTATGGTGTGGTCTCTTTGCCACTTAGATAGCTTAGACAATCCCTTGACCATTAATACCAAGGACTTTTCCTTTGAATCCCATTTTATCTAACAACTTAGAACCTATTCCTTTTTGTGTGATTTTCAAATGTATTAACCCATGAACTTGATAAATGTGTAGGGTTAGTATATTTAGTATCCTTAACATTTTAAATATAGCTAGAAGAGTTGATTTCATTATTTTCATCATTAGAATTTACATCAAAAGATACATTGATAATTGGAGCATTATTTACTTCTAGACTTACAACATCATTTTAATTGATATGACTAACAAGAGTATATGAATTAAAAGAATCACTACTATAAACATAATTTACCTTAATTGCTTAGATTATTTTGAACTAAACCTCATAGGTATGATTGTTCGTCAGTTGGATTTTGTCTCCTGATTCAATGTCTCTGGTGCTCTGAGATGTGAGATAATATTGACCCAAAGTGATCTCCTTAGCTTCTCCTATAACTATGCCAAGATCTACTTGATCAAAGAATAGCCCTCTAATGACAAAATATAGGATGTCATAATGAGTCACATTCCCACATATTATTCCATCAGTTCCTCCAAATGTCTTAGTGTAGGGTAATGGAAGAGACCCTATTTACAGACATTGCGTGAGACTTTTAGTAATATAACTAGCTTTAAAACTCCATTTAAAATAGAGCTGCATGAACTTTCCTTTAGTGATAGTAGTACAGTTCTACCTTTGAGTTTCCTCAAAGCATAACATAATTTTTGGCACTTTTTTTGGAAATAGTTAATGCATTAGAGACTCTAGAGTTTTTTGTGGATGTATTGTTGGTCAGGTTGATTGATGGCTGTTGGACATGATTGGTGCCTTGCCTCTCTCCTTGTTCCATCTTTTAAACCATAACATAGCTTGAATGAGATGTAGTATCCAACATTACTTGGTAATATGACCCCATTAAGCACAATGTCTATAAGTTTTTGAATCTCCATGCATCCTCTTGTTTGGTCAAAATTATTATTGTAATTCTACCTATAGAGAATCAATGCTCTATTAGAGCTTTTTGATTTGTTACTCTTGTCATTCCTCTGTCACTTGCTGATTTTGTTCTTGGAATTATAGGTATTGCATTATTGTAGTGATAATGATATTTAATAATAACTAAAATTGAGCCATCATTGGATCCATTTTTATATAGTAAATGAGTTTAGCTTAAATAATAAAATCACAAATTCACTTATAAACTTAGCTGTGAGACCAAACTTAACATATCAAAGCAATGTCTACATAGAAGTTAGCCCAGCACAATAACCACTCTGATACTAACCTGATCTGTAAAATTAAGAAATAATACGCTTATTTATTTTACTTTTGATTTAAAATAATTTTATGGAAATAATTTAAAATTTGACTTACAAAACAACAATTTAATGATAAGAAATCAAGATATTCAACTACATAATTGATAACAGAGTTTAGCATAATGCCCTGTGTCTTTGAGTCCTTTATTAGTTGATATATTAAGAAAACACTTGAAAAATAATCACAAAAATCTCAAAAATGAAATGTCTTCAACTAAAAATTTGTTCTTCATGAAAAAATAACATGTTTCCTTTCAGACTTTTTCCTAATTTTGCCTCTAACTCCCTCTACATAAGTTTATTTGCTATAGCCTTTTAGTATTAGTTGCTAAGCTTGTTCGATTGCTTTACAAATACAATGTCCTAAATTTATAAATCTATTAAATCCCATATCCCAAGTGGTTTGATCTTATCTTTTTAATGAATATATTGAGGGTTCAAAACCTGACTTGGCATTTTACATGCTTAATAAAGCATGTGGGTATTTGATTTAATCTCACATTGCTTGCGATATGAGTCGAGCTATTATTTTTGTAACCATCCACTTAAAAGTGGATAATGCCAAGGAAATAGTTTTAATATGACTTAATCCATTGTGATAAGTGGCATTTGGTTCAGTTGATGTACCAAAATAAAACCAACTCAGGGTATGTTGGGAGGTTGATGACTTGGTAGGATAATGTGAATCCATTGGGATTTGACCTAGCCATGGTAATTGATCTTGTGTCATGGAATTTGGTTGGGAAGGTTATTGAATAGTGATAATATTTTTATTTATGGTAAAGTGTCTCCCATCCATGCTCGGTCTTGTTTCATTTAGGTTTAGTTGGGTTCTCCATCCCAACTCAAGTTACTATCCCATTTCAGGTTACCATCCCTACTTGCCTTGCTATCCAACTTGAGTTGTCAATAATATAGATAATGGAGAAACTTTTTGTGGTAATAAATGTGGTGGAAATCCACATGGTGGATTAAGGACCCACCATATGGACCATTCTCTACTCACCACTTGTCGATGTCCAACTAAATGTTCCATCTAAACCATGGTTTTACTTGCCCAGTTTGATCTTTGATGTGCGATATCTTGCACATCTAAGCTCAAAATTAACTCATTAAAATTTGACAAAAATTATCTTAATGATATATATTCTATGACATTGATAAACCTATTATTTTATGACTTCTTTTACAGAGTGTATATGGATCCACCTAGATCAACTTATCACTCTTCACCTTTGCTAACACTCAATCTACGAGAGCATTATTCTACCATCAAAATTATGACCTAAAGGTCATATAAATAGTCCTAAATATATTATACTCTTCAAATAATTCATATTTCACTCTACCCCTCCATTTCTCCATAATTCACACGCACAAGCCTCTCTCAAATCTCTCCCAAGTCTCTCTCTTAAAGTCTAAAAACCATGATCTTTAGTTCCACTATTTATAGAGCATACTTGATAATCAACACCTTGGTCAACCATTATGCATGAATTATCCCTTAATACATATATAATGTGAATACATAGCTCAATAAAATCTTCATAGGTTGGTCATCACATCTATGGGTTACCCTTAAGTAGCTACACCTTTTAATAAGGCCCTTGTAGCTCTTATAGGTCTCATGGAGACCTATTCACCCATTTAGCACATCATCAAGAAAGATAATAAGATAAGACAAATTTAAATTACATGGCTACACTCCTTATGTCCCCTTTGACATCTTAAAGTACTCACAGTCACCAAAAAACTCTTTTGCTAAAGCACAATTTACTCAAACAACATTCTGTGCACACAGTCAATATGAACGAACACACAATCACCTTATAACCCATTGTTCATAATATATGCAATTTTTCAAACCTAAAAAATGCACACAAAGCATCCTAATGGAGTATAAAATACTCCCTAATATCCAGTTCAATAAGATGCATCTAAATAATATCTATATAAGCTCAATTATCCTTCTTGGGTCACTTGCAGAACATAGGCGAGCACATAATCATCTTTAGATCACCATAGATTTGAATATGCACACTACCAAATATTCAAATTAGGTTCATTATATGTGGCATGGATTATTATTCATATTTTATATTTACATTATGATAATTTTGTTTTGGATCAAAATTTATAGTCTAAATCCTATAGACTAGTTTTACCCTTTGTTAAATTCAAATATTCAAATGCCAATGGTCATAATTAAACCTCAACCACTTGCCTTCATCTTGTGCTCTCACTTAGATTAAGATAATAATTCACCATTAATATTCTTAGAATCTTATATCTCTTTAAATTCTATGTGGGCCATTAAACATTGAGCATGTTGACCATTCAAATTACCACACACCATAGATCTTCAACTATATGATCACACACTCACTGTTGATCTTTATCCTTTACCTTTGCTCAATTTTTAAATAACATGCACTTATTACCATCTCAATATTTATAGACATCTTGGAGAAAATGTGCTCCATTGATCTCCTTGAGACTTGCTTGAACTTTACCTCTTGCATATTTGACCAAGTATGGGGATCATTGAAATATGCTTGGAAGGGCAACTTTACATAGTCATAACTTTTACCTTTCTCACTCGCATGTTCTCAAATTTAGACCAAATGATATCCTCAAATAGTAAAAACTAACCATGTGAAAAAAATAATCTTATAACCCTCATATTAGTGAGATATATCACCATTAAAATTCCTTCTCAAAATATTCTGTCATAAAGCCAACTATGCTTAGAACTTGCATGTGAGGCCAACTTTGCTCTTGTATAACTTTCATTTTGCTTAGTCACATAACCTTAAATTTGAAACATAATAACTAGGAATAAAAATATATAAAAGAATATTATCACCTTATCTTGAAACATCTACACATGTGAGATATTCCACCATCAAACTACTTACTCAACTCTTTCTTGCCTTATGCAAATTTGGCTAAATATGGGAAAATACTATCAAAATGCATGGGAACCCAACTTTGTACTTGCATATATTTTGACACTCTTAGGATCATGACCTAATATTTAGAAAATAATAACTAGGGAATAATGTGATCATAACCATATGAACAACTCGCCCTGACTCATCCACATATGGTAATGGTAACATCATCAAACTACTTACTCATATTTTCTACCACTGGACCCAGAGTGTCTAGATGAAAACTATGATCAATTAGATGAAATACACTTATGCACACAAACAATCAAAGATTATAAAACATATTAAGTAACTATTTAAAATCCTTAATACTCCATACTCATCCCTACACATCTCCAACCATGACAAAATAGAAGATCAACCAGTCATACTTCAAACATACTAAGACAAACACATTACACACTTTGTCATTATCACATAGTCCATCAAGGCACTTCATCCACTCACCAAGACACCTCCATGACATCACCATGACATCATTGATAGCTCTTCAACAATGTGATCACATCAAGGCCTAAGATGCATGATATAGATCATGGAAACATCTAGAGAGTAACAGTACAATCTCAACTAAAAACCAATCACACACACAAGAGCACTCAAATCAATTCAAAATACAATGGTTTAATGACACCTAAAACAAGGGGCATGTTCAAATACCACATAATGTAAAGGACATGACCTAGTTAAATGTCCACAAAATCAATAATGACATATTCAAGCATCCAGACAATAAACAATGACATATTAAAATATCAAAGAGATAAACAAAGGCATGGGGACCACATAAAATATTACATATTCAAATACTGAAAAAATAAATACAATAACAAGGAAAGATACTTAAGTAAGCACATGAATAGAAGCATAAGTAACCAACATAAACATAACATACTAGTCCATGGATCATATGTATTTGAAAAATCATTAAGTACATAAAATATCAAGTACATTAAAGAAGATATAAGCATGGATAAAGCCATGTGTAATTACATAATCTCAAACATGATAATGTAAAAATTACCATAGAATGATATAACATGGATGTATTGTGATCAAAGAAATAGATGCACCTAATGTTCACATGACATTAGTAGAAGAAAGGCCTAACATCCAAAAGTGCATGGATCATGTATCTGTGTATGCATGTATCACACTCAAAATATGCATGAAACACATGTATATATAAATAAATGATATGATATCCACTAACATGGAACTAACAACATAGATTCCACAGAGCTAATAAAACATGTAAATGCAAAAAATACTTCTAGATTTTTTATTTTTTTATAGAATATGTGGATATTTTATAAGCTACCAAATGATCTCAAGAGGAGAATGAGAATCATCGATGAGTGGTATATGAATAAGATTTCCCAAGCTAAATGTGTCATAAATGTGCATAACATTATCAAAGAGTGTATCATGTTCTTTTAGTAAATTTGTGCTTGGTAGTTTTAGTTTGCACTTATCTACATCTAGTTTCTCATTTGCAAGTGATGGATTCATTTGATAGGTAGAAGGTCCTATAGGTATGAATAGGTTATGTAGTATATTACCAAATAGATCAAAACATAGTTTGTTGAATTATTATTTTTTAATTTGTTTACCATTTATATGAGATATGAATTTGTCCTAATTTTAGGAAGATCTTGTAGTTTCCTCCTTTATATCCACATTTAGAAATTAGATTTGTCAAGTGTCTCTTGATTTTTTACTTCCTTTGTTAGAAATCTTGGTTTAAATATTTGATATTCCCATTGATCTTTTTGTGAAGTTATATTTTTTATTTTATTCTTTGACATTTTATCATTTACAAGTTCTTGTTCTTTGAAAAAATGTATCTTTGAATGATTTACATTAGTATCATCAATATGTACGAAGCCTTCATGGTCATTATGATCAGATGTAAATATATGATGAGTGATGCCTTGGGAATGTTTTCCCAATCCTTGACCATGATAACCAAGGTATTGTAAATATTTCTTTCCAAAACCATAAAGTTTGAAAAATTGAGTATCATTATTAAAAGGTAAATTTATATCCTTTTCTTGATTTGATTTTTATTTTTGAACCTTTTCTTACTCTAAGTTTGATATTTTCAACTATTTTTAGTTTAACTTTTTCTTTGGTACCCACATTTTTTATTTTGGTAGTTGTGGTTTGGGAGAGGTAATCATAATGTCAGTGGTGTTCTTGGTTGATGTATCAATGATATGATCACCACTACCTTTGGGGCTTTGTATTTTATTATTTAATGCACTAAAACAATATTTATGATGCCCATAAATTCTATGATATGCACAATAGTATTTTAATTTCTTGATAGGATGTGGATGAGGTAATTTTATCTCTTTGCATCTAATAATTTATCTTATGATGTCACTTGGAATCTTAGTAGCCTTTAGTATAATATTTGAATCACTTGTTCTAGATATATTCTATTTTAAGTTTTGTATTTGGATAGAAAACCTTGTTTGGCACAACATTGGTAGATGAAGATGCAACACGTGATTAACAATACCATGTGTTGGATTATGTAGGTATGCAATATGATTTTTTAACTCTTTTATTACCTAGCTCATACTGGTGATTTGATATTTTAGGGATTCACAAGCACAAAACCTAGGCAAATCTGATTAAATATGTAGGTATATACCATCTACCTTGCCCCTTAAAGGAGTGATAACATGGACTTGTTAGAGGGATGGTAACTATTACCATCCTTAGGGTTAGAAGGAAGACTAAGTTCATTTTTAGCCATATGAAACATGATTTTAGGAAAATAAATGTTGATTTTTGAAATATATTATAAAAATTTAGAGATTAGAAAAGAAAAAAAGACCATAGACCACACTAAGAGTTGCATGGAAATACATAGAGCTAGGGTTCTCAAAATGTTTAACCCTAAAATATAGATTGGGGAATCTAGGTTTAAAGGGGTCTTTGAAATAGCCTAGGGCACAAAAATGGTAGACTATCTCTAAAGTAGGCCAATTAATTACAAAAACTTAGATAAAACATCTACTGAATTTATTATGCTAAAATTTGTTAAAAATAAAAAAGTACAACTATGATAGATATTATAATGATAATGAAAATAATACACTTATTTGGTTATGATACTAACACATTTAGATCTAGAACATATATGAAGTAGACTCAAAAAGGATTCTAGATAAATTGCCAGATTTTATAAAAATGCCCTCTATAACTATGGACATGTGTTGACTTGGGATGATTATGTCGACATTATTATATAAGTTAGACATAGGTGTCTAGTATGAAATACCTACTGAAACTATATTTTACCACCTATAATATTCTAAGTTTTATGTCACCTTCACTCTAGTGTGCTCAAATCTAGAACATGAGTTATCAATCCTTATCAAATAGTAAAACTTTGGTTCTTCATATTCATAGTAGTTGTGGGAAAAATGGGTTAGTGGGATCATAGTGTTAATCTAACCCCAAATACCTCTATGCTAATAAGTATTGCTTACATAGAAACTACTGTGAAGAGTGCCTCAAACTGATGTAGCTTTCCCCTAGTATGTTAGCTTATGTGTGCATAAGGGTAAAATATGTGGAAAATAAGAATAATAGTGACATAATTTGTAAATTGAAAAATATAACTCATGACATGATCCTTTAGTACTTCAAACCTATAAAACAATAGTGATCTAACTTGTAAATTGGAAAATCTAACTCATGACATGATCCTTCAGTACTTTAGACCTATGATAAGGGTGAAATATGTGGAAATAAAGTATAATAGTGACCTAAATTGTAAATTGAAAAATATAACTCATGACATGACTAATATGGAAATATGAGAGAATAGGGAATCTTTGCTCACTTGAATGATTTTTTATTGACTTATGAGATGGTGTGATATTGTTAGGTCTTTGCTAGGTGAGGAATGATTTATGATTGATCTTATATTTATATGAATCCCTTTGGAGAAAATATCACATTAAAACACTCAAGCCAAATATAGGAATATGATAAATTTATAAATTGAATAACTATAGGGCACTATTAACTTGTGTTGGGTCAGGACACTTGCTTTGACATAGGTGTTAGATTGGAACACAACTGTGTAGGAAGTAGACAAATAGATATATGTCCAAAAATTGTAGATATGAAAGATAAGTAGGTTTAAAACATTATAGGAAATATAGAAAGCTTGTGTCATTAGAATGACATTGGTTATGTTAAAAGATAAACCATTAGAACAAAGAGATAACAAATGCAAACCTTTTAGTAGTTATAAAAGGTCTATAATTGATAAGAACAACCAAGATATATATTTTTCAAGTGTAAAAGACTAAAGTGATATATAATTAATAAATAGTGTCTATAAGAGGACATATCATCTGTCAGCTTTCACTATGGGTTAAAAAAAAGGAGATAAAAAATAAAAATTGAGAAAAAATAAAGATAAGTCGAATATGCAAAGGATGTGATGATATGATGCCCTAAATAAGAAAAATTGAGAGAGAATCACTAATTACAACTTGAAGGTTTAAATAATATTCATAATTTATTGATTCTACTAACTAACTGAGTAATAATTTATATTAAATATGTCTTAAAAAACCATAATCAAGCTTTGATAAGATACATTTGATATGTAGTAATAACCTTGAGGTGAAAATGGATACTAGGCTCCAAAAGCATTTAGGTGATTCTATTGTAACTTTTTACTTTATCTCATAGATCTCACATGTTGTCTTGTGAATGTAAGAACACACTGTTTATATTTATATTTATAGACATGTAAGGCTTTCATAGTTCATACTGTGGGCAAAAAATATTTTCAAGATAAAAATTTTGAAATGTTTTTTATCTACATTTCGAATAACCAACTGTAATCCATCATCCATATGAAAAATGTATATTTATTTTGTTTCTAATGTATAATATTCCTATTTTCATTGACCACATGTGTAAGAAAATATGACATTCATTATGGCATGTAAGAAATATTAATTTTGTTTTTTCCCTTTAGATTATTAGGGTTAGAGACACTAGACCCATATTTGACTTTTAAGGGGATTATGGAATGTAAAACCTTAGTTTGTTAAATTGATGGAATATTAAACCAGAGAATATATACAGCAATAAATATAACCACTGATTTATGAAACAATTGATTTATTTGATTATTCCATAAATAAAAATGAACTATAAAAATAAGTACTTAGCTATAAATCAATTGAGATGAATGAACAACAGGTTGAAACTTGGAACATGAGTTGTGCAGAGTGTAATGAGTAGGAATTTGGAGTCAGAAATCCTCCTAGATAGAAATGTGGTTCTATGGATAGTAGTATCATTAGAAGCATGGTAGTGTCCTCTTATAAAAGGGTCAATGAACTTATGGGTATACCCTTTGATGGACCTGAGATACTTGTGCCTATGAAAATGAATGTTGGTTCACTACATGTAACCTATTTTGACTAATTTATATGCAAAACCCTAGGCCTCCATGTTTGTTCAGATATTTAAGAATCATAAGTAGAAGATAGTGGCATTAGTAGTGATGAGCTCAGAATATGGTTCATTATTGACATGTTATCTCCCTCAATTCATCTCTCGAAGGATATTATCTTATGCAAATCATAGATTGTTAGAAAGCTATTACATAGAAAATAGATACTTGTCTTGTTTATATTGAACCAAAGACTAAACCTTTACTTTATCATTAATGTCTAATACATAGCATGTTTTAGTGACTTTTTGTTGTGAAAAATGCTTAGGAAGAAGACACAGGTGATGTATATTAAAAGTTCAATTTTGATCTCCATCCAATGGAACTTGGACTCTGCAGGCTTGTTTCTATAGACTCTATAGGCTTGTTTCTATAGACTCTGTAGGTTTTTTCTATGGACTCTATAGGCTTGTTTCTACAAACTCCATAGGCTTGTTTCTATGAACTTTGTAGGCTCATTCCTACTGACTCTATAGGGTCAATTTTAAGAATTTTGTAAGGATGAAGATACAAATAGGGAAGCTGGCAACTAGATAAGATAAGAGAGAATTATTCTAGTTGGAGTCAAATAAGGAAAATAACCACCTACTATTTTGTAGGATTTGATTTTGATAAAATTATATATAATTGGATCTTAGGACTATTATAAGATAGTATATTTATTTCATTAGAATAATTGGATCTCTTGCAAATCCAATCTCCTATCTTTGGATGAATGGATTGACCAAAGAATCCTATTTCTTTGCATCCTATTTTGAGTTGATTATATTAGTATAAAATGTAAGACTTTCATCATTGAAAGAGATTAGATAGTATAGAATAGAGGGAAGATTTGTACAAGCATATAGGTTTTAGATAGATTATAATCATTTCAGTTTTATGAATTATCACTTCAATTTCTAGCATTGATTAATCTTTGTTCCTGAGTCAGAGAGGAGAAAGGGCCCGCTCTCCTTGGAATCAGGAATTGTGTATAGTATTTGTGTTATGTTACATTAACTATTTAAATAATTAGAATCTTGCTACTATTTTCATTTATTCATAAAAATATCAAAACAAATTCATAGTTTAAAATGCATTTCCTTGTTTCAAAGTCATTTCTTTTCTAAGCAAAGTGTGTTTTATTTTACATCAAACGTGTGAAGCAAATTTCCTTTTTTTAGTTAGGAGTGTAATTTTACTTTCCATGCAAGAAAAAGAGTGGATTTATTTGATTTATTATTTTTTAGAAAAAGAGTGAATTAAGTAGTTTAGGACACATTTCTTTCTTTAGTCAAAGTTAGAATAAGACCATCAAACACCCCCATAAGCAGACTTCTAGATCTACCATCCTTTACCTTACTAAAGATAGCTTTGGACACTAGTGTTGGTTGATAAGAAATCAATTGAATATTGATTAAATGAGGAGTTAAATGACACTCATCATTTTTGGCACCATTGCTAAGGAAAACAAGGTGTTAGTAAGGTAATAATTATTGGTCTAGAGTAAAAAAACACAAAAATTGTAAAACCCATAAATAGTCAATAAATTGATGTACCATGCTAGAGACTCTAAAAGATGAATCATCCCAAAATTTACACCAAGAACATAAGTTAAAACTCCTTCAATATCTCTCAGTAGTGAACCAAAAGTTATGAGTGAAACCTATCCGCAAGAATCTTTAGAAACTTGGATAGAAACTAGGCCACTGCCACAAGCAAGCCCCATAGGACAAATTCCTTAGGATCAATATCTTATAGGAAGACATTATTTAGAGATTGACAAAGACTTAGAAGAAGCATTTCAAAGATCCATAGTTGAAGATAATTCTAAGAAATTTGAACAACCTATAACTGATCCCATAAATATTCAGTGGGAAGATCATCCTAGCTTTGAAATATCATCAGAAGAAAATACGGCTCTCCAACAAAATAAACAACTTGCACAAGTAGGAAGGAATTTTTTCTTTCCTATTATTATAGATCCTAATGATCAAACCCCCATGCAAAATATTTCACCATCTAATCTACCAAATTTTTGTGGAAGATCTACAAAATATCTTGATCAATTCTTATTTGAGTTTAAGGTGCTATGTCAAACCTATGATTGCACAACAAATAACTAGAAATTAAAACTATTTCCCTCTACACTTAAAGATGCAGATATGAGATGGTTCATTGGTTTACCTAGTGATTCTATTAGAACATGGGATGACATGGAGACATAATTATTGAACAAATACCAAGATTACTGCTGAGTACTAGAAAGAAAAGAGGATTTATTCAAAATCAAATAAAATGAGGATGAATCTTTAGAGGATTATTTAGATAGATTCATGTTCACTCATAAAAGAAGCAATTATACACTCACTGAAGAAGTTTGTAAATTGGTTTTCTTAAAAGCGTTGGACAAAGATACTAGAGATGCCTTAAATCTGATGGGAGGAGGAGATATAAAAAAGTTGGCTTTCGATCAGATTTTTGAGCTTTGTACCAACTACTCTCGAATAAAACCTGGAATTAGGAAAGGAAGATTTGGAAAATCTAATGAAGTGGGTTATGTAATGGAATTTTTTTATAATCTAAAGATAGATATCTTGGTTACACTAAATATTACTTTAGATGGCCTTTAAGCTAAGGCAAATGCAACAGAACCCTTATCAATCTACTGTCCTAAGTGTAGATAGAAACATGCCCTTAGAGACTGACCCCTAGATAAAACCAATGTTTCATCATGTGGGATCTATAATGCAATAGATCGTGATACCAAACATTTCACCCTTCTTCCAGTCCTAAAGAATCAAATGAAAACATAAGTCCAGTCCACTGAATAATTAAATTATATCTATAGACAAAACTTTACCCCATAAAACTAGGCTCAAGGACAATTTAATGCAAGAAACCTAGTTAATCTATGGATGGCACCATGGAATTTTTTAGTTCCTTCACCTTTTTGGAATCAACCCCAAATTCCATCAATCCAAAATCCATGGGCAAGACAAGATTGGATGCCAACACCCCCATGGATGGTACCACAACCACAATAATACTAAGTACCACAACAACACTGGATGCCTCAGCTATATCAATAATTGAATCAAAAGTGAAACCCATAACAATAATTAACCCAACCAAGAAGACAACTTCAACAACAAACTATAATTCCACCCCCAGTTATTCAACAAGGACAAATCAATCAACCCTCAATACCTACACAACCAATAGCAAATCAAAAAAATAAACAACCAACACCTATTTATGTTAATGAACAAGAAGAGACAATGGATGTTGGAGCTATTGAGTGTTCAGACATACATTTAAGATCATAAAAAACTATACAAAAACCTCCAGTTCTCATTTTTGAGATACCTGATGAAAAAGAAAAAATAGACTCATCTTAATTAAACACTAAAAAATCCAAAATCAAAATGAGCCCTAAAGCCAACAAAGAAAACACTACTACACTAGTAGTTTCTTTTCCTAAAAGATTAAAAGAAATGGATATTGTTGACCATTTTGGTCCTATAGGCAAAAAATTGATCTCCTTCTTTCCCTGTTGTCCTGAGCCATCAACATTGGATGTATCTCCCTTACTACAAATGCCCCATTTCCCTTGTAATAACCCTGTTCTTATGAAAAATTAAAATATCTAAGACCTATAGGTTCTCAGATTGGTATGGGGCTTATTTCACTTTGGAAAATTACCTTGAATAAGCCTTTTGGAAAAAGGATGAGCTAATTCAAAGAACACAAGTCTTTTTACAAAGCTCCAAAGACAAAGTACTCTTATGGAGGGTAGGCAGGTGACCAATTAGATATTTTAGTGGGCTCCAAAGGGCAAATTGGGCCCTAAGTGCCCTTGCAGAGGGTAGGGAACACTTGTAAAGGGATTGAAGAAGGCCGAAAGGTAATTTTTTCTTTAGAGAAAGACCAAGGCAAATGAAAAAGATTTCCTTTGGACTTTCTATCTGAAGGAAATCCAAAGGAAAAGACAAAGGATTCCTTTAGACTTAAATATGAAGTAAATCCAAGGAAGAATCAATGGATGAATTCCTTCAGATAAAATGCCTAAAGGAATTCCTTTAGACATTTTGTCTAAAGAAATTCACAAGGAAGAAATGAGACAAAATTCCTTCAGACAAAAGTTTAAAGGAATTCCTTTGGACTTTTGTTTGAAGGAATTTCAAAGGAAAAAGACTAAAATAAAGGGTGTCAAATTTTAAGGAAAGACTTCCTCCAGGAAAAATGTCCAAAGGAATTCCTTCAGGCATTTTGTTCGAAGGAATTGGAAAACCAAGGGAGCCCAAAGGGCAAGTGCCCTTAAGAGGGACTCCCAACAACCCAAAAGGGGACCTTTTCCAAGATCCAAAGGGATACCTTCCCTTTGGGAGGGTTCAAATACAAAAGGCTGAAGGAATACAAAAGGCCAAAGGAATGCAAAAAGCTGAAGGAATTTCCAAAGGGGTGATGGGGCTGAGAACATCAACTTCAACATAGTGAACTAGCTATTGGAGTTCAAATGTCTGGTGATGGGAGCATAAATGTCAAAATTAAGGTAGAAAAATAGTTGTTGGTTTTTTAATAGTAATAGACCTGTAGACATCAAATTGGATGGGATGCATCAGTCATTAAAAGGAGATAAAAAATAGTAAGGAAAAGGGGAACAAAATAGAGAATCCATAACACGGCCATACACACATACGAGAACATTTGAAATGTTCCAAAAGATGCACCCAACCAAGCATAGACATAAATAAGATCAGCCTAGGTGGCAAAATAAGGTGTTAGTAGGAGAAGTTATTTTTATAGATGAAATAGTCTCCACCAAGTGGTCATCAAAGAGTGAAAGCATTCAATGGCGTGGCCTATTTTTTTTGTTTGAGTATGGATAAGCAGATAGTCACATAAGTTTCATAAAGAGGGGGAGCCTTGCCTTTCAAATGATCAAGCAAACCATGATTTTGTAAAGACATTTAATATGATTTAAATGCAAAAGTCAAGACTTGTGACTACCCCAGCATGGTTCCTTCACCAAACTTCCACTTTTCAACATATTTAATGCAGCATGGGCCACTTGTTCTGAAAGGCGCCATAGTTTTTTTTCATGCTATATATTTTAACCTCTCAAGGAGAGAAGAATATCTCTCATTTTGTAAGGTGAAGCCCTGCCAAAATTCACCTTTGATCAATAATAACGTGTTTTACCTCTATCTGACTCATTATGCTTTTGAGTGTGTCTGTGTATCAATTCTATGTTTAGTCATTTTAGCTTGATGCTTTCACAAATTGACACCAATACACCTAGTGTAGATAAAGCACCATTTCTGTAGGTTAATAAGAAGTGCTACATCTAGAGCACAGAGATAGAAAAGGGTTATAAGATAGTGTGTTTTCTATAGTGCCTGTAGTAAGTTCATTTTTTATGTGTCTTCATTAAGCCCATTCTTAAAGCTCCCTACTGTCTAGTCTTTTCACTAGATAAAGTGTATGTCCACCCTCTTCTAGTGTAAAGTGTGAATAAATGAGTAGATCAAAATCATTTGGTGCATCACCACTTAGGTTAGTTTCTATTTTGGTTGTATCTTTCTCCCTTTTCACCCTCTCATTATTAGCAGTAGTAGTAAAAGACTTTAGAGATGCATCAAAGGGAGCTAACCCTAATCTAGAGATTCTCCCCTCAATTTTGCCACACCCACGATAAGAGGGGAGTATCCATTATGCCATGTGGAAGAGAGAATCTTAGCCTTCTTTTAAGGGTGAAATCCATAGCATTAACAATTTTTGACATGCCTAGTGGGACCAATTTTAATACTCAAAAAAATTGAGAGATTGATGTTGGTCTTGTTACAGTAAAAATGAACCACTAATCTAGCATTTAGCGACTCCATTTTCAAGAACATCCATCTCTGAGAAGAGATCAGTCTGACATTCCATGCCTAAGGTCACCATAAGATCTTCTACTAAGGGTGTCCCTTTCAAATTCATTGAGCTCCCATTAAACTTAGTAAGGTGACTGATGTTTGCAAGAACTCATCCCTATACAACAAGTCATTTTCCAAGACCTACTATAAAATATAGTTATGAAAGAAGACCCTAGTAGAACCCTATTATCACCATGGCTTTATCTTTCAGAGCCTTTCATGGTCAAAGCTCATTAAACCTTCTACATTATGACTAAATCCTAGGGATAGCCCTTAAGAGTGTTCCTCTTTTTAAAGGGGAAGGGCCTATTACTACCATTGAGCAAATCATAAATATTTCCAACCTCTGTAATATTCACAATGCCACTAAAGAGAATATTGTTATCAGGTTGCTAGCATTATCTTTTAAGGGTAAGGTCTTGGATTGGTATGGGACTTTGCCTATGAATTCAGTTGACACATGGAACAAATTAGGGACTCTCTTGATGAATAGATTTGGGGAGAAGAGTGATCACCTCTCTCTTGCTGAGCAACTAACTACCATGTAAAGATCTCCCCATGAGTTGACATTACTATCATAATATAGTCCATACAAGGACAAGTGCTACCAACTACCTATGAAATATCCATAACTACTAAAAATTGCCTGGTGCAAGTAGGAAAGATATCCCCTAGACCTCATATGCCACTCTTTCCTAAATTACCACCTCTAGTTCAGACTATTATACCCACCTTAGTGCTTCTATCTAGCATAGAAAAGCTGATTGCTACTTCACCCAATGACCTTCATGAAGTTAAGATCTTGTTGTAAAGCATGACCAACAAATTAGTGGCTCTTAAAAGGTAATGAGTTCAAAACTATCGACCAAATTAGGGATACTAGTAGTTCAAATAAGCAAGTAGACTCCCTTTTCAAAATTATAATCAAGGATAATGTTAGTTTACACAAGCTAGACCTTATCAAGGGTATAATCCAATCACTCCATCATCCAAGGCTCTTATGCCCACTCAAAATAATCTAGTATAGGAACAACCTAATTTCTCACCCCTAAGATATAGTCAAGAACATGGTACTTACACACATGAGATGCTGAGTCAATATATGAATGCATAAAACAATCAGGTATCTACATAATTCAAAAGCTTTGAGGCATTAGTAGAACCTGGCATGGATAGTAGACAGGCTTAGTCTGATTTCAGTCTTATGAATCATTTCAAAGGTGAATTTTATGTAGTCAACTATGTGGGTAGTATGAGTAACCAAGGTGATTATATTGTAGGCAACACTAGGTCCAACAAAAGAGCTATAGAGGAAGCTCAAGAATCTACCCAAATGTTTGTATCATCTTTGCATTACAAGAGAACCAAAAATCTCAAAATTATAGGCCGTCAGTTGCACCCTCAGCTCCTTAGCTTTTGCCTTAGGCTGTAAGCACCCCCAAAGAAAATTTGGAAGGAAAAAAGCCTCAGATCAATGTGGTAGACCAGATGAAGAAGCTACGCATGAATATCTCTTTGCGGGATTCATTGGCAGTGTTGAGACAAGAGGACATATTCCAGAAGGAGTTACACAAGCTATATGAACTAGCTATCCCAATAAGGGTTGATAATGTTTTGATCATGAATGGGCACCCTTCCATGGCAGGCCAAATAAAGAAAGATGAAAAGTCCCCCCTTTCTATCTATCCTTAGTCATATGATATTTTTTGGTACATAATTATATTACTGACTGTGGGGTAATCACCTTGTAATACCAAAATGTATAGTAGATAAGCTGGGACTCTAATATATAAATAAATGACTAGGGGAGTTTTGCAGTTAGATGGATCACCATCTAAGATAGTAGGAGTGGTGAGAGGCTTAAACTTTATGCTCCATGCCTATCCAACTTTCTTAGTTCCCCATGATGTGGTGGTGGTGGATGTTCCTCCCTAATTTGCCACTTACCTGTCTAGGGATTTCACATCCAAAATAGGCAGGTTCCAAGAAATAAATTGGTCTTACATGGTTTTTAGAACCAAATATGAGACTAAGGTTAAGATTGAGTCAGAGCCAATCCATAGAGATCATTTAGAGCTATACTCACTCAAAGTGTTGAATGTCAGCTATGCCATTATTGATGAAGAAGAATTCCAAGTGGATCAATCTCTGACCTCTTCTCTTGAAAATGTTGTTGACCTGCTCTTAGATGAATAGAGAAGTAAAAATTTTGAACATGACCCATACAAATTCATAGAAGAGGTAGGTCTTGGAATATATTTCATGTATGAGAGGGTACTCTTCTACCCAATTTGATGAAAGTAAACCAAAAGATCTCAGGGTTATGGTAGCTTTTGTATGATGGCTCAAGAAGCAAATTGGGAGTTGGTTGTGGAGTAGTATTAATTTCCCCCTCACAAGAGAAATACTTTTAAACTTTTAGATTTCAATTTTGTTGCACTTACAATGTTAAAGAGTATGAATCTCTCATCCATGGTTTTGAGTGGGCAAGGAAAAGAGGAATTAAAGAGTTGTAGGTTTTTGGGGATAATGAGTTGATTATAAATTGGGTGAGAGGCTAAAATTTGACAAAGAATTCCTTACTTAAGTCTTACAAGCACAGGGTGTGGGACTTAGTGGAGAGTTTCCTTTCTTTAAATGTTACTTCCATTCCAAGAGAGTAGAATAAACAAGCTAATAGACTAGCAGTAGTTGGTGCTCAGTTTGACATCCCTAAGGAGATAGGTTGAGATAGCAGTCCACACTATTTAAATGTAGTAATTAGACCCTCCATGCCTAATAACATCACCAACTAGTAGGTGTTAAATAGTGATAAGTAGATAATACTCTTCTTGTAAGAGGAGGCTGAGTTTACCTCTAGAAATCAAGCCAAGCTACAACAACAGTATGGCAGTTAGATTATTTAGCTAAAGAATAACAAACTTCCCAAAGGCTTGGTCACTCTTAAAAGTATATTCAATGAGGATGACCAATTGAAAAATGACAAAGAAAGCATCAAAACTAAGAAAGAGAACTACAAAAAGGTTGAGATATTCAAATATAGGTTGCTTACACTTGGGAAAGTATGTACAGATCATGACAAGTAGGTTTTCATCTTGTTGTGCTAAGAATTTGCCAATGTCTTCGCTTGGGAGTACAATGAATTGAGGGGTTTTGACCCAAGTTTGGCCCAACATAACATTGAGTTGGAGGAAGGTGCCAAGCCCATAAAATAGAAAAAAAGGCCTATCAACTCAAAGATTAAGCCTCTCATGCAGAAGGAACTCACCAAGTTGATTGAGTCTAGGATCATATTTCTAATCAAACACTCTTATTGGTTAGCTAGTCTAGTCCCTATCAGAAAAAAGAATGGGGAGATCAGATTATGTATACATTTTAAATACCTCAATATCATTGAAATACCACTGTGCTCTCCCAAGTATGGAGTATATCCTCTAAATGGTGACAAGAAATGAACATTTCTCCCTCCTGGATGGGTATTTAGGGTACGATCAAATGTTAGTGCAAGACTGTGATCAATATAAGACAACCTTCACTAGCAAGTGTGGGATGTTTGCTTACCAGAAAATGCCATTTGGACTATCCATTATTGGAGCCACTTTTTAATGAGCCATGGACATGGATTTTTAAGGCCTGATAAATAATGTTATACCGGTCTATCTTGATAATGTGATAATATTTTCTAAGGAAGTAGGCCAACATATGAAACACCTTAGGCAAATCTTTGAGAGATGTGGAGAGTTCAATATCTCTCTCAACCTAAAGAAATGTGTGTTCACTATTTATGAAGGTAAACTCCTTGGCCATGTTGTTTTGAAAGAGGGTTTGACCATTGATCTAGAAAGAGTTTTCTCCATCTTAACACTATCCTTGCCTAAGCATAAGAAAGGCCTGCAAAGCTTATTTGACAAAATAAATTTCATCAAGAGATTTATCCCAAATTTTGCTAAGATAGTCAAGCTACTGATCTCCATGCTGAAGAAAGATGAGAAATTCACATGGACAACACAAAAGAAGGATAGTTTTGAAAGGATCAAGTAGGCTATTACCTAGGCTTCTACCTTGATCAGTCCTAACTTCACTAAGGATTTCAACCTCTACACCTTTAGAAATGAAGAGGTAATATCCACCATGCTTACCCAAGAAAATGATGAGAACCTTAAATAGTCTCTTACATTTTTTAGCCAAGGTCTAGAAGGTTTTGAGATTAGGTACACATATGTGGAGAAGTAATTCCTTGCCATCATATGAAGCCTAAAGAAATATAGACATATGTTGTCTAATAGTAGGGTTCATCTCATGGTGCCATATCCTAGTTTCAAATATTTATTGATCATCTGTGATCTAAATGAAAAAAGAGTGGGATGGATCACCAAAGTAATGAAATATGACGTGGACATCAAAACCACCAAGTTGGTAAGGGGAAAAGGCCTATGTGAACACCTTGTTATAGACTTTAAATAGTAGAAAGAAGGCATTTTGATAATATATGATGAAGTTATAGTAGAAGAACCAACAGTCATGAAAAATTGGGCATCAGACACAAAATGTTTCCTTCTCATCGATGAGTGCTCACAGGGCCTTGATAGGACCAAGAGGAGATATTTTAGACTCCAATCTCTCCCTTATGTCCTGATTGCTAGGAAGTTGATTAGAAGAGATTTATCAAGAGTACTCTTGAGGTGCATAAACCTAAGTCAGGTCGACAGGGTGATATCCAAGTTCTATGATAGGTCAGCTGGTGGTCGCTTTGCTCCTAAGCCTACAACTACAAGGATTATGAGAGCTAGTTACTTCTAGCCCACTTTATTCAAAGACACTCATGCCTGGGAACAAAAGTACCAAAAGTGTGTGTTATTTGATGGTAAATAATGGCTGGTTATAATGCCTCTACATCCTATTCAAGTGGAACAACCATTCATGTAATGGGGCCTAGATTTCATAGGGATGATCAACCCTCCCTTTAATACTAGCCACAAATGGGTCTTGACTGCTAGAAACTACTTCATAAGATGGGTAGAAGATTTTAATTTGAAGGAGGCAAATGAAAGTACAATATTATATTTTTATGAAGGCCTGGTGACAAGGTTTGGAGTCCTAGTTACCATCATCTCAGACAATGCATTAGCTTTCTTGGGAACCAGAATGAGTGAATGGGCGTTGGGATACAACATCTATCTTAGCACTTCTTCCAACTAATACCCACAAGGGAATGGGCTAGCTGAGTCCACCAATAAGAATTTGATTAGAATTATCAAAAAGATAATGGAGGAGAATCAAAAAACTTGGCATGTCAAGTTGAAAATATCCCTATGGGTAAAAAGGGTTACTCTAAAGAGGGAAGTTGGCAATTCACCATACATGCATTTGTATGGAAGGGAAGCTAGACTTATTATTTCACTTAAATTTATAGCTTTGGATCTTGCTCACTAGCTAAAATTGGAAGAAGGCAACAACATGGAGGTCAGGCTGTGTGAATTGATAGAACTTTAGGAGACAAGGGACCAAGCCATGGTTTTTATGACCAGCCATCAACAACAAATAAAGAATCACTTTGAAAAGAAATTCTCATCAAAAGGATTATTTGAAGGTGACATCATCTTAAAGTGGGATGAGGACCGAGCTAATCATAAGAAACACACAAAGTTAGATTCCCTATGGAGTGGTCTGTATGTCATCACTCAGTATAAACAGTACAATGCATTCCATTTCTCTAGGTTAGATGGTAAAGAACTACATATCCTAGGTAATGGGATATACCTTAAGCACTATCATTGAGCCTTCTCTCATCATGTATATATTTTCTTGTTTTTTCATGTTTTCCCTAAGCACTCTTGTGCACATTCATAGTTTTTTAGCCTTGTGTGTGTTTTGTTTACCATTTGGGGTGAAGGCTTCATGATTGATTCTTGGATCTCTCAAAGTTATTGTCAACTTTTTAGGTTGTGTTTTAACTCTATGCCTAATGGACTTGTAAGATACTAGTTTTCTTAAGCATGGAAGGAATGCTTCCCCTAGGAATCACTATATATGTTGACCATTTTGGTCCTACAGGCTAAAAATTGGTCTCCTTCTTTCCTTGTTTTCCTAAACCATCATCATTGGATGTATCCCCCTTACTAAAAATGCCCCATTTCCCTTGTAATAGCCCTATTCTTATGAAAAATTGAAATATCTAAGACATGTAGGTTCTTGAATTGGTATGGGGCTTATTTCACTTTGGGAAATTTCCTTGAACAAGCCTTTTGGCAAAAGGATGGGCTAGTTCAAAGAATGCAAGTTTTTTTACAAAGCTCCAAAAAAAATTGCCCTTGAAGAGGGTAGGTAGGTGACCAATTAGACCTTTCAGTGTGCTCTAAAGGGTGACTTGGGGCCCTAATTTCCCTTGTAGAGGGTAGGGAATACTTGCAGAGAGATTAAAGAAGAAGGCCAAAAGGTAAGTTTTCCTTCAGAGAAAGACCAAGGCAAAGGACAACGATTTCCTTTAGACATTTTGTCTGAAGAAATTCATAAGGAAGAAATGAGGCAGAATTCCTTCAAACTTTTGTCCAAATGAATTTCAAAGGAAAAAGATCAAAAAAAAGGGCATCAAATTTTAAGGAAAGACTTCCTTTAGGCAAAATGTCTGATGGAATCGCTTCAGACATTTTGTTTGAAGGAATTGGAAAAACCAAGGGAGACTGAAGGGAAAGTGCCCTTATGGGGGACTTATAGCCACCCAAAAGGGGACCTTTTCTAAGCTCTGAAGGGATACCTTCCCTTTGGGAGGGTTCAAATACAAAAGGCTGAAGAAATTCAAAAGGTTGAAGGAATATAAAAGACTAAAGGAATGCAAAAGGACAAAGGAATTGCCAAAGGGGTGATGGGCCCAATAATGTCAACTTCAGCATAGTGAACTAGTTTTTAGAGTTCAAACATCTGGTGACAGGTACATGAACATCAAAATCAAGGTAGTAAAATAGCCATTGGTTTTTTAATAGTGATAGGCCCATAGATGTCAAATTGGATGGAATGCATTGGCCATTGAAAGGAGACAAAAAATAGTAATAAAAAGGGGAATAAAATAGAGATTCTAGAACACGACCATGCACACATACGACAACATTTAGAATGTTCCAAAAGATGCACCTAGCCAAGCACAACCATGAATTAGATCAACCTAGGTGGAAAAAAAGGTGTCTATAGTAGAAGTTATTATTGCAAATGAAATAATCTCCACCAAGTGGTCATCAAAGAGTATAAGCATTCAATGGTGTGGCTTATTTTTTTTCATTTGAGCATGGATAAGAAGATAGTCACATAAGTTTCATAAAGAGGGGTGGCCTTGCCTTTCAAAGAATCAAGTGACCCATGATTTTATTAAGACATTTAATATAATTTAAATACAAAAGTCAAGACTTGTGACTTCCCCAGAATGGTTCCTTCACCAAACTTCTACTTTCCAATATATTTAATGCAACATGGGCCACTTGTTCTGGAAGGTGCCATAGTCTTATTTTTCATTCTATATATTGTAACCTCTTAAGGAGAGTAGAATATCACTCATTTTGTAAGGTGAAGACCTACCAAAATTCACCTTTGATCAATAATAATGTTTTTTACCTCTATCTGACTGGTTATGGTTTTGAGTGTGTCTGTGTATCAATTCTATGCTTAGTCATTTTAGATTGATGCTTTCACAAATTGACACCAACACACCTAGTGTAGACAAAGCACCATTTATGCAAGTTAATAGGAAGTTCTACATTTAGAGTGTAGAGATAGAAAAGAGGTTATCAGATAGTGTGTTTTCTATAGTACCTATTGTAAGTTCATTTTCTCTGTGTCTTCATTAAGCCCATTGTTAAAGCTCCCTACAGTCTGGTCTTTTCACCAGATAAATTGTATGTCTGTCCTCTTCTATTCTAAAGTATGAATAACTGAGTAGATCAAAATCATTTGGTGCATCACCACTTAGATTAGTTTTTATTTTGGTTGTATCTTTCTCCCTTTTCACCCCCCACATTTTTAGTAGTAGTAGTAGTAAAAGACTTCAGAGATGAATCAAAGGGAGCTAGCCCTTATCTAGAGATTCTCCCCTCAATTTTGCCAGACTCACAGCAAGAGGAGAGTCTCCATTGTGTTGGTTGAAAGAGAGAAGCTCAGTCTTCTTTTAAGGGTGCAATCCATAGCATCAATATATATTAAAATAGAATCAAACTTGGTCCATGAGTTGCAAAAGATCAATATTGAGGTACCTCTAATACAAGATATTAGGGATATACCTAAATTAAATAAGATCATCAAAAAATTTTGTATCAAGACAATTGAGAGGAAAATAAAATATCTAGGAACCATTCATGTTGATGGAAAATTTGCTGATTTATTAGCAAGAAAACTATTAGTTCCAAAATATGTAGATTCAAGAAGCCCAGTGATCACAGTCACAATTAGAGGTAAAGAAATTCCTAATGTCTTGGTAGATCTAGGAGTAGTAATTAATTTTATGACAACTGATACTCTCCATACATTATTTTTTATGCAAATGCAACTCACAACTACCATTCTTCAAGTGGTAGACCAATCTATAACTAAACCAAAAGGGACTATAGAAAATGTTGAAGTGCTAATAGAGTCTTGGGAATATCCAATAGATTTTATGGTCTTGCAACCTAAAATAAAGAATCTAAGATATCCCATAATCTTAGGTAGGCCATGGTTGGCTACTGTAGAAACATTATTTGATTACAGATTAGGAGACATTACCATTTCTAATAAGTTAAATCTAAATGCATCTCTTTGTATCCTCCTAAAAAACCATCAATAAATCACATACAAGAACTTTGGGTGGATGAATCAAACAACACATCAAACAAAATTTCCTCCTTAGATATTATCACAATTAAAAAATAATTGGAAAAATTGAATAGAGACATATACCTAAAAGCTACGGACTTTGCTAGTTCGAAAGCTATGGACTCTGTCAGTCTAAAAGCTATAGACTCTGCTAGTCCAGAATCTATGGACTTGACCAGTCTAGAGACTATGGACTACCTTAGTTTAGGTTTCTTGGGTCAAATAGAATATTATGAAATGTCCAATTCTAATTCTTATAGTACTTCCTCATCATATGATCATGGATTGATTTAGGAAATTGTGTGGAAATTAGTAGAACACCAATAAACTCATTTCTTAGATGCATTCCATTATTCTTTAGCAAGATTGATTCCTCCTAGAAAAGAGTTTGTTGATAATGTAACCATGTTTTATAAGCTACTTCCTCATCCATGTCCTCTAAACTCATTGATTAGTTAATTCAAGAAAATAAAATCCAACTACCTAGGCACAAAACTAATCATGGTATTATCTAGAAAGATTTTGAACATAAATAGTTAATTAACAAATGAAGAGGAAGATCAACTCTTTTAAGTATTTGAAAGATATACCAAGGATTTTTATTGGGATTAGACTAACATGAAGGGAATTCAACCTAACATATGCACTCATCACATTTACATAGAATATATCAAACTAGTCAGACAACCACAAAGAAGAATAAACCCAACATTAAAGGAGATAGTCAAAATAAATATCCAAAAATTGTTAGAAGTTGGGTTTATTTACCCCATCTCAGATAGCCAGTGGATTTCACCTCTAGCAATTATGCCTAAGAAAAATAAAAAATTAAGAGTATGTGTAGATTATAGAGAATTGAACAAAGTAACACTAAGAGATTATTTGCCTCTATATTCATTGATCATGTTCTTGACTACTTGGCAAGAAAAATATATTTTTCTTTCCTGGATGGGTTTAGTGGGTATAACCAATTATTGATAGTAGCTAAATATCAAGATAAAACTATATTTACCTACCCTTGGGGAATGTCTACTTACTGAGTACTTCCATTTGGACTTTGTAATACTCTAACAACCTTCCAAAGAGTAGTTTTGGAAATATTCTATGACCTTACAAATGATTGTGTTGAAGTATATATAGATGATTTCACTGTTCATGGAGGAACTTATGAAGAGGCTATTTCCAACTTGGAAAGAGTATTGATTAGATGTGAGGAATATCAATTATCTTTGACCCACGAGAAATATTTGTTGATGATGGATAAAGGAATAGTGTTGGGACACCATATTTATACAAAATCCATTCAAGTAGATCCAAAGAAGGTTGAAATAATTTCCAACTTACCCATTCCACAAATACAAACTAAAGTTATGAGTTTTTTGGGACATGTTAGTTACTACAAATAATTCATAGATAAGTTTAGCCAAATAACTTCTCCTATGTTTGCTTTGCTTACAAAAGATAGTACATTCGAATGGAGTGATAGTTGTCAGCATGCCTTTGAGACCATCAAAGCTAAACTTGTTACTACTCTAGTATTGAGAGGACTAGATTAGACTCAACCATTCCATATATACACAAATGCTTCCAATACAAAACTAGGAGTAGTCCTTTGACAAAAGGATGAAGAGGGTAACATGCGTGCTATATATTATATTAGCAAAAATATGACACCTGTTGAAATAAATTACACCACAATTGAAAGGGAATTCTTAGCTGTAGTCTATCTAATTAACAAATTTAGACACTACATAATATGCTACAAGGTATTTGTCTATACAAACCATTTAGCTATTAGATATCTTACCAACAAATCAATTGTGGGAGGTAGGATTATTAGATGGTTGTTGCTTTTACAATAATTTGATGTTACTATTATAGACAAACCAAGGAAGTCTAATATGGTTGATGATTTCTTGTTAAGAATGAACACTACAGGTGAAGAAGAACTAGTAAAAGATGAATTTTTAGATGAACAACTATTTACTATTTCAACAAAGTCTGATGTAGTTCTACAAACTCTACAACTGGTTCTACAGACTCTACAGTGGCTTCTATGGACTCTACAGACTCTGTAGCTAGATCTATAGACTCTACAGCTAGTTCTATGAACTCTACAACTGCTTCTATGGACTTTTTAGGCTACTTTTACAGACTCTACAAGATGCAAGCTGATTTCTACGGACTCTATAGGCTACTTCTACAGACTCTACAGGCTGGTTCAGTGCTTCTACAGACTCTGCAGGCTGCTTCTACAGACTCTGTAGGTTGCTTTTACAGACTCTATAGGCTGATTTCTATGGACTCTATAGGATACTTCTATAGACTCTATAGGCTAGTCTAGTGCTTCTATGGACTCTATAGGCTACTTCTACATACTCTATAGGCTTGTATCTATAGACTCTTTAGGCTGCTACAAGATGCTACAGTGACATGGCTGCTACAGTGATGAGATGCTACAGTGACACGACTACTACAGTGGCATGGCTACTACAATGGCACATATGCTATAGTGGCATGGCTACTACAGTGGCATGGCTGCTATAGTGGTATGGCTGTATGAGGTTGAAAGCATAGACTTGAAAGACCAATCCCAATGATTGATGTCTAGAGTGCTACAAATGAGAAGGATGTTCTCAAATGCCCAAGTAACCTACAAATTGCAAGTGCAACAATTCTTTTCTTCTTATCCAACATACCTAAAGAAGCCACAAACACTTCCTTTTATCTTTTCTCCAAGGGGTGACTCAACTCACTTGAGTAATGTGGGATAAAATATGTGTAACAGTTTATATACTAGAATATTGCTTATGTCTTCCTTGGGTATCATCCCCATAAAATAAATATTTAAAGTAACACTTAATATCTTGCAATTGGGTTAAATGTTACTTTTTACCATACCTCAAGCATCAAAATATACTAGCAATTAAACTCTGAATGGCACAAGTGATAGTTTGCCAAAAAGCTCTCGTCGAGGCATATCAAACCCCATCATCAAAACCAGCCTCCGTTGAGTCCTGCTAACTTACTATAAATAGTAAGTATGCCTAAAATTGAGTAAGTCAACTGCTAAAGTGGGGACATTAAAATTTGCCCCCTTGAAATTACTTTTCCTAAAGTAATCTTAGCCTAGCCTACTGATTAACCTGCTCACTCTCCCATGTAGCATCTTCCTCTGACAGGTCTTTCCATCTGACCAAATACTCCTTCACTATCTTGTTTATGAGTTTCCTCTCTTTGGTGTCCAGAATAGTCTTAGGTACTAACACGAGTCTCCCCTCCTCATCCAAAGGGGGTAAAGATATAGAAGGCACTACACTCTGACCAATGGCTATCTTAAGCCTAGATACATGAAATACATTGTGCACCTGACTACCCTTTAAAAGCTCAATCTCATAGGTGACTTCACCCACTCTTCGAATCACCCTGTAGGGGCCATAAAATGTAGGCTTTAGCTTCTCTACTCTACTCTTCTTGATTGATGACTGCCTATATGGCTGTAGCCTCAAATACACCAGTCCCCTACCTCAAAACTATGCTCTACCCTATGTTAATCAACATACAACTTCTACTAATTTTGAGCCTATTGTATATTCTCCTTGAGTGCTCTTAGGATATCTTGACTATCCTTTAACAGGTTTTTAGCTTTGGGCACTCTACTATCCCCCAAAACTATATCCATGAAGCTTGGGGCTTCATACCTATACAATGACATAAATGGAGTCATCTTGATGGTCATGTGATGCATGGTATTGTAACAATACTCCCACATGTGTAACCACTTAACCTAGGCTCTTTACTATGCAGTCACATAGTTCTAAAAATAACCTTCCACCCATTTATTTACTATCTTTGTCTGCCCATCTGTCTGAGGATGGTAGCTTGTATTAAGTGTAAGATCTGTATCACATAGCCTGAACAACTCCTACCAAAAGGCACTCATGAACTTGTTATCCCTGTCACTAATAATAAATCTTAGTAACCCATGTAACTTGAATGCCTCCCTGAAGAACAAATCTACCACCTAAGCTACTATGTAAGTAGAAGGGATAGAAAATAAGTGAGCAAACTTTGTCAATATGTCTACCACCACATAAATGCAATCTCTTCCTTGCACTCGTGGTAGGCCAGTGATGAAGTCCATAGAAATGCTTTCCCATTTCTGGTCTAGAATGGGTAAGGGCTGTAGTAATCCAGTAGGAAACATGTGCTCTTCCTTATTCTAATGATAAATTGCACACTCCCTGACATGTCTCTAAACATCATCCTTGAGCCCCCTCCATGAGAACCACTCTCAAATCTGCCTGTAGGTCTTAAAGACCCTCGGATGCTCAGTCACAGGTGCATCATGAAATGCCCTCATTATTGTCTCTCTTAAATGTGATGATGGAATCAAATAAATTTTGTCTTAAAATTTGATCAACCCATCTATCATCTCATAGCAATCATCATTTATAGTACCTAAAATCAATCCTGAAGCCCAAGCATCTCTAGTATATTTTGCTATAATCTTAACCCACCAATCTCCTGAAATCTCTACAAGAGCACAAATTTGAGGTCTCCTAGATAAGGAATCAACTACTACATTCTTCTTCCCTTTGAAAAACTCAATGTCAAAGTCATAATATTTTAATTTAGTGACCCACTTCTGCTGCCTATCATTCAAGTCTCGCTGGCCCATAAAGTACTTTATGTTGTTATGATCTGTCTTGATCACAAACTTCCCTCTAACCAAGTAGGATTAGAATTTGGCCAAGGCATGCATGATGGCTAACATCTCTTGATCATAAATAGAATAGCTCCTCTCTACCCCTCAGAGCTTCCTACTCTCAAAAGCAATGGGGTGCTTCTTCTGCATCAATACTACTCCAATCCCATCACCCAATGCATCACAATGAAGCTCAAAAGGCTTTGTGAAGTTGGGTAGAGCTAGAATTAGACATGAAGACATCCCTGCTTGAAATGTTCAAAACATTGTTGTGTTACCTTTGTCCATAAAAAAGCACCCTTCTTGGTGAGGTCTATTAATGGTGCTATAGTCTATGAAAAACCCTTCACAAATATCCTATAAAAACCACATAATCCAAAAAACCCCTTGAGTTGTGTAAGGATTATTGGAGTAGGCCAATCAACAATTGCCTTAATATTTTTTGGATCCAATCTAACTCCCTCAGCACTGATAATATGGCCAAGGTAGAGCAAATTTGTCATACCAAACTCACACTTCGATTCCTTGGCATATAATGATTCCTTCTCCAAAATGACTAGCACCTCCTCTAATTGTTGTAGGTGCTCCTCCCAAGTCCTAATGAATACCAGGATGTCATCAAAGAATATCAATACAAATCTTCAAAGCTTCCCTCTGAACACCTGATTCATATAACTATAGAAGGTAGTTGGAGCATTGGTTAGCCCAAATGGCATAACCAAAAATTCAAAGTGCCCATAGTGACACCTAAAGGCAATTTTTTCTATGTCGTCCATTTGTATTCTAATTTGATGGTATCTTGACTGTAAGTCTATCTTAGAGAAATACCATGCTCCATGTAGCTCATCAATCCTAGGGATGGGGTATTTATTCATAATTGTCTTCTTATTGAGAGATCTATAATCAATGCACATATGCATTGTCACATCCTTATTCTTTACCAAAACAACTGCTAAAGTAAAGGGGATTTTGCTTAGCCTAATATGCCCCATCTCCAATAGCTCCTTTATCAACTTATCTATCTCATCCTTATGCTTTTTAGGACGGAGGTAGGGGGTGATGATGACTAGTTTAGCCCCCTCCTCTAGCTTGACAACATGCTCTATACCCCTCTCAAGAGGAACCCCATGTGGAATGCTACCAAACACCTTATCATGCCTAGAAATGATCTCTTGTACATCTAGATGATAAATTTTAACATACTGATCTAGAGGTGTAGGCATGATCAAACATTAAACTTCCCACTCTACATAATCATGTCTAAATAACCATTCCATCCTCTTCAATGATACCACCCTGAGCCCCCAATTAGGTAAACCTCGAAGCACCACCTTCTTGTCTTGATGCTAAAACCTCATCTCTAACTTAGCCAAGTTGAAGGTAAACTCTACCAAAGAAGCCATCCATGTCATCCCCAAGATGACATCATAATCACCCATTTCAACTACATAATAATCATCCTCCAACTCATAATCTCCTCCCAATTTGATGTGAAGATTTGAAATCTTCCAGGTGCATAATAACTTATGGCCATTGGCCACCATGACTTTGAACCCTGCATGCTCTACGATCTGAAGGCCTCTCTTGGCCACCAATTTTGCATACATAAAGTTATGCATTGCCCCTATGTCAATCAATGAAACCACATGATACCCCTAAATCATCCCTCTTACCTTAAAGTTAATGGCCTTCTGGACCCCTGTCGACTGAGTGAGAGACTTCTCATCATCTGAACTCTCCTCAGTAGTGCTATCACCCTGACTAGATTCCAAATCTAAATGTTGCTCCTTATCCTAAAAAGGTGATTCATTTGATAAAAAATACTCCATTGGTTTAGCCTTCACCTTAAGCAAACATTCATGGGAAAGATTCCATGGCTCCCTATAATAAAAACATAGTTTTTTCTTCTTGAGCTCATTGAGGGTGTCACTGTCCAACCCTTTAGTTTCCCCCTTAAGCCACTGAGAGTCCTTCTAAAATGTCTTTCTCTCCTTATCCTTCTTAAAATGAGAGTCCTTAGAGTGAAGTTTACTCCTGTAGGAAGAATATGCTAGGTCTCTCATTTTCTTAATAGCCTTTTGTAGTGAAGAGGGTTTGTGGCCCTTTACCCATCCTTGCAAGGGATCAAAAAGCCCATCCATGAAAAGAACAATGAGTCTCCTTTTAGATATATTTATCACCAATATTGCTAACTTTTGGAGCTCAGTGATATAGGCTTGCATAGAACCCCATTGTTTAAGCTATGCTAGCTCCTTGAAATGCAATTTCAGGTCCTTAGTGTCAAATCTATCAATGAGTCTCTTAGTAAACTCTGCATAGGTATCTATCTGGTTGTGGCCAAGTGTGACCATACCATGGTGCCACCACTCATGGGCACTCCCATCCAAGTGAAATGCAACATACTTAATCACATCCTCCGCAGGCATGGGATTAAGCTGGAAATAAGTGTCTAATTTTTGGACCCATGTTCACGCTGAAGTCTTCCCTCTATCATCATAGTATGGAATAGACAACTTTCCCAAATTCTTCCTCATCTCATAATTTTTTTTCCTATTTCCTCTCATGGGCATATGCTTGAGTCTAACATCCATATACTCCCTAAAGGACATTTCATCCTAAAAATTTGGTCCAAAATTTCTCCAATCCTCCAGTATTTGGTTGTGTATCTCCTGTTGTGTAGGACCAACATTATTTTGGTTAGTCTGTCTTAGAGGGAACTATGGCATGAGTGGTCTTATAGTAGAATATTCTAATCTAGCATATGTTTGGGTTCCTCTATTAATCAATGCATCTCCATTACCTCCATTACCCTATCCACCTACCTGGTTAGCATTATTACCCTATTTGGCGTTATTGCCTTGATATGCTCTGGTCAAGTATTGTGTAATTACTAGAACCATATGCTTCAATGTAGCCTATAACTCCCTTTGACCCCTAGTAAGATCACTAAGCATCATCCTAGTGCTAGGTTCTCCCCTTTCCCCATCTCTGTCACCCATGGATAGTGCTAAAAAAGGGTCACCCTCGTCTTCAATCTCTAAAAAATTTTGTAAGTCTAGGTTTGTCCAGTTTCTCCTCAAGAAGTACTGATGTGTTGGATGCATGAAACCTCACAAGATGGTAGGAAAAATAGGCTTTGATACCACTATAATGGGCACCCCTGTTTCACCCAAAACTAACCCTGTAGGAACTCCGTATGACTCCAAAACGGTTTGCTTGTATTGTTTTTTTTGTTTTACAAAGTCTAATGCATGTAACATAAATATAGAATTGAAAGCATAGATACACACAACTAAAATAACCAACACACTATATTTATATTAATTGCAAAATGAGTAAACAAGTACAATGCCAATCACGCTATAACTCACTAAATACTCTAGTGACCGTATGAACATTATTTCAAGTGAATATCCTAGTGAGTACCAAAGGTGTGATCATTTTATTCTCCATCTAGTGGAACTATAGACTCTTCAGGCTAGTTTCTATGGACTCTACAAACTGGATTCTATAGACTCTACAGGTAGGTTCTACAGACTTTGTAGGTTGGTTTTATGGACTCTATAGCTAGTTTTATGGACTTTGTAGCTAGTTCTACAGCCTCTACAGCTGATTCTATGGACTCTATAGCTAGTTATGCGGACTCTACAATAACTTCTTTATACTCTATAGGTAGCTTCTATAGACTCTATAGCTAGTTCTATAGACTCTATAGCTAGTTCTATAGACTCTATAGTGGCTTCTATAGACTCTGCAGGCTACTTATATGGACTCTACAACTAGATCTATAGACTCTACAGCTAGTTCTATGGACTTTATAGCTACTTTTACAGACTCTATAGGCTACTTTTACATACTCTATAGGCTGCAGGTTGATTTCTATGCACTCTACAGGCTGCTTCTATGAACTTTGTAGGCTGGTCTAGTGCTTCTATGGACTCTGCAAGCTACTTTTACAGACTCTACAGGCTACTTCTATGGACTCTACAAGTTGTAATCTAATTTTTATAAACTCTACAGGCTGCTTCCATGGACTCTGTAGGCTGGTCCAGTGCTTCTACAAACTCTATAGGCTACTTGTATAGACTTTATAGGCTTTTATCTATAGACTCTCTAGGTTGCTATGAGATGCTACAATGACATGGCTGCTATAGTGACAAGATTCTACAGTGACATGACTACTATAGTGGCATGGCTGCTACGGTGGCACGACTACTATAGTGGCATGGCTACTATAGTGGTGTGGCTGCTATAGTGGTGTGGCTGCTATAGTGGTGTGGCTGCTATAGTGGTGTGGCTACTATAGTGCGTGGCTATATGAGGTTGAAAGCACAGACTCCAAAGACCAATCCCAAGGATTGATATCTAGAGGGCTACAAATGAGAAGGACATTCTCAAATTCCCATGTAACCTACAAACTAGAAGTGTAACAATTGTTTTCTTCTTATCCAACATGCCTAAAGAAGCCACAAACACTTCCTTTTATCCTTTCTCCAATGGGTATATCAACTCACTTGAGCAATGCGGGATAAAAGATGTGCAACAGTTTATATATTAGAATATTGGTTGTCTCCCTTGGGTATGATCCCCATAAAGTAAATATTTAAAGTAACACTTAATATCTTGAAATTGGGTTAAATGTTACTTTTTACAACACTTTAGGCATCAAAATATACTAGCAATTAGACTCTAAATGGTGCAAGTGATAGTTCACTAAAAAGCTCTCATCGAGGAGTATCAAACCCCATCATCAAAACTAGCCTCCATTGAGTCCTGCTAACTTACTAAAAATAGTAAGTATTCATGAAATTGAGTAAGTCAACTACTAAAGTGGGGACATTACAAAACTATTTTAACCAAGGTTGTTAGTTTCAATAGAAAGAATTAGGTAGATAAGGTACTAAAAGTTATTTGGGCCTATAATACTACTTGGAAAACAACAACTAGATTTTCACCTTATGAATTGGTTTATGGTAAGAAGCCCTTATTCACTATAGAATTTAAATTACAATATTTGAAAATAGTTGTAAAAGTAGGGATTGAATTAGAAGAAATACAGAAAGAAAGATTCCTACAGCTTAATCAACTTAATGAGATGAGGATGGAAGCACTAGAAAGAACTGAGTTGGTACAACATCAAAGAAAAGTTTGGCATGATTCATAGATCAAGCAATGGAATTTTTAGAAAGGAGATTGGACACTATTATTTGATTCCAAATTTCAACAATTTAAAGAAAAACTATAAATGAGGTGGTTGGGACCTTATCAGATTAAGGAAGTCTTTAAAAATGGTTCTGTTAAGATAATACCTATTGATGATAGTAGAAGAGCTCTATTAGTAAATAGACATATATTTAAGCTTTATCAAAAACCTTTTAATAAATAATAATTTGGTCAAATGGTAAAAGATCAAGTAGCCTTTTTGGAGGACTCTTCTTCTTCTAGAGAAACTACTTCAAATTAAGTAGCTATTCTGAAAGGTTCTACTTCTTCCAGCCAACCTGTTCCTTGATGATCCAAAAAAAAATATAAAAAAATAAATAAAAAATATCAATAGTGAAAATCTTTCCAAGGACATTATTTACAATGCATGCCTAGAAAACCAGCTTGTTGGCTGGCTATGCATTGCAAAAAGGGATTTGGCTAGAAAACTACAATGGCTGGCCAAAGGGTAAAAACCATATTTATAAGAAAAAAATTAGTGAATCTCATCATGTCACTATGATTGGTCATCTCAATGAAATAAACTAATCCATGAAAACTTATTTGTGGAGGAAAAATGATTAGTAAAGGATACATCTAAGGTCAAAGTAAGTGAGACATATCTTATGTTTATCTATGTTTTGTTAACTAATTATCTTCAATTTAATTAAGACTTATTCTATGGAGATGACCCAAACATGAATCTTATAAAATATAATGACATGACACATGCCATAATGAAAAAACATGCAAATGAGCTGCCAAAGGTGTATGGATAAGTGTGCAGTTTTGGAACAATCAATTGAGTCATCAGTCTTGATAGTGACAGGACATCATAAAAAGGGTTTTTAAATGAAGTAATAAATTACTATCACCATCAAAGTGCCACATCATCATTTCATTTCATTTATATTAGTGTGACAAAATGACTGACATACTCTGTAGAAATGTGCGGTGCTTAACTGTATCAAGTCATCATACCAAAATATAGACTCATGTAGCTGTGGAGTTTCATATGAACCATTTCATTTCTATAGACTTCAACAGAAGCTAGTCTATAGATCCTCCATGACTGTTGCCTATTAATACATAGTGACTATTTCCTACTAATTTCAATAAAAGACTAGTCTACACCCCAATCAGAGTTAAAGGAATAGAGTTGTCTATAAATTCACATAGAAATGGGATAAAAAATGAGATCAAAGCTGAAGAATGCAACAAAGTTTCATAAAGACAAAGTTTCTATGATAGTGTTTAGATATAATGCTTGGCTACCTTTCATTGAAAATTTCTAGGGTTTTGATGAATTAATGGTAAGTTAATTTATCACTAATCTCACCCTTAAATTTTTAATTGTGAAATGCATTGTTATTCATGTTACAACTCAAATTATAAGCCAAATCATACAAGTTATAGAAGAAGGAATGAGAGATACAAGTAGAATTTCATTTAATGATTTAATTAGTCAGTTTAATGGTATTGAGTAGACTAGAACTTCATGTCTAGTAGATTCCAAGGGAAAATCAAAAGGGATTAGTAAAAATTGACTTCCTGAACCCTAAAAATCTGTAGCCAAGTGGGTACTCAAGTATATCATTTGTGAGGGGAAACACAATCTTTTAGGAGGAGACACCATGAAAATGTTAATACACTTTAAACATAGAAGACAAAACCCTCAGTATAATATTAACCTCCCATCATTCTTATATGGTGCCATTCAAGTATTGACTACAACTCCTAATGCTGCTCTTAGGGATGATGGCCTTATTCACCTAATTATCCAACATCACTTCCTTTAGCAAGGACAAGAGGTTTGGGAGGAATTTTAGAACAATATAACATAACAAATTCCAAATCTGCTTGCATAAGAGACCTCAAATTCACCATAGGAACATTCATCTCCACCTATTGTGTTAGTTGAGAAAACAACTCCAAACAAGAAATCACAAATTGCAGTCTCCACAGAAATCCCTTCTTCTTCTCATTTTTCAAGATGAATCACAAGGTCTCAAATCTCTGAAGCTTCAAGGTCTCCACAAGAACCTCATGAATCTATAGTGCAACCAATTCCCTTGTCAGGATGAAGAAAATTGAGATGAAAGGTTGCTACAGGACTTCAGAAGACTGAGAGTTTGATGGTTGAAAAGGAAAGACAACCAAGTATAGCTCAGAGAGTGACTAAAATAAGGAGAAGGCTAATTCTGATAGATAGTATCAAAATAGTATCTCATTCCCCCATACATCAGAATATCCCTATAAATGTTGATGTTAAAGAAACTCCTTTTGAAAGGAACTCTCTAATCATAATGGAAGAGCCAATTCTAGAAGAAGAGCCAATTCTAAAAGAAGAGCCAAACTCAAAAGAAGAGCCACACATGATAGAAAAATTAAGTATGGTAGAACAACCACCTATTCTAGTTGAAATTACAATAGATAAAGGGAAAACTATATGTAAAAATGAGAAAGATGAGTCATCTAATCTAAATGATCCTATTATGCAGTTAACCTTGCAACTTTCTCAAGCTCAAGCTCTAGAGCAACAACAAACAATTGACATCGCTGACTTGATTAGTCAATTGAAAAATAAGGATCATCTCAACTAATTATTGGTGTATAAATTAGACACAACATCTGCCAGTCATGCAGCAAAATTTCATAGATTAGAGGAAACAATAAAGGAAAATGAAAGTGAACAAATAGATCTTTGGATATATGTATAAAATTTAAGGAAGGAAAATAAGAGATTGCAGCATTTGGTAAACTCTTCCAAAGAACGTTCTCCTCCTAAGGTATTTGTTGATGGCGTTTATCAAACAAGTTTTCCAGGTATTCCTCCCTTTCGAATACTACATCAAATTGAAGAAGAATATTACATACTTAAATAGAAAAATAAAGATGCAACTTCTTCAAACAAACTCTGGGAAAATGAAAAGAAATAATTAGAAGCTAAGGTCCAAAGTTTAGAAAAAATATTGTAAGATGCATGAAAATTAGGGGAATCTCTTTTGGCATGTATAAATCATTCCCCAGCATATAGTTTGTTCTTATTTGAACAATTTTATAGATGGTAGCTTATGAATATCTCCTATCATCTTCCTTACAATATTTTATAGCCAACAACATTTTTGGAAATTTTCTATAGTGCCAAACCTGATCAAGAGGATTTACTTTGTGAATTTTATTTACATGATTTGATCTTAAGAGATCATGACCAGAATAAGTTTTTGATAAATACTCATATGGGAGAAGTTAAACTGAGGTCATTACATTTTACATTCAAAAATCAACTAGAATGGAAAAGTAAATTTGAAGACTGCACAAATCATGCTAAGACTACAGGATTGTGTATTAGACTAGCCTTTTCTATTCCCAGATTGATCAAACATAATTTTAACTATGCTTTTTTAAGAGATGAGGTTGAAACACATTATTTACAAGCTTTATATGATTGTGTTATTTCTTTTGATTTGTTTTCTAGATAGATTTTTGATTTAGTAGTAACTACAAGTGTAAATAGATGGGACCAACTTTCAGTACCTCTTAAAAGATGAGAGGTCATCTCTCCAAATAACTTAAGATGGAGTATGAGGAGAGCTTCCTCAATTTTAAAATTTTTAATATAGATAATAAACTCTGGGGGAGAATAGAAATACATTGGCATGAGATATAGACCCCCTTTGTTGATCATACCTATTCCAAGATGGCAGAGTTGGGCTCCACACTCAGAGGAACAATTAAATATATGGAAACAAATGATTCAAGAGAATCATGGGTTTATAATAAATTCAAATAAACATAAAACAAATAAATTTGATGAATATAATTTGATTTAGAGTGTGGAAAGTAGATGCCAGAGCTATGAATGCCACTAAATGTTTACAATGGGACTTGCAAAAGGCAAAGCTTGGGGGAGATGATGAGCTTAGAATATGGCTCATTATTGACATCTTATTTCCCTTAATTCATATCTTGAAGGATATTATCTTGTGCAAATCATATATTGTTAGAAAGCTATTACATGGAAAATAGATACTTGTCTTGTTTATATTGAACCAAAAACTAAACCTTTACTTTGTCATTAATGTCTAATACATAGCATGTTTTAGTGATTTATTATTATTAATAATGCTTAGGAAGAAGACACAGGTGATGTATATTAAAATTTCAATTTTGATCTCCATCCAGTAGAACTATGGACTCTGCAAGATTGTTTTTACGGACTCTACAGGCTTGTTTCTACAGACTCCATAGGCTTGTTTCTATGGACTCCATAGGCTTGTTTCTATGAACTCTATAGGCTTGTTTCTAAGAACTCCATAGGCTCATTCCTATCTAATCTATAGGGTCAATTCTAAGAATTCTATAAAGATGAAGCTACAAATGGAGAAACTGGTGGCCAGATAAGATATGAGAGAATCATTCCAATTGAAGTCAAATAAGGAAAATAACTGTCTGCTATTTTGTAGGATTTGCTTTAGATAAAATTGTATATAATTGGATCTTAGGACTATTATAGGATAGTATATTTATTTCATCATAATAATTGGATCTCTTGGAAATCCAATCTTCTATCTTTGGATGAATGGATTGACTAGGGAATCTTATTTCTTTGCATCTTATTTTGAGTTGATTATATTAGTATAAAATGTAAGACTTTCATCATTGAAAGAGATTAGATATTATATTAGAGATCTTATAATAGAGACTAGAGGGAAGATTTGTATAAGCATACAAGTTTTAGATAGATTGTAATAATTTTAGTTTTATGAATTATCTCTTTAGTTTCTAGCATTGAATAATATTTGTTCTTGAGTCCAAGAGGAGAAAGTGCCCACTTTCCTTAGAATCAGGAATTGTCTGCAATATTTATGTTATGTTACATTAACTCTTTAACCAATTAGAATCTTGTTACTATTTGCATTTATTTATAAAAAGATAAAAACAAATTCACAATTTAAAAGGCATTTTATTGTTTCAAAGTCATTTCTTTTCTAAGCAAAGTGTGTTTTCTTTTACAAAAACTCTGTGAAGCAAGTTTCTTTTTTTCAGTCAGGAGTGTAATTTTACTTTCCATGAAAGCAAAAGAGTGGATTGATTTGATTTATTCTTTTTTAGAAAAAGAGTGAATTGAGTAGTTTAGGACACATTTATTTCTTTAGTTAAAGTTATAATAGGACCATCAAACACCCCCATAAGCAAACTTCTAGATCTACCATCCTATACTTTACTGTAGATAGCTTTGGACACTAGCCCTAGTTGATAAGACATCAATTGAATATTGATTAAATGAGAAGTTAAATGACACTCATCAATTAGGGTAGGTTGGACATGACCTCAACACCCCACATCTTGTACATTTCCTATATACCAATACTCTAAGGAGAGATCAAGTCTGATGTAGTTCTCCTTATAGAGGAAGAATTATATTTTATTCATTGCCACTGAGAAATACATAGCTAAAATTCATATTTATACAAGAATATGAACTTATAATAGCTCTTAAAAAATAGGATAGATAAAATGGAAGTAAAATAAAAAATCTCTCAAATATTAATCAGGAGTTAAAAATACTAAGATTAAAATATTTTTAAGATTTACCCACCTAAATAACCTAACAAATAAGGTAAATAACCATGTAAAAATAAATTATGACTAATTAAATATTACTCATTTATTTTATAATGGTGAATTAATCACCCTAACATTCCCTCCTTCATTCAACATTGTCTCAATTGAACAAGAGATTTTTTTTGAATGCCTCAAAATGTTCCCTGTGCAAGTGCTTTGGTAAAAAAATCTACAAGTTTTTGATCTATTGGTCAATAATGGAACTAGATGTTGTCATTTTGAACATGTTCATAGATGAAATGAACTTACACCTCAATGTGTTTAATGCATTCATAATATATTGGATTACAAACAAGCTTCACTACTCCATTATCTACATGAAAAATTATTGGTTGATCATGTGGTAATCCAAATCCTTCAAGTATATGTTTGAGCCAAATCACTTCATAGATAGATCCTCTTGTGGTGTGATATTATAATTCTGTGTATGACCTTGAAACACAATTTATCTTCTTAATCCCCCATGATATCGATCTATATCCTAAAAATAATACAAATCTTGAAGTGGATTCCTATCATCAATATTTTCTACATGATCTAAGTTTGAGTATCTTGTCAAGAAGTTATCATTCTTATTGTAATCTAGGCTAAAATACATATTTACTATGATGCACCTTAATAATCACTTTATTGCTTTCCCATGATTGATTTTAGGTCTTATATGAACTTTGAGAGATAACTGATAGCATAACTGATGTATGGCCTAGTTTAGGTCAGTTAAATGAGACTCCCTGTCAACTAACAATATAGCGTTACATTTACCCATGGTGATGGATCTACTAAAGATAGCTGAAGTTTTATCTCATAGGTGTGGTAATTGGTTTACTATCTATAATTAAATTTTTTTCAAGCATTGTCTTGGCATAATTGAAATGAGATAAAAAAATGTGATTTTCTCTCTACCAAAATTCTAAGCCAAGACAATAATATAGAAGCTAGAGATCTATCATGTCGAATGATCAATTTAGATCTTTCTTTTTTGATTCAATTATCTTCACTAAACTAGCAGTGATGACTAGATACTTGACATATATAAATATAATTACTATCTGCCCCTTTATTATTTAAGGTAGAGATTCAAATCATATGGACTCCTTTTGAATCCTTGTTTCAAGAGATAATCATCAATCTTGATATACCATGCCCTCGGAGCCTATTTAAGACCATATAATGATTTGACAAGTATACAAACTTTATCTTATTTTTCAAATTTTACATAACATTATGGTTGAATCAAGTAGACATCTTCCTATAATTCCCCATTAAGGAAGGAACTTTCACATCCATTTGATGGACTTTTCCAGCCAAACTTTGTGGCTAGAAAAAAAATCATGTTGATCATTTTGATCTTTACTATAGGAGAAAATGTCTCCTCATAGTCAATGTTATGTTTTCGAGCATACCCCTTCACAACTAGCCTTGCCTTGTGCTTGTGAAGACTACCATCTACTTTGTATTTCATCTTGAAGATCCATTTTCATATGATTGATTTCTTCCCTGGTGGAAGATCTATAAGTTGCTATGTTTTATTCTTCATTAGTGAATTATATTCTACATCCATGGTATATTTCCAAGGTTTCAATTGTAGGGCTTACTGAACTATAAAGGGCTTGCCATAGTAAAAAATTATACTCATTAGGGCCAAATTTACCTCACCATAAGCCATACTATAAGTCCTTGGTCTAGTGGTGGATGTGTTTGTAACACATTCCAATTTTAAATCTCTGATTGTATTTGTATACCATTTAGGAATACATTGAATAGTTATTATGGGTGGTGGAAATGCACCATTATTCCCATCATCATTACTATATTCATTGTTAGATTATCTTACTCATGCTTGTTAGGCTCTAGGTATTTATGTTTAACTAGTTTTTATCTTATGTGGGGTATAGTCCCACATTGGCCAGTTTAGCTTTCATATTATTTTGCCTTGCCTATATAAGTGCTCTCATTGTAATATACATGCTTCTTTATATTTTTCATAATATGTTGCATATAATTTGTGTTAAATTGATTTTTTCTCTTGTTTATGTTGAAGCATCAATGGTTGTGGTAATGAGCTATTGGAGAGATCTTGGATGAAGAGTTATGATAACTCTTTCATGATACTAGAGCCACCCTCCAATACCCACTTTTTGCATTCAAATTCTTTTGGTGAATTTTCATGGCTTATAACCTACACCATTGAATCTATATGGCCTCAAAACCTTAGTAATACTTATCAAATCATAGAAAATGAAGATTTTATTATAATTCTCATTTTTATGTGGGGGCATAATTTTTAATTATTTTTAATTAAAACAATATCTTGAAGGTTATTGTAAAGGGTATTATGAAGTAAATATTGTAATAAGAGAATGTTTTTTTATGACACTTTTGATCGCATTTATTAAATACTAGTGGGTGAGGTCTAGTTTGGAACGAACCCAAACCCTCACAAGCAAACAATTTTTTTTTCCTTCTTTGTTTTTGCTCTTTCATTGCAATTTTAGATGCATTTTTGGTTGTGATTGACATCCTATTGGCATGAGATTTGTCCCTCATTGATCAATCTTGGCCCACATTTCTCTTTTTTGGCATACATTATACTAATTATGTTTTTATTATACTTTGCACTACCTTGGATGCATTTTTGACTGAGTTTGACATCATTTTGCATGTGATTTACATTTTATTTTTGGCTATTGATCCTTTTTTGGTGTGTTTGCATATATTATGTTTTTTCCATTTTCCACACTCTTCCATCAACCCACAACATGCAGTGGTACTTTGATACATTGGTAGTTGTGTCATGTCTCCTTGAGGCACCTTTTTTAGTGCCTTGCTTTCTATGGAGATATTTTTTTGATCCCTTGTTTTGGAACATCTCTCTTGATGGTTTATTCAACAGGTCAACAATATCCTCATTTGGAGCTATTATGGTGAAGCCTAGTATCTTTCTTGTTTACATCTAGTGTTTTTTTATGTATGGGTTGTATTGTAATCACATTGATTTATAAAGTTCCATGGGGGGTTCATTGATTCAACCATGTCTACCTTCATGCATTTGTGTACTCTATTATGGGTACATTTTCACTTTGTCAGTTGCTTGTCTCTTCCATCATTACCATAGGCCATCAACTTTAAGATATTATCTACATTTATGACAATTTTTTTAATAATTAATAGTCTCCTTGTTTGGTGCTATTTTGGTGTATATAGAGTTAGCTTGTTTAAGGTTTGAGTAGTGGATTTAGACTACTCATGCAAACCTTTCTTATTCACTCCACCTAATTAGAAATATGGGGGTGTGTACATTATACTTCTTTGATGTTGAGCATTATTTGTACATGAAGTACTATTTTTATACTTTCATCACAATTAACAATCTTATTGATTGAAGTTATTCTAGTGAATCCCAATGTCAGTCATTTTATGATCAAGTAGTGGATTCAGACCACTTGTACAAATTGAGTTTTTTGTAACTTGTGAGTACTTGAAGTGTGGACTTATTTAGCATCATCTATGGGGAATTTTATAGCTCTCTCTTCTTATTTTCTCTCTTTTGGGGGGAATTTTTCCTATGGGGTTTCTCTCTTTTAATCCACTTTATGAGAGTTATGTATTTTGCACTTTTGAGTGTTTTCTATATTTCCTTTGTACATGGGTATCTTATTTAGGCACTTTATTTTTTGAAACACATATGAGGATTGGTACTTAATTCCATGGATTTCTTGGTGATTCTTATAGTGACACTAGTATGGTATCCCCACTAATGATACTAGTGTGGTAGCCCCACCATTATTTGTGCTCACTTCTCACTATCATGTTGGAGGTGTTCAAGTGATGCTTTTTTAGGTTCATCATTATACCTAGTACTTTGGATCATAGTGTTTGAGTTCAGTGATCCTCATATTCAACACCATTCCTAATTTGACTTGGTAGTTAAGTGACTCAACATCCATGTACTCGATCATGATGTGTAATGAAATTACTTAGATGTTTACATAGAATAATTATATATCACCACAGAATAAGAATAATAAGAGATCATACAGTAATAACTGATATCAGAGTAGAATACTAGACAATATAGTAGAGCCACTTCAAAGGGAAAACCTCCACAATAATGTAATACGGGCAAGATACTTCATTTGTTATCAAAGACTAACCATTACATCCTATATATAGTCTACTTAGCCATGGTTATTCCATAGGCCAAACTAACTAAAAACATAAAAAAATATAACAAGAATATAAAAGAGGTATGTAAGCCACAAGTAGGACACACATATCCCTAGACATGCCAAAGGTTAACAGAATAACATGCCCCTCCCCTTTAAAATAATGTTATCCTCAATGTTGAATCAACTCTGGATGTTGTTGCATAAAGGATTCATCCTTCTAGGTGATACCTTTATATGTCAAATTCTTGCATTTGATTAGGTAATCCTTAATTGCTCTAGACCATAGCTACTTAGTGCACATTTGAAGGATCACCTTAGGATCATGAATAAATCTTTCTTATCCAATTTTGGTAACTTAGTTTACGTATAAACTCTATGTCTAATGAATTTATTTAGGTATGATACATGAAATACTAGATGTATTTGAGTGGCTAAAGGAAAATCTAACTTGTAGGCCATACTACCAATTTTTTACAAGATCTAATAAGGCCCATAATACTTAGGGGATAACTTATTATTTTTCTATTGCTTCAAGGACATCTACTTATATGGTTTCAATCAAACAAAGACCCAATCACCAATGTCAAAATGTCTCTTACTCCTATGTTGATCTACCTATTGCTTTATGTGACTCTAAGACATGGCTAAATTTTCATGCAAACTTGTAAGGACCTCCTATTAATAGTGAATATATTCCTCAACTGTATGAGCCTTAGGATACACCTTCAAGGTTAACATGATAGATGGAGGGTGGTATCAATACAAGGATAAATAAGGAGACATTTTGGAAGAAATATGAATAAAATTATTATACCACCATTCAATGAGTGGCAACCAATGAACCCATTTATCCTATTTATCAAAAAAAAATAGAGATATCTTTCCAAACATTTGTTAACTACCTCAGGTTATCCATATGATTAAGGATAATAGGATGAGATATGAGCCAACTTGGTGCCCAAACATGTAAATAATTCCATCCAAAACTTACTAGTGAAAAGGAGATCTCTATCATTAATAATGATCTTAGGAGTGCTATGTAGTTTCTAAACTATATTGAGAAAAGTAAAAGCTATTGTACTAGCAAAAAAGGGATGTGATAAATTAAAAAAATGAGCATACTTACTGAGACAATCACCATGACAAAATTTTGACAATTAGATCTTGGTAACCCTATAATGAAATACATAGACAATTCTTCCCAATGTCGGTTAGGGATGGATAAAGTCTACAAAAGACATAGGGTTTTGATGGTTTCACCTTTATTTTGTTGACAGATAATACATTCAACCACATATTTATGGACATCCCCCTTGATTCCTTCCCCAAAAAAATCCTAATTAATTCTATGATAGGTTTTTAAAAATTCCAAATGACCCCCAAGTGGAGTGGCATGAAGTGTAGACACCGAAATCGTGTCGACTCCCCTGGTCATTCTCCATCTTATTCTTCTTCGCCTATTTAACCCTTGTCGATCACTTGTCCTACCAACCTTGACCCTGGCAGCATGTAACAATGAGCAGAGAACTAAAAGCTAGACTCTGTCCTCATTGTGCATCTGCTGACGATGGTCTTTACCCGGCCGATGTCGCCGACGTCGGTCACTTATCGGCCGACGTCGGCAATCCTGCCGACGTCGGTCACCATTCCGTTATCCGTTATCAGTTATCATTCAGTTCTCGATCGGTTTTTCGAAACGGTTATCGAACCGTCTCTTGAAACTGTCCCGGGGCCTTCCTTCAATCTCCCCCCCCGATCAGTCACACAGGCTCCCATTTTTTCTGACATCTACAGGCTCTCCAGCATCCATCAACTCCAGCGTTCGTTCTTCCAGCACTGCACAAGAACTTCGACTATGGCTTCAATCACGACTTCTCACAGGTAAGTATCTTCTGTGTTTTATTTCATTTTCTTTCTTATTATTTATTCCCTATTTCTGCCATCCTGAAGCTTCAAACCCCCAGACTCGACCAAAAACCCCGTCCCGACTCTGTCTAAAATCTTGTCCCGAACCTGTCAAGACCCTCTGCAACTTTCCCAGACCTCTGTTCAGAACCTACCCCTCTCGACGCCGGTCACTACCCCGACCGATGATGGCACCTTAACCGACGTCGGCATCTTCCTAATTGACGCCGGCACCACAGAGACCGACGCCGGCGACTGTGCAGAACAGTGCCACTTATCAGGTACGCCTTTTATTTTCTATCATTTATTTCTGGCATTTCATCTTTTATTATCTACTTTCGTCCAACATTACGCTTTTTATCAGTGGGTTGATATCCTTTTAGGGAGTCTTCGTACTTTTGGGATCAGGCGTTCGCCTGACAACCCACCATATCCTTGACTAACATCTTTCCATGTTTTAGTCTCTTTTTCGCAGGTGTCATTCCTCCACAGCCAAAGAGGAGAATCTTCCAGCGTCTGATTTCGGTGCGCTCAATTTTATCAGGTACTTCTAGCCTTAACCATTTATTTCAGTTTCTTATTTCTTCTTTGAATGTAGAAAGCAATTTTTGCATAGAAACATGAAGTTCCTGAAGGATTTTTTATTTGAGAAGAGAATCCTTACATATGTATAATTTATCTTTATACCATAATGCATTACCCTTCCACATGAATTTTTTAAATCCACCAAAACTTGATGAATATTTTGAATCAAATCATGGGTAGTAATATCATTTTCCTATTCTGATTTTGCTTCCTCTAACCAATCTATTTGCTGAATGGTCATGGCACATAACAATGCCTCAATTGATTTCTTCCTTATGAATAGTACATCTACCCTCACATTTTATTTGCCTTTCTTGTAGACTATTTCAAAATCATATCCTAACATATTATTTACCCATTTTTATTTTTATTCTAATGAAAACTATTGCTCCAATAAATATTTGAGACTATCATGATCAATCTTTACATGAAAGTGATGACCCATCAAATAAGGTTTCCATTTTTTGATTGCATGTAGAATGGTCATCATTTCTTTCTCATAGATGGGATTGAGAAAATTTTTACCCTTAAATTGGTGAATTTTAAATTCAAGTGTTCTACCTTATTGCATGATCATAAAACCCATACCATATCCAGATGCATCACATTCAACCATAAAAGTCTTAGAAAAATTAGGAGTGGCTAACACTAGAGTGGTGCACATAGATAATTTCAATTGTTCAAATGCCTTGGTAGAAGTATCACTCCATTGGAAGGATTATTTCTTCAATGAATAGGTGTTTGGGGATGCAATACTACCATAAGTTTTGATAAACCTATAATAGTAACTAATTATCCCCAAAAATCTCCTTAGTTACTTAAGTGTCTTAAGAACTGGCCAGCCCACCATTGCCTAGATTTTTTTAGGATCCAATTTCATTCCATAATTTGAAATAATATGACCCAAATACTCAACATCATGAGCTCAAAATTACATTTGGAAGGTTTAGCATACAATTTATGTTATTCTAGAGTTGAAAGTACCTATTTCACATGCTACAAATGGTCTTCCCAATTTTGATTGTAAATGAGGATATCATCAAAAAATGTATTCATCAAACTCTAAAATGTGGATGGTACATTTTTTAGACCAAAAGGCATAAACATAAACTCATAATAGCCCTCATGAGTCCTGAAATATATTTTGGGTATTTCTTCATCATGGATCCATATTTGATGATACCTAGAACATAGATATAACTTGGTAAAATAAAAAACACCATTCAATTCATATATAAATTCATCAATGACCAGAATAGGAAACTTATCTTTGATAGTGTAATTATTGAGATTTATATAGTTGGGGAACATCCGCTAAGTGTCATCTTTCTTTCTCACCATGACAACTAGTGAAGAATATTCACTTTGGTTGTGGCAAATGATTCCTGCATCCAATATCTCCTATATAATCTTTTCAATTTCACTTTTCTAGGCATAGAGATATTTATATGGCCCAATGTTGGGTGGTTTATTACTAGGAATAATTTTGATGGCATGATCATGTATGTGGCTGGGTGGAAGTCCTTTTGGCATGTCACCAAAAACAATAAAATGGGCATCAATCACTTGTTGTAGATCAGGAGGTGTAGATGGATAAGTTGGTTGGACTTCAATGGAAAACAAGTGAGCCACAAATACTTTAGCACCATTTTAAATAATTTTTATCATTTGATGGGAGATAACAATCTTTGGAGATTTATCCCTTAATCCCCTTAGCTCAAATGTCCTTCCCTCAGAATGAAAGTGAATGACTAATTCCTAGAAATTCATCTCAATAGTGCCCAAAGTGGTGAGCCATTGTACTCACATAATAATGTCAGTTCCACCCATGAGAATATAAAACATAGGAGAATCTAATAGGTAGTATCCCATGGCCATCTTAATACTATAACATTTTTATGAACAATTGATAGGACCACCATCTACAATCATGACCTAGAATTATGGAGTGAGATAAATGAAATAGTTCAAATGAGAAACCAACTTATTGTTGATGAAGTTATGTGCACTCCTAGAATTAATCAATATAGTGACCTTATGTTTCTTAAGGAAACTGACCATCTAAGATTTTGAGGAGTACTAATAGCTAAAAGGGCATGATAAGAAATAGTAGGATGAGATACCAAATATAGAGATGCCACTATCACCTTTTGAGAACTATGATTTTGGTATAGATTAAATAAAGTTTCAATTTGGGTAATCCAAGTGAGAGGTTCCTTATCATCAAACTTATGCATGTCCACTTTTGGTAACACCATTTTCTCACCATGATTGGAGTTTTAAGTGTTAAGAGGAGGAGGACTTGAAGGATGAAGGGGAGGGTTGTTTAAATGTAATTGAGATGAAATGGTAGCCAATTGTGAAGTGATCTAATGTAATTGAGTGTACACCCCATTAATCTCTCTACACATCCTTAAAACATCATTTTTAATTGTAGCAAAGCCATCATGTGGCACCAAGCCCTTTATGTTAGCCTAAAGTTGAGAAAGCATTAGATATAAAGTTCCAAATTCCATGTCATCCCTAGGAGTCTTGGGAGTATCTTTCCCCCTTTTTTCCCCAAGTAGTATGACCTATCATGCACAAACCCTAGGAGCATTTTTTACCTAAAAAAGTGTATCAAGAGATGGTATCTTTGTGAGCACCTCTCCAAGATGAATCTAATTACTTCTTTTACACATTATGGTGAAAATTTTTGGCACCAAAAAAGTGTACCAACTGAATATACTATTATGATCATCTTGCCCAGATGAATCTAATGACTGCAAATGTACAAAGTGAAATTTTTTTCCTAACTATTTTTTTTTCAAATATATTTATTCAAAAAAATATTTTGAACAATAATGTGTTGATATAAAAAATTAATTCTTCCTAGATTGTAAGTTTTGTTATTTTGCTCCTTCTACTCATAGAAGTCTCTCCTTACCAGATCAAAAAAAATGCCACAAGAAACTTTCCAAAATCAAAGATATGATACCACTTGTAATGAAATTACTTATATGTTTGCATAGAATAATTATATATTGCGAATAAACAAGAATAAGACATCACATAATAATAATTGACAACAGAGTAAAATATTAGATAATATAATAGAGCCACTATGAGGGGGAAACTTCCACAATAATACAACAAGATAAGAATACTTAATATGCTATCAAAGATTAAAAACTACCTCCTATATATAGTCTACTTATCCATTGTTATTGTATAGGTCGACCTACCTAAGAACATAGAGAAATGTAATAAGAATATAAAAGTGGTATGTAATCCACAAGTTAGCCACACATATCCTTAGACATGCCAAAGGTTAAGGGCATAGTATGATGGATTGACATCCATAGGGACACATGAATTCATATTGAATCCTCTATTATTATCCCCTAGCTTCACTTGAGGCGGTGGGTTGTTCGAGTATCTTACTCATGCTTGCTAGGATCTAGGTATTTGTGTTTACCAAGTTTTGTCTTATGTGGAGTTTAATCCCACATTGACTAGTTTAACTTTCATATTTTTTTGCCTTGCATATAAAAGAAAGTGATCTCATTGTAATAAATATGCTTATTTATATTTTTCACAATCTTTTGCATATCACTTGTGTTTAATTAATTTATTCTCTTATTTATGCTTAAGCATCAATGGCTGTGGTAATGAGCCATTAGAGAGACCTTGGTTGAAGAGTTTTGTTAAATATTTAATTCATCTAGGAGATTACCATATTTTATATTTTTTATGGGAATTATTTTTTTATCAAGTGCACTTGTAGAAGGAACTTTTACTTCCTTCTTTTCAAATATTTCAACATCCCTATTGGTGTAGATTTGTCTAGTTGTTTATCCATAAGTCTATAGGCAAGTGCTTCTTCACTTTACCCTAAGGACACATTATTTTTGATTTCATATCAAGTTTAGTACATTATACTTTGGGAATGTGGATACTTACTTGACATCCAAAAACTTGAAGATGTAATATAGATGGATTTTTCCTTGACTAGGCTTCATGTGGAGCTACTCTATCTAGAGTTATAGTGGGTACTCTATTGAGTAGATATACAACAATTTTGGTAGCTTCTACCTAAAATGCCTTTGTTAATCCTAAATGATGTATCATATAATACATCATTTATACAATAGTATGATTACTTCATTCAATAAATGCATTTTATTGTAGTGTATGTGGAGGTGCCATTTGATGATGAATGTTGTTTTCTTATATAAAATGTTTAAACTCATTATTGGTAAATTTCCCCCATGATCTATGCAGAGGGTCTTAATTTTATGATCAGATTTTATTTCAATAGTCACTTTGAACTCCTTGAAAGTTTTAAATGCCTGATCCTTTATTTTTAAATATTTGACCCACATTTTTTTGTAACAATCATCAACAAAGAGAATGAAGTACTTAAATCCATCATGGCTAGGTGTCATTGGTCTACATAGATTGATGTGAACTAGATCAAGTTTACCATTAGATCTATAGGAACTTTTATAAAATGGAATTTGATGTTGATTTCCTTCTAGGAAATCATTATTTTTATCTATACCATTTTTAAGAGGTGGTAATCCTCTTAACATGTTATTGTGGTAAAGTGTGTCAAGATATCAAAAAATGATGTGGCCAAATCTCCTCTGGCATAGTTTTACTGAGTCTGTGTCCTTTGATATGAGTGCTTGATTATTTTTCTAAATGAAATCAAGTTGAAACATACGGTTCACATTAGATGCTCATGTAAATAAATTTGGAGTTTTTAGATTTGTCTCTGATAAAAAATAATTTCTTTCAACCTTTATAGTGAAAGTCAATCATCAAATTATGGTCTAAGAGTTGACTCACTGATAATAAGTTTTTGGTTAATCTAGGTATGTAAAGAACATTCTTGAATTTACATGTTTGTGTGCCTAGGAGTAAGGCAATGTTGCCAATTATTTGCATACTGTATGAGTTATCATAAACCAAAGAAACATGATTTTTGTTGGGTGTGTCCTTCAAAGTGAAAAAATAATCTTTTCTACCTTTTATGTGTTGGGTTTCACTTGAATCAACACACCATATGTAACTTTATGATGTGGATACATCATAGATATCTCTAGAGTACATGTTTTCATCTTCCTCATCATGTTATTCTTGTTTGACAATATTGCCTTGTTGCTTTGATTTCTTTTGTCAAGTCCCCCTTTCTATCCTTGTGGCTCATTGAATGAGCTAGGGTATGATTTTTGGTTAGTGTACTTATGATCACTAGAAGATCCTTTTTTGAAGGTATTTTACCTATAATATTTTAGTTCAGGTCCTTAATGACAATAAATGAGACATTATTTTTTTGACTTTCTTACCTAAGTGTTTGGTGCAAGTATAAGTGAATGCTAGAATGAGTGTCAATTTGAGTAATTTAAATATTAATTGAAACTAGAAATATAATTATTTTAGGATTTGGTATACTGTAGATGGTTGTACGTAGAAGTAGGAAAAAATAGGGATCAATAACCTTGATTTGCATAACTATTTCTGAATTTATTTGAGAGTATTTGCATCTGATTTCCCTTTAGTGGATAAGTGAGTGAAATTGTTGTATATATATAAATTTTATATTTTTCAAGATGTGAAATAGGTCTAGGCTGACCCTAAATTGCATTGGGGGATGGAAAGATATCCATTAGAGGATTAAGGGGTAAAGGGACGTTAGTGATGTCCCGATCACTAATATAGTGCACTAACATCCAAAGGCTCATGCTACTATTTACATGACAAAATATAGTTAGTAGAAGGCATGGATGCCTAATACATGACTTAATTCTAATTTTGGTAAGTGTGGGAGTGTGTTAGACCCACACAATATCTATAATATGATCAAAGGAGTTCCTAATAGAGGTCTAGAGATAAGTTAAGGCAAGGTGGTCTCATGTGACACTCATTACACTAAAATGACATTTTAGATGACTAAATTTCCACACCCTTTATTATATAAAGTACAAAAAAGTGAAATGACTAGGATAAAAGAAAATAAACATACCTATGAATCCTAGTCTGAGTCTATGAAGTTTGATCTATTATATATCTTACAATTGAAACATGAATGAATCATATCTTATTTAAGAGATATTGAAATCAAAGACAAACCTGATTAAAGAGATAATAGAAAGATGAAATTAATGAATACATCTTGTTGTGTATGCGAACTAATTCTATAACCTAGTGATATCCTCAATGTGTGTGTAACTAATGATCAAATGATGAATAACTTAGATTGAGTTGATGGCTTTCTTAATCTTAATTTGTGGGTGGATCATAAACTCAAGATGTCCTTGAATCCATCATTACCCACACCTAATTTATGGATCATAATTTTTGAATAACTTGGATTGGACCAATGGCTTGTCTAACCCTCTTATGTAGGTGGCTCAAGAACTCAAGTAGGCTTTGAATCCATCATTGATTACCCATGTGTAGTAGATGCATATGAAACTAAATTTATGTAATATAATTAAACCTATGTGATGTAACGAAAGTTATGTGATGTAATTAAAACTATGCAGGATGGATTCTAGATTAAGTTATAATAATATGTGTTTGAGTATCTAAAACTAAAACAATAGTGATCATGCCATGCATGATGAACCCAATATGAATAAACCTATGTAAATCTATGCAAAATTTATCATAAACTAGGCATATCTGATTATCTATGATTGAAACTATGCAAACTTGAACTGTAAATGTTTTACCTTTCTAACAATTCTATAATTTTCTATTTCTAGGGATATTACATAGTAATGTATTAGACTAGTGTCCATTATGCTATGATATTGTCCCACTATATTTTTTCTATGTAAAAAGGTTACTAATCTCTACATGTCTATTTTTCATTGTGTTTTCTTGATTTTGAACTTTATAATCTATGTATGTATGCTGAAAACTATGTTTCAAGTCTAATAGGATGGTGTAATCTCAGTGACAAATCCTTATGAATGCCCTCTCTTTTGATGGGAGTTTTTGAACTTGTCCAATAACTATTCTCAAAATAAAATATTTATATCATGTGTGTTAGACTAAAAATATATGATATGTATGTGATAAACCAATATAATGTGTATACATGACATCAATATGTAAAATAGTCTGAGCATAAGTTGGTAATGTATGATTTATGTTAGATCAAGCATTCACATGGCTATCAAGATAGATATAACAATATAAGCATGTATATGAACAACAAATCTAAGTAACTACCTAGGGGGGATGGGACATAATGTCCATAAAGGCACCCAAGGAGTAAGGAAAGATGCATGAGGTTCCTCATGGCATTGCAAACTAGATGTAAGTTTAACAAGCAAGATAAAAGTGTCATGACCATGATTCATACATGAGAACATATATACAAACACATGAGTCACACAAAGTAGGTCAAGAGGCCACAATACAAGGGATATGGGTACATGTCACTAAGTTTGAGAAAGAACAAACATACAAGGACATGTTAAAATGTCCACACACTCATAAAACAAGCAAGTTTGGATTAGATTCACATGGAAATACATGTCTAAATGTATACATACACAATCAAGAAGCACATACAAGGACATGGGCACATGTACAAAGCATACATACAATGAAAATAATTGGTATAGAGCCATAGAACAATGAAAAATGCCATCAAATAGATGTAGATGCATAGAGATACAATCAAATCTAAATTATTAAAGCTAGAAATGAAAGTATGCACAAACATGTGGTCAAAATCTATATAATATCAAAGATGTACATAAGTTGAGTCTAAAATAGTGGTAGTTGGAAATTTTTTTGTGTAGTATAAGATGATCAATATAAAGATAGAAGAAATGAAAAATATGTGATATAGAGTATAGAAAGATATAAATTGGCAATCTAGAAGTTGTGTAGTATGATGCCCCCAATGCATGAATGTATCAATGTTGAATCTAGGTATGTGCCCCCAATGGGTAGATAGTAGAAAATTAGATCTGTGTAGAGGACTTGAGTCCTATATCAATCTACAAACACTCGAAGAGAACAAATGAAGCATGCATGTATGATAAAATTGACTATACTAGTATTGATAACATATGTAGTACATGGAATATATAAGTAATGTAAACATGGTAATGCATACAATCTAACCTTTGTATTTTATAAGAAATATTTGAATGTTTTTGTATTTTTGGAAATGTTATATTTTTTGTGTTTTTTGAATATAAGTTATGTACAAAATATCATGAAAATGAAACTATATATAAAAATCAAGGTAAGAGAAACTATGTATAATAGGAGAGATACTACTAATCAATGAGACTCATGAAATACTCACTATCAAGGTATCATATATCAAATAGAGGAAGAACAATTATGTTTATTGTGTAAGGAGGTATCTGAGATCTAGAAAGTGGACAAGTTAAAGACTCTAAAGTTAAAATTGACTATGAGTGGGGCTAAGAATTTTTAGACCTGACTAAATTAACCTATGAACTATAGGGCTTTTAGGGACCCATGTGGTATAAAAAGCTATACATGGCATGGATGATCTATTCTAAGTACCCAGGGAACTCACTAATACTATTATAAGTAGGAATGGGGTAGAGGGAGGATATCTATAATTACAAATATATCATTGACATAGGGATCTCTCTAATAAGTGTCTTTATGGAGAGTATGTGTACGTGGTAATAAAATAGGAGTAAACCTCATCAACACTAGTGGATCAACTAGTATATAAGGGATGCTAATATAAGCTATATCTAGATATATAACTAACTATTGTTATGCGACTAGATGTGGAATAGGTAAAGGATACTCATTTGGAAGGCCCTCAAATATAACCATTTGATTAACATGTATATACTTAAGACATCTATGTATGGTGGAGGGAATAGATCAAAGTTGGTGTATCCAAGGCCTACCCAATAATATATCAAATGTGATAACACTATGTATGACTAAGAATATGGTGGCCACATGTGTGGGCCCAACCTATAATAGAAGTATGATGTCCCCAATGGACCTCTAGATATGGCCACTAAAGCCATGAATAATTGTATTTGTTAGATATATATATATATATATATATATATATATATATATATATATATATCATGCTCTGAATAACCCAAATGTTGTATAAATGTAGTAGTACACATATTAATGCTTGACCCATTATCAACCATGACACTCTAAATAATATGATAATCAATGTAAGATCGTATAAAGAGTGCATATAAATTAGGGTCATCATAAAAAATCTCCTACTTTGAGAAAGTTTTGAGAGGTTTATTTGGAAGTATAGTATGAAACACATAAATAATATTTAATATAGGCTGTGTGTCATGTGTATGAGTATTATATGATGCTAGTGGTGGATGTCCCTGATAATTATAATTAACACATAAAGTGACTATGGTTTCATTAGCTATATGTTTTGGGAATGGATCTAAGAATATTTTCATTGATTTTACTTATGTTAGTTGTGCTTTGATTTTCTATATAAGAGTTCTCACATCAATAATATTAACATCTATAAAATTTTGTATCTTATGTTGTAAGCTAATGCATCTATTTTTAGTGTGGTTTGTTGACCTGTGATAGTCATAAAATGCATTGGCATCATTATTAATTAGAAGAGGCTTAGTCATATCAACCTATTTGATGGAAGGGAGAGATTTGACATTGCATTCTTGGAGTTATTGGAGAATACATGTTGGTGGTTTTGGAAGAGTTGTAAAGGGTCTCCATAGAGGAGTTGATAAAAATAAGTCAAGAGCTATCTCTGAGGCTTCATTAACTATTATCTTTTGATCATTATTATTTTCAATGAACCTCACCTTGTATGGGGGTTTATTGGAACTCTTATTAGTTAAATAGGATCTTGTTGTGTAATTCAACATGTTCATGGAGAGAATCTTGAATTCCCTTTCTTTCATTATATGACATGGATATGTGAATGATAGAAACTTCTTGAATAGTATATCTCTATGTAGTGTTGGTAATAAACTCTACCTGAATATGTCATGGAGTTATCTATATGCCATGGGGCTAGTAATATTTGCTATTATAGTTTTATATCATAATGCATATTCAACTATTGGCTCATTGAATTTTTTATTTAGTTGTTAAAATTGAGCGTAGGAAACCTTGTCATTGATGTTGATTGAAAAGTGTGCCAAAAAAATATCTACCAGTGGATTAAATGTTGTGATGGATTGATTAGGAATAACATACAACCATTTATATGCATAGTGATTTAAACTATGAGGAAATAACTTAGTCAAGATATAATCATTAGACACATAGTCTAAACATGGTGTACAGAAAGTGCATAAATGATGCTCTAGGTCACCCATACCATCATAAAAAGTAATGTTCAATGCAACTGTAATGAAATTACTCAGATGTTCACCCACAATGATTTTATATTGCATAAAATAATAAAATATTATAGATCACATAGTGATAATTAACAACATAACAAAATACTGGATAATATAGCAAAGCCACTTTGAGGGGGAAACCTTCACACCAATTCACTAATAATAGAGTACTTAACATAATAAATAAATACTAACCATTACCTCCTCTATATATTATACATAGCCAAGGTTATTCTATAGGCTGACTTATTTAAGAACATAGAGAAATGTAACAAGTAAAAGAGGTATGTAAGCCATAAGTCATCCACACATATCCCTAGACACACTAATGGTCAAGGGTGTAACAAGCCCCTCCCCTTCAAAACTATGGATGCAATTTCATAAGTGCTTCATCCTCATAAGTGGAATCTTCACATGGTAAATTATTCCATTTGATTAGGTACTCTGTAATTTCTCTAGAATGTAGCTGCTTGGTGCACCTTTAAATGATCACCTCAGATCAAGAAAAATTCTACATTCCTCATCCAATTTTGGTAATTCTATTTGAATTAAAACTTTTTGTCCAATGACTTTCATTAGGCATGATACATGAAATACTAGATGTATGTGAGTGGATGAGGGAAGCTCTAACTTGAAGGCCACACTACTCAATTTTTGCAAGATCTGATAAGGACCATAATACTTAGGGGACAACTTGTTATCATTTTTTTGTTACTTCAATGACATTTGTTTGTATAGATGAAATTAAACAAATACCCAATCAATAATGTCAAAATTCCTCTCACTTCTATGTTGATCTGTGTGTTGATTCATGTGACTCTAGGCCATAGATAAATTTTTATGCAAACTTACAAGGACCACCTATTGATGGTGAATATGTTCTTTAACTACATGAACCTTAGGATAGACCTTTAAGGTTGAAGTGATGGATGGAGGGTGGTATCCATATAATGCAACAAAATGAGATAGTTTAGAAGAACTATGAATATAAGTATTATACCACCATTCAGCAAGTGGTAGCCAATGAACCCATTTATCCTATTTTATTAGAAACAAAAAAATGGAGATATCTTTCCAGACATTTGTTGACTAACTTAGTTTTTACATCAAATTGAGGATGATAGGATGAACTATGAGACAATTGGGTTCCCAAACATGTAAATAAATCAATCTAAAAATTATTATTAAAAATGAGATCTATCACTGATAATGATCTTAGGGGTCCCATGTAGTTTCTAAAATGTATTAAGAAAATAGCAGCTACTACACTAGCAATAAATGACTAGGGTAATGAGAAAAAAATGAGCATACTTATTAAGATGATCTACAAGAACCATGATAACATTTTGACCATTAGATCTTGGTAACCTTGTAATAAAATCCATATATATATCTTCCCAATGCTCGCTAGGGATGGATAAAGGTTGTAAAAGACCTAGGGTGTTGATGGTTTTGCCTTTGTTTTGTTGACAGATCATACATTTAGCTACATATTTTTGGACATCCCCCTAGAGACCTTCCCAAAAAAAATCTTGCCTGATTCTATGATAGGTTGTCAAAAATCCTGAATGAACCCCAATTGGAGTTGCATGAAGTTCTTGAAGGATTTTTTGTTTAAGAAGAGAATTATTACATAGGTAAAATCTATCTCTATACCATAATGCATTACCTTTACATGTGAATTTTTCAAATCCACCTAAACTTTGTTGAAGATTTTGAATCAAATCATGGGAAACACTATCATTCTCCCATTCTAATCATGCTTCCTCTAGCCAATCTACCTATAAAATGGTTATGACACATAGCAATGCCTCAACTGATTCATCTTTCTTGGATATGGCATCTGCCACCACTTTGTCCTTGCCTTTTTTGTAGACTATTTAAAAATCATGTCCTAACATCTTAGTTACCCATTTCTATTGTTATTCAGATGAAAACCTTTTGTTATAAAAAATATTTGAGACTATCATGATCATTATTTACCTGAAAGTGAGGACCATTCAAATAAAGTCTCCATTATCTGATTGCATGCAAAATGGCCATCATTTCCTTCTCATAGATGCACTTGTGATGATTGAATTTCAAATGTAAGTGGTCTTCCTTCTTTCATGAGTACAACACCCATACAATACCCAAATGCATCACATTTAACCACAAAAGTCTTAGAAAAATCAAGAGTGGTCAATACTACAACAATGCACATAGCCAATTTCAATTATTCAAATGCCTGGGTAGCTACATCAGTCCACTAAAAGGATTCTTTATTTAATAAAAAGGTGAGTGGGGATGCAATACTAATATAATTTTTGACAAACCTATGATAGTAACTAGTAAGCCCCAAAAATCCATAGAATTGATTGAGTGTCTAAGGAAATGGCCAGTCAACCATTGCTTGGATTTTTTTAGGATCCACTTTCACTCCTTCATAAGACACCAGATGATCCAAATATTCAACCTCACTAGCCCCAAAAGTACATTTGAAAGGTTTCACATATAATTGATTTTGATTCAAAATAGAGAGTACCTATTTCATATATTGCAAATGGTCTTCCAAATTTTTACTATAAATGAAGATATCATCAAAGAATACTAGAAAAAATTTCCTCAAAAATGGCCTAAAAATAGTATTCATCAAACTCTAAAAAGTAGATGGTGCATTTTTTAGACCAAAATGCATAACCAAAAACTCATAATGGCCCTCATGAGTCCTGAAAGTGGTTTTGGGTATGTCTTCGTCATGGATCTAGATTTGATGATACCCAAAACATAGATCTAACTTGGTAAAATAAAGAGCACCATTCAATTCATCTAGCAAATCATCAATGACAAGAATTAAAAACTTATCTTTGATAGTGTACTTATTGAGTTCTATGTAGTCAAGGCACATCCTCCAGGTGTCATCTTTCTTTCTCACCATGACAACAAGTGAAGGGTATTCATTTTGGCTATGACGAATGATTCCTGCATCCAACATCTCTTGTACCATATTTTCAATTTCACTTTTTTGGGCATAGGGATACTTGTATGGCTTGATGTTGGGTGGTGTACTACCAAGAATAAGTGTGATAGCATGATCATGCATGTGGCTAGGTGGAAGTCCTTTTGGCATGTCTCCAAAAATAGTAAAATGAGCATCAATTATTTTTTGTAGATCATGAGGTTAAGATGGTAGAGTTGGATGTACTTCCATAGAAAATAATTGAGCTACAAATACCTTAGCACCCTTACAAAAAATATTTATCATTTGATGGGAGATAACAAGTTGTGGAGATTTAGTCTTTAATCCCCTTAGCTCAAATGTTCTTTCTTTAGAATTAAAATGCATGAATAATTCTTGAAAATTCATCTCAATAGTGCCTTAAGTTGTGAGCCACTGGACTCCCATAACAATATCAGCTCCATCCATGGGGATAAAAAACATAAGAGAATCTAATAAGTAGTCTCCAATGGCCAACTTAATACTATGACATTTTCTTGAAAAGATGATAGTAGCACCATCTGTAATCATAACCTAAAATTCTAGAGCTGTATAAATGAAATACTTCAAAATAGAAACCAACTTGCTATGGATGAAGTTATGTGTGCTCCCAGAATCAATCAAGATAGTAACCTTCTATTTCTTAAGAAAACCCATCACCTTGAGAGTTTGGGGAGTACTAATACTTGAAAGGGCATGACATGAAATAGTAGGTTGAGATTATTCAAATTCCTCCTTAAGAACTTTTGCATCCTCATCAAGCACTTCTTCATCATCTTCATCATCATTGGCACCTTCAATATAAAATAGCTTATTTTTAGCATAATGATGGTTTTTGATCCATTTGTCATCACAACCATAACATAACCCTTTGGCTCACTTCTCCTCAATTTTTCATTGTATTAATCTGGTGGGATATGGAAATGATGGTGCTAAAAAGTTGCAATCATGACCAGTAGTGAAAGTTTTCCTTTTGACCATCTATTTTTCTTCTATTATGTGTGCCTTAGGGATAGCTTATAATAAAGATGTTGGGTTAAAAGTTTGAACCTCAAATTATATGTTATCTTTGAGGCTACCCAAAAATAGATTAGTCAAATTTTCCTGAGTGATATCTTCCATCCATAAAGAGAGATTTTGAAATTGATGAATATAACCCTTGACAATTCTTGTTTTCCATAGCTTGGATAATTAGTTGAAATAGTTCTTAGAGACATTATTTTTTATAATGAGCTAACAAGTCCTCAACAAAAATAATCCATATAACAAGAGCACCATTATTTTTCTTTTGAGCACATAACCAATAATACCAAATGAATTACTTAGGTTTCAAATACAGGGATGCCACTATCACCGTCTGAGAACTAGGGGTTTGATGCAGCGTAAATAAATTCTCAATCTGGGTAATCTAAGTGAGATGATATTTAAAATTAAACTTATGCATGTCTACTTTTAGAAACATCAATTTTGTAGACACCTAAAATTGGCCACTGATAACCTCCAATCAAGCTTTTGGCTAGTTTCCATCTAAAATGCACAATTTGGATTAAAAACACTAAAACATGAAAAATGATGTGAAACTGACATATTCAAGTGCCAATTTTGGCTAGGCTATCACTAAATGGGGTAATTAAATTTATGGGGTAGTTAAATTTGATCATATTATTTTAATTCAAAATGCCAAATTTGCACCTGCATGCTCTAGACTACTCTTTCCTATCACTTCATTTTCACTAGACTTGTGCCTTATTTATTTGTTATAGGAAATATTCTAAATGGTAATATGCATCCAACACATCTTACATAGACTTTCAATTCAAATCCAATCACATTTACGACCATTACCAAAGCATTCTTATCAATTTGGGTAATTTGTGCACAATGTGCTTAATCATGTTTAAGAGCTGATCAACCCAAATCAAGGCCTAATAAAAAATTCCATGGAAACTTGTTGAATAAATTGTTTTGGAAATGAATATTGAATATATACATCATCAAGTGACCTCATTTCTTGGGAAGACATCCCTAAGCCATAAATGCCATAAATATCAAGATTCATGCCCTCCAAGCCTCATTAATGTCTTCCATGATGCCATCCATGCCTCTTAATTGTCCCTTCTTCTAATGCCATGATGAGGATAATTACAAACTTAATTCCAAAAATTGAATTAATCCTCGACTATACATCTCAATATTGAGATGGATGGTTGAGGTTGATTCTGATCAAATCCAAAATTTTATAAATAGGAGGCCTTACAACATCATTTCTATGCATAATTAGTGCAAAGTTATAATGCAGGATTGGATCCAAAAAATTCAAGTAACTGGTGTTATAATGCCTAATTGATTCCAAACCAAGCCAAGCCATAATCCAAAGGTGCCAAGGAGAGATGGAGGTTATAAGGCTTCCATTGCCAAAGACTTCATGAGCACAAGCTAAGCAAACCACCACAACAAGTATTTTGGAGCAATCAAAGAAGGTAAAAGAGTTTTTTTTCATGCATTTTATTTATGTGTTTCATTCATGATTGCTAACTAAGCTCTCTGTAGTGTCTATTCCTAGAGATTTTATGCTATTAGTGTGTTTATTTTATTTTGCTTTCATTTTGGAACTAACACCATACTAACCATCCTTTCTTGAGTCAAATTCTTAGATAACATAATAGCATGCCCGATGGGACAAGATGCATGCTACACATGAAAGAGATTCCTTTTCAACTCTAAAATATTTATTTAAGATCTTAAAACTCTTGCAAATTAATTTTCTAACTTTATTTTTCCATTTTTGGTTTCCACAATTTTTACACATTAATCAATGTCGACAAAAATACTGACATCAGTTACCTAGCTTAATTGAGGTTGGTCAAAGGAACTGACATAGATTAGATCTTGGTTGGCCATAACTAATGTCAGTGGTATTAACCAACATCTATCACTGTGTTTTTCTAAAAACACATACCTGAGATCTACTTTTTCAAAGATTGTTGTTTCAAACTCAAAATATATTCAAAGCTAAAAAACATGTTAACAATTTTACTATAGGAACAAGTGGTATTTTTTGTCAAAACATGTTTAAAGCACTTTTGCATGCTTGAATTTGATTAGGAACTTTGTTTTGGTGTTTAACAAAGAATTTAGAGATTTTTGGTGAATGTTTTTCAAAGTTTACAACTAAGACCAAGTGGTCAAATGAACACCACCTAACATTTCATTTGGGTTTAAAATTGAACACACTTGTCAATTTTTGCTTACAATAGTTGTTTAATTAAATTTTGTATGGAAAAAATAGGGATGTTGCATGTATGCTCTTCCATTTATCCCTTATAGGGAACCCTTGGAATCAAAAGCGCCATTCATATTCTAAAAATCTTAGTCCAAGGCTTAGAAAGAATGTCATCTAAAGCACTCCCCAAAAACTCATCAAAGTTTAGGTGACCTTGAAAATGACCCTAAATTCTTTCTATTATTCTTTTATTTTCATGCAAACTTGGCTTGTGAGGGGGACTTCATCACCTCCCACAAGTTTTTTAGGGAATCTTTGACTCAGGGTTTCATCTCCAATCATTGACTTCATTTGAATATTTTAGAGTTGAACATGGGACATAGTGGCACTTTGGACATCACACTACATTGAGAGAACAAAAGGATGTAGTGGTTACAAAAAGGACTAAACCTTTTTGGAATAAGCCAAGTGATACAAACCCAAAATCTATGCTTTTCTTTTGCATTATTTGGAGTGAATGTCATTGTGTAATTGATTCCCCTAGATCATTTAGAAACTTTTTAGATTTTAGACAAATCCCCACTTGCCATGTAAGTATTATTGGTGCAAGGTGTGACTCAAGGTCTATGTCACAGTACTATCATTTAAGAGAAACAGGGTGTAAAAACCCAACTATATAATGTGTATTTACTTTTGGATGAATACTTAAAATCCTTTGAAATAATGTATATTGATGGATTCCAATAGTACAAGGCAACCTTATCAGTTTAGGATCTAAGGGAGATTAATTAGTTAGTCTTGTCCTAGATTAAAGTCTTGTTTAGAGTCAAAACTTGGTGTAAACAAAAAATCCAAAACCAAACACATAGTCCAAATTTTATTTTGGATAAAGAACTGTTATGCTACTTGCATGAGATCATCAATATGCCTTGTTTAAAGTTCATCAAAAACTTGAGAGTTATATCATCCACTTTGGCACCCAATTGAGTCTAGACCTTGACCAAAGTTATTTAATTCTTTCAATTGTAATCTAAATTTAGAATTACACCTTTACAAGTTCATAGGGTTGATGTGTTAAGTTGGTTTTCCATTTACACTAAACTTGAGGGAACTTAAGTTTAATTTCCAATTTGGGTTGAAGGCCATTTAAGACTCATAATCATTATCCTTACTTGACAGACTTAAGCCATTTTGTGATAAACACTTAGACTTTAAGTTTATATACCACAACATTTTGAGTCAAGAAAGGTATTGTTATGCTACCAAAATTTTAGGAAAACATCTTTGCCTTAAGAGAGTTTTTGAAACAAACCTTTTTGTCACACCTTTTGGGTAGTATAGCATTTTTACACTTCCCAAATAATTTGAAACTTTGTTTCATATCCCCTTTTGCATAGAATTTCAAATCTATTTCTACATGTTTAGACCAATCTAAGTGTACTTTTCATCCTTTGTCTAAAGCACAGTTATACTGTTCACCTTTATCTAGCTTGTTTGTCAAAGGAACCAAGTTTTATACCATTATTTATGAAAAAATAAACTATGGTTAAAGTGAATTTTATTTCATACCTTATACCTAGTTAAACAAGTTCATGTCCTAGAATTGAATACCTAGTGTTTGTTAGAACTGTTTCAAATCAGTTAGATTAAAACTTTCATCTATTTTAAAAGTCTAGTTTTTTATGCCATTTGGCCAAGAGTCCTAGAACATGCCTTATTTGAGCTTAAATTTTGATGCCACATTTAGCCAAAAGACCTAACAACTTTTAAATTATTAGATTAGACTGATTTGAAATGTAGACACCTCAATCTGGCTACTGATAACCTCCAACCAAGCTTTTGACCAATTCCTACCCAAAATGTACAATTTGGCCTAAATACACTAAACCATGTTAAATGATGTGAAAATGACATATTTAAGTTCAATTTTGGCTAGGGTATCCCTAAATAGGGCAATGTAATTTATGGGCTAACTAACTTTGATTAGTTTATTTTGAGTCAAAATGCCAAATTTGCACCCACATGCTTTGGACTGCTCTTTCCTATCAAATATTTTGCATAAGAATCATGCCTTTGTTATTTGTTTTTGGAAACATCCTAAATTGGAATATGCATCCAACACATCTAACATGGCCTTCCAATCTCTACCCAATCAAATTTAGGACCAATAACAAGGCATTATGATTAATTTGGGTAATTTTTGCATAATGTACTTAATCATGCTTAAGAGATAATTAACCCAAATCAAATCCTAATAAAAAATTCCATGGAAACTTGTTGAATAATTTGTTTTGGAAATGAATATTGAATATTTGCATGATCAAGTAACCTCATTTCTTGGGAAGACATCCCTAGGCCATAAATGCCACAAATATCAAGATTCATGGCCTTCATGCCTCATAAATGCCTTCTATGATGCCCTCCATGCCTCTTAATTGCCCCTTCTTCTAATGCCATGATGAGGATAATTAAAAACTTAATTCTAAAAAATTAATTAATCTTCAACCACACATTTTAATCTTGAGATGGATGGTTGAGGTTGATTCTGATCAAATCCACAAATCTATAAATAAGAGGCCTCATAACATAATTTCTAAGCTTAATTTGTGCAAAGTTATAATGCAGGATTGGTTCCAAAAGCTTCAAGAAACTATTTTTACCATGCAAAATTTATTCCAAGTCAAGCCACAAGCCAAAGGTGCCAAGAGGACATGAATGTTGTCAAGCTTCCATTGCCAAGGACTTCATGAGCACAAGCCAAGCAAGCCACCATAATAAGCAATTTAGAGCATCCAAGGAAGGTAAAAGAGTTTTATTTTGCATTTTAGTTTTGTGTTTCATTCTTGATTGTTAACTAATCCCTCCCTAGTTTTTAGACCAAGAGATGTTATTCTATTAGTGTGTTTATTTCACTTTTTTTTCATTTTGAAACTAACATAATACTAACTATCCTCTCTTGAGTCAAATTCCTAGATAACATAATGGTATACCCGGTGGGACTAGATGCATCCTACACATGAATGAAATCCTTTTGAAACTTTAAAAACCCTTATTTGAGGTCTTAAAACTCTTTCAAATTGATTTTATAACTTTATTTTTCCATTTTTTATTGCCACAATTTTTACACAATAATCAACATTGACATAAATATCGACATTGATTACTTAGCTTAAACAATGTCAGTAAGTAGAACTGACATCAGTCAGATTTTGATTGGTCATAACTAAAGTCAATGGTATTGATCAACATCAGTCACTATGTTTTTTCCAAAAACATAGACCTAAGACCTACTTTTTCAAAGTTTCTTGTTTCAAACTTAAAAGGGCTTCAGAGCTAGAGAACATGCTAACAATTTTGTTACAGGACCAAGCGGGATTTTTACTCAAAACATGTTTAAATCACTTTTACATGATTAAAATTTGACTAGGAACCTTATTTTGGTGTGTAACAAATAATTTTTAGATATTTTTGTGAATGTTTTCAAAGTTTACAACTAAGACCAAGGGGTCAAATGAACACCACCAAGTCTTTCATTTTGGGTTTTAAATTAAACACACTTGTCAATTTTTATTTGCAATAGTTGATTAGATAAATTTTGTATGTCAAAGAGAGGTATGGTGCATGTATGCTCTTTCATTTGTCCCCTATAGGGAACCCTTGGAATCAAAATCACCATTCTTATTGTAAGTAGCTTAGTCTAAGTCTTAGAAAGAAAGTCATCTAAAGTACTCCCCAAAAACTCATCAAAGTTTGGGTGACCTTGAAAATGACCCTAAAGTCTTTCTATTTTCATGATTTATTTATTTATGCATCTTGCCTTATGAGGGGGACTTCGTCACCTCCCACAATTTCTTTGGGAAGTTTTGACCTAGGGTTTCATCTCCCGGTATTGACTTCATTTAACTCTTTGAGAATTGCACATGGGATGTAGTGGGACTTTGGACATCACACTACATTGAGAAAATAATAAGATGTAGTGGTTGTAAAAGGGACTAGACCTTTTTACAATAAACTGAGTGATACAGACCCAAAATCTATGCTTTTCTTTTGCATTGTTTGGCATGAAAGTCATTGTGCAATTTATTCCCCTAGATCATTTAGAAACTTGTTAGATTTTAGATAAATCCCCACTTGCCATGGAAATATTATTGGTGCAAGGTGCACCTCAAGGTCCATGTCATAGTACTATCATTTGAGAGAATGGGGGGTGTAAAAAACCTACTATATAATGCACATTTACTTTTGGATGAACAGTTAAAATCCTCTCAAATGATGTATATTAACAGATTCCAATAGTACCAAGCAACCTTGTCAATTTAGGATCTTTAGTTGATCTTGTCCTAGATTAAAGTCTTGTTTGGAGTCAAAACTTGGTGTAAACAAAAAATTCAAACCCAAAACATAGTCCAAATTTTCCTTTGAACAAAGAGGCATTATGTTGCCCACATGAGATCATTTATTTTCCTTGTTCAAAGTGCATCAAAAGCTTGAAAGTCATATCATCCACTTTGGCATAGTTATGCTACCCAATTGAGTCTATACTTTTACCAAAGTTGTTTAAATTCATTCACTTATAATTTAAATTTGAAATTACACCTTTATAAGTTCATAGGGTTGATGTGTTAAGTGGGTTCACCATTTGCACTAAAATTGAGGGAAATTAGGTTTAATTTACAATTTAGGTTGAAGGCAATTAAAGACTCATAATAATTATCACCACTTGATAGACTTAAGCCATTTTATGCTAAACACTTACAATTTAAGTCTATGCACCATAATATTTTGAGTTAAGAAGGGTAGTGTTATGTTGCCAAAATTGTGGAAAAATGTCTTTGCCTTAGAAAGTTTTTGAAACAAACTTTTTTGTCAAACCTTTTGGGTAGTGTAGAATCGTTATGCTACCTAAATCATTTCAAACATTGTTTTATGGACCTTCTTACATAGAATTCCAAATTTGTTCCTACATATTTAGATCAATCCATGCGTACTTTTGATCCTTTATCAAAAGTATTGTTATATTGTTTACCTTTGTCTAGCTTATTTGTCAAAAAGAACCAAGTTTTATACCATTATTTAAGAGAAAATAAACTATTTCTAAAGTGCCATTTGTTTCATACCTTACACCTAGTTGACCAAGTTCATGTCCAAGAATATAACACCTAGTGTTTATTAGAAGTGTTTTAAATCCTTTAGATTAAAAAAATTATCTAGTTTTCAAAAGTCTAGATTTTGATGCCATTTGGCCAAAAGTCCTAACACATGCTTTGTTTGAGCCTAGATTTTGACACCACATTTGGCGAAAATATCTATCAACTTTTAAGTTCCTAGATTAGACTCATTTTAAACATTTTGACCTTAGAGTTTGGAATTTTGATTTTCAGTCCATTTACTTGCTCATCTTTGTGTGAATAGTGAAACATTAGATAATTCAATCTAGCTTGTTTCTTCACAAATATTTGCATAAAACTTTTTATCCTTTTAAAAAATTTAGACCAAGTTGAAGGCATCATTTATTTTAGATTCTATCCTCTTTAGAGTTTGTATAAATCTTTGACCTTTTATCGTAAAGCATTGACTATGGATCCTAACATGTATTCCTACACTTGTAGTGGACTCATGTATAATCTAGGGATTAGTAATGTAGTTATACATGAATAAATGGTACAAGACCCTTATGTGGATAACATTTCTTATGAGATGGATTATTTTCCCTCTTATAATACTCAGTTAGGGGCACAAAGCCAAGATCCATTGGCTAACTATTTGGTTAACACACCGACTTACACATAACAAGACCAAGAATAAACCATGAAATACTTATCTACAATACCAATAGTGGACGAGCCAGTTATTCAACAACCATATTCTACTAATTCAACTTCCACATATGATCCTTTTTTGTTTGAGCAACATTTGTTAGAGAACAAAGATGAGATTTTGGTTAGGGGCATAGAGGTAGGGGCTAAGCTTCTAATAGACTTACCCTATGAAAATTTATCAAGTCTAGTAAGAGTGCCCCATAATATCATTACAATCAACAAACTTATTCTAGCAATCCTATGGTTCAAGTCCAAGAAATGTACCAAGACCCTAATATATCCAATTGAGGCAAAAACATCATGGAAGATCACTTTAACCAAATACGAACAACATACCAAACTTACCTAAATTTAGCACATGATTTCAATTAGATGAACATGGTGAGTAAGCCTCTCATTGACCTACTACCTTAAACAAGAGTGTTGATGTAATTAACTGAATAAGAAAATCCAAGTTCTAACCCATTTATACAAACTAATTCGATAGATAAATTGATAGATATGTCAGTTATTAAAGAAGTGTCTTTAGCTTCTACACTAAATAATGAGCCAAATATAGTAGACAATATGTAAATAACATCTAATCTTGATCAAAGTGGTACTAATTTGGAAACAACTAGCCAACAATGTGTGCCTATAGTTAATCCCATGAGCAGATCATCATACCAAGGAATAGGAGTTTCTATACCCCAACCTCAACCAACCACTTACTCAAGTGTACAACCTACAGGGTTATATAATCAAACAATGGCTAATGTTAGAATGTGATGAATCCTACTCCCCCTCAACAAGTAGTGAGTGGTATTCTACAACAATAGACACAACCTAGTGTATCAATGTAATAGAGGATGAATGCATTACCACCTTAATCAGTGGAAACTAATGTACCACCTCACCAGGTAATGATGAACATACCTCTTCTATCATAGACTAATATACCTATTCAAAACCACACAATGACTAATCAACTATGTGTAAATATTTGTCAGTGATAGATGTTGAATCTACAACATGATTTCACTTCTTCATAGGGATTTATGCAACAAGGAGGTCCTCATGTTTCTCAAGTACTTACTAGACAACTGTTGGTTCAAAATATGCCACAAATTGAGAGATAGGGTCTTGGTCCACAAGTTCTACTCAACAACAAAGTTTGATTAGTCAAAAACATGTCCCTTTTCAACCACAATAGTCATAGTATAGTATCCCTTCATCCCAACCAAAAAATCCTCCAAGTCAGACCTTTATTGTCAACCCAAACTAGAATATCATTCAGCGAAATTTGTGATTTCAAGTACATCCTAATCCATGTATGCATATTCTTGGTCCATTCCCCAACCAAGCTAATGTACCCCAATAGGTGTCTCCATCATACCCTAGTCAAAGTTTCCCACTTGTGACCTCCCATCCATTTACCCAAACCAATATTTTCCCTTAAACTAATATCCCTTCTAGTTTCCTATCCCAAGAATTGTAACAAATGAAGGATGTGAGTACTTCCATTCAGGTAGAGAAGTAGACTATGAAGTTTAAATTAGATGACATGATTTCCTATCCATTTAACATGGAGTATTTATAGATACCATTTCTTCCAAGATACAAAACACCCAAATTTTGTAAGTACAAAGGGAAAGGTGACGCTAAGGCTCCTTTGACTGAATTATTTGTCGCATGTTAACCATTGGCATATAGTGACATATACCTTTTGTTGTTGTTTCTAAGGAGCCTAGCTGGACAAGCCTTGGAGTGGTTTTCAAAGTTGCCCAAGAATTTAGTAACAGACTTTGATGATCTTGATAAATTTGTGGAGCACTTTTCTTATAATATGAAGCATGAGATTTCATTAGTGGACCTGACACAAGAAAAGAAAAAATATGGGGAGAGTTTTACAAGTTATTTATAGTGACAGAGAGCCCTTACAAGTTGTTTCACCCATAGTTTAATAGATAAACAATTAGCCACTATGTTTACTAAAAATTTGTATAGTGAGATAGCCTATCATCTGGAACTATAATGTGCACATACGTTCAAAGAGATAATTGATAAAGGTTTGTTGATCGAGTGAGAAATCATCAATAAAGGGGTCATCAATCTTAATTTAATTAATCAAAATCAAGGTACCAATCATAGAAATGACTAGCATCGCATCCAAGCGCAAGCATTACAACTAGCACAGGCCAATAATCATGAAAGACCAAAGTAATTTAATCAAAATAGGAATGTTGTGAGAAATGGAGTAAACAAATCTCATCATGTCCAAACTATGCAGACATCATTTGTACCACCTTTTTAGCTTACTCCTACCTAATAACCTCTTAACCAATTCCTCAAGTACAACAACCAAGACCTGTAGAACTAATACAACAGTCTTTACCATTACAAACCCCTCCTCCTAGAAGAACCATCCCTGCACATTGTGTCTTTAGTGACCTAGGAGAACCTATTGAATCTATATTTTGCAAGCTTACTGCTACTAATCTAGTTAGTTGGCCCATACCAAAACATTATCTACAAGGCATTTCTTACCCTAATTAGTATCATGAAAATGAATTTTGTGACTATCATCAGGTCAATGGGCATAATCTGTGAAGATGTGTCTAATTCAAGAATTTAATTGAGAATATGTTGGAGAATAGGGAGATAAAATTGGATAAAGGTGCTTCCACTTCCAATCAAACTCTTGGCATTTATCAAAACCCCTTTCCCCAACATAACAATCAATAGCAATAGAATAATCAATAACAACAACAATGACCAGTGTAGTAGCAAAATTAGTAGTATCAAAATCAAAGGCTAAACCAACAGAACCAAAAAAATCAACATCAAAACCCATAATCATAGAATAATAGACAAAACCAAGGTCAGAATGGTAACAACCAACAAACCTACCATGCAGTTGCACATGACTACAATAGGGTTGTAGGTCATATTGTAGGGGTAGCATTAATACCATATCTACTAATCCTAGACCAAGATCTAATCAACTTAGATCATTTCTAAACAATAATATTCAGCCAAATCACATAGATAATCTTTATTTGACCTAGAAGTGCATACTAACAAACCAAAAAACTAGAACTTCCACTTTTTGATCTTATAGTGATAACTCATTCTTGCCACATGACCACATGCTATCAGAGTTGTTGCCAAAATTTGGATAACGTGAGTGCAATGGAGATGTGCTCACATAAGATGAATCAAGTGCACACCACATAGATGCTAAAGCAATTTTAAAATAACATAAGAAGATAACTTGCACAAGACAAAATGGAGAAAACCAAAATCTGATTAACATGAGATAGCCAAAGTGAGGACTACAAATAGGAGAGTACGTAACTCCTCCACAAAAGGTGGACAAGGCACCCAAAGAATAGACTGTAACTCCTCCATGAAAGGTGGTGACAAGGTGCTAAGAATAGAGAAGTAACTCTCATCAAAGGAGTTACTTATGACATTCTTATGACACCTATGACACATCTATGACACACACCTCCACATAAGCTAGCCTATCCCATAAATGTAGGAAAATTCCATGTATGCACAAGAAATAAAATTTTCCTAATTAATAAATAGGAAAAAATAAAAACCTACACTAATACCCCCCATAAGCATAGCTTAGGTGGGCAGTGTGGAAATATAAAATGGGTCCTGACAACTAGGCCTGACGAGGTACCCATGTACAAATGCAATCTCCCATAAGATAGAGAAAAGGAGAAAACTCGTAGAAAAAAAACTCCCTCCCAAAAGAGAGACATAAAAGAAAAGAAGAGGCTAAAAGCCCCCCTAAAGATGATTCTACTGTAGATGTGGACTACACCCCAAGAAGAGCTCATAGATGAATGAACTTGCTCTCAGTGAAAGGTTTGGTGAAGATGTCTAGAACCTGCTTCAAAGATTGGCAAAATATCAATTCAATGACCTGACTATGAATAAGCTCCCAAATTAGATGCATGTGAATCTCTATGTGCTTGGTCTACTAGTACTAAACTAGATTTCTACAAATCTAAATGGTACTATGGTTGTCACAATAAATGATGGTGGGCTGCCTGATAGGAATGCCAAAGTCAAAAAGTATCCCCTAAATCCAAATAGCCTTAGTATCTACATTAATAGCTCCCCTATACTCTGCATCTATGGATGATATAGCAATAACATTCTACTTCTTGTTAGACTAATTTATAGGACTAGAACCTAGAGAGAAACTATAACTAGAAGTGGACTTGTGAGTCTCTGAGTCACCATCCCAGTCTGAATATGTATATCCAACCAAGTTAACCTCTATGCCAAATCTATAATGAATCCTGTATCTATGTGAACCCTGTATGTAATGCAAGATCCTCTTAGTTGATTTCCAATGCAGCTCATGAGGTTCTTACATGAATCTGGAAACAAGTCCCACTGTATATGAGATGTCAGGCCTGGTGTGAGTCAAGTAGATGAGACTACCAACAAGTTGTCGATACTAAGTGGCATCAACCAATGGTGAAGAACAATCAGCCTCAAGCTTAACTCTTGATAGAAAGGGAGTCAAAGATGGCTTGAAATTAGCCATGTGAAACCGAGCCAATAAGTCAAGAACATACTTAGGCTATGCAAGAGAAATCCCTAAATTTGACTGTGAGATCTCGATGCCAAGGAAGTAGTGTAACAAACCTAAGTCTGTCATGTCAAATCTATCCTAAAGAGATGCCTTCACCACTGTAATAGCTGATGAAGAACTCCTAGTGATCAAAAGGTCATCAACATATATAACCAAAATTAGGAGCGAATCATCCTACCACAAGAAGTAGACATTGGGATCAGAATGGCACCTAGTGAAACCCACTGTGAGAAAGAAAGAATCCATCTTGGAATACCAAGCCTGAGGGGCCTGCTTGAGGCCATAGATAGATTTCCTAAGTCTACATACTAAGGAAGAATCTTGAACAAATCCTAGCAGTTGCTCCATGTAGATCTCCTCCTTTAGGTCTCCATGAAGAAAGGCACTCTTCACATCCATCTGATGCACATCCCAATCATGTGCTACAGTAATAGCCAAGGTGAGTTGGATAGAAGTCATGTTTACAATGGGTGTAAAGGTCTCTGAGTAGTCAATGCCTGCCACCTGTGAGAAATCCTTGGCAACCAATCATGCCTTATACTTATCAACCAACCCATCTACTACAAACTTGGTTTGATATTTCCACCTACATTGAACCATCTTCTTCCCTTAGGAAGTGAAGTCAAGTCCTAAGTGTGATTTTTGATTAAAGAAGAATATTCTTCCTCCATAGCACTATCCCACTCAGGTACCCGCCTTTTAAAAAGTCTGTGGATCTAAAATTGAAGCAAAGAAGGCATGTGGATCTCTCTAAAAATCCCCCTAGTACATCTATCATTTGTGGGATCTCCTGCCCAAGTGCCAACACTCTTAAGTGTCTATCTAGTCCAAAGTGGCCCAAAAGTGGGTGAGTCAAGGGCTAACTCCTCATCCTCTAAATGACTAGAGGTGGATGACTCTGCATCACTGTCCTCATTGTCTAAACTCAAAGAAGAAGATGTCTCTGGCTCAAGAACCTACTATGGCTGATCTAAATCTGACGAGGAATCATCATGAAGAAGTAGATCTGATGAGGGAGAATATGTGTCAAGTGTTGAGTCTCTAAGACTCTCCTAAAAATGGACACTTCTCTCAATGAACAACTCATGAGTGATTGGATCTAGAAGGTGATATCCATTAATACCATCTAGATATCCTACAAAGATGCAAGGCTTGGACTAACATTCCATAGCTTTGTGTTTCTTCATCAGAATGCAGGCCATGGCTGGAAATCCAAAAAATCTAAGGTGCTCAACATCAGGTTTCCTTTTATGCCAAGCTTCAAAGGGTGTTTTCCCTTTCAAAGCTTTGTGAGGAACCCTATTTTGAATGTAGTAAGCATAATTGATGGCTTCGGCCCAGTACTATGGTGCTAAGGATTTGGAGTGAATCATATAACTACCCATCTCTTTCAAGAACCTATTCTTGTACTCTACAACCCCATTTTGTGAAGGACTATAAGTGACTGTGCACTGCAAATCAATCCCCTTTGTGGTGTAAAATTGCTCAAACCTGATGCTGACATACTCCCCTCCATTATCAGTTCAAATAATCTTGATGGATTTGTCACTCTGTTTCTCAACAAGAGCCTTGAAGTCTAAATTTTTTTCAAACACTTCAAACTTTTGTTTGAGAAAATATATCCAAGTATAACTAGAGAAATCATCAATGAAAGTGAGGATGTACTTAGCCCTTGTGAAAGATGGTTTGGGAAAGGGTCCCGATACATCACTGTGGACTAACTCCAAAGGTTGGGAAGCCCTTCAAGCTTTACCTTTGTCAAATTTTGCTTTGGGATGCTTCCCAAGGGAGCACCCCTCACAAAGTCTTTTTGAGAATTGGACATGAGGCAAGCCAATGACCATGCCATTTTTGCAAAGTTTCTCAAGGTAGCGGTAGTTAAGGTGGCCAAACCACTCATGCCATAATTTGCTAACTCCATCTAAATGAGTTAGCAATACCATTGGAGAAGAATTTGATGCAAAATGTGAGAAGGTTTATAACCTAGCTTGGTGATCTGCCCTACCCACTGCCACTGTAGTATCACAATGCAACTCCCTGATAGCCACTGAATCTGGTGAAAACTCAACTCTCATGCCCTGACCAATGTGAGTGTTTTGGTACAATGATAGGAGATTGGTTGAAAGAGAATAACACTTAGAACATTATTGAATGTTCCTCCTTCCATTTCAACTGACCCTCTCCCTACAACGGAAACTAATGTGTCATCACCCAAACTAATTAAAGTCATGTTACAAGGCTCTAAAGATGAAAAATAAACTAGTGAAGAGCCCATGTGGTGAGAAGCACTCGAGTTGATGATCCATGAAGATGTAGAAGTTGTTATAGCTACAAGGGCCTTGTCCTTCTCTTTCTCCTTACCCTTGCCTTTTGCCTTGGTAGAATTATGGGTAGATGAATTCTGCTTGATGGACTCAAGAACACCTATGTTGTTCTTCTCTAGAAGATGATTTAGGTGATCTATTTGTTTCTTCATGCATTTGTGTTCATCATGCCCTATATTTTTACAATAGGCACACTTAACCTTCTTTTTCTTAGGTTTAGCATTGGAAGATGAAGATTCAGTGTTGTTTTTGGTAGGATTGGTGTTTTCTTTCTTCTTATCCTAGTCCTTGTTCTTTTTCTTCTTCTCCTTTGTTGAAGTCTTATCCTTACCATTTCTAGATATCAAATCTTGGGGTTGAGTAGACTTCATTTTTCCCATTTGAATTAGCTTATCTTGTTCCCTAGTCAAGTCAGCAATGAGTGAATCTAAAGAAGGCATTTTCCATGTAGTGCCAAGGGCACTTTTTGTGGCATGGAAAGTGGAGATAAAGATTGAATAGCTTGGACCTAACTTTGTGAGAATAGAAAGTATGAGTTGATCATCTTTTTTCTCTATCCCACATTCTTTCAATTCCAATCTAAGGGCCTTAAACTTAGTGAAGAAGTCTTGTAGGGTGTCAAAGTTGCTAGGACTTAGACTTATGAGTTTGTTTTCGAGCTCATGACCTCTCATCTCATCAAGCTTTCCAAATAACTTTTATAAGGTGTCCCATATGTCATTAGGAGTCTGAGAAGATTCTAGATGGAAGAGAAGTTTTAGAGACACAGACAAGCTCAGTAATCCATAGGCTTCATCACTACAGTTGTACCACTTGACCTTTTCAGCATCAGTGTTGGGTTCTACTTCAGTACCCATGGTGATCCTATACAACCTTTTACTTCTAAGAATGATTGACATTTTAAACTTCTATTCATGATATTTTAAGGGTGTTAGGGGTTTAAGTTGATAAGAATCTATTTTTAGCTGAATTTAGGTGAAGTTGTGTTGATTGCAAGTTGTGAATTTATGCAGAAAGGAGAATGAAAGCAAAGATATGCAAGTTGTGAAAAGCAATCACACCCCCCCCAAAATATTGAGCCCCCTCCCTAAATGTGTAAGTGCACACTCAAAAGATGTCAAACTCAGCTAAGAATGTGTCTTAGAGCAATCAGTGCAAGACTAAAGCAAATAGGATGTCGAACTCAGCCGAAAATGCGTCTCAAGAGACCCAAATTTTTGGCACTTTATAAACTAGTGCATTTTTGACAAATAACAAGCCTACGCTATGTACAATTGAATTAGAAACACTTTTTCAAAAATGACACCCAAATCTGAGCTACCATTTGCAAGATATTAAAGGTTCAATTTTCTCATAAACTAGTGTTTTTTCAAAAAAGGCACTAAAACATTAAAAAATGCCTGTTATGAGAGAAAAAGTGGCCTTCCAACCACTCATTAGATTCAGAATGGAATGAGGAATCCAAAAGAGGTTTGTGTGAGGTGGAATTGGCCTCGCACCGACCCAGACCTCACCCTTCGTCTTCAACAGGTGAAGATACAAGTTTAAAATGAAAACCCCCAAATTACAAAACTATCTATAAAACTGAATGTTTAGTCAAATTGACTAATTTTTGTTTTATCAAGTCAATTTTAACTTAAAAAATGAAGCATAGATAGAAATAAATAGCTGGCCAAGAATCTAAGGGTCCACATGGGACACCAAGTAAGGAAGGGGTGCCCAAAACGTCACAATCCAGAATTTAACAACAAAAAAAACAAAAAAATGAATGTGCAGACCTGCTAGACACACCATACGGCCTGATGACACCTTGTTGGTAGAAAGGACTGTGGCATGTCTAGTAGAAGGTGTTGTAGAAGTTGGCAGACTTGTAGACTGCTGACCAGAAGTGCACACTGTACGGCTTGTGGTAGAAGTGAAGACCAAAGGCTAGGCACTGCTGAAGGCTTGGCAAATAGAACTAAAGACTAGAAGTTAGGCGTTGAAGCCTGGCTATAGAAGGACTATTGTTTGGAGTTGCTACTACTCCCTCTGCTGCTCCACATAATAATGACATCCAAGAAGAGAAATAGATGAACCAGCCCCTGATGTGAAGATAGCCAAGACACCCAAAGGCCAAGGATTTTCAAGGAAACTAACTAGAAATGATATATATATTTTTATTTTAGATTAAATCTAGAAAATAAAAAAATAAAGAGAAATCCACTCCTCTTGATTTCAAAATGAACTAAAAGCATAACCATACACATGATTACCATTCTTGCTCTGATACCATATCAGAGTTGTTTCCAGAATCTAGATAACATGAGTGTAATGGAGACGTGCTCACATAAGATGAAGCAAGTGCACACCACATAGATGCTAAATCAATTTGAAAATAACACAAGATAACTTGCACAAGACAAAATGGAGAAAACCAAAATCTAATTAACATGAGATGGCCAAAGTGAGGACTACAAATAGGAGAGTACGTAAATAACTCCTCCATAAAAGGTGGACAAGGCACCCCAAGAATAGACTGTAACTCCTCCATGAAAGGTGGTGACAAGGTGCTAAGCATAGAGAAGTAAATCTCATCAAGGGAGTTACTTATGACATTCTTATGACACCTATGACACATCTATGACACACACATCCACAAAAGCTAGCCTATCCCACAAATGTAGGAAAAATACATGTATGCACAAGAAATACAATTTCCCTAATTAATAAATAGGGAAAAATAAAAACCTACACTAATACATGCAATTGCACTGGTAATCGAGACTTGCCCTATTTGATCCCACACCATTTCCAACATCAGTTATCAATAATGGTCAAGTATTTAATCCTGATTATGCAATCATAACTCAGAGGTCAAATATTACTATCCCAAGCCCACAACCATCCACCACTTTACCAGTCATCCAACCAACTATTTAGCCTCAAAATAAACCATTTAGTACTAACCAAGATAAGAAGTTTTATATTGTGGTATAATTACAGAAGACAGCAACACAAATTTATATTTTAGATTTGCTACGGATGTCAATAATCTCCAAGAACATCTTGAATGAGTTATTGACCCAATCCACAGTTTCCAGTGACATATCCCCTAATAAATTTCAATCTTTTGTTGGACACCTAGCTCCAGCCCAATAAGTCACATTTAACCATAGTGATATGTCTTCCCTTGGCTCGCTACATAATAACCTATTATACATAGAATTTTATATCAAATGGCATAAAGTGAAATGTGTCCTTGTTGATAATGGATCTGGCCTCAACATAGTGTGTCTCAAGCTCATCAAGCTTCTTGGGTACACAATGATAGATTTCTATCTATAATCAATAACTATTAAAGCCTATGATAATCAAGAAAGAGAGTCATAGGGCACCATTAGTTTTCCAATTATCATTGGGACTTTAACCCATGATACAATTTTCCATGTGTTGGATCTTGAGTTATCATACAACATAATTTTAGGCAGGCTTTGGTTACATGAGATTCATGTAGTCCTATCAACATGGCACCAATGTATCAAGTTTTCCCATTTAGGGATGGAGGTGAATATTCCAAGAGATTTACACCCGTATAAACACTATAAGCATCTTGAGGCTAAGTTTAAAATATATAATCATCAATATGACATGAATATAAGTTCCAAGTAAGATAAAGGAAAGGCTATACTTATTGATCCTTTACTAGATAATTACATAGATCCTAATACCTTAGATTCCCTTTCACACATGCCACCTCCTGAAGCTTATAATCATTTCACCATTTCAGATAATGGACCAAAAGAATATCTAACCCGTGATACATTCATATCACCAATCTTCCTCAAAATTCAAAAACCTTTGGATGACCTAAATTCATTCCACATATGAATTGGAAACAAAATAACAAAGATAAGGGACCTGTCACATTTGTACTAGCATCTGGCCTAGAACCTAACCCTCTTGAAGGAGATGAATCATGGCTATTCAATAATGACCAAGATTATTGTTATAAAAATGAAAAGTATCATATTCCCAATAGGATCATGGAGCATCACAATTATGAAGGAAGAGGCATCAAATTGAATTAGTACGGAACTATCGAGCTAATTTCCATGACTAAGTATAAATGACCTTATGGACTTGGATTTAAACTACTTAGGGGTGACCCCACTTATTTTATTCAAACTCCATCACCAATGACTAGTGATGATGATGTTGAGAGTGAAGCAAAGTTTGATCATAACCTTACTTTTGATAACCTACCTAAAACCAACCTATTTGATAACAATTCCATTTGTACCCTTACCCAAGAATTCATCACAATCCATTGCCATTATATTATCCCCAACTGATAGATTGGGACCAATAAGAATCCAGTCTTCTGATTAATGAGTTATAGAATGATGAGGCATTTTATGATTTCTTAGGCCTTAGAGATAATGTTTCATTGGGAGATCATAAATCAGGATTCTCAATCACATTAGATCTTGCAGCCTATTTTGGAGAGCGAGTGATCACCCTTAGCCAAAAACAAATAAGTAAAACATTGACGCCCCAAAGTGAAAACATTTTTGAGGAACTTTTTGACCAAGGAAAAAGTAAAGATAAAGGCCAGTCTAGTGGTGAAAACCTGTTTCAAGCACCATAAGATGGGGGTATTCATTCTTCTTTGAATTTAGACCAAGAGACCACCAATGATGAACTTGCTTGGGGATTTGAGTTTAGTTTTGAGAAACAACAAGTATTTTATCAAATTCTCTAATAAGTTTTGATGGTTTTTGTTACATGGACAAATCTACCATTAAGAGACTTAGATTCATCATGCCTAGGAGAAATTGAAGAGAAAGTCCTAATAGAGGACCCTAATATAGTCTGATATTTCAAGTCACTTCTTACTATCCTAGAAGATGGTTCAACCCTTCTAATCAAAGATATAATAGAGGTAAACATTAGGACTATATCAGACCTAAAATGGATAAAATTAGGTGCATCCCTCACTAAGGAATAATGTGACATTTTTATAGCTCTATTGAGAGAGTTTGTGGATATATTTGCATGGGCCTATTCTAACATGCCAGGTTTAGACCCCACCTTGGTTCTGCACCACCTTATGGTTAATCCAAATGCCAAACTGGTAACAAAAGCTACATAAGATGCATCCTTGCATTGATATATTGGTATATAAAGAGTTGGAAAAACTTTTAGAAATAAGATGTATCTGATCCATTGACTACTCAAAATAGATCTGTAATGTAGTACATGTTAGAAAAAAGTTTAAAAGGATTAAAATTTGTACTAATTTTTGAGACATCAACAAAGTTGTCTTAAAGATGATTTTCCATTTCCTAATATTGACATGATCATTGACTCCATGATAGGTTATGAAATGCTTTCACTCATGGATGGCTTTTCAGGGTACAATCAGAGTAGAATAGTGCCAAAAGATCAACATAAAATAACATTCACCACTCAATGGGGAGCATTTTGCTATCAGGTGATGCCATTTAGCCTTGAGAATGTGGGAGCTACATATCAAAGAGCCAAGACTATCATATTGCATGATATGATACATGATATTTTTGAAGACTATGTTGATGACATATTAGGAAAATCCAAGACCAGAGCTAACCATCCAACAGTGTTTTGTAAGATATTTGAAAGACAATGAGAGTACAAAGTCAAACTAAATCCAAATAAATGTGTGTTTGGTGTAACTTCAGGCAAAATACTTGGCTTCATCATGTCTCGTAGAGGTATTGAAGTCGATCCAGCTAAAGTCCATGCTATAACCAAGATACCACCACCAACTAATTTAAAGCAACTTTGTAGTTTACAAGGTAAGATCCAATTCATCTGACACTTCATCTCTTAGTTACCAAAAAAATGCCATCCAATTACACACCTTTTGAAGAAAGGAGTTACATTTCACTAGGATGATCACTGTGAAACAAATTTTCAATAACTCAAAAGTTATCTTGTCAATCCACCTATTTTATTACCTCTTATGCCAGGAAATAAATTCTTGTTATAAATATTAGCTACCAATTATGCTCTAGGGGCACTCTTATCTCAACATGATGACAATGGAAAGGAGCATGTTATATACTACTTAAGTTGTGCATTGGTTACATATGATAATAACTATGCACCTATTGAAAAATCTTGTCTAGCCATGGGTTTTGTAGCTCTGAAACTATGTCATTACATATTGAATAATAAAACCATGGTCATTTCAAAGTTAGATCCACTCAAGTATCTATGATATAAATAAACTTTTCAAGGTAGAATGGCTAAATGGATCATGCTTCTTAGTGAGTTTGACATAGAGTTTGTCAATCAAAAAACAATCAAGGGATAAGTTCTTCTAGATCTACTTGTTGAAACACCTCTAATGGACACAAAACCACTCAAGTTTCCATTTCTTAATGAATCCATCATGACTTTTATTGATACATTTTTAAGGAGTAGCCATAGAAGCTATATTTTGATGGTTCATTCACTGTGCTTGGATTGAGAGTAGGCCTATTATTTATTACACCACAAGGGGATCTAATCCCTAAATCATTTAGAATCAAATTTCCTTCTACAAATAACATGGCCAAGTATGAAGCACTTATTTTAAGACATTGACAAGTAGTGCACTGGAATATATCTCATCTTCAAGTTTATGGTGATTCTTAGTTAATCATCAATTAGGTCACAGATCATTTTTAGACCAAAGATGACAAGCTAGTTCCATATAAAGCCATGGTTGACACTCTTAAAAAGTAAATTGTCAACATTCAGTTTGAGCATATATTGAGGGATAGTAACATCACTATAGATGCCATGGATAGTATTGGCTCTCTAATTTGACAAACTAATAAAGCTAAAGAGTACCAGTTCCTCATCAAAAATGTATCAATACTAGGTCATGAACCTTTAACCATTGCCATGATTTGTGATATTGTTAGTCTTAATTCTATCTGGTACTTAGACCTTTACAAATACCTTCATGACCAAGTTCAACCACCTAACCTATCTCAAAAACAAAATAAAGCCTTCATTCATCATTCTGCTCATTATACTTTACTTGGATCCACTCTTTACCATCATAGTTTTGATGGAACTCTACTTCATTATTTAACTTTGGTAGAGTCTACATTAGCATTAAGAGAAGATCACAAAGGAGTATGTGGAGCCTATTCTAACAGGGTAGTCCTATCCAAAAAGCTATTTCATACTGGTTATTATTGGCCCATAATGGACATAGATGCCACTGTATATGTAAAGAAATGTGATAAATGTCAATGACATGCTAATTTGATTCATGCCCTATCAAAAACTCTGAAATCAATATTGACACAATGGCCATTTTATAAATGGGGACTTGACCTCATTGGAAAGATTAACCACACTTCATCTTATGGCTATAAACATATCCTTACCACTGCTAAATATTTCACTAAGTGGGTTGATGTTGTACCCCTCACGTACATGACTAGAAAGCAAATTTCCAAATTCATCTTCAACTACCTCATTTACTACTATGATATTCCCTCTAACATTATATCTAATAATGGAGGATCATTCAAGAACAAATATGTAGACCAATTATGTATTGAATACAACATCACAAAACACTTTTCTATAGCATATTACCCTTAAGGTAATGGCTAGGCCAAGGCATCTAAATAAACCATTATCAATATTCTCAAAAATATTATCAATGATGCTGATTGTGACTAGCACCTCTAGATATTCTGTCTTTTGGGAATACCATACCAATCATCATACCCCCATAGGAGCCACTCCATACTCACTTGTTTATGGTACTAAAGCCATCCTTCCCATTGAGGTCGATTTTCCTTCACTAAGCATCTCTTTTAAGCATGTCTTGAATGATCATGACTATCGAGTAACTCACCTGTAAGGGCTAGATTTACTTGATGAGAAACACACAACCATGCTCAATAATCTTCAAGCATACCAAAATCAACTCAAAGACCACTACAATTAGTGTGTGAAGTATAGAACATTTGAACTTAGTGATCTTGTTCTTAAAGAGAACTAAAAGAATACCATGAATAAGAAGAAACATAAAGGGAAATTCAAACCAAACTAGATAGGCGATTTCATCATCACGATAGATTATAGATCAGAAGTATACAAGCTTGCCACACCAAATAGTGATGAACTTCCAGATCTAATGAATATTATTCATCTCAAGTGGTACTATGGTTGAATGCTAAGGTTTATTGCCTGTAAGGACCATTTCAGTTATGCCTTCTTGTCACTATTCTTTTTTTACACATACCACACTTATTCATCCTCTTTTCCATATCCACTTTCCACTTTCTGACCTATTAACCCAATATGTTCTAAAACCTAGCCTATTTGACCTTGGTTTTTGTCATTCATTACCTAGTTTTAGCCTCAATGTATCTGATCAGTTTATTAGTTTATTCAATAACTTTAGATAGAGATAATATTTTGGGACAATAGGATAGAAGTTTTGATAGTTGCATCCTTTATTTGTTATTCTTTCTTACCACCAATCTTTTTGCTAATTATAACCACCTTTAGGCAAATTATTACCTTTGATCTATGCCATTGTGTCCTATTTATAACCACCTATGGGAAAACTAGGGGCAAAACTAAGCCTTGATGTACCAAATTGCCACTTCCTATGCCATATTATGTCTTTTTACCAACTATACCTATTTTGTTTGAATTAGTTGTTGCTCTAGTTGAATTCCTCTGCTATAAGGGTGGAACTACAGTGACTTGAGGTCTTACTCTAGGACTTTTGGAAATATTTTTATTTATGTTGAAGGTCTATCATTATTGGTGATAAAGGCCCCATTGCATTTAATGGTGTTTTAAATATTCATATGTTGGCTAATGTGTGTTAATAATTATTTAATATTAATGAATATATTTTTGGTTGCATATAAGTCAAAAGAGGGCCCATGGAGAAGTCAAAGAGTCATGGGGTAAAATATGAAAGAGGAATGGGACACATTTTCTCATAAAGAGTCATCTTGAGAAATTCCAAGAGTTACCATGTGAAGACAAAAGAGGTATGGTGCATTTTTCTATGAAGGGACTCTTTGAGGAATATAAAAAGTCACCAAGATAAAGACAAAAGAGGAAATGACACTTTTACTAATGAAGGGTCAGCATATGACTTTTCAAATGCAAGGATATGAAGGGTCCTATAAGTTTAGCACTATTTTGTCTTAGGATTGAAGGGTCACAAAGGGTGAATGCCAAAGGTCTTTTGGAAAGCTATAAATAAAGGCTTGAGAAGACATTTGTAATATGCAAGAGTGTGCATGGTTTGCATTTGTTTTCAAAGAGAGAAAACTAGGAGATATTGTAGAGTTCTACCATTTGTTAAGTAAGAAACATTGAGAGATAGTTGTTTTTTATACACAAGAGGGGTTGGTGCTCCTATGGGTTGGTGATCAGAAATAGCTACTATGTTGGTACTCAGCAAAGGGGTTGGTGCTCCTACAAGTTGGTGTTTACAAACTTTATATTTTGAGTTGGTGATTATTCATATACTTGATATTGTTCTCTATGGTTTTTACCACTTTGAGTTTCCACGTAAAAATTTGGTCTCTCTCTCTCTCTCTCTCTCTTGTGGTGAAAATTATTATTTTAGTTTTATTGTATATCTTTAATGTATAATTGAGTGGTTAAAAAAAATAAAATAGAATAATTAAAAGATATATAATATACTGATTCACCCCCCCTCTTCATATATTTCATGCTTAATAGGGACTATGTAGGTAGCACTCAATACTTATTAAGTTCAGCTTAGTCTCCCCTTTCCCCATTCTCTGAGCATTTTTCAAGTAACCTAAGCCATGCTCTCATCATTTTGTTAGCAACCTAAGCCATGCTCTCATTATTTTATGAGCAACCTATGTTTGAATGCTTTCACCATTTTGTGAGCAACCTAAGCCATGTTATCACTATTTTTTTAGTAACCTAAGCCATGATCTTATGATTTTAAAAGTAACTTAAGCCACACTCTCATCATTTTGTGAGCAACCTAAGTTTGAATTCTCTCGTCATTTTATGAAAAACCTTAGTTTGAATGCTCTCACTATTTTGTGAGCAATCTCAGTTTGAATGCTCTTGTCATTTTGTAAGTTTGAGCCATTTAGTGTCTCATCATTCTTGATTGAGTTGAGATACTCCAAAAAATTTCAACAAATATTTAAAAAAATTGTTAAAAAAGAACAAAAACATTGACCACTTCTTTGCCTTAAGGATTTTGGGAACCCTTACTAAGTTATAAGCAAATCACTTGCCATTTAGTTTCCCCATCTTTTTTAGCCTTTTTCTCTCACACACCATTTTACAAGGCCATTCCTATTCTTCTATCACATACATTCTATTTATTTTCATCAGTTATCACATTCTTCCCATTCCCTAGGAGAACTACATTTATCCTACAGTTTTTAATTGGATATTACATCCATGGAACTATGTAGGCAATGTCTACTTGCCTCATGCATATGGAGACAACTCAACCACCTCCTTATCTTTCTTCTATTCCCCCATTTTATTCATTTATTAAGTTGTCACCTATTTTCTAGGGGCAATGTTCATAAGATTTTTATTGCATTGTTTATTTGTTTGTTTCTGCTTATTTTATTTGCTTGTTTACCTGTTTATTTGTTTTTAGCACTATTGCCTTGATTTAGTTTATGTGTGTTCATTAGGTGATTCCTTGCCCACACTTACACTTGAATCCATCCATATTCATATGTTTACATTGTCATCATGGTTTCTATCATTGATGAATTGTTTTCTATTGAGTATTGGATTATGGGAGTTAGTCCTCATGCATATTTTGACCAAGTACTCATGATGTTATATCATGATGTATATCAACATGTGCTACAAAAACCTTAGCTTTAAGAATTCTATTCAGAAATGGCAGCATCTCTTCAGCATTAACATCCCGATTTAATCCCAATCATATCCCAAATAGATTAATTAACCATGAAAGAATTTTAAATTTTATTAATTCACATGAGCATCTCCCTAATAGTAGGTTGTTCTAATTCATCATTGCCCTTTGTGTTTAGTTATCATCATCCTCAACCAAGTTTATCATGCTTTCCATAATTAGGGTCTAATGATTATAACCACCTATGGGAAAATCATTATACACCGTCCCACCTACATTTCTCAATGATTATAACATCCTTTGGGAAAATCATTATTTTGTCACCATTTTACTTTTTCTACTTATACAAGTGCATGTTATTATCTTGTTTTCTTGTCCTAACTAGGGCAGCTCCATCTTCTCAATGATTATAACTACCTTTGGGAAAATCATTGTGTTATCATACCATGTTGCCACTATTGGGGTACAATGTTTATAACTGCATTTGGGCAAACCATTCTACACTATCCCACTTATATTCTCAATTATTTTGACTAACTTTTTATTATTATTATGATTTTTATCCCATAATATTTCCTTTCTTTGGTCCCCTTATTTTACTTCTTTCTTTTTGAGGGACCATTCGCCGACCTACTTATGCCAATCATTCCTTCAAGGGGGCATCATATAGATAGTTTATCATCATTGTAGTTGTACATATATAGGAACTTTTTAGTCTTTGAACAAATATTACTATGCTTACAACTTGTAATTCCTTCCCAAATAGGGGCAAATTGTAGACACCTAAATCTAGTTGTTGATAACCTCTAATCAGGATTTTGGCTAATTTCTATCCAAAATGCACAATTTGGCCTAAAAACACTAAAACATGTCAAATTATGTGAAAATTACATATTCAAGTACCAATTTTGGCCAAGGTATCCCTAAATGGGGAAATTCAATTAATGGTCTAGCTAACTTTGATTAGTTTATTTTAAGTCAAAATGCCAAATTTACACCCACATGCTCTAGACTGCTCTTTCCTATCAAATCATTTGCACAAGACTCATGCCTTTGTTATTTTCTGTTGGAAAGATCATAATCATTAATATGCATCTAATGCATCTAATGTGTACTTCCAATTCTAATCCAGTCAAATTTAGGACCAATAACAAGACATTTTGATCAATTTGGGTAATTTGTGCACAATGTGCTAAATCATGCTTAAGAGATAATTAAACCAAATCAAATTGTAATAAAAAATTCCATGGAAACTTGTTGAATAATTTTTTTTGGAAATGAGTATTGAATATCTGCATCATCAAGTGACCTCATTTCTTGGGAAGACATCCCTATGCCATAAATGCCATAAATATCAAGATTCATGCCCTCCATGCCTCATCAAGGGCTTCCATGATGCCCTCCATGCCTCTTAATTTCCCTTCCAATTCTATGATGATGATAATTACAAACTTAATTCCAAAAATTGAATTAATTATCAACCACACATTTCAATATTGATATGGATGGTTAAGGTTGTGCTATGCCCCTAACCTATCGCATGTATGAGGATAGGAATAGCCAACTTGTGGCTTAATTATCCCTCTTTGATGCTATGTCACATTTATCTATGCATTAATTTGGTTAGTAGGTCGGCCTATGGAGGTAGTGGGTAATTATTTATCATCATATTGTGAATTCTACTCTTATTTAAGATTATAGAGGTTGCCCCCTTGAAGAGGCTTGTCTATTATAATATATTTTAATATATTTCAGTCATATTTGGATCTATTTATACTATTCTACTTTTTTATTAAAGTAATTTCATTACAAGTGGTATCAGAGCTGTGATTTGGGCAATCTTGTGGGTAAAACCCTAATTTTTTAAATTTGAATATATCTAAAAAATAGTTATAAATTTATATACAATTTTTTTTTCTAGAGGTTTGAAATTATTAAATTAAGCTTCCATTAAAATTTCAGCTCATTTGGATCTATTTTACAAAAGTTATCGCCATTTCATGGTTTTTCATAAAGTTGCTCTATAGTGTGCAATTCAGAGAATTTTTTTGAGTTATTTACATTTTTGTAAAGATTAGAAAAATTTGGATAGGGTATATTCTGTTTATGTTTTGATTTGAGGCAAACATAATTACAAAATTGCTTGGTCAAATTTGGGTCAAAAGTGCCAATTAGGGTCGACATCATAAAGCCCTTTTATGGTAGGTCCACAAACTCAGGGCTAAGGAAAGGGTGCTAAAACTCTAGGTAAAAATACTAACAAGGAAGACATGGAGTCAAAAGGGGGATGTACTAGATCCTTTGTACTAGGGTTCTTTGACATAGATCACAAAGTGAGCTAGCTTGACTATAGTGTGCAAGGCATTCAAAGTGAGGTGCAAGGCATACAATCTAATATGAAATAAATACAAGATAGTTTGGTAGATATCATGATGGATTTGAAAAATAATAAGTGAAATCATCTAGCTAGTGCTATTGCACAACCCCACCAGGGTGGTTCTCCCAACTAGTCTACTTCAAATCCAACTATATTACCATAGAGTAACCTGTTACCAAAGCTGGATATGCACAAATTTGATGGAAAATATCCACTTAATTGGATCAACCAAATCGAGAATTTTTTCAATCTGCATTAGATCCCAAGTGGATAGAAGGCTACCATGGCATTCTTATATCTTGAACTTGATCAATTGATTTGGTATCGATGGTTGTGTGCTCAAAAGAAAAAGATGACTCTTAGTGTCACCTGGTCAGTTTTCACAAAGGAGCTACAATTACACTATGGCAATATTGTGACAAAGAATTAATTCAACCAATTAGCAAAATTGTGATAGATTGGCTCCATCAAGGATTATATTCATCATTTTAAAAACCTATCCTTACGTATGGATAATTTTTTTGAGGAGAACTTGAATGACCTATTTTTGGGTGGATTCAAAGACCACATTCAACATGAGGTATGCATGTTTAATCCACTTAAGATTTATGATTCTATTATCATGGCATGCAAAACTAATTAAAATTTCATATCCAACAAGAAGCAACCATTCACTCATTTCAAATATTGTAGCATATCGACACCAAAATTTCCTCCACCTACCAGGTTGACCCCTCAACAAATTGAAGATAAGCATGTAAAAGGATTATGTTTTGGTTGTGATGGCAAGTGGAGCAAAGGACATAGATGTGCTGAGAAGAATCTATTCTACATTGAGGGATCCAATGAAGATGATGAAGAAGATGATGCCTTCAATGATAATGAGGAAGAGATAGAGGAGGTACCTAAAGATTCCCAACCTACAATCTCTTATCATGCACTTGCAGGTATTAGCACTCCACAAACTCTTAAGGTGCTGGGTTTCCTCAAGAAATAGAAGGTGATAGTGTTGATTGATTTGAGAAGCACACATACCTTCATCAACCATAAGTTGGCCACTCAATTGAACTATTTCATCTACCCAACACCAAAATTTTAGGTCATGATTATAGATGGTGGCACAATTAATTATTTAGGAAAATGCCATAGTATTAATCTTGCTATGGGTGAGTACAATCTTGATTCTCTTATGTTTTCTATTCCCATGGGTAGCACAGACATTTTTTTGGGAGTCTAATGGATTATAACTTTGGGTACCATTGAGATGAACTTCCAAGAAATATTCATGCACTTTCATTCTGAAGTTAGGAAAATTAAACTACGTGGATTAAAGGCAAAATCTCCACAATTGATTAGTTCACATCAGATGACCAAGATGCTAAAAAAGGGGGCAGAGGGAATTATTTCATGATTCTATTCCATATAATTTCAACCCACACCGACATCTACACATCCTGATCTATAGATGATTCTTTATGACCACCCATCTATTTTTGGGGCCATGCTAAAAGGACTACCGCCAAAAAGAGAACATGATCATGCCATTCAACTAATTCCAAGGAGTAAACTACCAAATATTAGACCATATAGATATCCATATGCATAGAAGATTGAAATTGAAAAGATGGTCCATGAAATGCTGGAGGCAGGGATCATCAAACATAGCCAAAGTGCATATTCATCACTAGTGGTCACGGTGTGGAAGAAGGATGACACATGGAGGATGTGTCCAGATTATAGGGAACTCAACAAGTACACCATCAAAGATAAGTTTCCTATTCTAGTAATTAATGATTTTATTGATGAGTTACATGGTGCTAATTATTTCACAAAATTGGATCTTCGCTCGGGGTACCATCAAATTATATTCAAGGATGAAGATGTTCATAAAACTACTTTTAAAAGGCATGAAGGCCATTATGTGTTTTTGGTAATGCCCTTTGGTCTTAGAAATGTACCATCTACTTTTTAGAGCTTGATGAACACTATTTTTAGGCCTTTTTACAGAAAGTTTGTGCTAGTTTTCTTTGATGACATATTGATTTATAGTTAGACATGGGAAGAACATCTACAACATGTGAAATAGGTGTTGATAGTTTTGGAGAAGCATCAAATTTATGTGAATCCATCCAAATATGATTTTGGAGTAAATGAGGTAGAGTACCTAAGTCACATTGTTTCCCATAAAGGTGTCAAAGTTGATTCCCAGAAGATCAAAGCTATGATAGAATGGCCCATGCCAAAAACTCCCAAAAACGTTTAAGGGTTCCTAGGACTAACAGGTTACTACCAAAGATTTGTGAAAGGTTATGGCAGCATAGCGGCTCCACTCAATGCATTGCTAAAGAAGGATGCCTTTTATTGGAATGATGCCACCACCAAAGCATTTGAGAAACTAAAAGTAGCTATGTGTACCACTCCAATTTTGGCTACTCTATAGTTCTCAAAGACATTCACTATTGAATTTGATGCTTTTGGGTCTGGGTTGGGAGTGGTACTAATGCATAAAGGAAGACCCATTGCACTTGAGATCCATTAATTCAAAGGTAAGAATCTAGAAAAACCTATCTATGAGAGAAATGATGGCTATTCTTCATGCAATTAAACAATGGAGGCCCTATTTGATGGATAGACACTTTAAGGTGAAAATGGATCATGATAGTCTCAAATACTTTTTGGAGCAAAGATTATCATCTAAGGAACAACAAAAGTGGGTAGCCAAAATGTTGGGTTATGATTTATAAATCGTATGCAATAAGGGTAAAGATAATGTAGTAGCAAATGCACTATCCAAATGGGATACATCCACATAAGCATTACTTTATGCAATGCCCATGTTGCAAGTAGATTGGGTGGATGAAGCCAGGTTAGAATGGGAACAAGACAAGGATACATACATTAAGATTCAAAATCTCTAGTAAGGTACTTTATCCTCTAACAAATTTGAATGGAAAGGTAATGTCTTATTGTATAAGGGTAGGTTATACTTGTGCAAAAATTCAGAGTTTAAGCATAAGATTATTGTGGAGTTGCGTGCATATCCAATTGGGGGACACTCAAGGTTCTTGAAAACTTATCATATAATTAAGAAATAATTATTTTGGGAAGGACTCAATGGAGATGTACAAAATTTTATGGCAGAATGCTTGATATGCCAATAGAATAAAGGTACGATAGTTAAGAACCTGGGTTTGTTACAATCATTAGTAATTCCTAGTCAAAGGTGGGAGGATGTTTCTATGGATTTCATCACAAGGTTGCCTTGTTCTGATGGTAAGAATGTTATCTTGGTAATTTTGGATAGGCTTACAAAATATGCCCATTTTTGTGCTCTCTCACACCTATTTTCAGCAAGTACAGCAGCAACTATTTTTTTAGAAGCAGTTCTAAAATTACATGGAACCCCAAAAATAATTGTAAGTGGTCATGATCCTATTTTCACTAGTAATTTTTGGACTAAACTATTTTCCTATTTGGGTACTCAGCTAGCTCATAACTCATCTTACCATCCCCAATCTGTTAGACAAACATAAGTGGTTAACAAATGTTTAGAGGGTTATCTCCATTGTTTTATATTAGATAAATAGGAACATTGGATTAAATGGCTACCACTTGCAGAATGGTGGTATAACACATCTTTCCATACCTCTTATAAAATGTCTCCTTTTCTAGCACTATATGGTTACCATCCACATTCCATCACTTCTTCATTAAAGGTGCAAATAAAGGTTTGATATGTGGAGGAGCACATTCAACATCAACAAGAGGTTTTGGCTAGTTTGAGAGAGAATTTAACCTTGGCACAAAATAGGATGAAGCAACAAGTGGATCAACACTGTAGTGAGCAAAATTTTGAGGTGGGTGATTGGGTATTTGTACATTTGTAGCCTTACAAGTAGATTTCCTTGAAGAAATATAAAAAGGATAACAAACTTGCTCCTAAGTATTATGGCCCTTATCAGGGTCTACAAAAAATTGGAAGTATGGATTATAAGCTTGAGTTACCGCATTCATCTCGCATACACCTAGTATTTCATGTTTCCTATTTGAAGAAGGTTATTGGATAGAAAGTTTCAACCCAAATAGAGCTCCCAGAACTAGATGAAGAATGACGTGTCATTTTGGAACCAGATAATATCCTTTAAACACATACTAAGAGGTTGAGAACCAGAGAGACTAGGGAATATCTAATCAAGTGGAAGAACTTGAGTAGTGAAGATGCAACTTGGGAAGCTGAAGATTTTTTATAACAACATCTAGAGTTGTTCAACATTGAGGACAATGTTGGTTTGAAGGTGAAGGGCATGCTATGCCCCTAACCTATTATATGTATGAGGATAGGAATAGTTGAATTGTGACTTACTTATCCCTCTTTGATGCTATATCACATTTATCTATGCATTCATTTGGTTAGTAGGTCAGCCTATGGAGTAACCATGGCCTAGATAGACTATATATAGGAGGTAGTGGGTAATTATTTATCATCATATTATGAATTCTTCTCTTATTGAAGCTTGTGGAGGTTGCCCCCTTGAAGTGGCTTATCTATTATCATATATTCTAATATATTTCAGTCATATTTGGATCTATTTATGAGATTTTACTTTATTATTGATGAAATTTCATTATAGGTTTATTCTGATCAAATCTAATAATATATAAATAGGAGGCCTCACAACATCATTTCTAAGCCTAATTTGTGAAAAGTTATAATGTAGGATTGGTTCCAAAAGCTTCAAGCAACTAGTGTTACCATGCCAAATTGATTCCAAGCCAAGCCATGCCAAAATACAAAGCTTCTAAGAGGAAATGGAGGTTGTCAAGCTTCCATTTCCAAGGACTTCATGAGCACAAGCTAAGCAAACCACCACAACAAGCAGTTTAGAGCATCCAAGGAAGGTAAAAGAGTTTTATTTTGCATTTTAGTTGTGTGTTTCATTCATGATTATTAACTAAACTCTCTCTAGTATCTAGGTCTAGATATTTTATGATATTAGTGTGTTTATTTCACTTTGTTTTCATTTGGAACTAACACAATACTAACCATCCTCTCTTGAGTCAAATTCTTAGATCACATGAAACACTAACTATAGAGTTTGGCATTTTGATTTTCAGCCCATTTACTTGCTTATCTTTGTGTGAATAATTAAATGTCAGATATTTTATGCTATCTTGTTTCCTCACAAATATCTGCATAAACCTTTTGATCCTTTTGACAAATATAGACCAAGTTGAAGGCATAATTTGTTTTAGATTATGTCCTTTTTATATTTTTTAGAGTTCTTTGACCTTTTATCATAAAACATTGACTATGGATCCCAACATGTATTCCTACAATCATAGTGGACTCATGTACAATCCAAGGATTAGTAATGTAGTTACATAGGAAGAAATGGTGCAAGACCCCTATGTGGATAACATTTCTTATGAGATGGATTCTTATCCCTCTTATAATACTCAATTAGGGGCACAAAGTCAAGATCCATTGGTTAACTATTTGGTTAACATACCAACTTACACAGAATAAGATCAAGAACAAACCACACAATAATTATCTATAATACCCATAGTAGATGAGTTAGTACTTCAATAGTCATATTCTAATAATTTAACTTCCATGTATGATCCATTTTTATTTGAGTGACATTTGTTAGAGAAAAAAGATTAGATTTTGGTTAGAGCCATAGAGGTAGGGGCTATGTTTTTGGCAGACTTCCCCCATGAAAATTTACCAAGTCTAGTAAGAGTGCCCCACAATATAATTTATGATCAACATGCTTTTTCTAGGAATCCTATGGCTCTAGTCAAAACAATGTACCAAGACCCCAATATATCCAATCAAGGCAAAAACATCATGGAAGACCACTTTAACCAAATGCAAACAACATACCAAACCTACCTAAATTTAGCACATGATTTCAATCAGATGAACATAGTGAGTAAGCCCATCATTGACCTAGTACATTCAACAAGAGTGCTGATGGAATTAACTGGACAAGAGAATCTGAGTTTTGACATATTTTTACAAAACACTTTGATAGATAACTTGATACATATGCCAATTTTTGAAAAAGTGTCTTCAACTTCTACACTAAATGGTGAGCCAAACATAGTAGACAATGTGCAAATAACATCCACTCTTGATCAAAGTGTTACTAATAAATAAACAACTAGCCAACAATGTGTGTCTATAGTCAATCCCATAAATATATCAGAATACCAAGGAATAGGAGTTTTTGTACCCCAACCTCCACCAATTGCTTCCTCAAGTGAACAACCTATAGGATTAGGTAATCAAATAATGGATAATGTTATGCCTTAATGATATAATGTGATGAATCTTACTCCCCCTCAATAAGTAGCAAGTGGTATCCCATAACATTAGACATAATCTAGTGCATCAATGCAATAGAGGATGAATACATTACCACCTCAATCAAGGGCAACTAATGTACCATTTCACTAGGTAACAACAAACATACCTCTTTAATCATAGACTAATATGCCAATTTAAAACCACATAATGACTAATGATGGGTGTCATTATTCCCTTCATTTAAGTAACTCTCTATTGATGTCATATTCAACCAGGGGTGTGTCTAAAGCTATATGCAACAAGAAGAATCTTAGTGAATTAGTAATTTATTGTAGGTATTTGTATTTTTGTTTTATTTTGGGGCATCTTTAATATCTTAAGGAATTCTTAGTTAAAACCTTATTAAAATCAAACTATGAAAATATGCTAGAAATAAACACACATTACATAAATGAATTTGCTAGAAATAAACACACTGTGCAGAATCAAATTTGCTTGAAATAAACATACTTTGTAGAATTAAATTTGCTGAAAATAAACACATTATTTATAATGCTTAGAAAATGATTGCAAAGAAATGAGAATTTAATCTCGAACACCTACAGGGACAAATCTACAACAAATTTTACATTAAGGAGTTGGAAGCATTTATAAATTTAATAGAGCTACCTATTTGATTTTGAAAATGAAATATAAATATTGACCAAAAATGAAGATTTTGGTTCTTAGAGGAGTGGGCCCTTGCTCTACCTAGAAATAGGATTGAACAACTTAATTCTCTCTCAAAATAGAAATGGCTATTTTATTGATAAAATGTTCTGTATTACAAAAATGTACTAATCTATCCTTATCCCTCTATTCTTCAATTATTGCCATTATTCCTATATTCTTCAAGTCTGTACATATATTCTTCTTCTTGTGGTGTATTGATGGCCATAGCTATTTTATAGATATGGTGGAACTAAATCATGCCTAGAATAGATGCTGAAATAAAACATGGCTAGATGTTTAGCTATGTGATAAGTGTCTTGGATATGTTAGTATGGAAATCAGAAGTCTACTCTTGATTAATGGGATCATTGATTTGATAGATCACTGGCCATTTGGAATAGATCTTTATTAGTTACAAAACTTTAGAAGAGTTTTGAAACTAAAGGAAATCATTCCATGTCTAATCACAAAAGTTCTGAAGCTTATTTGTAGGAGTACCGAAACATAATTTAGATAATTCTAGAACTAAATATAGAGTTCTAAAACTAAGTCTGAAAATGTGAGAACTTGTAATAGCATGGTGGAGTTTTGGAACTAAACTATATTGATTCTAATGCTTCCAAAAACATGAAATCTAGTTCATATTTGTTCTTCAGCCTAATGATGACCTATTTTATTATAAAACTTGAATTTTCCAAAACACTAGTTAGGAATTACAAAGCTTTTACATGTTAGAATCACAATCAACAAAAAATGGACAATTACATCCTAACTCATATCAGATCAATATAAAATTCACAAAATGTATTCAAACTTAATAGAAAGAGAGTAAGATGAGGTCATTTATTGTACATTTAACAGGCTTATCTTGGCCTCATCAGTTTTGCCATACTTGTTTGTAAGTCCCTTTACAAATTTTACTCTTCAAATTTGAGATTGTATATTTTGCATTCTATTTGATTGCTTAGATCAAATAGCTAGAACTAAATATCTCAATGCTTTGATTCAGAGGTACTATACCCTGCTCCTCCTACTTTTCTTGTCCATTCCTCAAATTGAGTGGGATCTTGAGGTTCTCTATTTTGCCAAGGAGATATGGTAGTGTGAAGTAGAGGTGGCCTTGTATGCATTCCTATCCATATGCACATGGGAGTTTCATTGATCTGAGGAATTATTGTGCATAAAGATTTTGCCCTTTCTAGACTCTAGATCAAATTTGAAGGGGACATTACTTCCCTTCTTTTTAATGCCACCAGGAGAAATTCCCATCTTTTCAAACATGCATCATAGACATTATCAAAATTTTCCTTTTCATAAAAGGTGAAGGCATTAATGCTTTTTGTTAAATTATCAAGATAAGGTTCTTTAAAACTTCCATTAAATGCATGGGATTGGAAATTTGAAGAAAAGGTGAATGGGTTGCCATAATATATTTTCATGTAGAGATCAGATTAACTAGCCTTTAATAGATGCTTTGAATCCCTCTCTTTCCATGCAATCTAATTTTGAATAATAGAGACAAATGCTTTAAGCTGGCTTTCCCCTACATACAAATTGATCATAAAACCTAAATTCTTTTCCAGCATGAAATTGTAGAGGTAAAATTCATAGAGAAGCTTTTTTTGTTCTACATTGGCTAAGGAGTAGGCTGCCGAGAAATCAACTTCATCTTTTATTTCTTGTGGAAGGCCAGATGCTATCCTTGCCAACTACCAATGAATGAATTATTCCTCTAAAAACATACTATATGTAGGAGAAGGTATTCTGCATGCAAGTAGTTTCTCACTCATCATGCAAACTATTTGTATTTTTACAAGATATTTATATTTATCTTGTTCCTCCTTGTAAAATATTTCTTCCCATTCCTTCCTTGCTTTCTTTTCTTCCTCCATGTTGCTTTTCAAGTCCTTATTGGATGTATTGACTACACTAAGTTCTCTGCATGTATAATCCCATAACTGCTTGAGTGGTAGATAAGTCACTTTAGTTTGTGCAGAGACTGTGGACATACTAGTCTATCTCCTAGAAATTTTACATTTTCCCCCTTTCTCCATCAACTGTCTTTTAATTTTTACTAATTTCTCAATCTTGGATTTGAACTAATTTGTTAATTCTTTGAGGATAATTTCTCTCTATTCTAATTTGAGTTTGAATAAATTCAATTCCTCATCCTTTTCTTTGAAAATAAGCTTTGCTCTAGACAAAAAATAGAGCCTATTTAACCCACTAAGTTTTTTCTTTTTCTAAAATTTCTTGGGGAGTTAAGCATTCTTGTTCCACCAAAGGGTATTTCCCCTTCCTTTTCTAAGATGCCTGTTCATCTTCTTCATGTGATGGTGCTATTGACTCACCCATTTCTTGGAAAACTTGCTCCTCAAATCTTTCATCTTCTTTTTCTTTTTCTGTTTGGTTTGGTCCAGGAGGAGTCATGGCCATGCTGCCCAAAATATCAACAACTTCAATTTCCATCCCTTCTTGTTCTTTCATCTCCTCTAGAATTTATTTAGACATTTTATGACTTCTCCTTCTTTGAGGAGCCTCAAAATGTGCAAAAATGGGTCTCTTCTTAGAGCTTCTTCTAATTTTTACCTTTTACTCAGGCCTAGGTGAACCATCACTGTCAGAGACTGGTGTTAGTTCTCCTATAGCTTTTACAGAAGAAGGAATTTCTTGAGAAGGCATAGTAGGGTCTATAATTTTAGCTCTTCTTTTAGATCTTCATTTTGGTATTTCCTCTTCCCCTATTTATTTTTTTTCCCTCAGCAGTGGTATCAGTTTCTAAATGAATTGAAGGGGCAAGAGGAGTTGCTATTACTCTTATGAAAATACTAGGGTTCTGCCCAAACTTGCCAAGAAAAATTTCCCACATTTCTTCCCCATTTTTATTTGAAAGGAAATGGTGCTGGCATACTAAATGCAATAACCCATGATGTCTAATTGTTCCTACACCCCAAGAATAACTCTAAGCCATTGTATGGATGGAGTCAAAAAGAAACTCTGGAAGGTTTACTATATATTCTAGTTTTTTGGCTCCATATCTAAGGTATATGAGGATTTTTAGGACTTCTTTTCTTATTGACCTAAATTTCCCATCATAGGTTAAATACTTAACTATTCAAAATGCTATTCTATCAAAGGGTTTGGGTAAGATGGCCCTTCTGACTCTTTTAATGATTTTATTTGTGTTGTAAATATACTAGGGTTCAACTTCCCCCTCCTTCAAAAGGGTTTCAACTAGGTATTTTAATGTCCCTTTGATAGGGTTTGGGACATGCACCATTGGTACTCTAGATATCTCACTTATTACATTAACAAAAAAAGGAATGAAAACCTTCATAATCTTTGTCCTTGTTTGCTCTAAATTGATAAAAAAAATCTCTTACCAATTCATCATTATATTTGGGGAATTTCTTCAAAAACTCCAGCCATCCTACCTATTAAAAGATAGTTGCTAATTCTTCATCCACAAAGAGCTGGGTATCATCCTCTAGTTCTAACTTCTTTTTAATCTCCATGATTCATTCTTCTTTAATCTTATGCAGGTTAGCTAAAGATTGCTTCTCTTATTAGTGAAACTGATGACTTTGGTTATAGAACTGGTGAATTCAGTCGAGGAATTACCATACTCAGCTATAGAACTAGCGAATTTGGCTATAGAACTACTGTACTCAGCTACAGAATTGAAAAATTTAATTCACTGTATCTCTCTTGAAGTTTTTCTATAGCTAGTTTTTACTTTGTTGATTCAATAATAATAATATGATTCTTTATAACTATGCCACCAAATTATTAATATCCTTCTCATGATTTCTCATGTTTAACCATGATGTATAATAGATAACTCATCATACTAATCTTTTTAAATCAAGTCTCATAACACATACAAACTTTCAATATAACCTTTAATAAGTTAAAAACATAATTACCATCCTTAATGATGTAATCCCTCCACCATGATAACTCATCATTCTGAATAAGTGAAAAAAAAGGAAAACAATTAGAATTCTAAAAAAGTTTTTATTTTGAATTAGCCATTTATTTGAGAAGATCAACTACCATCGCTAGTTTTCAATTGATCTTTGAGAGATTTTTTTTTTGAGAAGAGAATGCCATTACTAGTTTTCATCCTCTTCTCTTTATTCTAGATCTATTCATCTAATTATTTGATCATTTTGGAAGAACTAAGTTCTTCCATATGATCAAATTGTTTGTTTGCTTCAATTTGCTTCAAGAATTCATCCTTAGTAGGAGGATTCCTATACAGTTTTAGCCTGTGTCCATTGACCAAGAGTATTCTTCTACTGCCATCAATGAGAAGTAACTATATAGAACCATTGTCAAATATCTGCTCAATTTGATAAGGTCCCAACCATCTAGTTCTCAATTTGCCTTTGAATTGTTCGTAATTAGAATAAAACAATAATGCCCAATATCTTACTTTAAATTGCCTTTTCTTGATATGTGAATCATGCCATTGCTTCCTTTGATCTTGGATTATCTCTATCTGGTGAAGTACTTCCATTCTCAATTCATCCAACTCATTGAGTTGAAGGATTCTCTCCTTTTGAGCTATATCAAATTCAATTCCCACCTTAGCTACTATCCTCAATATCTATAGTTCAAAATCAATAGGCAACATGGGCTTTTTCCCATAGACTAACTCATATGGTGAAAACCCTGTTGTGGTTTTCCAAGTTGTATTGTAAGCCCAGACAACTTCAGGTAGTCTCTTTACCCAATCTCTTCTTTTTGCTTCAACTATTTTAGTGAAGATGTTTTCCAATTCTCTATTTATTACTTTAACTTTTCCATTTACTTGTGGGTGATAGGGAGATGACTTCTTATGATTGATCTCATAATACATTGTGAAAGCTTGGATCATACTGGACATAAATTGTGGTCTCTAGTCTTGAACTAAGCTTTTTGGCACTCTAAACTTTACCATAATTTTGTGCCAAAGGAAATCAACAATTGCTTCTTCAATGGCATTTGTTAAAGCCTGCACTTCTGCCCACTTTGTCACATAATCAATACACACAATAATGTGCTCTTTTCCATGTGAAGGAGGATTAAAGGGTCCAACAAAATCCAATCCCCATCTTTCAAATGGTTTAATAACTTCTTGAGGTTGTAGAGGCATTTCATTGGTAAAGGTTGGATATCCTATCCTTTGACAAAGATCACACCACTTGATATATCTCTTTACATCTTTATACAGAGATGGCCAATAGTAACTAGTGCCAAGTATCTTGTGAGCTATTATTTTCACTGAATAATGTCCTCCACTTGGTTCATCATGACATGCCTGGAGGATGTCAAATATTTCATCTTCCCTTACACACCTGCGTAAAATTAAATTAGGACCACATTTAAATAACATTCTATTTAACCATTTAAACTGCGCACTAGTTTTGATTAACTTTTTTATTTGTTTTTTAGTGAAAGGAGGAAACTTTCCTATTGCAAGCGAATTTTCCTTGTCAGCAAACCATTGTGTATTAGATTAAATAATAAACAATTTTTCATCTAAAAAGTTGTCCTTGACTAGATCCTGCTCCCCTATAGTGGTTAGTCTTGACAAGAAATCAAAAACCACATTAGATTTTCCTAGATTGTCCATAATGGTAATATCAAATTTTTGTAGAAGTAATAACCATGTAATTATTCTACCTCCAACCGCTAGTTTGTTCATCAAATATTTAATTGCTGAGTGATCTGTATGTATAAATATTTTATACCCTGTAATGTAATGTCTAAATTTATTAATTGCAAAGATCACAACCATAAATTCTTTTTCAGTGGTAGTGTAATTTCTTTCAGTGGGAGTAAGATTTTTACTAATATAGTAAATAACATACATTTGTCCTTCTTCATATTTTTGTCCCAAAACTGCACCAATTGAGTTATTTGAGGCATCAATTTAGATGTGAAAAGGTTTATCCCAATTAAGTCCTCTCAATATTGGGGTAATTACTAATTTCTCTTTAATTTCTTCAAAAGCATGTTGACACTTTTCATCCCAAAAAAATTCATAGTCCTTGGTAAGCAACTTAAACATGGGGGCAACAATTTTACTAAAATCCTTGATAAAGCACCTATAGTATCTAGCATGCCCTAAAAATGACTTGATATCTATGGGGTTTTGAGGAATAGGCAAGTCTGAAATAATCTTGATTTTGTTTTGGACAACCTGAATTCCTCTTTTTGAAATATGGTGTCCTAATACAATCCCTTCATCAACCATCATCAAACATTTCTCATGACTAAGAGATAAGTGATGTTGTTCACATATTATTAATACTCTGTCCAAATTTTTCAAGGCATCATCAAATGTATCTCCATGAACAGTAAATTCATCCATGTATACTTCTACATAGTCATTTGTTAGGTTTGTAAAAAATGCTAATACAACTCTTTGAAAGGTTGTTGGAACATTACATAGTCCAAATAGCAATACCCTATAAGCAAAGGTACCCCATGGACAAGTAAATGTAGTTTTGTCTTGATCCTCAATAGCAACTCTGATTTGATTGTATCCACTAAATCCATCCAAGAAAGAAAAGTATTGTTTACCTTAAAGGCTATCTAAGACTTGATCTATGAATGGTAAGGGAAAATAATCTCTCAGGGTGGCTTTTTTTAGTTCCCTATAGTCAACACAAATTTTCCTTTTTCCATTCTTTTTAGGGACAATTACAATAGGAGACATCTACTAGCTATCTGAGATAGGGTAGATAAAACCTACTTGTAATGGTTTTTCAATTTCCTTTTTGACTATATCCCTTAAGGCTAGATTAATCCTTCTCTGAGGTTGGCTAATTGGTCTAATGTTTTTAGTATAAATGTGATGGGTACAGATACTTGGATGAATTCCCTTCATGTCTCTATAGTCCAAAGCAAAAGGTTTAGTATGATATTTCAGAACATCAAACATTTTGGCTTCTTTATCATTCTTTAACTAGCTATTAATATTCAAAATTTTACCTGGTTGAATCTCAACATGTTTGGTTCCAGTAAATGATGAACTGATTTGTTGAAAGGGTTCCATTATATAGTGGATATGCATGTGGTAACAACATATGATATGTAGCAACATCTCCAAAAGTTTATTGAGATAGAATGTTGGACAAAAGATAATAGGAAGAGTTATGATACTTATCTTGTTGTTGGTTGAGCTCGTCGTTATTACTATTTTCTAGAAATTCTTCATCATCTCTTGATATCTGGAAAGTTGAAGCTACAGATCCTTCCTCTCCCTAAGAGAAATCTTGCTCCTCCTGATTGAAATTAGCTTTATTTGTAGAGAATTTTTGTTGGTGTGGTTCCAAAACTAATTGTGATGTTTCTAGAATAGATTCTGTAGGTTTCAAAACTAATCTAAACTACTCTAATGACAATTGGTGTACATTCAATGGAGGATTAACCATATCTTCTATTTCTCGTACATGATCCTGCAATGTTATTATATCCAAAGAAGACAAATTTTGCTCATTAATATTAAGATTATCAACCCATAATTTCTCTTGATTATCAATAAAAGGTCATGTTGAGGGATACAATGAAATTTGCTTAGCATTCTTACCATTTAAAATAGTCATATCACTTGACCTGTAGTCAATTAAGGTAGTAACTGTAACTAACCATAGTCTACCCAAAATAATGGGATAACCAAGTGTTTTACCTTTTGGCTGTAATATAAGGAAGTCAACTGGATATTCCCATGACTCCACCATTACTGCCACATCTTCAATAACTCCTTCTAGTTTTGTTATAGATTGATCTACCATTTGCAATATGGTGTTAGTAGGTTGTATGCCTTTTAATGGTAATGTTTTCAAAGTGTCCATTATCATTACATTAATAGCTGCTCCCAAATCAATCAAAATGTTATGTATATCTTTATTCCCTATAGAGATAGAAAGAAAAGAGCTTTCAGGATCTCCATATTTGGGAAGTAGGAGTTTTCCTACTAATAAATCAAAATTTTTCCCATCTACCTTAATAGTCTTGGAGTACTGCTTCATTCTTCCAGGTTTTTTAAAACATAACAGTTTGATTAACTTGTTCAACTCTAGAATATCCTTGATTGCTTGTAACAATGGTATGTCAATATTCAATCTTCTTATTTCCTACACCAATTTAAATTCCTTAATTTCTATGGCTTCTTTAAATCTTTCTAGAAATAGAATCTCAGTAGAGTTTCTTTTTGGTTCCTTATATTTTTCTTTTTCATCTTCCTTAAGTACAATCGGATGAGGGGTTTCAGCTTCTTCTATTATCTCAATGATTATAATAGGTGGACTACTAACTATTTTTCTATATCTAGTTTGAATGTCTTTAGAATCCATTGCATTTAGATCAACTAATGTTTTTGGTTCTATTTCATATACAGGAGTTGTTTGTTTGTTTCTTGGGTTTGCTACTGGTTGTGCTAGCATTTGTGTTTGGATTACATTTTTAGCTTGTGGATTTTGTGCTGGAGATCCCACTATGGCTTGTTATTTCTAATTTAGATATGTTTTCCCTTACACATAATTTCTAAGGTCCTATCTAGGTTGTGGCTAATCATAAGGATTTCCTTGACGAGCCCAAGGTTGTTGATGTCCTTAAGTATACCAAGATTGACTTACCCAATTATGAGGATGCCATGTTGGTTAAGGGGGCCAAGGTGGTTGCTCCCAACTATGTGGTACTATTTGAGTTGCCCATAGCATCATCCAAGGATTAGGAGCTGGTCTTGGCATAAACTACCCTTAGTTGGGTTATCTCTGAACAAAATTCAATTCTTTTGTGATGGATGATGTACTGGTTTGTTTGAGCTAATTTTTTATGAGTGGAAGAAGAGAACAAGTATGAGTATCATGTTATTTAGATTAATATATAAGACATACTTTTGTTTTATCCAAAGGACATTCTCTTATTGCATGCTTCATCTTACATCTAGGAGAATACATGGCTAACAATTCAGTTTTGGCATTTGCTTTAGCTTGTAATCCATCCATAGTGGAGGTTAATTAAACTAATATGTCTATTTTAAAGTTTGCTAATTCATCCATCAATTTTTTCATATCTGGATTTGAATTTTTAACAATTTTTCCCTTTCTAGGTCTACCCCTTGTCTTTGAATAGCTTCTACAAATTTCTATGATTTCATTCATTCTTAATTGAGTAATGTTTCCACCGCCAATTAAATCAAGGGTTTCCCTAGATTCATCATCTATACCTTTAAGAAAGATGGTTTTACTTAACTCTTCTTGAAGTACAAATCCACATCTTTTAATCACAAAGAGGAATCTATCCAAATAATCTTCCATATTTTCATCCTCTTCCTATTTGATTTAAAAAAATTCTTCTTCAATTTCTTCCTCTATAATAATCTTGATATTTGTCTAGGAAGATAGTTTCCATTTGTTCCCAATTGGTAATAGAATTAGATTCTAATCCCATAAACTACCTCATTGCGGTATCCTTCAGAGTAGATAGAAATAACTTGAGTTTTTACTTATCTATCTTGTAATTATAAGTCTGACATAGTACTTTAAACTCAAACAAAAATTGGTCAAGATCTTCAAATGACATTCCTCTAAATGTGGGAAAGTGTGCAAGTGAAATGTTCTTCATAGTGGTTTCATCATCCCCTAACTAAATGGGATAGGTAAAGGTTCTCTCAGGCTCTCTTCTAGCTTCTTGTGCCATCTCTCTAGTATTCCAAAGATTTGCTCCCAGTCAATGTGGTATGTGATCTGCTCTGGGGATGGTGAAAAGTCAAGATTAGGAGATTGACTACTCAATTGAGAATTAAAACTTTCCTTCAATAGATCTTGAAAAATAATCCTCCTCCTTAAAGTTTTACTTATTTTTGGTGATTGATCCAAAAATTCTAAAAATGGCAACTTTGCTTCTTGTCTTGTAGGAGACAATGGTGCCTCCAATTCTTGGTCAGCTTCCTTATTTAAACTAGAAGATGATAGAAATTCTTGTTCAAATATTTTTGGGAGAAGTCTACCCTTGGAGTCTCTTGGTCTACTCATGAATATTTTGGTAACTTAGGGAAGATTTATTCAATTACTAAATGTATGATTGTTGCTCTTGTTGACACCTAATTAGAAAATTCCAACTAGTGGGTCCCTGACAACGGCACCAAAAATGATGGGTGTCTTATTCCCTTCATTTAATCAACTCTCTATTGATGTCATATTCAACCAGGGGTGTGTCTAAAGCTATATGCAATAAGAAGAATCTTAGCGATTTAGTAGTTGATTGTAGGTATTTATATATTTTTTTGTTTTGGGTGATCTTTAATGTCTTAAGGACTTCTTGGTTAAACCCTTATTAGAATCCAACTATAAAAATTTCCTGGAAATAAACACACATTACATAAATGAATTTATTGGAAATAAACACACTTTGTAGAATTAAATTTGTTGGAAATAAGCACACTTTACAAAATTAGATTTGCTAAAAATAAACACACTATTTAGAATGCTTGGAAATTGATTGCAAAGAAATGAGAATTTAATCTAGAACATCTATAGGGATAAATCTACAACAAATTTTAACTTAAGGAGTTGGAACCATTTATAAATTAAATAGAGCTACTTATTTTATTTTGAAAATATAATAGAAATACTGACTAAAAATGAAGATCTTGGATCTTGGAGGAGTGGGCCCTTGCTCCGCCTAGAAAAAAGATTCAACAACTTAATTCTCTCCCAAAATAGAAATGGCTATTTTATTGATAAAATGTTCTATATTAAAAAAATGTACTAATCTATCCTTATCCCTCTATTCTTCAATTATTACCATTATTCCTATATTCTTCAAGTCTATATATATATTCTTCTTCTTATGGTGCATTGATGGCCGTAACTATTTTATGAATACAATGGAACTGAATCATGCCCATAATAGATGCTAAATTAAAACATGGCTGGATGTCTAGCTATGTGATAAGTGTCTTGGATTTGTATGTATGGAAATTGGAAGTTTGTTCTTGATTAATGGGATCATTGATTTGATAGATCACTCACCATTTGGAATAGATCTTTAGCAGTTCTAGAAATTTAGAAGAGTTCTAAAACTAAAGGAAATCATTCCATGTCTAACTGCAAAAGTTCTAGAGCTTATTTGCAATAGTACTAGAACTAATTCAAATAATTCCAAAACTAAATATAGAGTTATGGAACTAAGTCCAAAAATGTGAGAACTTGTAATAGCATGGTGGAGTTCTGGAACTAAGCTGTATTGATTTTAATGCTTCCAAAAACATGCAATCCACTTCATATTTTTTCTTTAGCCTGATGATGACCTATTTTATTACAAAACTTGAATTTTTTAAAACACTTGTTAGGAATTATAGATATTTTAAACGTTAGAATCACAATCAATAAAAGATGGATAATTACATCCTAACTCATATCAGATCAAAATAAAAGTCATAAAATGCAGTCAAACTTAATAGAAAGAGAGAGTACGATGAGGTTATTTATTGTATATTTAATGGGCATATCTTGGCCTCATCAACTAATCAACAACCTAAAAATATTGGTCAATGATAGATGCTGAATTTTAAATATTATTTTACTTCTTCATAGGGATTCATGCAATAAGGAGGTCCCCATTTTTCTCAAGTACCTACTAGACAAACATTGGTTCAAAATTTGCCACAAATGTAGAGACAGGGTCTTGGTCCACAAGTTCCTACTCAATATCAAGGTTCAATTAGTTGCTAGCGTATCCCTTTTAAACCATAATAGGCACAATATAGTTATATCCCTTCATCCCAACCACAAAATCCTCCAAGTCAAACTTTTATCATCAACTTAAACTAGAACATCACGTAGCCAAATGTGTAATTTCAAGTACATCCCAATCCACGTATGTATACTCTTGGTCTATTCCCCAACCAAGCTAATGTACCTCAACAAGTGTCTCCATCATACCCTAGTCAAAATATCTCACTTGTGAGCTCCCAGCCATTTACCAAAACTAATATTCTCCCTCAAACTAATGTACCTTTTAGTTTCCTATCACAATAATTGTAAGAAATGAAGGATGTGATTCTTACCATTCAAGTGGGGAAGCAGACTAAGAACTTCAAATTAGATTACATGTGTTCTTATCCATTCAACATGGAGTATTTGTAGATACTATTTCCTCCAGGATACAAACCACCCAAATCTGATAAGTATAAAGGGAAACATGACCCTAAGGCCCCTTTGACTAAATTCTTTATTTCATGTCAACCATTGGAATATAAATTTTGCTTTTGTTTTTGAGGAACCTAGCTAGACAAGCCTTGGAGTGGTTTTTAAGGTTGCCCAAGAATTCAATAACAGACTTTGATGATCTTTCTGATATATTTATATATCATGTTTCCTATAATCTTGAGCATGAGATTTCATTAGTGGACATGACATAAGCAAAGAAAAAATATGGGGAGAGTTTTACAAGTTATTTACAATGATGAAGAGCCCTTGTAATCTATTTCACCCATAGTTTACCAGATAAATAATTAGCTTCTATGTTTACTAAAAATTTGCATAGTGAGATAGCCTATCATCTGGAACTATAATATGCACATAAATTCAAAGAGATCATTAATAAAGGTTTTTTGATTGAGTGAACACTCATTAATAAAGGAGTCATCAAACTTAATTTTACTATTAAGGGAAATAGCCAATAACATCTTAATCAAGTACAAGCATCACAACTAGTACATGCCAATAATCAAGAAAGACTAAAGCAATTGAACTGAAATAAGAATGTTGTGGGAAATGGAGTAATCAAATCCTATCATGTACAAATTATGCAAACCTCATATGTACCACCTTTTTAGTTTAATCTTACCCATCAACCTCTCTAACCAATATCACAAGCACAACAACCAAAACCTACAGAACAAATACAACAACCTTTACCATTGCAAACCCTTCCTCCTAAGAGAATCGTGCCTACACATCATGTCTTTAGTGACTTAGGAGAGTATATTGAATCTATATTTCACAAACTTAATATCTTTTATCTAATTAGTTGGCCTATGCCAAAGCATTATTTGCAAGGTATTTCTTACCCTGATTGGTATCAAGAAAATGAATTTTATGACTATCATCAGGTTAATGGGCATAATTTATGAAGATGTGTCCAAATCAAGAATTTAAATAAAAATATGTTGGAGAATGGGGAGATAAAATTGGATAATGGTACTTCCGCTTCTAATAAGACTCTTGGGATCTATCAAAACCCCTTTCTCTGACATAATAATCAATATCAGTAGAATAATCAGCAATAATAACAATGACCAATGTAGCAGCAAAATTAGCATTATCAAAATCAAAGGTTAAACCAGCTAAACCAAAAAAAATTGAAGCTAAACCCATAATGATAGAATAATGAATAAACCCAAGGTTAAAATAGTAATAACCAACAAACCTACCATGTAATTTCACATGACTACAATAGGGTTATATGTCATATTACAGGGGGTAGCATTAATACCATCTCTATTAATCCTAAACCAAGTACTAATCAACTTAGACAATTTCTAAACAATAATATTCAATGAAATCACATGGATAATCCTTCTTTGACATGGGAATGCATATAGGCAAACTAGCAAACTAAGACTTCCCCTTTTAGATCTTACAGTGACAACTCATTCTTGCCATGTGACCATGTGCAAGTGCACCAGCAACCGAGACTTATCCTATCTAGTCCTATACCATTTCCAACATCAATTATAAATAATGATATGGTATTTAATCCTAATTCTACAATCACAACTCAAAGGTTGAAGATTACTATCTTAGGCCCTCAACCATCTACCACTTTACCTATCATGTGACCAACTGTTCAGTTTTTGAATAAACCATTCACTACTGACCAAGATAAGAAGTTTGATATTGTGGACCAATTACAAAAGACACTAGCACAAATTTTTATTTTGAATTTACTACGAATGTCAATAATCCATAAAAATATCCTAAATGACTTTTTGACCCAATCCACTATTGCTAGTGACATATCCCATAATAACTTTCAAGCTTTAGTTGGACACCTAGATCTAGCCCAACAAGTCACATTCAACCAAAGTGATATGTCTTCCCTTGGCATTCTCCATAATAACCCATTGTACATAGAATTTTGTATTAGATGGTATAAAGTGAAACATGTCCTTATCGGCAATAGATCTAGCCTCAACATATTGTCTCTCAAGCTCATCAAGCTTCTTTGGTAGACAATGATAGATCTCTAGCCAAAAATAATAACTATTAAAGGATATAATAATCAAGAGAGTCACATGGCACTATTAGTTTTCCAATTGTTATCAGGCCTTTAACCCATGATACACTTTACCATGTGTTAGATCTTGAGTTATCATACAACATACTTCTAGGTAGGCCTTGGTTACATGAGATTCATGTAGTCCTATCAATATTACACCAATTTATCATGTTTTTTGACTAAGGGATGGAAGTGAATATTCTAAGAGATTTACACCCATATGAACACTACAAGCATCTTGAGGCCAAATTTCAAAGCTATAATTATTAGTATAGTATGAATCCTAGTTCCAAGTAGGATAAAATAAAAGCTATATTTATTGATCCTTCACTAGATAATTGCATAGATCCTAATACATTGGATTCCCTTTCCCACATGCCACCTCCTAAAGCTTCTAATCATTTCACCATTTTAGATAATAGACTAGGAGAGTATGTGACTCATGATACATTTCACATTGTCAATCTTCCTCAGAATTTGAAAACCTTTGGGTGACCTAAGGTCATATCACATATGCATTAGTAATGAAAGAACAAATATAAGGAACCTATCACATTTTTACCAGCATCTGGCTTAGGACTTGACCCTATTGAAGGGGATGAATCATGGTTATACAATGATGACCAAGCTGATTGTTATAAAAATACAAAGTATCATATTCCCAATAGGATCATGAAGCATCACAATTATTAAGGAAGACACCTCAAACTAAATTAGGAAGGAACCATCAAGCTGATTTCCATCACTAAGTATGAAAGACCTTATAGATCTGGATTTAAACTACCTGGGGGTGACCCCAAACATTTTATTTAAACTCCATCTCCAATGACTAGTGATGATGATGCCAACATCAAAGTAGAGTCTGATCATATCCTTACCTTTGATAACCTAGATGAAACTAACCTATTTGATAACAATGATATTTTTACACTTACCCAAGCTGTTCATCATAATCCATTACCATTATATTATCCCCAACTAATAGATGGGGACCAACAAGAATCTAGTCTATCAATTGATGATTTCCAAAATGATGAGGCATTCTATGATTTCATAGGCCTTAGAGAAAATGTTCCATTGGGAGATCACAAATTAGGATTCTCAATCACATTATATCTTATAGCCTATTTTGGAGAGTGAGTGAACAGCCTTAGCCAAAAAAAAAAGTAAAACATTGGGGTCCCAAATTGAAAACCTCTTTGAGGCACTTTTTAACTAGGGAAAAAGTAAAGATAAAGGCTATTATAGTGGTGAAAACCTATTTCAGGTACCATTAGATGGGGGTGTTCATTCTTCTTTGAATTTAGACCAAGAGACTACCAATGATGAACTTGCCTTAGGATCTGAGTTGAGTTTTGAGCAACAAAAAATATTTGAAAAAATTCTCCAAGAAGTTCTGACTATTTTTGTTACATGGCCAAATCTCTCATTAGGAGGCTTAGATTCATCATGCCTAAGAAAATTTGAAGTGCAAGTCCTAATCAAGGACCCTGACATAATGCAATAATTCAAGTTGTTGCCTACTATCCTAGAAGATGGTTCAACCCTCCTAGTCAAAGATATAATAGAGGTAAACATTGAGACTCTATCAAACCTAAAATGGATAAAATTAGGTGCATCCCTCGTTGAGGAGGAACATAAAATTTTTACATCTCTATTGAGAGAGTTTGTGGATATATTTGCATGGGCCTATTTTGATAGGCCAAGATTAGATCGCACCTTAGTTCTGCACCACCTTGTGGTTAATCTTGATGCCAAACTAGTAAAATAAAAGCTCCATAAGATGCATCCTCACATTATTGTATTAGTAAATAAAGAGTTGGAAAATATCTTAGAATTAGGATGTATCTGATCCATTAACTACTCAAAATGGATCTCTAATGTAGTACTTGTTAGAAAAAAGTTTAAAGGTGTCAAAATTTGTATTGATTTTTAATACATCAACAAATCTTGTCCTAAATATGATTTTACATTACCTAATATCAACACGATCATTTAATCCATGGTAGGTTATGAAATGATTTCACTCATGGATGGATTCTCAGGATGTAATTAGATCATAATAGCACCAAAGGATCAACATAAAACAACATTCATCACTCCATGGGGAACATTTTACTATCATGTGATGCCATTTGGTCTTAAAAATGTAGGAGCTACATATCAAATATCCATTAATATCATATTACATGATATGATGCATGATATTATTGAAGACTATGTCGATGACATATTAGAAAAATCCAACACTAGGGTTGACGATCGAGTAGTGCTACGCAAGATATTTGAAAGACTAAGAGAGTGAAAAGTCAAACTAAATCTAAATAAATGTGTGTTTGGTGTAACTTCAAGAAATTAATTATCTTTATCATGTCTCATAGAGGTATTAAAGTTGATCCAACTAAAGTCCATGCTATAGCTGAGATGCTACCACCAACTAATTTGAAGCAATTCCATAGTTTGTAGGGTAAGATCTAGTCAATATAATATTTCATCTCTCAATTAGTAGATAATTTCCATCAATTTACACATATTTTAAAGAAAGGAGTTACATTCCACTGGGATGATCACTGCCAAACAACTTTTTAATAGCTCAAATATTATCTTGTCAATCTGCCTATTTTATTACCTCATATGCCAGGAAAGCCATTCTCATTATACCTATCAGCTAATGATCATGCCTTGGGGGCACTCTTAGATCAACATGATGACAATGGAAAAGAGCATGTTGTAACTACTTAAGTTGTACCTTGGTTACATATGAACGTAACTATGCACCTATTGAAAAAGCTTTTATAGCCGTGGTTTTTGTAGCCCAAAAACTACGTCATTACATGTTGAATAATAAAATCATGGTCAATTCAAAGGTATATCCTCTCAAGTATCTACTATCTAAAATAGCTTTACAAGGTAGAATGGCTAAATGAATCACGCTTCTCAGTGAGTTTGACATAGAGTATGTTAATCAGAAAGCAATCAAATGACAAGTTCTTACAGATCAACTTGTTGAAGCACCTATCATGGACACACAACCACTCAAGTTTCCATTTCCTAATAAATCCATTATAACCGTTATTGATACACCCCTTGAGGAATAGCCCTAGAAGCTTTATTTTGATGGTTCATTCATTGTGCATGGATTGGGGGTAGGCCTATTGTTTATTACACCATAAGGGGATCTAATCCATAAATCATTCAAAATCATCTTTCCTTATACAAATAACATGGCCAAGTATGAAGCACTTATTTCAAGACATCAACAAGAAGTACAATGGAATATATCTTATCTCTAAGTTTATGTTGATTCTCAATTAATCATCAATCAGGTTACAAATCATTTTCATACCAAAGATGACAAGTTGGTTCCATATAAAGACATGGTCGACGGTCTTAAAAAAAAAATTACCAACATTCAATTTGAGCACATACCAAGGGCTGGTAACAGAATGACAGATGTCATGGCTACTATTGGCTCTTTGATTCGAAAAATAGATAAAGCTAAAGAGTATCTATTCCTCATTGAGAATTTGTTAACACCAGCTCATGAACCTTCAATCATTGCTATGATTTGTGATATTTTTGGTCCTAATTCTATTTGGTACTTATAAATTTATAACTACCTTAATGACCAAGTTATACCACCTAACCTATCTCAAAAACAAACCAAAGCCTTCATTCATCATTCCACTTGTTACACTGTACTTGGATCCACCCTTTAGCATCATAGTTTTGATGGAAATCTGCTTTATTGTTTATCTTTGACAAAGTCTACATTAGCATTAAGAGAAGTTCATGGAGTATGTGGAGCCCACTATAGTGGACTAGTCCTTTCCAAAAATCTATTGCATATTGGTTATTATTGGTGCATAATGGACACAAATACCACTACATATGTAAAGAAATGTGACAAATGTCAATGGCATGCTAATTTGATTCATGCCCCAATAAAAAATCTAAAATTGATGTTGACACCATTGCCATTTTATACATAGGGACTTGACCTCATTAGGAAGATTAACCCCACATCATCTAATGGTCATAAACATATCCTTATCACCATCGAATATTTCACTAGGTGGGTTGAAGTTATACCCCTCACATGATTGGAAAGCAAATTTCCAAATTCATCTTCAACCATCTCATTTTACACTATAGTATCCCCTCTGACATTATATTTGATAATAAATGATTATTCAAGAATAAATATGTAGACCAATTATGTACTGAATACAATATCACCTAATTTTTTTACAACATATTACACTCAAGGTAATAGCCAAGCCAAGGTATCCAACAAAACCATCATTAAAATTCTCAAAAATATTATCAGTGATTCTAGTTATGATTGACACCTCCAGATATTCCTTGCCCTTTGGGCATACTATACCAATCATCATACCCCCATAGGAGCCACTCCATACTCACTTATTTATGGCACTGAAGCCATCCTTCCCATTAAGGTTGAATTGCCTTCACTACACATCTCTTTCAAGCATGTCTTGGATGATTATGACTATCAAGTAGCTCACCTACAAGAGCTAGATCTACTTGATGAAAAATGCATAGCCACACTCAACAATCTTTAACCATATCAAAATCAACTCAAAAGCCACTATAATTGATGTGTATCAAACATTTGAACTTGGTGATCTTTTTCTCAAAGAAAACCAAAAAAATATGATGGCTAAGAAGAAACATAAATGGAAATTCAAACCATCATCATTTTAGATTATGGATCAGGAGCATACATGCTTGCCACACTAGATGATGATGAAATTCTAGAGCCAATGAATATTATTCATTTCAAATGGTACTATGCTTAAATGATAAGGTGTATTATCTATAACGACTATTTTAGTTATGATTTTTTGTCACTATTTTTATTTTTACACATACCATTATTATCCATCCTCTTTTCCATATCCACTTTCTACTTTTGACCTATTAACCCAGTGTGTTCTAAAAACCAACCCATTTGACCTTGGGTTTTGTCATTCATTATGTAGTTTTAGCATTAAGGTATCTGATTAGTTCATTAGTTTTTTCAAGAACTTTAGACAAAGATCATATTTTGGGATAGTATGATACAATTTTTAGTAGTTGTATCCTTCATTTGTTATTATTTCTTACCACTGATCTTGTTGCTAATTATAACTGCCATTGGGCAAATTAGTAACTTTGATCTATGTTGTTGTGTCTTAATTATAACAACCTATGGGAAAACTAGGGGCAACATTAAACCTTGACATACCAGCTTGCCACTTCCTATACCATGTTATGGCTTTATACTAACTATGTCTATTTTATTTGAATTGACTACTTCACTAGTTGAATTCCTTTGCTGTAAGGGTGAAACTATAGTGAATTGAGGTCTTACTCTGGGACTATGTAGGTAGTGCTCGATACTGATTAAGGTTATCTCAAGCACCCTAAGCCATGCTCTTTCCATTTTACAAGTAACCTAAGCCATGCTCTCACAATTTTATGAGCAATCTAAGCCATGTTCTCACCATTTTATGAGCAACCTAAGCCACACTCTCACCATTTTGTGATTAATTGAAGTCATGCTCTCACCATTTTGCAATCAATCAAAACCATGCTATCACTATTTTGTGAGTAACTTTAGCTTAAAAACTCTCATTGTTTTATGATCTTGAACCATTTGGTGTCTCATCATTCTTGATTGAGTTACAACACTCCAAAAAACTTCCAAAAACATTTCAAAAAATTGGTAAAAAAGAACAAAAACATTGACCACTTCTTTACCTTAAGGATTATGGGAACCCTTACTAAGTTACAAGCAAATCACTTGTCATTTAGTTTCCCCATCCTTTTTGGCCTTATTTTCTCATGTAATTTCCATTTTAAAAGATAATTCCTATTCTTCTATCACATCCATTTTATTTATTTTCATCAGTTATCACATTCTTCCCAATCCCTGGGAGAACTACATTTGGCCTGATGTTTTTTATTAGATATTACATCCATGGAACTATATAGGTAGCATCCACTTGGCTAGTTCATATGGATACAACTCAACCACCCCCTTCCTTTTCTTCTATTTCCCCATTTTTGTTCATTTGTTAAGTTTTCACCTATTTTCTAGGGGCCATATTTGTAGGGTTTTTATTGCGTTATTTTTTTTCTACTTATTTTTTAATTTGTTTGTCTGCCTATTTGTTTGATTTCAAGAACTATTGCCTTGATTCAGTTTATATATGTTCATTGAGTGATTCCTTCCCCACACTTACACTTTAGTCTATTCATATTCATATGTTTAAATTGGTGTCATGGTTTTTATCATTGGTGCATTATTTTCTATTGGGTATTAGATTATGGGATTCAGTCCTCATGCATATTTTATCCAATTCTTTATGGTGTTGTATCATAAATCCTACCATCACATGCTACAAAAAACCTCAGCTTCAAGAATTCTATTCAATAATGGTGGCATATCTTTAGTACTAACATCTTGATTCCACTCCCAATCATATCCCAAATAGAGTAATTGACCATAAAAGAATTTCAACCTTTATTAGTTCAGATGAGCATCTCCTTACTAGTAAGTTATTTTAATTCATTATTACCCTCTGTGTCAAGTTATCATCATCCTCAACCAAGTTTATCATGTTTTCCATAATCAAGGTCCAATGATTATAACCACTTGTAGGCAAATCATTGCACACTATCCCACTTTCATTTCTCAATGATTATAACCACCTTTGGAAAAATCATTATGCTGTCATCACTTTACTCTTTCTATCTATACAAGGGCATGTTATTATCTTGTTTGTCCATCCTAACTAGGTTAGCTCCATCTTCTCAATGATTATAACTGCCTTTGGGCAAATCATTGTTTTATCATACCACATTACCACTATCAGTGTATAATGCTTATAATTATATTTGGAAAAACCATTATACACCATCCCACTTGAATTATCAATGATTTTGACTAATTTTTTAGTATCATTGTGTTTTCACCCCATCATCTTTCCTTTCTCTGGTCCCCTTGTTTTGCTTCTTTCTTTTTGAGGGATTGTTTATCGACCTACTTATGCCAACCGTTCCCTTGAGAGGGCATCATATAATTAATTTATCATCATTATAGTTATAGGCATGTAAGAAATTTTCATTCTTTGAGATGACACTACTATGCTTATATCTTTCAATTCCTTTCTAAATAGGGGTAAACTGTAGACACCTAAAGCTGGCCATCGATAACTTCCAATTAGGATTTTGGCTAGTTTCCATCTAAAATGCACAATTTGGCTTAAAAACACAAAAACACACAAAATGATGTGAAAATAACATATTCAACTGCTAATTTTGTCCAGGGTATCACTAAATGGGGTAATTCTATTTATGGGCGAACTAACTTTGATCAAATTATTTCGAGTGAAAATGTTAAATTTACATCTACATGCTCTGGAGTGCTCTTTGCTATCAAATATTTTGCAAAAAACTTGTGCCTTTGTTATTTGTTGTTTTAAAAATTCTAAATGGGAATACACATCTAATGCATCTAATTTGGACTTTCAATTCAAATCTAGTCAAATTTAGGACTAATAAGAAGGCATTCTAATCAATTTGGGTAATTTGTGTACAATGTGCTTAATCATGTTTAAGAGCTAATTAATCCAAATCAAGGCCTAATAAAAAATTCCATGGAAACTTGTTTGATAATTTGTTTTGGAAATGAATATTGAATATCTACATCATCAAGTGACATCATTTCTTGGGAAGACATCTCTAGGCCATAAATGCCACAAATATCAGGATTCATGCCCTCCATGCCTCATCAATGCCTTTCATGATGCCCTCCATGCCTCTTAATTTCCACTTATTACAATGCCATGATGATGATAATTACAAACTTAATTCTAAAAATTAAATTAATCCTCAACCACACATCTCAATCTTGAGATGGATGATTGAGGTTGATTTTGATTAAATCTAAAAACTATAAATAGGAGGCCTCACAACATCATTTCTAAGCTTAAGTAGTGCAAAGTTATAATGCAGGATTGGTTCAAAAAAGATCAAGAAACTTGTGTTATAATGCTAAATTGATTCCAAGCCAATCTAATCCACAATCCAAAGGTTCCAAGGACTTCATGAGCACAAGATAAGCAAGCCATCACAATAAGCATTTTTGAGCATCCAAGGAAGGTAAAAGAGTTTTATTTTGCATTTTGGTTGTGTGTTTCATTCATGATTGTTAACTGAGCTCTCCCTAGTGTCTAGGATTAGAGATGTTATGCTATTAGTGTGTGTATTTCATTTTTCTTTCATTTTGGAACTAACACCATACTAACCATCTTCTTTTGAGTCAAATTCCTAAATCACAAGTTTCATACTAACATAGGAGTTGTTGAGAGGAGGATTTGAATGATGAAGTGGAGGGTTGTTGGGCTAAAACTAAGATGTAAGGTCAGCTAGTTATGTAGTGGTATGATCCAATTCGTTGTGAACCCCATTAATCTCTTTGTGCATCCTTGAAACATCAAACTAGACTGTAACAATGTCATCATGCCTCACCAAGTTATTTATGTTTGCTTGAAGATAAAAAATCATTGGATCTAAAGTTATAGATTCCATGTCATCAATAGGAGTATTAGTAGTTTTTTACCCATTTTTTCCCTGATTACCTAGACCTACCATATACAAACCCTAGGAGGGTTTTAACCCCAAAAAAGCGTACTAGGAAATGGTACCATTGTGATCACCTTGTCAAGATGAATCTAATGATTACCTTTATGCACTTAGGTAAAAATTTTGGTAAGAAAAAGTGTACTAATAGAATATACCATTGTGATCATCTTACTGAGATGAATCCAATGACAATAATTGTACAATTTGAAAAAACTTTAGAATTTTTCTTATAATTTTTTTTCAAAAAGTCATTTCGAGCAATAATGTGCTGACAAAAAAAATTAATTATTTTTGGATTGCAAGTTATGTTTTTTCACTCTCACCACTCCTAGAAGCTTCATCTCACTAGATCCAAAAAAAATGTTGTTGGAAACTTACCCAAATCGAAGCTCTGATACCACTTGTAGTGAAATTACTTAGATGTTCACATATAATGATTTTATATTGCATAGAATAAGTAAATATGATAGATCACATAGTGATAATTGATAGAAAAATAGAATATTGGATAATATAGAAAAGCCAAATTAAGGGTACAACCTCCACATCAATTCACTAATAGAAGAATACTTAACATAATGAATAAATACTAACCACTACCTCCTATATATAGTCTACTTAGCCAAGGTTATTCTATAAGATGACCTATATAAGAACATAGAGAAATGTAACAAGTAAAAGAGGTATGTAAGCCATATTTTAGCCACACACATCCCTAGACACACCAATGGTTAAGGGCATAACAACCTCAAATATGGATGGAATACTAGTTTTCACTATATGTTGTGCTAATGGTGTATGTAGGAGAACATGAGAGTCCAAGATATGTAATGGTCTAGTGTCACCCTTATCAAGATGTAGCACCTTGGCTTGTAGGGAATATATCTCATTCGTAAGGGATTATACATAGAGAGAGAAGGAATACATACTATCCATAACATATTGTGTTATTATTGAATGTTGTCAAGTTAGAATAGAATGTTATAGAATCAAATTTGCCCACATGGTAGGTGTAACAATATTAGAATTTGTGGGAGGGGGGGTTAGAAGATTGAATAGTAGTGGACAATTGAATCTCTTCTTGAATAAAGTGATAAAAATAATCTTACATATCTGAATGTTTAGAAATAAATATTTAAAATTGTCTTTTCTCTATCTCATCAAATTAGTTATCTAATTATGACATTTTAGGTGGGGTAGTAGGAAAATAAAAATTTGCATATTTTGAACCTTTTAATGGTTACAAAAATAAAATAGTGAATTAGATTTAATATTTTGAAAGTAATTTCTGAGAATATAAAACAAAAAGATACAAACCCTGAGAGCATCTAAGGCTAGGGTTTTTACACTATTCAAAGTAAGTCGAGTTCACCAAATGATTTAACTTTTAAGGGGATTATGGAATGTAAAAACCTAGTTATTAAAATGTCTAAATATTAAATCATGGAAAAAATATAAAAATAAATAAATCCACAGATTTGTGATGTAATTGATTTATCTAATTATTCTATAAATAGTTATGTTCTAGAAAAGGAAGTATTTAGTTGGAAATTGACTGAGATGGGTCAGTAATAGGTTGCAACTTGGTATAAGAGATGTACAGAGTGTTGTGAGCATGAATCTAGAGTGAAAAACCCTCCAAGATAGAAACATGGTCCTTTAGACATTAGTGCACCATGGTAGTGTCATCAAGAGTGCAATAGTCTCAACTTACAATAAGGGCAATGAGCTTATGGGTATACCATTAGTTAGACCTGAGATAAATGTGCATGTATACAAATAATATTTTTAACTTTTATTGATTACTAACACTTTGTATCTTGTAGGAACCCATCGAGTCTCAATCTCTCTGAGTGCATGCCTTTAGGGGTGCACCATGAAAGGGGTGTATAAACCATTGATGCTTCATAAGATTGTTGTCCCTTTTTCCACTTGCCATCTACAAACTCATCTCCAAAAAACATTAACCCTAAGATTATTCTTCTCAGACTTAACCATTCAAATCATTTTTCTCTTTTCATCTTCCTTTTCTTACTTTAATTCCCTTTTAGACAGTTGATTATACTAGGTCAATTGGATCAACCCTATACATTCTAGGGGTATTTTTCACTTTTTGGGTTTGTTAGCCTTTCAGCCAACCTAGCTCAGACCTAGTGATTTATCATAAAAAACATATAGGGTTGATTGGGTCAAACCTATACAACTAATATTTCTATAAGGGTTTAGGTCAAGATTCATCTATATTTACAAGTTCATTTCCAACCATTTGTGATAAGATAAGTGAAGAATAATAAGTGTGAACAAACATATGATTATCGACCATTCTACTTGAGGAATAAATATTAGGGTTTCATACTTTCTCTGGAGATATGGATCTTGTCTTTTGGATGCATAGATAAGTTATATAACCTAGAGTTAATTTTTCTTTCCTATCCTTTCATATCACAAAAATATCCTATGAAGCACCTTAGCCAAGGGAGAGATAGAGACTCGATGGGTTGTCTTCAAGGTAAGTATTCCTAACTTTATTTCTCCTTTGTAAAATTATATAGATAATGTAGTTGTGCTTCTTTATTTCTTGAATTAATACTCCATGTACATTGATGTCATTATATGTATTTTATGCATGCTTAGTTTATTTATTTTTATTTCTAACCCCCACTTTGTGCCACAAGATTTGGTGTGCACTAAATTAGATTTACTTTATTATTATTATTATTATTATTATTATTATTATTATTATTATTATTAGAATAGATTGAACATTAAACATGGGACTCTTTTAGGTTTATTACGTGATTGTGTTAGACTATATGATTTGGAACCCTTTTTAGCATGATATATTATGAAAAATTATCCCATAATTAGGTCTAATGGATCACCATATTGGTCTTGTCCTCAATTAAAAAATGTATCCCTAAGCAAAATAGTAGGTATGCTCTATCTTCTCTGAGCTAGGATCAATTTATAGACATGATACATTTTCGATTTCATACATTTTGGTGAACCCAATGTGAACTAACCCTTGTAGGATTTGTTCATATTATTTAATTTATTAGTCTTTCATCATTAATTTTATCATATATACCACATTATATTGAATCTATTGACCTAATATCAAACTTATATGTGCAAGTTTTTAGTACAGGCTATGAGATCGATCTTGTCGACTAGTACAATTTTTTAAATTTTTAGACATCTAGTTCAGATTACTAGGTCAACCTTGTGAACTAGGAATTTGACTCAAGAGAGGATGGTTAGTATCATGTTAGTTTCAAAATGAAAACAAAATTAAATAAACACACTAACTAACATGACATCTCTATGCCTATACACTACGGAAAGCTTGGTTAACAAACATGAATTAAAAAAACAACTAAAATGCAAAAGAAACCCTCTTTTACCTTCCTTAGATGATCCAAAATTATTGTTGTAGTGTCTTTCTCAAATTTTTCTCATGCATTCTTCATCAAAAGAGGCTGGATATCTCCTCTTCTCCTTGACACCTTCTGGCTTTGGCTTAGCTTGGCTTGGAATCAATTTGGCATGGAAACACTAATTGCAATAGATTTTGAAATCATTTGTGCATTATAAATTTGCATTATCAATCATTTTGAATATATTTGAGAATAATAACTTTGCACTGAAATATATTAGAAATGATGTTCATGGCCTCTCTATTTATAGATTTTTGAAAATGGCTAGAATGAACTTGAACTGTCCATCTTAGGATTGAGATGCATGGCTAAGGATTAATATAATTATGTAATTAAAATTGTTAAATATGTTCATAAATATTTGGGATATAGGATCAATTAAGAGGCATGGAGGTATTTTATGAGGCATGGGAGGCATGAATCTTGATATTTATGGCATCTATGGCCTAGGGATGTCTTCCCAGGAAATGAGGTCACCTGATGATGCAGATATTTAATATTCACTTCCAAAAATAAGTATTCAATAAGTTTTCATGGAATTATTAATTAGGATATAACTTAGTTTAATTATCTCTTAAGCATGATTAAGCACTTTATGTACAAATTACTCAAATTGATTAGAATGCCTTATTATTGGTCCAAAATTTGATTGGATTGGAATTAGAAGTCAATTACAGATGAATTAGAACCATATTCCCATTTAGGATGTTACCAACACAAAATAACAAAGGCATGCATCTCATACAATAAATTTTATATAAAAGAGCAATCTAGAGAACCCAAGTACAAAATTGGAATTTTGACTCAAAATGATCTGATCAAAGTTAGCTGGCCCATAAATTACATTACCCCATTTAATGATACCTTAGCCAAAATTGGCACTTGAATAAATAAATTTCAACTCATTTAACATGTTTTAGTGTTTTAAGGCCAAATTATGCATTTTGGTGGAAATTGGTCAAAAGCCTAATTAGAGGTCATTGGTGGCCAAATTTAGGTGTCTACAGTTTGTCCCTATTTAGGAAGATGTTGCAAATTTTAGGCAAAAAAATGTCTTATCAAATAATAAGAAAAGGCCTATATGCCAAAAATAAGATGATGGTTGAAGAAAAAATCTCCAAATGGTGCTTGGGAAGCCTAGGATGATGCCCCTTGAGGGAGTGGTCATTACATTTGTTGATGGATGATTCCTAAAAAAGAAACAAGAAGAAAGGTGGAATTAATCCTTGGTTGAGATTAATCTAAATGAGAAAATACTTGCATGTATTGATGTAAAAAATATACTAATTTTCCCAAAGGTGGTTATAATTAGGAATAAAAGTCAAAATAATGATTTGCCCATAAGCGGTTATAATCATTAAGAGGACCTAGATTGGATAAAAATGATGGTGCTCTAGTTAGAGATGATTAACAAGCATAACTCAAAGATATAACCTGGAATATAGATTAAGAATGAGTGGGTGAAAAGTGATGAAAGAGATGGATAGATGAATAAGATTGATCATTAGAAATGATTCAATTGTACCTACTAAAGAGGAGATGTTTTCCCTTACTGACAATGATACAACTAGAATGGTTAATGGTTTGATTTGATCAAGGGTGGGATGGAAGGATTTGCCAAGGTGCCAAGGATAAAATTCTATGGCTCCATTGATTTTAGACCTTATTGAAGCTAATTTTTGTTGTAGCATGTGATGGTAGGCTTCATGATAGAACACCATGAAGATTATCCTAAAACATGCATAAGGATTGACTCTTAATCAAATAAAAACTCAAAAACAATACACTAATGATAAAGACCATGATGATAATATTGACATATGAATTTTAATAAACTCAAGAATAATGTGCTCAAAGAATCACCCAATAAACACTTATAGTTGAATTTGAGGCAACAATATTGAAAGCAAACAAACATGCAAGTGAACAAATAAACAAACAAATATAAAAACAAATAAACAAACAACCTAAAATAAATAAACAAATAAAAACCCTAAAAATAAAAGAAAAATAAATTATCCTAACAATGACAATGCCGCAGTAAGGTAGATTGAGGATAACTGACTAAGCTTAGATAGGACAAATATTTTTGGATTTTGAAATATTATGAATGTTTTTGGAATTTTGAGGTATCTTAACTCGTTAGAGAATGACAATATAACTACTCATAAAATGATGAGAAAATTTAGCTTGGGTTGCTCACAAAATGATGAGAGTGTATGGAAAGGTGGACTAAGGTGACCTTAACATGAATTGAGCCTGACCTACTTAGACCTAAAATAGACTCAAGTCATAGTAACTCTATCCACACAAAAGGTGAGGAAAAACCAACTAGGTCCCAATAAGTTCTCAAATCCATAAAATGACCAATTAAATGAAAACAATGATGGTAATGTGATGTGACAATGCATGGTAAACAAGTGTTACCCCTAGTTTTCCCATATGAAGTTATAAGTAAGATATAATGGAATAGGTCAATGATACTAATTTTCCCATAGGTGGTTAAAATTAGTAGCAAGACTGGTGAGATGATGATTTTCCCATAGGTAGTTATAATCAAGCTCACACAAACAAACCTGAGATAGGATGGAAGATAAAAGATATCTTACCAAATAAACTGTCAAACTACTTTCATAGACTATCATTGTAAACATGGATTTGATTGATTATTAAAATTTCATCAGAATCCTCTCACAAAAGGTACATGAAGAACCAAATGAACTAAGATCATTAGGTAAGATTACTCAAAACAAGCTTTGCTCTAGATATGAATGGAATGATAGGATGTATAAAATGGTAGGAGGTTTTTCCCCTAGGTGATAGGGTGAATAATTGGAATATGTGATAATGTCAAATGGATATGTAACAATAGAAATGGCATGGCAATGTCAAATGGTATGGTACATGTTTTTGGCTTGGGTGTGGTAAATGACATATGATTCTATTTTTCCTATTGAGATGGAGATTCACATCCTAATCAACAAATGATATAAACAAAATACTTGATCATGTTAAGTACTAGCCCACACCTCCTCTGAGTAGTTGTTCTATTAAGAATTAGATGCTGATTTGGTTGTCAAGAATGCTTTTATGATCTTTTTTGGTCAGTGATTTTGATTCCTTCAAATGTTGATATAAGGTATCTTTGTAGCCTCTACAAAGGAAAGTGTGACCATGGATGGTAAATAGAGACAAATAAGGGATGGTAGATTTGATTGTGAAATGGAATGGTAGAAGATAATGGAATGTATAATGGTGGGGAAATAAATGAAGATCAGGTCTTTTAGTCACACGTAATTTTTCTAATGCTAGATTCGACATAATTTTGGTTGTGTTGGGGCTAAATAATTGTTCTCTCGATAGGACCATTATATTTTTTAATTGTTTGAGCTTGAGAATAGCTACCATCTAATTAGGCTATAGATAGGAATCTATTTTGATATGATATTTGATTTTGTCTTTATCAAGAAGTGAAGAAATTTTATGCTCAGATATTGGTGATTTAATGAGGTTTTCACCAATGAAGTTATCTTGATTGTCTTGTAGTGCCTTTGAGAAGGTTTCACTAATTAACATTGGCTTTTGACTTTAATTTTATTCTAGCACTTCTGAAAAAGTTTTACTAGAAGATGTTGAGTTCTAAATTTGATTGTCCCCTAGTGCCTCCAAAAAGGTTTCACTAGGAGAGTGTTCATATTTTATATGAATGAAGTCTTGGCATCCTTGCTCTTCTTCAACTTCTATGTCACCATGGATATAGTTTAACAAAGTCTGATTTTGTCGATCCCAATAGACACTTGTGGGAGATGAAATGCCAATGATATGTCTATTTTGGTTGATGGTAATGGCCTATGGAATGGGGAGAGGCTACACAATGCTCATAGAAGATACTAGGATAACTTATGTTGAATATGAAGTACTCAACCTCAAAAACTATAGAAGGATCACAAATGTATTTAAATTGATCTGTGAGACATGCGTAACCAATTTTGTAATAGTCATGAATATATTATTATTCTAAATCTGATTCTAACTCAAGGGACTCTAAATTTGATGTTGAGATTAATGTTGATTTTGATTTTGATGCTAAATTTGATGTTATTTCAAGAATAGAAGCTGTAGACACTTAAATCTGGCATCCAATGACCTCCAATCAAAATTTTGACCAATTTTCACCAAAATACACAATTTGGCCTAAAAACACTAAAATATGCTAAATGAGTTGAAATTGATATTCAAGTGCTGATTTTGGCTAGGGTATCATTAAATGGGGCAATACAGTTTATGGGCTAGCTAACTTTGATCAGATCATTTCAAGTCAAAATGCTAATTTTGCACTTGGGTGCTCTAGATTACTCTTTTCTATAAAATTTATTATATGAGATGTGTGCCTTTGTTATTTTGTGTTGGTAACATCCTAAATGGAAATACGGTTCCAATTCATCTGACATTGACTTCTAATTCCAATTCAATCAAATTTTGGACCAATAACAACACATTCTGATCAATTTGAGTAATTTCTACATAAAGTGCTTAATCATGCTTAAAAACTAATTAAACCAAATTAGAACCTAATTAGCAATTCGATGAAAACTTGTTTAATAATTACTTTTGGAAATGAATATTGAATATCTACATCATTAGGTGACCTCATTTCCTAGGAAGACATCCCTAGGCCATATATGCCACAAATATCAAGGTTCATGCCTCCCATGCCTCATCAAAGCCCTGCATGCCTCTTAATTGCTCCTCTATCCCAAATATTGATGAGAATATTTATCAATTTTAATTACATAATTAGAATAATACTTAGCCACACATCTCAATCCTGAGATACATGGTTTAGGTTGATTCTAGCCATTTTCATAAATCTATAAATAGAGAGGCCATGCAAATCATTTCTAAGCTATTTTGGTGAAAAGTTAACATGCTCAAATATCTTTAAAAATATTGATAATGCAAATTTTTAATTCAAAAATTATTCCAAAAAATATTGTAATTAGTGTTACCATGCCAAATTGATTCCAAGCCAAGCCAAGTCAAAGCCACAAGGTGTCAAAGAGAAGAGGAGATAGCCAAGCCTCCTTTGATGATGAATTTATGAGGACAAACTGAGCAAGCAACTACAAAAATAATTTAGAGAATCTAAGGAAGGTAAATTAAGGTTTATTTTGAATTTTAGTTGTGTGTTTTATTCATGTTTGTTAACTAAGCTCTCCCTAGTGTCTAGGCCTAAAGATGTTATGCTAGTTAGTGTGTTTCTTTCATTTTGTTTTCATTTTGAAACTAACACGATACTAACCATCCTCTCTTGAGAGTCAAATTACTATTTAACAAAACTAATTGACTTTGTGCATTTTTAGGCATCAAGTTCAACATACTAGGTTAACCCAATCAACCCTATACATTCTAAGCACTCAGTAGTAAGTTTCTGTAAATGTTGATCAACCCAGTCGACCCAGTTAGCAAGATTTATAAGCATATATCAAGGTTATTGAACAATAATATTCATTCTCTACATCTATGATCTACCAATGTTCCTTTGTATCTCTCTATCTCTTTATTTACATTATTTCTTTTCATAGTTTTTAGTCTTCAAAACTACCCTTACATAGTCAACTGAATTGACATTGTCGACCCAATTTTGTGTTCTATGTTTTGTCTGAATAAATAGGTTGACTTTATCAACCCTATTCATTTTAAAACCTTTATTCCACATTATATATTTGATCCTATCGACCCTATTCTATATTTTTTGCATACATTGTTGACTATATCAACATTGTACCTTGTTTTAAAATTGGAATTAATCTTATGTGCTAGTAATTAGTTCACACTTTCTTTTCTTGTTCCTTTCATGCTTAAGAATAGATCACATAGTTTAATTAGGTGATTTTTAATTAATCATTTAGTTCACTATTTTTTATTTTATATACACATAGCCAAATCATATAATCTAAACAAGAATTTTAACATTTGTCTACCCAAGGCCAACCTACATGGATTTCATCACAAAAGGGGAAGCCAACTTGATACTTTAGTGAAGTATAAAGCATGGTTAATGGTATATTTTGGCTAAGCACCCAACATCCTTATCACTATAGTGTGTGAAGTGAGGGGATATGCCCCAATAATAAGATTGTATCATTTCCACTATAGTCCCTTTCAACCCAAACTACTTAAAACCATCCTTAGATTTATATTTTAGTTCCTTACTTATATCCAACTTCCCATCAAATTTAATATCATTTCTTAATAATCTAGTTAAAATTTAGGTTGACTAATTAGTTAGCTCTTTAGTTTCAAAATTGATTTCTTACTCTTTGCCCAATTATATTCTGTATTAAAAAAACTTACATTAGCCATTATTCGTGTAGGGTTTTGTGATGTGTCCTTCAATTAGATTGGCCAACGCTAATTAAATTGACTATTCATGTTCTTTTTGTCATTTCTTTTCAAATTAATTGCAAAAGTTGTCTTGTTTAAATTTATAAATCTATCATTAGTTTATAAATTTCCCTCTCTACTATATTGGATCAACCCAATTGACTTTGTACCTTTTCAAACCTCTATTTATTATACTAGATCAACATTGTATAATTTATAGACCCTATTTCATCTTTTTCCAATCCCTATTCACTGTATTGGATTGACCTAGTTGACCCTGTACAATTTGTAGACCTTATTTTTATGCTAGGTCAACCTAATCGACCCTATACTATTTTTATCATTCCTTGTTTTCTTGATTTCTCATTCCTATTTCCTTATTTTCATCATGGAATTTTTGTTTTATGACAATTCTGAGTTATATTCAATAGACATGATGAATTTTTCCAATCCTCATTAGGTCTCCCATAAACAAAGTAGGGATTCTCTCTTAGATGCTAGTAATGTTCATATTGCCATTCATATAATGAACTATGGGACCCCTCCTAATACATCTTCATAGTTTAATCCTTTATTCTCATTAGAAGACCAACCCAAATTAGAGTATACCCTTGAAATGATCTTCTTTATCTCTAAATTTCCTCAACATCAAGGAAAGGATCCTTCTACCATTGATAATCTTATGCTTAGTGGTCAAGTTGAAGAGCCTCATTCACCTACTCCTACATTCTCAATTAGATTTTAGGGTACCACTTTCTTTGACTCTCAGCCTCTTCCTTCAATCATGACCCCTTCTCATACCATGATCTCTTCTTCTCTTACTTTGTCCACTTTCATGCCTAGTATATCCACTAACATAGTAGGTTCTACATCTAGTGGGCCTTTCATAAGATCCACTATCCTTAATCCTTCCACTAGTGAATCATGCTACTAGTGCTTCTTCTTCTCAACCACTCAGTAGTCCATCTTTTATTACGCAAGAAAAAATTTCCACTAGTGCTTCACATTCTAATATTTTGTATAAAGCTCCTATCAACACCAATAATGGTACCCAAGCCACTAATACCAACTCTAATGCTTCTAACAATGCTAATCAAACATGTCAACGATAATTAAAAACACTTAATCAAATGAATGTTTTTAAGGATCATAACATAAATAAATTGATGAGAATGAAAAACCACCTTCCTCAACTTTAATCTCATCGTCAACCAATGGCTTAGGGCACACATAACTAGAATATTCCCCCTCCTCTTCAAGATTCTTAAGGAAATCTCATTCCTCAACCTATTTTGATAAAAAAAAAACATTAATCAACTCCAAAATGAACTTCTCACTATAGTTAATTTGGACCATTTACTATTAGGTTTTATATCTAATGGTAGAAATTAAGTTACTATATTTTTTCCCTAATTTGTAAACCTCCTTTGATATGAGGTAATTGTAATTAGGTAGAATGTTATGAGAGTGAAGAGGATATTGCATTTTTTCCCTTCATTTATTGGACTCAATAATAAATACTAGTAGTTTCTATGTGCATGTAGCCCATATTGGGTGAACCACGTTAAATCTGTGTTTCTAATCTATTGTGTTTTCTAAATTTTAATTTTATCTTTATTTCATTAAAAAGAAAAAACAACATCATATGTGATAAAGGCATTAAATATAGTGTATGAAAAAACCTTAACCTTTAACAAGGTATTTATTAATCATTTATTTAATCTAGAAATGTCAGAAGGTGGGTATGTTGTTGTCTATTTAAATGAACTTAACATAGTCACAAATTAGTTAAGCTCTATAGGAGTAAATTTTGATGATGAGGTTAGGGATCTTTTGATTCTATGTTCATTCATAGAAAGCTAGAATGGCTTGGTCATGGATGTGAGCAATTCTATCTCTAGCTCAAACACTTTAAATTTTCATGATATTATTGGTGCTATCCTTAGTGAGGAAATGTGATAGAAAAGCATAGGTGAGACATCAGGTAATGCTTTGACTATGGAGAATAGGGGAAGATAAAAGGATAGAGGAAAGGGCCTAGGGAATTGTGGGGAGTCTAAGAAGGGTAGATCTAAATCTAGAGGAACATTGGTGTACTAGATTTGTGGGAAGAAAGGACACCTAAATAAAGATTGTTGGTTTCAAAAAGGAAAACAAGGATATAGACAAAAAGATAAAGACCAAAAAGCAAATGTAGCAGGTGATGTGTTACAAGATAATTTAATACTTTCTTTAGATAATATTAATGATTTTTAGGTGTTATATTTAGGGGCTTCATTTCATGCTACACACCATAATAAATATTTTCAAGACTATGTTCAAGGTGATTTTGGGTAGGTTTATTTGGGTGATGGTGAACCCTATAAAATTGTAAGAAAGGGTAAGACATAGATAAAATTACAAAATGAAAATAAATAGTTGATAAAATAGTTGAGACATGTTCTTGAGTTGATAAGAAACCTAATTTCAGCAGGGTAGCAAGGAAGTGAGGGATGTATAGTTACATTCACTAAAAATTCATGGAAGGTCACTAAATGATCATTGGTAATATAAAAAGGAGAAAAGGTAGGTACATTATATTTATCTAATGGCGATGTTAAATATTCTATTTATTTAGCTTATATTGAAGTAGATAATAGATTATGGCACCACAGACTTGGGCACATGAGTGTGAAGGGGATGTAAGTTCTCCACTCAAAGACTTTGTTGCCAAATTTGAAGAAGGTGGATTTGGATTTTTGTGAGAACTATGTGTATGAAAAATAGAAGAGAGCCAGATTTCTCAGAGTTGAGAGGACAAAGAAGGATTAAAAGTTAGATCTTGTGCATATAGATGTATGGGGACTAGTTAAGGTATCATCCCTTGGTGGCTCTTCTTATTATGTTAATTTTATCAATGATGCAACTAGAAAAACTTGGGTTTACTGTATATGAAAAAAACTTAATGTTTTTGATACTTTTAAGAAATGGAAAGCTTTGGTTGAGAATGAGATTGGAAATAAGTTGAAGTGTGTCAAATCATAAAATAGAGGTTAATATTATAGCAAGGAGTTTGATATTTACTATTCATCTAATGGGATTCATAGAGAGAAGATGGTTCCAAGACCACCACAAAAAAATGGTGTGTCAGAAAGGATGAATAGGACAATCATGGAGTGTGCAAGGAACATGAGATTGTATGCAAAGTTTCCCTTACAATTTTGGGCAGATGTTGTAGATACTACTATTTACTTGATAAATAGAGGGCCTTTAAGTCCTTTAGATGGTGGCATTCTAGAGGAAGCATGGATAGGTAAAAAGGTAGATTATTCTTTTTTAAAGACTTTTGGTTGTGAAGCATTTGTCCATATTGATAAAGAAAATAGAACCAAACTTGATGCACAATCTAAGAAATGTACTTTTATTAGATATGGAGTTAATGATTTTGGTTACCGTCTATGGGATATTGAAAATTGAAAAATCATTAGGAGTACAAATGTGATATTTAACGAAAAGGTCATATACAGAGATCAGTTATAAGAAAATAAATAGTAAAAGTCAAATACAAAATATGCAGTACTTGATGAAATTAATGAAAATGAAATTCCAAAAATGCTAGAAAATCAAAATGTACAACTACAACAAGTATCTCAAACTCTTGAAAGTGTAGTTAAAAGATCTACTAGAGTAAGTAGACTCCTTGAACATTACTCTCCTTCACTTTATTACTTATTATTGACTGATGGTGGTGAGGCAAAAAGTTATGAAAAGGCAATGTAGGTAGAAACCAGAAAGAAGTGGGAGCAAGGCAAGAAAGAGGAGATGGATTTCTTAGTACATAACAAAACTTGGGATTTGGTTTAGTTGCTTATAGGTAAAAGATCATTGTAGAATAAAGAGGTTTATAGGTTGAAGGAAGAATATGGAGGAAAAATGAGGTACAAGGCTAGACTTGTTGTAAAGGGGTTTGGACAAAAGAAAGGTATTGACTTTGATGAAATATTTTCTCCAGTAGTTAAAATGACTTATATAAGAACACTTTTAAGTTTGGTAGTAGTAGAAGATTTTCACCTTGAATAGTTAGATGTGAAGACTACATTTTTTCATGGTGATTTGGGGGAGGAAATATATATGGAGCATCCACAAGGATATGAAATCAAAGGTAAGGACAAAATGGTGTGCAGGTTGAAGAAGAGTATGTATGGCCTAAAACAAGCTCCAAGATAGTGGTATTTAAAATTTGACATGTTTATGATATAACAAGGTTATATTAGATGTCATTTTGACCACTATGTTTAATTTAAGATATTAGGTAATGACAGCTATATTATCTTGTTATTGTATGTAGATGACATGTTTATTGCAAGGTCTAATATGCATGATATAAATGAGCTAAAAAAAACTAGTAGATTCATTTGTAATGAAGGATTTGGGTACTGCAAAGTAAATCCTCGGTATGAGAATAACAAGAGATAGGAAAAATAAGAAATTGACATCATCTCAAGAAAAATACATCAAGAAGGTGTTAGTTAAGTTCAATATGCAAGATGCAAAACCTATGAGTATACCTTTGGGAGGGATCTTCAAATTAAATAAGGAATAATGTCCTAAACATAGGAAGAAATCAATTACATGACCAAAGTGCCATATGCTTAAGCATTTAGAATTTTAATGTATGATATGGTGTGCACTAGACTAGATATTGCTCATATAGTGGGAGTTGTTAGTAGGTTTATGAACAATCCAAGAAAAGAGCATTAGGATGCATTCAAGTGGATTCTCAAGTACTTGAGAGGGACCAATGATAGACATTTGTGCTATGAAGGTTCAAATGTTACCTTACAAGGATATGTTGATGCAAACATGGCTAGAGATTTAGATGGTAGAAGGACCACTACATGTTATGTATTCATTGTTGGTGACACAATAGTTAGTTGGATTTCAATATTATAGAAGATAGTTTATTTATTCACTACAAAGGCAAAATATCTTGCAGATATAGAAGCTACCAAGGAGATGATATGGATGGAATGGTTCATGGAAGATTTGAGGCATAAGTATGAAGATTTTAGGTTGTATAGTGATAAACAGAGTGTAATTCATTTAGAAAAGTACTTGGCATTCCACTCAAGAACCAAACATATACAACTTAGGTATCACTTCATTTTTTCATTTTTTGAGGATGGTCAATTGAAGTTGGAAAAGATCCATATGAGTCAAAATCCTATAGATATGCTAACAAAGGTAGTCACTAAAGATAAGCTGGATAGTTGTTCATCTTCAATAGTTCTTCAAGGATAACAGGAAAGATGAGAAACATGCTAGGGTCAAAGTTCAAAGAAAATTCCAAATAAGATTTGTAGTAGTGGAGTTGCAATAATCAGTCTCCAAGTGGGAGATTATTGGATGGTGGAGCCTAATCTTATTTTAATTCCCAGTTCTTGATAGGGGGTGTGGGGGGGGGGGAGGAACTCCTCCTACTATGGTTGACATGGGGTTCCAAGGTGGGTGATGACCTATTTTTGAGCCCCCCTAGTGGGGGTTTGAGGGAAGTTCCTTCAAAGCAAAATTTTATGAAAAAATGCATTATAAAATATTGTAATTTCATAGTTAATCTAGACTGTTTACTATTAGGTTTTAGATCTAATTGTAGAAATTAAGTTAGTGCAATTTTCCCCTAATTTGTAACCCTCATTTGATATGAGGGCATTGTAATCAGGTGGAATGGTAAGAGAGTGAAGATGATATTGTAGTGGATGTATTGTAGGTTTTTCCTTTCATTTGTTACACTAAATAATAAGAATGATTGGCAATTTTTGTGTGGACATAGCCCATATTGGGTGAACCACATTAAATCTATGTCTCTATTCTATTGTGTTTTCTAAATTTTAATTCTATATTTATTTCATTATTACTTATCTATATTCTATATTCTTAACATGATGCCTTGGATTGGTATAACCAACTTAGAACTAATTCCTTTACTAGTTTGGAGGATTTAGAGAATGCTTTAGTTCAAGAGTTCCAAACTAGTGATCTTCCCAAAAACACTTTGGCCCACTTCATAAATTATAAACAAATTAAAAATGAAACTATTCAAGACTTTATTAAAAGATGGAAAACTTTGTCAAATAATTATGAACATAACATGGTTGGTGATAATCTTTTCCATCTCTTTACCAATTCCCTTTTTCCTAAACTTTAATATCAGGTCCATACTCTCTCTCTCTCTCTATGTACATTGGAGGAGGCTATTGACCAAGCTATATAAAAATATTTATTTATGCATTAATTTGATCCACCCCAGACTTATGTAAGTCCTTGTCTCTTATTTAAGAATAAAAATAACAATGTTATCAATGATGGTGTTATAGATTCTTATAACACCATTCACAATGTTCAAGATATTGTTCCTACCCCTTCATCAAAACCAACCCATCCTTCTCAAAAATATACCATTCCTCACTTATCTTCACCAAACAACATTAATGTTCACAAACCTCTATCCTTAGCTGAATTGCTTAATTATCTACCCATTCCACATCTACAAAATCTTAACCCTACCCATCTTATGAAATCCTAGTATGATGCTATGAAGTTTTGTTAGTTTCATGCTAGTTGGGGTCATTATCATGAGAACTATAGACAAATTCATAATTTAGCTATGGAATTTCTTCTTGGTCCTAATTTTGATCATGATTATATCATTATAAAGTGTCAACAAGCTTATGAAGTTACTTTTAAGGATTTTAAAACACATGATAAAACTCAAGCCTCAAATCAAGCAAATGCTCGTTTAGCTATCTATAAAGACTCTCTTCCTAATCATCAACCTATTTAAGACAATCAAGATAGATCCACCCCTTCCACCAATAATGTTGAAAGTCTTGTTGAACCCACTTCTAAAGAGAATGTGGTTAACATGAATAATATGTGAAGGGTGGTTGTTTTTATCAATTATCAACCTATCTACACTCCTTCGTTTAGAACATATCATGTTATCTAGGATTCTTCTCCAACTCATTTAAATGAGTTAGGGAAAGATGAACTTATTACTTTTGACAATCCATGTTTTTATTCTCCCTTGGATAACACTTATTTTTCTATTTATACCACTCTTCCATCATCTTCTAATACTAATGATACTAAAATTTCTACTATTTCTCAAAACCAACTCAAACTAGTTAGTTCACCGTCTCAACATGATTCATAACCTTATTCTAGATATTGTTCTTCCTATCAACAAAAGTTCCAATGTACTTTGGATCTTCCCTCTATGGGACTTCTTAGTTATTATGCACTTATATCTAACAACCTTCTTATGGGTTATGATGAGTGGGATCCCATTACAAAGCTCACTAATCTCCCATCCCAAATTCCATTCCTTAAGCTTATGAGGACTTCTCCACATCATAGAAACTATCTTATTCAATTATTATTTGAGATGAATGTCCCTGGTACTCCCCTAGTAGGATGGGAAGAAGCCTTATCTGGATCTAAGGATAGTATATTATAATAATGTGAAGAGATGTTTATCAATGTTGATGAAACTATAGACACTTCTCTTTCCTTAAAAATTACCACAGATTCTATGATTCTTGATGAAATTTTGATTTATGTAGATGATCCTATCTTATTCATTAGTGCTCAAATAGGAGATATAATAGTTAATAATGTATTGATTAACGAGGGTTTTAATACTTACTTTGCCTCTCTTAACTTCATTAAGAACATTGGATATTCAAAATGTAATCTCAAGTCTACACACAATACCTTCCAAGGATATGATATAAGGAAAATGCCTCCTCTAAGTTGTGTGTGGATTCCCATTACTATCCCACCTATCACCATTCATGTGAAGGTGATGATCTTTAACTTTCAACTTTCTTATAATATGTTACTTTGTAGGCCATGGACTCATTGTATGAGAGTTGTTACTTCTTCTGCCTACCAATGCATTAAATTCCCTCATATTGGACCCATTTATAAGATTCAAGGTGATAATAAACCTTACAATTTTAAACAATTCTAAGACTGAGGTGTCTTCAAAATTCCTACTCTTGAACCTTTACCTAGTATTCCATTTCATGAATCTCAATGTCTTAATTTTTTCATTAATTCAAATTGAGGTTACAATGGGCATCCTAAACTCATTAGGAACATTATTCCTATTCTCTTATATTTTGGTGATAATGAGCCTAATGATATTAACCTAAATATTAAAACTTTTGATCTCTCACCTCATCTCATCTTGTAGTTTCCTGCTTCCTTGTAGCCTCATTCTTAAAAACCTCCTTGCGATGATATTCCCCTAGTCTTAACCAAGACTCGACACTCTATTCACCGCACTTCCATGGATGATAAGGTCATCCATACTTGTTTCATTAATATTCACACCACATATTATGATGATGGTTATTCCTTACATGATCCACTCTTAGGTTGTCTTGTCTAGGTCCATGATATTGAGATTATCCATTATTGTTCTTCTTTACTTGATTCTTTTTGTGTATCTTCCCATCTTCCTTAATTTAGAATTCATAATTTTAGTATTTTTCCTCTTTATTTTAGGGTGGAGATGGTGCCAACACCTATATTTTTTGAGGATCCCCTTAAGAGTATGCTCATGGATCATGTTCTGACTAGGCCTTACCATTTTTCTAGGTTCTTTGATCACCATAGTTGGTTTACTCCTGAGATTAGTGCAACCCTTCTTACACCTTATATATTCCCGAGTCTTCCCTTAGTAGAAACCATTCCTACTCCTTATATAATTGAGACCATTCCCATTGGCATTATAGTTGAGCCTATTCTCATTCCTATTGTTGTTGAGCCTATCCCTGCTTCTCATCCCATTGATCCTTCTATTGATCCTAGTTCCATTCCTCCTCCATCACCACCTTCCTTTGATGATGGTTTTCTTCCCTTGCCTAATATGGCTCCTCTACCCATTAAATGGGTTGATGAGTCCTCTCCATCTTCTTCCACTCATGTTATACCTCTTTCTATAAGTGATTCTCATAATATCACTCATAATCATATCTATTGCTTCCATGAGACATAGAATCATTATTCTACCCATTATTACAATCTAAGAAAATATATTGATATTTTACATCCTTCCTTTCCTACCTCAAATAAATCCATGCCTCTTTTGAATTTTCTACCTGAATATATATCTATGTATGGTGAGTTATATATTTTTTGGAACTAATGTGGCACTCATCACACTGATTATTGTTGAATCATTTAATAACATCTTAATGATTGCCTTGTAGCTATTCTTGGACCTTCTTCTTTCCCTCTCACAGGTAATTCCCATAATAAGGCTTATCCTTCTTCTCCCATGGCTCTACCCTCGATGGTTCCATCTCCTCTTGTGGTCACTTCATCACCTTCTATGCCTCTACCTGTGATTCCTTCACCTATGGACCTTCCCTCACCCTTGGACCTTCCCTCACCTATGGATCCTTCTCCACCTATGAGTCCTTTACCTGTGGATCTTTCTCCACTGATGATTCCTTTATCTCCCCTAGATCCCACTCCCATGCATTCTATTGAGCATCCCTTGCCTAACTTCTTTCCTCAACATGATCCTTCAAGCATTCTTAATTTTTCAATTAAGGAGATTAGAAGAGAAGTCTTTTACCAATGTTTAGTGAAGATTGATGAGACATTAGTAGCAGTTCATATCCATCTTCATAGAGACTTATCTGATGTCTTGGATAATATGTTTGGGAAAATTTATTATTATATATGAGTACATTCATGATGCCTTTACATTTATATTTTGACTGGGTATGTGCTCCAATTTATTCTTATCTATCTGTTATATCATTTAACACCATGTCAAATTCATATTTTTCTTATATGGTGATTCTTTACCTTTTGATACTATATCTTGCTTATTATGTCATTTAAATTTACATTTAATTGTATTTATTCGTCATTGATTTTTATTTCTTTCTCAAGTTTTTATCAAAACTTTATTCTTGTGTTTTCATGATTGTTTGATTTCTTATCTCTATTTTTCCATATATAATTGTCATTGTGACTTGGTTATATAAAGCTTGTTCCCTTTGGTCCTTATCTCCTTTTACCATGTGATCAGTTAGGAAAAATGCATCTCATTATAATTTTGTTTCACCGATCCACTTTGAATCTCCTTTTTCCCTTCTTCCTTTTCGCAAACTAAGCATATACATGGTTGAGACTTTAGATCACGTGATAGTTCATTGTAATCCTAAGTGTCTTAGTTAGTCTTTATCTTTGGTTACTTAGCTTTATTTATCCTTAGCCTAAAGCTCATTTGTGTGTATCACTATATCTCTAATGATTGGTTATTCCAAATCCGTCTAGAGGAGAAATCTTCAAAATCCATAAAAAAGTTAAAAGACAAATAATTTAAACAAAAGGCAATGATATAAAAGTCAAAAATATTTTTAAAAGTTCAAATCACACTAAAAGACATGATTCAAAGCACATATCCTTCTTCTAGTTGAAGATAAAACTCCATAGTTGTCCTCATGGTAGAGCCAACATCCTTTGGGGTACGATAGGCCATTAGATTAGAGGAGAATACAAAAAAATCTTTTAGTGCTACCTAATTTCTCACATAAGTACCCAATCTTCACAGTAAATTGACAGCTCTATAAGGGGTCCCAAGGAATGAGGAACATGTTGTGAGAAGGTAGGTCCATTTTATTTTTCTTGTACCAATATACCTTCATGATTTGATCTTAGTAGCACACTTATTTGCCCACAAATATTTATGTCTATAATGAATAGGTTTCTTTTATATATTGATGGTCACTAGTCACTTGGTATCATCTCATGTCCTTAGTATGCCTCTTATCTCCTAAAGTCTTCTCATAAGATGCCTAAGTCTTGATTTTTACACTCCCTTATATATATATATATATATATATATATATATATATATATATATCCCTCATATTTCCTCTTGAGAATTTTTTTTGTCTATTGATCACTCCCCTTGTGATTTCATTTGTGAGTTGCATTGTAAGATTGCAGATAGGACCCGACAATCCTTATAAATTACCACATTTTTCCTTCCTATTAACCACATCATTTATTACCCGATTGTCCCAAATTTTCCACCATAGTGGTGTTCTCTTTTTGAGTTGTAGTGTAAGACAATAGATAGGACCTGAAATTCCTCACAAAGTTTTCCAATAATACAAGTCACAAACAAAATTATGTGTTACATAAGAGATAAGATGTGATTGATTACAAAGTTACATGTCATTGACATGCTTACCAGCTTGATTTAGTGTGTTTTATTATTACCTAATTTATCTTTTTATTTTATTTTCTTATTTTCTTAGTACATGTAAGAATCCAACCATTTATTGATTTTTTCATACTTCCCAACTTGAATTAGTGTGATCAATTTAAGACCAATGTTTTGTCAATTTTGTTTTTTTCTTATACTTCCCAACATGCTATAGTATAATTAATTGACTTAATTAATTTTTTTATATCATTTGTGCCCTTTTTACATACATTCCATTTTATTACATTGTTTTCATACTTCCCAATGTGATTTTGTATGATTTTACTTATTTTAATTTGGTGAAAAAATATTTCACTTTAGTTTTAGAATAAATTTCATTTTACTATCTTGTTTTACCATCCCTTGGTTCTTTATACTTGGTCATTTTCTTTGTTATTACACATTTCTCAACTTCAAATAGTGCGTAGTACATTTTTTATTAATTATATTTTACCATGTCTTTTTGCCTATTTATTTTTAATAATGCATGTGTTTTACATAATGCTAGAAAAGAAACCACATCTCATATAATTTTTATATCATTTATAATGACAAATAAATACATGTGCTAAAAATAAATATATATCCAAATCATCCACAACCAAAACCATAATAATGACAACATACACAATCAATTTCAATATGTAAAAATGATACATCATATATACATCTCATGGGTTTTAAATACAAGTACAACCATATATACAAGGCTCCATCCCTATAGCTAGGCCCCATGTTATCTATCTCATGGCCTAGCCATGATGACTAATGAGCCTTTGGTCTAGCTCCTCTAAATAGTACAATGTAAGGAGACTTTTTGATATCTCAATCCATCTACCTATCCTTATAGATGCACTATCTTCACTTGTGCCTGAGTCAACTCAGTCTAGGTCACTGTATAAGCCTACATCAACTTGGTCTACATCACTATGTGTACCTATGTCACTATAGATAAATTCAAAACTCTCTCCTTTTTCAAGTCCCATGATTCTTGTATTATGCCTACACCCATCTCTAATGGTGGTTGCATGCTCTTCTTTTATGCTCATATTTGCCTTACTGCCTCCCATGCTAATTTGAACTAGCTCATCTAAGTTGAAGAAAATGGTACACTAGGGTCCTCTAATGTCATAGGGTCATATGGTTATAGAGTCTCATTTAGGATGTCATGGAGTGCTCCCCCCATAAGGGACTCCCATCTTTCCTACTCATCCTCAATAATGCTTACAAAATCACACCCAGATAGATATTAGATCACTGTCATATCTTGAAATATCTATCTACCTCTAGTCTCTATTTTAAAATAAAAATCTTAAGAAATAAATTAATCATATTTTACCTATATATGTCTCATCTACTATAATATCACCATTCATTTGACCACATAACATAGTCTCTCCATTCATGTGGCCTCTTAACACCTCCTTTATAGGTCATCTCCTCAACCCAAATTTGGCTATCATGGATTGTGTCTACCTTAGCCTATGCCTAAGTGGCCTCTCTATCATCCATATCTCCCTTAGCCCATATTTTAGGTCTTCAAGTATGGTGGTATTATCCACTCTCTCCTTCTCCTCTTACCTTCATCAATGCCATGTCCTCAGTGGTCATAGCTCATCTCACTATAGAATTGATGGTGATATCTCTAGTGACACTACCTCTGAGTCTATCTCTTCCTACTCTACTCCTTTTCATGCTCATCTAGTTCATGGCTACTCATGACATGGTTTGAGTGTTAGCCTCATCACTAGTGACCCTAGTCCCCTCTTCCATCACAACTCTCTCATGTGACAAGTCCACTACTCGAGCATCAATATCAGTGCTACTAGATGAGGTAATCCAATCTATCCTAACACTCATGTGATTAGATATGGATCTCTCCACCAAGTATTATGTCCAATAACCTCTATCCTTGTTCTAGATGGTATAATTATATACCAGCTTAACCATGTAGTCATTATGTCTCCATATGGATACCATGTTATGTATACACATCTCACTATTTATAGCATTATAATATGGGGCACAACCTGTGTTACCTAGTCCTCTCTTCATCTCCACACTCGAGGTGACCTATCATCAACTACATAGGGAAACCTAGCTAACTGATACATGGGAAACCTCTCATAGATCTAAGCTATCAATAATATGATTGGTCTTATCAACTTATTCACTTTGACTAAAACTTCATATAGATCATGTATGAGATGGACCCAAATCACAAAACCCATATCAGTGTTACTAGATGAGGTAATCCAACCTATCCTAACACTCATGCCATTAGATATGGATCTCTCCACCAAGTATTATGTCCAATAACCTCTATCCTTGTTCTAGATGGTACAATTATATACCAGCTTAACCATGTAGTCATTATGTCTCCATATGGATACCATGTTATGTATACACATCTCACTATCTAGAGCATTATAATATGGGGCACAACCTATGTTACCTAGTCCTCTCTTCATCTCCACTCTCGAGGTGACCTATCATCAACTACATAGGGTAACCTAGCTAACTGATTCATGGGAAACCTCTCATAAATCCAAGCTATCAATAATATGATTGGTCTTATCAACTTATTCACTTTGACTAAAACTTCATATAGATCATGTATGAGATGGACCCAAATCACAAAACCCATATCATATAGTATGCCCTCCTCTATAATATTCTTTCTCAAGGTTACCACAAATAGTGGTACCTTGTCATCTAACTTGTGACATAACACTTGCTATGTCATAAATCCTATCATAACCTTCTAGATATTCAAAATATATGATTCATAAACATCAAACATGATAACTTGCCTTCCTCCTAATATTGTATCTAAGCATGTAACCAACATGGCTAAGTCTCTCCTCTCCTCTAATCTATTTGGTGTGCCTATACACACTGGTGCTCCTATCACCGATAACCCTAGGATGGAATACACATCCTCTAGTGTGATAGTTACCTATACGACATCCCCATCCACCTCCCATCTAAAGGTATCTTTTAATCATTTCCAACATCCAAAGAACATGATTAATAGATCTAAGTTCAGGTGAATCTTAAACATGTTAGCTATCCCTCTTAGACCTACAACTACTAGCTTAGCTCTATCACCTATGGTCAGATGCTCCAATTGATTTGGTAGATAAGACACATCTACTAATCTCTAAAACTGGGGTGGTCCCTATAACCAATAAATAACAAAAGATGTATTAGATCTTCCATGTCATGTATAGTAAAGATACACTATTTTTATAATTTTAATAAAAACATAAGACTAAATTGTTAATTCATTCATTATTACCTATTTATAGCCTACTCAGTTCTTTTTACCCTTACTTGGTCATTTCAATCCATTCTAGCCTTCTTTCATCTTGGTGTATGCATTTCCATATAATTTTAGTTCTTTGGTCAAACTAATTTGAACAAAGTTTTTGTATTTTTAGCTTGGTTGACTTCAAAATCTAAGCTAGCCCTCTTATTTTTGTCTCACTAATATTGTGTTGTCATTACAAACTTTTCTAACCAATTAGAAAAATATACTAGGTTAGTAGTCTATAAAACCTATTAGGTCAGCACACACCTATTGGATCGATAGTGTGGATTTTGACTATTTTTAGCCTACTTGGTTGATCAAGTTGTTTGTGGCTGCTGACCCTTTACATTTTATTAAAAATTATATTTTTGTCTTTTTCTTCCTAAATCCTCTAAACCCATTCCCATTTGGCTATTTTCTACTTATAGAATATAATTTTTCTTCATTTTGACATCTAGGATTACTAAAAATTATTTTTTTAAAAATTACACTAAATTATACAACATACTCAAAAATTGGCTTAAGATTCATGGTTGCCTACATGTAGTACACCCACTGCCACCCTTGGAGCCTCCCCTCATATAAACTATCATACCCTTTCCATCCTAGCTCGATGGGTCTCCATAGCTATTTTTTCTCTCTTTCATAATTCAAAATAACCAAATGACTTCTCTTTCCCCTTATTTAAAAACACTTTTAAAAATTCAAATTCTTCAATTATTTTTTTGTAGATTCCTTGTTTTATCTATATCTTTGTTTTTACTCATCCATTTTAAAAACCATAAAACACATTAAATTCATGATGATTTAGATAATCTTTTCCACTATCATACACCTAATTTCCAAAAAAGTGATTTTTGTTTATGTTTTTTGTACTAACTTCTATAGGTTCATCTAATGTTCTTCACATTCGACACATTCACATTTCTTGCAGTCTACTTTTTTTTATCTATAACACTTATATAAGTAAAGGTATGTGTTTTTAAATTTTTTCCTTTAATTTATCTTATTTCCTAATTACTACACTTTACTTGGCATTATTATTGTTTGTTATCATGTTTTATCTTGAAGCACCATCTTGTGTTGCACTTAAATGACACATGATGAGATTCAAGTGGGGCATATGTATACACATAAATTTTTTTACTTATATTGATTACTGACACTTTTTATCTTGTAGGAACTCATTGAGTCTCAATCTATTAGAGTGCATGCCTTAAGGGGTACACTGGGAAAGGGGTGGATAGACCATTGGTGCTTCATAAGATTGTTGCCCCTTTTTCCACTTGACATCTACAAACTCATCTCCTAAGAACATTAACCCTAAGAATATTATTCTTAGCCTAAACAATTCTATTATTTTTTTCTTTCCATCCTCCTTTCTTTCCTTAATTCCCTTTTGGATAGTTAGCTTTACTAGGTTGACTAGGTCAACCCTGTATAGTCTAGGGGTATTTTTCACTTTTTGTGTTTGTTAGCCTTTCAGCTGACCTAGCTCAAACCTAATAAATTATCCCAAAAAACATATAGGATCAACTAGGTTAACCTTGTACAATTGACATTTATGGAAGGATTTCAGGTAATATTTGCTTATATACAAGTTCATTTCTAAGCATTTCTAAGAAGAGAAGAAAAGAAGAATAAGTGTAAATGAACATTTGCTTATTGACTATTTTACTTGAGAAATAAGTCTTGGGGTTTCATACTTTCTTTATAGATATGGATCTTGTATTATAGAGAAGTATTTTAGATTCATAGATAGGTTATGTATCCTAGAGATGATTTGTCTTTGTTATCCTTACATACGATAATAATCTCTTGTAAAGCACCTTGGCCAAGGGAGATATTGAGGCTCAGTGGGTTCATCTTCAAGGTAAGTACTATTAACTTTATTTCTCCTTTGTGAGAGTAGATAGATAATGTAGTTTTGCTTATTTATTCCATATAGTAGGATTTCATATACATTGATATGATTATATGTCTTCTATGTATGCTTAATTTAGTCTATTTCATTTCTAACCCCCACTTTGTGCCACAAGCTTTGGTGTGCACTAGATTATATTTAATTTTTAATTTTTATAATATATTTAACATTAAACCTAGGAATCTTTTAGGGTTGTTGCATGATTATGTTAGATTTTAGGCTTTGGAACCCTTTCTAGCATATTATATTATGACAAGTGATCCCCTAATTGGGTCTAATAGGTCCCCATATTAGTCATTCCCTTGCTTAAAAAATGTATGCCAAATCAAAAGTGTAGGTATTCTCTATCTTCAGTAACCTAGGATTGATTTATAGACATGATGTATTTTTGATTGCATATAAAATGAAATTGGTTCACTACCTCTAACCTATTTTTACTTATTTATATGTAGAACCTATAGATAGGGATCTAACATACTATAGAAAGATCTAACTTATATTATCATAAATCAAAAAAATATTAGAGCATCAAAACATCTATTATCACTCTATCAAGGATGAGCAAATACGAATTGAAAAAGGAATACAAACAAGAAAAAAATGAGTATTACCTTGTGATTTATCTTATTATGAATCGATTGAAGTAGGATTAATCTCGACTTGTGAGATAGAAGTATTTGGAAAATTTAGTTCCTTATGAGCATCATCTCTCCTTGTTCAACTTGATTATTTTGGCTTTGGCTTGATCTGGTAATTAATAGAATAAGATTGAAGCTTCTAAGTTTATTTTGGCATGATAACCTTGAAAATATTAGATATTACTAGAAGAATTTTGGCATAGTAAGATTAGGATGAAGAAGATTGGATAAATTAGAGGAATAACCTCTAATTTATATACTTTTAAAATGAATGTGAACCATCCATCTTGAGATGAGAATCAAGGGCTGAGAATAAAATATATTTTTTAATTCAAAATGGGAATCTTGAAATTAAAAATTAGAGTGGAGAGCATGTGGGACTCATAAATGAATATAAAATTTATTTGGGGGGGAAAATACAATATAAAATTGATTAGTGGGATTGAGTGGAATATGAGGTGGATTATTAAAGTGAAAAGATGAGGAAGATAATATTATAAGATTCCAATGATGGAGGATAGGCAGAGTCTCAGGCATCTTTGAAATTTGGAAAGGGAAATGGAATGGAAGATGACCTCATGAGGTGAGGATAATTATATTTAGGATTTATAGAAATTATAAATATTCAAAATCCATGAAATTTATGATTAAGAATTAACTTATAAAGATTTGAATAGTAAACCATGAATAGTAATGAATAATTAAGATTAGTAAGAAACATAGATGATTAGGGATGATTAAAATCAACATAAAATGTTTGATTTTAAGTGTCTACATTTTACCCTCTTTGAGAATTTATTGTGATACATAACCAAAGTAATGACTTTTAAAATAATGGAAAAGTCATTAAAATATTAGATGAAAAAATAATTAGTGACCCATAATACCCCCTAGAGAGGTCATGTAAGACATGGAAGGGATCTTGAAAAAGAGAGGAAGAAGCTAGAATGGAAGAAGAGATTAACCCATGAAAAAAAATTAAGCCAATTGAGCTAATGCTTGCATGTTTTGATTTGTAATGTTTAAAAATAATAAAATTTAATTTACCCCAAGATAGGTGAAAGTGAGCAGGATGCATCCCAAAACAGGAGGCACTTTTTAACTAGCCCCAAACAAAGAGAAAATTTGTGGGCTTGGAATTAGAATAATTTTCCCTAGTAGGGAGGAATGATGGTCCTGAAGATGATGATACATATATGGAAATAGATTTCCCCAATAAAGTGGATGTAAACATTGATAGTTCCAAATGATTTTCCCTAGTAGGGTGGATTTCATTGTTAAATGATATAAATGGTTAACTGATTGATTGTCAATCATAACTCAAAGATTTAACCTGTCACACAAATAAAAAATGACAGAAGTGACACAAATTTAAGTATAATGGTATAATGAATTTTCAAAAATGAAGAAGCTAGAAAAAATATGCCCCTGTGAATGGTTAAGGTGATAACATAAATGATAATCATAAGAAAAATATAATGATTGAAAATGATGTGATTGGATTGGAAGAAATTCAATAAAATGATTATGATTATTTGTATATGCTTACATGTATCATGATGATCATATAAATTAGCCATATGGTCTAGTTGATGGAGATTTAGTGAATAAGGAGATTTTACACTATGGCATTACTGAGTAGACTCCCAGATTTGTATTTTTGATGTAACATACAATAGTATACACCATTATATAAAACACCATGATGACATGGTTGTAATGTGTATAGGGACTAACCCCTGATCCAATTGACAATTGACAATAACACACCAATGATAAAAACCATGGTGATAATGCTAATAAATGCCAATGGATTGACTCAAATACAATTAGATAATAAGAAGCAATATAATGATGACCCTACTAGGATAATGAACTAAGTCAAGGCAATAAAAAAAAGGAAATAAACAAGCAAAAACACACACACACACACACACACACACACACACACACACACACACACACACACACACACACACACACACACACACACACACACACACACACACACAATTTTGAAAATAAAAGCAACAAAATGTATCTTGTTGTTTAACCAAGTTTTAATCCACGTGTGAAGGCTCAATGATAATGATAAATGGATGGTGCCCCCATAAAATGATATATACAAGGGAAGGACACATCCCAACAATGGTTTAGGAATTAAAAGGAGTGGATTAAGGATTTTGAATGGATTTAGGATAAGACAAATATTTTTGAATTTTATAGCTTTATATCTCTTATGGAGATTGTAACCCTATTTTGATTTTAGAAATTTTAGAATATTTGAATTTTTTTTTAGATTTTTAACATCTCAAATTAATGGAGGATTATGAGATGTAAATTTTTTTAAATCACAAAACAACACGAGTGTAACTTAGGATGCTCTCAAAATGATAATAGTGTGGATTGAATTTCTCTTAGAATGGTGAGTCCATTGGCTGAAATTGCTCACAAAATGGTGAGAGCATTGGAATAGGGTGATTGAGATAACCTCAAAAAATGAGTGTTGTCTACATAGTCCAAATAGACCTCAGGTTAATGTAGTTCCATCCATAGGGTTAAAATTATAAATCAATAGCTTAAATTATCTTTAAAATGGGCAAGATCTTGGAAAGAAACAAGCTCACAAAATAGTGAGATTACTCACAAAATGATGAAAGCATAAGAAAGAGGTGACTAATTTGACCTTAGAAATTAAGTGTTGCCTACATAGTCCAAATGGACCTTAGGTCAATGTAGTTCCACCCATAGTTTGAAACTATAAATAAATATACTAAAATAGCTTGCAAAAGGGAAAGAACCTAGAAATAAATAATCTCACAAAATGGTGAAAGCATTGGATAATGATTACTCACAAAATGGTGAGAGTGTGGGAAAGAGGTGATCATGTTATCATTAGAAACTGAGCACTGCCTACATAGTCTAAATAGACCTCAAGTCAATGTAGTTTAACCTAGAATTTGAACTAAAAATCAAGAGTAGGGTGTAAAATAGGAATGAAACAATAGTAAAATAAATAACATAGGATTTGGTAAAGGTAGAATAATAATGGATGACAAAGAGGGAAAAGACTAGGCATATCCAAGGACCATGTCATGTGAGAACCAAATGTGTCTAGTCATCTAAGTATCACACATATAATAGGCCAATTTTTTTTCCCAAATAGGTCTTAATATACCTTGTACTTTCATAACAAGGTCAAGACTAGAAGACTAATGGTCACAATAAGATAGGTTGGGTTGAATATGATTAAATGGCTAAAATGGATGGAAATGGTAACATGATGAAAATGGTATATAATGTAAATATGAATTCCAAATTTTTTAAAGGTACTTATAGACAAAAATTATTTACACATGATGTCTAAAACCTAGTTTTCATCATTGTACTTGTCCAAGGTGCCATAGGCATGGTTTTCACCATTGCATGAATTATATATATTTATATTTTGATTTGTTTGTTATTTGTTTCTATTTTTTTACAAGTAGTGTATATTTTTATTATCTACATTTTGTCCAAATTTTATCAAAATCTAATTTATATTTTTTAGATATTGTCATTTTACTAACTGTCTTTTTTTAAATTTATTTTATTTGATTGTTCTCCTAACTTTTTAGGTTTGCAAGTTTATTTTTTATGCAGGATCTTGGCTAAAGAGTGGTGTTGAAAGTCAAAATAAATTATCTTATATCACATTTTAATTCGGGAAATAAAATGAATCCACACATCAATTTGGGTTAAGAAAAACTTGTTCAATTTAAATTTCTTTACTTTCTTTCAATTTTTGCTTGTTGTTTGATTATCTTTAGAAGCATTTTACGTGTATACACTCTTCTTTTTGGGTGACTCAAAAATGCAAAATGTCAAATCAGTTTATCCTAAAGATTAATTAGTCCAAATGATACCTTCCATGTTTTTATTTTAGGCTTTAAAATTGGAATTTGATCACCTTCTTTCAATTATCATAGGGTAATGCAATTGGGAATTGGTACCCTAGAATAAGTACTAACCTCATACATTCAATGGGTTATAAAAAAGTAAGACAACTATCATTAAGGCCCCTCGGGAAGAATCTCATGAAGGTAAAGGGAAAACCTACACCAATCCATAAAATATAATTTTATAAGAATCCAACTCCAATAACATTGTTACTTATAAGGCAAGGCTAGGATGGGCACAATGGGGATAAGACCCCTCTCATGGATTGCCTGATTTGGATTTATTATTCAAAATATTTTTGTGACCATGTACCACCTATAATGGGTTGTATATAGGGACCATATATATAAGTCATTTAAAAAAAAATTAGATGCCTCTTTTATTATAGATTGTACATTGACATAGGAGTGCAAAGGTAATAACCCCTAATGTTTGTCTTTATTATATAAACCTAGAGATAGAATGGGGGACTAAAAACATTACCAATAATTGAAATAATTTATTTAATTATCTTTAAATGTTATAATACTCTCTCAAGGCATATGTTACTAGGTATACCTTTGGTTGGACCTGAGATAAATATGTCTATGTGAATGAATGCTAGTTCACTTCCTATAACCTATTTTGATTGATTTATATGTAAAACCCTAGGCCTCCATGTTTTTTAGGGAATTTGATAATTAAAAATATAAAAGAGTGGAATTATTAGGGTAGGTTGGACATGACCTCAACACCTTAGGTGATGAGAATTGCCTACATATTAATACTCTGAGGAATGATCAAGCCGGATATAGTTTTCCCACCTAAGTACATGGTGAAAGTGTAAGTGAATGATAGTATGAGTGTTATTTTATGTACTTTGAATGTGATTTAAAACTAAAAAAATTAGTATTCTAAACTTTGGGTTGTTATAGATGGTTTTATGAAGAATTAGGGTAGAATAGGGATCAATAACTTTTATTTACATAACTATTTATAAGTTTGTTTGAGAGTATTGTCATCTGATTTCCATATGATGGATAAGTGAGTGAAAACCTATATATATATATATATATATATATATATATATATATATATATATATATATATATATATATATAGTGTTTATCAATATGTGAAATAAGTCTGGGCTGACCCTAAGTTTCATTGAGAGACATAATAGGATCAAAAGAGGCCTTATGATAGGTCTAAGGCTAAGCTAAAGCAAAGTGGTCTCAAGTGACACACATTACACTAAAATGACATTTTAGATTACTACAGATCCACAAAAAAGTGAGTGAATAAATTGGTTTCTAGTATTAAAATCAAATTAAGATATTAATTTGATCATGATGCATTTTAACATGCATAATACACCTAGTAGTAACTTATGTCTACTTAAAAAATATTTAGATTGATAAATGTAATATGAGAAATTGATTTCATGTCAAATTGTAATAAAATATAGCAATACAACATTCTAATCAAGTATAATTAAATGAAAAACTATAAAATCAAATATAATTACTAATTTAATTCTTTCATAAAAACTATAGAGGGGATAATAAATATAATTATTTATTTGCATGAAAATTTAGAAACATTCATCACATTATTTAACAATAAAATCATAGTTTTCATGTAAATATAATTTAATTTAGATATTAATGTCCATAAGAGGCTAATAATGGTCAATTAGACTGAACAACACATTACAAGGAATATAATACATTAAGGGAGTGTCCAAAACATCTCCAAAAGATACATAAAGAGAAATAAAATTAATGAAAAATAACGATTCTGCTATTTGAGGGTCCTAGATCTTCAAACCAATACAAAGTGAGTTCCCTTATATATCTAGACCAAGATGTATATGCATGTTGTCTCTTAAGGTTCCTTATGTTTGTTACTTAGAATTAATAACTTATATTCTTAGATTTTTCTGGGTGAAGACATGAATTTGAGTGTTTTTTGTCAAAGTTGAAGTGTTTCATGAATAAACTAGGCTAAACATTTATGGTCCTCATACCAAATGAAGATCATCAAGGATCTATGGGAATATATAAAAATAAAATTATATCTTCCAATAATTTCATAGTATATAGTATACTTAAATAAAAATTTATTTTCACTTTCAATATCTATAAAACATAAAGAGCATATATGCTCATCTTGTGGGTGGTTATGATCAAATTCCATTCAGAGTTGATGAGATAAAATATGAGAATGAACTAAAGGGATCCTTAAACCAAAAAAATTACAACTTGAGAACTTATTTAGAAGCATACACTCAACATTTTTGTTAACTAGAATTGTAAATTTTACATTTCTAGTAGATAAAAGAAAGGCACACACTAATTTGAAAATATTTTCGAATAGCTCTATCACTCCAAAAACATTGATTTCCTTTCTAAAATTTTGTGTCTCATATATTTATATTCTTCTTTAAAATTGTAATGTAGTAGTTAAACATGTGTGAAATAAAGAAAAACACTATTTTGGGGTATGTTCTTAGTATCAAAAGGATTTTTTTAAACATAAGCTACTTGTAATTTCCCTCAATGGTTCTTAATATTGAAAAACTTATGATAAGTAAAATGTAATTCAAACCTATAGTCTATTATGATGTGTTGTCTAATATTAAATGTATTTCAAAACTATGATTAATACTCAATTTCATCTAAAATGTACTAGTAAATTCTTGAGTTCCTTTCTTATTTTTTTAGATTCATCTTTTTTTACTCTAAATTCTTGAATCAATTTATTTATTCATTTTTTTAATGATTTTATTCATGTATTAAATGAGTTAATGTACTTATGTATTTATAAACCTATTAAATTCAAATTAAAACCCTATTGTTGTGTAAGTAAACACAAAATGGGTGAAAAGACCAAAAAATAGGTCCATAAAACAAGGGTGCACCCATATGTATCCACACAACATATCTTACAAAATAAATAGTCTACGGTTTTAGGGGTACTATTAGAAACACATAGGGGGAATGAGAAGGGCTTACCCAGGAACAAACTAGTTCATAAACATTGAATATTCACTAATAAAGCCTAATCAAGAGTAATAAGTAATAAACACATAGGTACTTATTTCCCCTAATTATGGTTTTATATAAAAAATGGAATAAACTAGTTGTAACTAGATACATATAATCATACATGAATGAAAGTATATAATTATTGTCTATCTAATAGGTTACAAAGAGAAATAATTCCAAGTGCCACAATGTAACTAAACTAAGAAAATTAAATAAAAATGCAATAAAGAATTATCACAATTATTTACTATTTTATAAATCTTAGAATTTAGACTAACTGTATGAAACTTGCTCTTGAAATTAGGAAATTATGTGCTACTCCTAGATAGAACCCTTAATTATAGAAGTGTGTTCTATAAAAATTAAATTGTGACAATTCTATCCTAGTTGTGTCTATTTTCTTAGGGCCATGTCTATCCTACTAAGGTTTCTCAAGATGTTATTTCTATCACTTGTGCACTATCATCTTCCTATTAATCCTATGCCTTCTCTTCATAGGTTTATTGTGTGGGATGTGTAGAATAAAAAAAATATCATCCTTTGCCTATATTGACACTCCAAAAAAATAAAAGTAATGGATTTAGGATATTTCTAAAGTATAGTTATAAAATACATATCTCATAAGCAAAAAATTATAATTCCACATAATAATGTGTGTGTGTGTATGTGTGGATGAAATATATTGAGTGTGGGTTTTAGACCTCCTCTTACCTAGAAGTGATAATCTAACTACTAAAATATAATACCCTCCTTTGACATAGTAAATGATGAAAAATAAATATAAAATGACAATGTTTCAATTATGAAAGATTTGATGCTTATCTCTAGGCTTGACCTCTGATGATATATTTTATGTGTGATATGTGTAGATACCTCTATTCTATTAAGCTACTATAAAATTATTCTAAAATACCTTGTATATAGGTTGATATAGGGAATATTATGCATACTATCTAACTATATAAATGTTAATTTAAAGGTATTTGATCAATATAAAAATACAAATAGACCCACATATTAAAAGGGGGAAAATACATACATTGTGCAATTTTGTCCCAGATGGACCCATATAGTACATTATTCTATCTTAGATAAAAGTTAGTATCTATTTTAAGGTAGGAATGCGTAATAGGTGAGTAATAGTCTCAATGAACCAAGTGTAGACCTATATGACATGGGCATTTTCCAAGATATAGCATAAAATATAAAAGTATTATAAATATGGTAAATTAAGGATAAGACACTAGGAATAAGGATCTTGTGTGTAATTTAGGTGTCCACATAATTGTAGATGTTATCAACCAAATTTTCACCCTTTGGAAAGTAGTTCAATCCTTCCAAATTTCGATTAACATGGAAATAATATTAGGTTGTGGCTGGCCTAATGTTGGATTGAATCTATAGGTTAAAGTTCTAGTTCCACTTGATGAATCACTTAAGCTCACAAAATAATCTACCAAATTTATAGGTAAAGAGAGAGAAACATACTGTAATGGATGTAATGCACCAAATATACTTGACCACTACCAACCAATTGTATTTGTACTTCAACCATAAGACTAATGTGTATCAAACATTATTCCTAATCTAACTCTATATATCATCATTTCACATGAAGGATATGAAATATGTTTAGGCTAAGAGGATTAGTAAAAAGGTCATACAATGACACTAGTGAATAGATAACTCACTCAACCTTTCACACTTTACTTTGACACTTCACAAGACCTAAAAAAATACTTTCAATTTGAATATGAATGCAAGAGAAGGATAACATACCGATGAAACACAGATAATCACTTAATAAGATAAAAATATTCATGTACACACATTGAAACTAGTCAAAGGAGGAGGTAACATCAGAATTTTCTCATTGATCAAAGGATTGTAAATGGTCAGGGCTTATCCATACCTAGGTGGAGGATACAAACATAGCCTATCAAAGGCTACATATATAGAAAAGTGAGAGAGAATAAAAGAGAAAGGTGTATGAGAGAGAGAGAGAGAGAGAGTGAGTGATAATTGTTCAAAAGGGAGGTAAAATCAAGAAGTTATAAACTTTATAAATAGGTCTTCAATGGATAATTTTTCCTCTTATTAAGATGTTGTATCTCCCAAATGGCATAAAATTCCTTGTTGCTGCTTGACACCTTGATCTTCCTCATGAAAATTACCCTTTTTCTTGTCTTGTGATGGATAAATGGAACATTAGTTCATGATATCCTAATATATTTCTCTACTATTTGACACCTTACTATACTCTCTGAAGGTTCCCTTTGACACATCACTTTATTTTCTTCTTAGGTGTCTTGAAGTCCATCTTGTCTTACTACATCAATCTTGGCCAAATGGCTCAAAACTTAAGTTTGAATTTATAAATTCCATCCTTCTTGATGATATCCATGTTCACATCAAATCAGACCTAGAATTTGTTTTTAGAGGGCTCAAATAACCACCAAGATCTCATTCTACACCAAAAGCTCTCACTAACACTGAATTCCTTGTAACCCTAAAATCATGCAAACCTCCTTGTGTATAATAATTTATGTATGATAATAGTAAAATAAAGGTATTTTTTAGGACCTAGTATCCCCTTATATCTCCATGTAAAATTTAAAGACCTAAAACTAAGTGTGAGTACACTTTTTAGCCCATTTTCTCTCTTGAATTAGGTCTCTATTAGCCCTTTATGCCTAAAAAATGAGTTTTGAATCCACATACCTCCCACATATGTGAAACATACAATAAATGTTTTAAGTTTACCCATGCCAATACCATGATAAATGACAATTTTAAACTCTTTAGACCTTGTAAGAATGGGTAAACCATGAAATGGTCAAAACCCTAGTCTAAGTGCTTAAACATGCTTAAGAGGTAGTCATAGTAGTTTTTAAAAATATTTTTAGGTTATAGTTATTGGAAATTATATTTTTATTTTTTAGATATCTTTTTATAATTCAATATAATGATTATAGGTTTCTTTAAGTACTTTTTAGGCCTATATAGAGGCCTCTTGACTTGCAAACTAGTCTATTCTCACCTTTTTGGCCAACTTGATGACTTGGTTGACTAATATATCACAGTATGAGACTTGAAAAGGTATGTGTAATATTTTAGGACATATTTAATTTTTTTTAATCCTCTACACTTTGTTTATAAGCCAATCTACACCTTGTTTCTTCACAAAAGAATCTACAACCAAGCCTTAGACCTTTTTCATATAGTTCTATAATTGCACATGAAAATAAATGTATTAAAATGTTTTATGAGAGTTTTTAATGTCATAAATCTCATTATATGGTCAGAATAATTCATTTTAATGTTTTTTAGAGGTCTTTCCTTCCATCAGGCAAAACTAGTCTTCTAGGCAGCTTGCGAGTGCTCTAGAGTCTTAAGTATGATTCATATAGTACAAGACCTAGATGGAAAAATCAATGCAATGATATTATTAAATAGACCCATATATTAGAATAATTTATATTTCCATCATGCATTGTCTCTGAAGATATGTGTGCAAGTTTAGGAGACCTTTGGACTAGCAGTCTATGTATTTGTGAAGTGTAGAGAGAAATGAGGTTTAAAGAAGAGGAAATAGTGTGTGGTTTTGATTTAAAAACACCCTAGGAGATATATTTTTTCCATTTTTAGCTATCCAAATTGTATTATTATCATATTTCCTCTCTAAAACATGATCAACTCAATCTAGGGTTTTCAAGCCAACTAATATAAGAGAACGTAGCTGACTGTGCTTGACTATTTCCTAAATGGTGTAGGATATAGAAATTCATATATGGTTTACTTGAATTATTTAAATGTATTCTTAGGTCCTATAATTTCTCTAATCATACATACAAATATTTATCTTCACAATTTTACCCACCTCGGCTTGTGTTCTTGTGAATGTTTAATCAGGCCTATTAAGCTTGAAATTTCCTTCTTTGTCACATGTAGGTTGCTATAAGCCAAGATCTCTCTCTCTCTCTCTCTCTCTCTCTCTCTCTCTCTCTCACACACACACACACACACACACACACACACACACACACACACACACACACACACACACACACACACACACACACACACACACACACACACACACACACACACACACACACAATAATTGGAATAGTATAAACCATAATGAATGTATAATTTAAGTCTTTATTAAAATTTTAATGTCTTTTATATCTCTATATTACTCTCCCAACCCAACCTTCATGATAAGGTACACACACAGAGGATTATGTGTTTGGTTCATGCTTAATAGTTCAAAATAGACTTCCCAAAACATGTCATATTTCCATTAAATTTGGATGATTTTATATGGTTTGTGTTAATTTTTTTTAAATCTCAATGTTATCAAGTTCCATTTCACCTTCATTAAAACACCTTTCTCATGACTACACTTACAAACTTGTGTATATGGCCTTAGGCATGTTTGGCCTCGATGGGGTTTATCAACATTTGAATCCTTTGGTATTGATTCTAAAGATATTATCAAGTCATACTATCACTATGAAACCATTTTAAAGTGATTTTCCCTCCCTCAGACAAATTTTCTTCATCATTTTATACACAGACCTATAGGGTACAAGTTTAAGTCTTATAGGCTTGAGTAGGGTATTATATTCAGTCATCCATATAGATTTGAGGTGATTAAATATTATTCTCAAGTTTCAAGAGGCTTTAACAAAATTACCTATCATCTAATATCCAAAATCAATGCAACCATTGCCTTCTCACTTTCATACACTTGTATAGGCTTGTATGTGTACATTGTTGGTTCTTTGACTGCATCTTGGTATCTAAGATCACTCCTACAAGATATTTGACACTTTTAAACCTTCTTAACAAATAATTAAGTGTCTTAACACTCTCTAAACCATTTTAATCATTATTTTAAGCAAGATTTCATTGTATATAAAGTGAAAATGATACCTATAGGTCTACCTTATCACTTTTAGGCTCTTTTGTCATGTAGTCTAGGGATATGATAGCATTTAGAACCAACCTATAGTTCTCATATCCTACTTCATGAGGTTATATATTTCAAACAACATTGCAAAAACTACATTTTTCATAATATTTTCAGCTCAATGTAGGCAAAGTTAGGACATCATCCTTGGCATAAACTGTTGTTTGTTGCTTAGAGCTAGTGTAAAGGAACTCAATCATGCTAGATAATTTTTAATGAAACAAGAGATAATATGATTCCTTTAAGAATAATAATATATATCAACCTTCCATATACCTATTAAAATGTGGAGTTATACCTTTAAAACCATTATTATGTAGGGAATGTACACACATTCTTCTAAGGGAGTAATGAATGCCACTAGAGAGATGGTAAGGAATGACCAATCAAGATAAAGAGATTTGATGTAATGAGAATATAGTGGAAACATATTAAAATTCCCTTTAATACACTGAAACTATCAAACTCCTCCAAAAATTCAAGTGAAAAAGGTGACACATTTTACATGAAGGCTCTTCTTGACACTATGTAGGCTCACATGTGCCATCTTGGTATAAGTAAGCATGAAATGGTTTTAAATGCATATAAAAACACTGTAATATTCAACATATATGAAAATGGTGAAAAACACAAGCCTATGGGGTTTAATCACTCTTTTGATGACCCAATCTTCTTAACAATTGTTCATAAAGGTGAGAGGATGGATTTGTAATCCAATGTCACAAATTTAAATCTTACTAGGACCACATCATATGGAAAAATGACCAGACCCTAATTTTTTCTCTCTTGGTCATACCATCCACTTAAAAACTACCTTCGAAAGCTTATGAAGAGAGTGATGAGAGAAGTAAATAATTTTTGCACTTTTAGGACCTGTACCTATAATATAAACATGGTTTTGACCTATAAAAGTTGAAAAGACACCTATGAAATGCTTTTTATTGGAAGTGGATATGTCAAGTCCTTACAAATGAGTGAAACTCCCTTATTTAGCATTGAAATTCAAGAATTTGAAAAATATTTGACATCTTGACATATATGATACTTATATAACTCCTCTAATAACCTTGGCAAATGTATTATACATATCATCCACTTTGGTCAAATTTGATACACATTAGAGTTAGTTAAAATCACCTATTTCCTTCATAAAACTTACCTTAAAGTTCACAAAAGAACCTTAAACTTTCCAAAGACATGTGAAATGTTTATAAAAGGTGATTAAGACATGAAATGAATTTTAGATACACCTAACAACATATGACACTTCTTGGATAAGAACAACCATTAACTTAATTTCTCTAAATTTGCCTTAAATAATGCTAATAAGGTTTTATAAAGACCTTTTTAAGACTATAAAGGCATGTAATGGGCTATGAAAAAGTTTAATAAAACATGACAAGCAATATTTTACCTATAGGGCTCAAAATTTTGACCTTGGGGTCAAAATTGGTCAATAATAGATACTAAAAGTAAATATTTATATAATCTTAGTCTTGTACATTTGATAAATATCAATCAGGGATCTACTCTTCAGTTTTAGACATCCCTATTATTGAAAGGTTCACATTTTCCTTCTCATTATGCCTAAATTCTTTTCTCTTAGTCCAATCCATGTATTATGGTGACCAAGGTCCCTTACACTATAAATAAATATTAAAACATGTTGAACATAATTCACTTTCAGTTTCATATATGTACATATTTTATAACCTTCTAAACACTATTGACCATAGAGGGACATTGCTATAAATGCTAGTGTCTAGATCCTTATCTAGTGTCTAGTTACCAAAAGTCATGAAATTGCAAATGTGAGATATCTGTCTTATTGAAACCTATTGTGAGATATTTTCAAAAGGTGTGATATAAATTCAATTCTAAGCCTTTTATTCTCAATCTATTAAATACAAACCAAAAACCTAGAAAATATCAATCAATCAATTGCACAACCAAACTATACTACACAATTCATTCCTATTTTCATATCAAACATATGATAAATAATATTATAGGTCTGAAGCATCAAAAGAGCATCTCATGAATGATATTTGTTAAATTCTAAGGTAGATCAACATATGCATATTCATATATTATATTTCACTCTTTTGTACACACATTCCCACACATAAGGGATAACTACATAAGTAAAAGGTCCTCCTTAGAGTAAAGGCTACATAGGCAACACCCATTGATAGAGGGATATTATGGGACAACTCAAATTTTTGATCCCACTAACCAATTTTTAGCAAACTCATTATAAGGGTGAAGAGTTAGGGTTTAATCAATTAGCAAAGAGTGACAACTTGTATAAAAAATTTGAGTATATCATTAGACAGGTGAAAAAAACCCCATAACATCAAATTAAGTTGCATCAATAGCCAATAATTATTATATAATAGACACATGTGTCATAGCTAAACACTAATGTTGATGATATTGTCTAGATCTGACAATAGTATCTATGTCTACAAAATTACAATTTCCATAACCTGATTCCTAATCTAAAACACTAATCCTACATACTTCTCACCTATTTTTTTAAGAACCCATGTCCTAACCTTCTCTTTGCATTATTATTTTATTAAGAACTATGGATTCATATGCTTTGTAATTCATCCCTTTAGCATATTTAAATTACCCCACATATATGGGAAGTAGTAGTTTTTAGAATAGATTTCATATTTAAGTAAGTGTTGAGGTTTAATGAAGGAATCTATGAATATTATTGCATTGAGTTTGTTCAAATGAGGTTTCCCCCTTGAAGTGGACTAAAATATAAAGGTTAATTTGAGTTATTTTTTAAAGTTTATTTTATTTTGCATTTGTTTTTTGTAGTTCATAAATCTATGTAGAAGGTTCCTCACATTTGGTATCGGAGCACTTTCTCAACTTGTGGGTAGATTTTAGAGAATTATTTTAGCAGTGGATTTTTAGGAGTTATGAAATTTATAAAAATAGTTGTCCTTGCCTATGATTTCTACATCTTCATCATAAGCTCAAATAAGGGTAAATACCCCTTTGCATAACTATGGTAAGTACTTGGGCATAAGCCCTAAAATGCATTATGAGGATTACCATAGGAAGCTCAAAGTAGCTAGACCATTGAGAGGACTTGCTAGTAAAAAGGGCAATGGCCCCACCATGATTGACTAATTTCCACTCATGAGGTAAACCAAAAGTTAATATTTAGGGGTAATTCCATGGCCAAAAAGTTTTTGGAGAGTGGTACTTGTTCAAACCACAGTGGTGGCTAGAGATACTCCTTAAAACCTTTAGGTAGTTGAATATACTTGGGGTCCATATTTGACATAATATTTTTAGAAACCATCAATAGATTGTCTATAATTGAGAATGGTTGGTAACCATACACTTGTCAATAGACTTTTGGCCAAATAAAAAAAGCAAAAATCAAAATTTAAACCAAAAAAATCATTTTTTCACCATATCTCTCCCTATATATTTATGTTGACTCTCAAAATTTCCTAGAACACCTAAAATTACATTTTGCACTTTTTATTCCTTGAGTGTCCTTATCCAAATCCTACTTCTATTAGCCAAAAATCTTAATTGTTTATTTTTTCAAGTTTTACCATAACTTCTTTAGTTTTTTCTGTCTTGATTCAAGACTTTCCCATAGTGTTCCTTTCCCTTTTTTGCTCCTTTGTCCCTCTTGGAAAATTTTTCTAGTTTTTCCATTATGGTTTCAAAATGTCCCTTTTCCTTAATTAATCCTAACCAGAAGGTGCCCAAAAACTAGGAAATGTACATTTACCCCATCTGATTGAGTCCATATTAAAAAAATCTTATTGACTATGTCTTAAAATATTTTTTTCTATCCTTTGAAAAAAATACTAGTTATGGTATCCACCCATGCATACACAAAGATCATGGAAAAAGAAATTGCAACATTGAAAACCCATGTCACTAAATTAATTTATATGATACATGGACTCAATCAATAGAATAGCCTTTTGCTCAACAAATTAAAAAATTAGTATTCTTAAGATAATATTTTTTTTTCTTCCCACACATCATGTGAGCCTAAGCTAGACTTTCCATGGTTTAGTGGTATAGATCATAAATGATGGATATATCAAACTAAGCAATTATTTAAACTTTACAATACGTATTTTGTCAACAAACTCCCAATTGCTTCCTTCCACTTGGAACAAAAACCACTACAATGGTACTATTAGTATCTCAAGTCTAATAACAAACCTTATTAGAAAAACTTTGATCTTTACTTTTGGGCATGTATGGTCCCTTGAAATTTTAGGACTTTAGAAGAACTGTCACTAAACTCTTCCATATATGTATCATTTATGATTATTAGATTGAATTTGAGAAACTAGATAATCACACTAAAGGATTATTAGATGACTTCTTCTAGATTTATTTTATTAGTGGCCTCAAAAAGGCAATCTAATCTGAGGTGAAAATGTTTCATCCCAAAATAATGATGGATGCATTAGGTCTGACTAAGTTAGTAGAAGATAAAATCTCAGTGTAACATTGGCCTCCCATATTCCTACTCATATATAACACATCAAACTAATGACAAACCACAACCACATCAGTCTAGTGTTTTACCAAGGTAGAGATATGGACTCATAAGGAGAAATTATTATGTTATAATTGTGATTAGAAATGGGTTAAGGTTCATAGATACACCACACAAAAGCTTTACTTGGTATATGTGGAATCACTGCTAGAGTAGGATAGTGAACTTGATATCCAATAATTTTAGGATGTTCAAGTAAAAAAATCCCCTCTAAGGACTCAATGGATCAATAGACTCAAATTGATATCTCTCTATATGCACTAGTAGGTTTTATCACCCCTCAAACCATGAAGGTCAAGGGGTTCTTTAAAAATATCCTGCTCACAATCCTCATTGACTCTAGTAGTACTCATAATTTCATCGATCCCCACATTATTAAGCATGTAGACTACTTTGTACACCCTTGTTCTAGCCTTAAAGTCATGATTTCTAATGGGGGAACATTGACATGTAAAAGAAAGTATCAAAGTGTGCATATCATGATAGGTGATTACACTCTTTGCTCAGATATGTTTTCCCTAAACTTAGGGGGATGTGATGTGGTCTTATGGGTGTATTGGATCTACACATTGAAACATATTATATGAGATTTCTCTTAGATTTGGATGTAGTTCATAGATATTATCCTAAATTACTCCTTAAAATGGTTATTTTATGGATTTGATAACATCATCAATTCTCATTACATGGAAAATTTTATAAAAAAGGATCAGATGTAGTCATTTCCTAACTACACTCCATCCAACTCTAGATCCCTTCTACTACTACCTACCCTACTAATTTTCAAGCCATCCTTGATAAGCATACAACTATTTTTATATATCTAGTGGGTTTTCTTGATTCACACCTTGAATATAATCACATCCCTCTCCTTCTAGGAATCATCCCACCTAACATCCAACCATTCTATTATCTACATATAAAAAATACTGAGATTGAATAGCTAATATGGGAACTCTTCAATTTTAGAGTTATTTTCCCCATCACAAGCCCTTAATCCTCCCTAATGCTTCTTTTCCATAAAAATGATTGGTCATGGTGACTTTGAATAGAATTTCATTCCCTTAACCATACCACAATCAAAGATAAATGCCTAATTATATTCATTGATGAGATTTTTAATGAGCTCAATGGGGAAAATTTTGTCTCTAAATTGGATCTTCATTTAGGATATCATCATATCCATGTCCATGCTGATGAAATTCCAAATACAACCTTCTACACTCATGATGGTCACTATGAACTCTTGGTCATGTCATTTGGACTTACAAATTCCCCTTCAACATTTCAATCCCTAATGAATAAAATATTTTAACCTTTCCTCTATTAGTTTGTTTTGGTTTTCTTTGATGATATTTTGATCTACAACTCCACATGGGCCAAGTATCTCTTGCATCTTGATAGGGCATTACAAATTCTAGAAAAAAATTAATTATGTGACAAGTAGTCCAAGTTGGTAAAGAGTAATTTAAATATCTAGGGCACATTATTTCAGCCAATTAGGTTTGTTTGGATCAATAAAAAATTAGTGACATGCAACATTTGCCTCAACCAACAATCCTTAAGAGCCTTCATGGCTTCCTAGGACTTAAAAGATACCACTATAATTTTGTCAAGGATTACAAAAAGATAGTGGCTCCCTTGAATTCTTTACTGAATAAGGATGCATTCACATGGGATGCCATAAATGACTAGGCATTCATGTAACTAAAACAATGTATATCTAACACACCAATTTTGGCCATGCCAAACTTCACCAAAAATTTTACCATCAAAAGTGATGCATGTGGCAATGTCCTATGTGTTGTTCTTCTCCAATAGTGTCATCCCATTTCTTTCAATAAATAATCCATTTTTAGATAAAATTTGAATTTGTCTACATATAAAAATTAAATGATGGAAATTATGCATGCAATAAAAAATTGTGGCCATACTTGGTAATCATTTTTGTATCAAAACTGATCATCATAGTTTCAAATTCTTCCTAGAATAATGGGTCTCATCAATAACACAATAGAAATGGAAAAAAAACTCATAGGCTATGATTATGAGATCAATTATAGGAAGAGTAAAGATATCTTTGTGATATATGCTCTCTCATGCAAATTCAAGGACCAAAATTCCCCTTCTACCATCTCCATGCCCATTCCTAGCTAGTTGGAATCTTTACACCAAGGGTGTGCACATGACACCTCCTTAAACCACATCATTCAATAATTGACCACTAAACCCTCTATGGTACCACATTATTCATGGGATGGCGATTATCTACATTATAAGGGTCATCTACTGATTCCTAACAGTACAAACCTTCATCAGGCCATATTCTATGAAATCCATACTTGTCCATTAACAAGGTACTCAAGATTTATCAAAACATATGAATGGGCATGTTAAAATTTATTATTAAATGGGATGAAAGGGTAAACTAAATAGATGATGACCAAATACAATACATTACAATGCAACAAATGTTAAAGAATAGTGATTCCTAGTTTCCTCAAACCCTTTCCCATTCTTACTAGGATATAAACTGATATTTATATGGATTTAATTGAGGTACTCCCTAAATATAGATTAAAAATAGTGATTGTAGTCATGGTAGACTGCCTTTCCAAGTATAGTCATTTTTGTGCCCTCAACCATCCATATACATTGTTTATGGTTGCACAAGTTTTCTTAAATCAAATCTTCCATCTTCATAGCATCCATTCTTTAATCATCTTAGATCATGATGAAACTTTCACTAAACATTTTTAGATGGAGCTATTCCTACACAAATGCAAACAACTAAAGATGATATCTAGGTATCACCCCTAAACAAATGGCCAAACATAAATTGTCAATAAATGATTGGAAACATTCCTTCATTGATTTACATCAGAATAATAGCAATAGTGGGAAAAGTGGTTCTCCCTCATAGAATGGTGGTATAATACCTCTTACCACACTTACTAAAATGAATCCATATTATATGGTTTATGGTTAATCACCCCCAACACTTCTCTTGTATACCCCAAGTAGTTCCCTGATTTAGGGAGTTGACACTACTCTCCAACATTAGGATGATATTCTCAACACCCTAAGGGGAAATCTCCATCTCACATAAAACTAAATGAAGTAGTAAGCTGATTAGCACCACTTTGAATGCACATTTTAACTCGATGATATGGTTTTTGTTCATCTACAGCCATATAAGCAACCATACTTGAAACTAGAAGGGCATCATAAGCTTTCCCTAAAGTTTATGGACCATATAAGTTTCTCTAATAGATTGGTTTGTCGATTACAAGTTGGATATTACACATTCCTCTCAAATTCACCCAATCTTTCATGTCTCTTATTTGAATAAAGCTATTATAATTACAATTATAGTGCAAACAATTATATCAAAACTTGGTAATGAAGGCTTCATCATTCTCCAACTAGAAGTAGTCTTATACAGGTGCACCCATCAAATTCACTCCCACTCAATCAAATAAGTCTTAATTTTAATTTCCCCTTCTCCTAAATGAGACATTGGTAGGAGACCATTAGACTATCTCATTCATGTAGGTTAAATTAGGTAATGTAATAGAAAAATAGTATGCAGTCACTATTCACTAATTACTATTCATTGGCACTATTCACTATCACTATTCATGGTGATGTGGTAGGTAATGATGCAACAAAGGAGGTGGATAATGGATTATATGGCATGGCCCACAAGATAATCTCACATGGGGTCAAGAACATGTGCATGGGTGGGGTGTTTCACTCTACTAAAAAGACAAATCAATTACTTTATTAATCACATGATTATGTCCTTGGTGGGAAAGGCAAAAGGAGAATCATGGCACATTTCTAGATGGATTCATGATGGGAGTATGTGGATATGTAAAAGGGTTGTTGGAGACATTCTTTAAGGCATATTGGCACATGGGTGAATGATGTAAAAGTTCCCATCATTTATTCTCCTTCACATGGAGAGGGAGGCACCATTATCAAGGCATGGTAGGAGGAAATGATTATTATCATGGTGATAAGATTTTCATCATTAAAAATTTGTCCCCATGTGTGAAATTATATGCCCCATTTTCTCTTTCCCATCTATTCTTCCATTTGTCTTCTTTTTTTGTAAATATTATAAATATGAACTTACTCTCTTTGTAAGGAATCTTTTTCCATTATAGCCATTTACTATACAACTTAATGTATGTGTAATTCAACTTTATAATTCAAGGATGAAACCCCTTTGGGTCTTACTGAATTAGATTATGTAAGCCCTTTGGTTATGGAGGGTGATTTCATTTAGAGGTTACAACTGGGTTTCTAGAAGATTACAAATTTAGTGTGGTTTGTTGTAATTTGTAGTACTAACTTAGTGAGTGTGTGTATGAGATTTATATTTCATGTAATGTATATTCCTTCCATAAGTAATCAAATATATCAATTGGTGTTATTACTTCATATATGTATTAGTGAGTTTATTCCATAATTTTTGAGTTTGGATTTTTATAATTTAAGTGTATTTGCATTAAAATTCCATTTAGGTTATTGAAGTGGTATTAGAGTTAGTAATCTTGCCAGTCTATAGGTCCTTGTTTTTTTTCATGCTTCCAAGTGATACGAAAATCAGGTATTGTAGAAGTAATTGCAGCCAATAGAAAAAATAGGTGATAGAGAAGATACTAGAGAATTTAATGTAGTAAGGAAGTTTGATGAGATGGTTTAAGGCAAAAACCATCTTGATGATATGTTTAACTAGATGTATTTGATGCAAAAAAAATTGATAAATAACAATAAAAATGGAGAGAATAAACCTCTAGAGAAATTAACATAGGTAAGGTCCAAGAGGTGAAATCTCAAAATCTACGAATGGGGTTCATCAATAGGCCCCTAAAGCCCAATTTTATTTAGAGAGAAGTGCTTTTAGAAGAAGAGAATACATTCCCAAAGAAGTCTCTCTTTGTTATGAGGAGTATAGAACACTTCCAACTGAGATCCATGAATCTATGACATTAAAATATTATATTTCTATGAGGAACAACAAGGCAAGTGGCCAAATTTTAGTCAAAGCCAAAGGATATGAAACATACCTTGGGTAAGATAGCTCTCTTTTTTTTAATGGAATTGATAAATTTACTACTAAATCATGGTTGTAGAAACTAGATACAAATTTGTCTCTTAAGCCTATGGTATAGGAGGAAGATATCAAGTTTGCCTCCCTTCATCTTAAAGGTGTTGCATGTGACTGGTGGCACCATGGCTTAATCACTTATAATCATGATAAAATGAGATCATATGATGAATTATATAAAAGTTTGGTTGATAAATTCAACAAAAGGGATCCTGAAGGAAAATTTAGAGAGTTGCCTCATCTCAAGAAAAGAGGTAATGTGGATGATAAATGTTTCTAATTTTCAAAAACTATCTATCATGATGACTAATATTTTAGAGAGGAGGATTGTGATTCTTTTCATAGAAGGATTGTCTGATCATTTCAAGGGTCTTGTGATGGCATTTAACCCTTCCTCTTTACAATAATATATAGATAAGGAATTTAATCTAGAGACTTCTATACCTTCAAAGACATCACTTTGGAATAAGTCTAAGGGGAACTTCAAAATAATTTTATGGTTACCCCATCATAAAACTATGAACCTCCCAACATGCATAAGAATATGGAAGATGAATCCAAAAATGAACTTATGAGGAATAGACTTTTTTTCTCTTGTAAAGATCCATGGAATTTGAGATATAGAGGACTTAGAAAGGGGCAAGTGAATTATATGGAGGTTGTTTCAGACCTAGAATTGGTTTTAGATACACCCAAAGTGTATCATTATCTATAATTCACTCACCATGAAGAATAATAAGATTTATTTGGCACTCTTGCCTCCCTCTTAAGATCACATAGATACCATCCTTTCAAATTTTATAGAGAGCTTACTAGAAAATCAATGATCATGTTGATTGATAATGGGGACACCCATAATTTCATTGATGAAAGATTGGTAAAGATTAGGAGACTTGAATCAAAAGGGTTTTAATTCTTCAACATTATTTTAGCTGATGGGTAAAATATACCATACAAGAAGAAGACTCATAATCTTGACCTAGCCTTTAGAGACAATAAGGTTTATGATGATTTTTATGTTATTGGTTTAGAAAATCATTTAACTATGGAGTTTAAATACATAACCGAAAGGAAGGAAGTGGTTCTAAAAGGAATCACCAATGGAGCTCCACAAGTGGTCACAGCTAGAAGGATGGAAAGTTTTTTTCATAAAATCTAAGTTTCATGGGTTTTTAGTTGTTTGACAATTTCATAAAATCATTTAAAGGTTAATAATATTCAATGCATGTTGACATACAAAAGATTTTTAATAAACATTATGTGGTTTTTAGTGATATGCCTCTAGGATTACCTCCAAGAGAGGGTTTTAGCATATCATAGAGTTAGAACTAAGAAAAACACCTATCATGACTACTCTATATCATCATCCAAGAGTATACAAATAGGATATTAAGAAATAAATAAAGGAAATTTTGCATATGGGGTATATCATACCAAGTTATAGTCCTTTTGCATCTTTTTTAGTGTTGGTGAAGAAGGATGGTACTATGTGTATGTGCATATATTATAGATCCTTTAATAATAAGACTATCATAAAAAGATACCCAATACCCAAGATCAATGAGTTTATTAATGAGATACATGGTGATTTATGTTTTTCAAATATTGATTTAAGGTTGGGGTATCATCAAATATGCATGAAAGAAGAAGATATTCAGATGACTACCTTTCGGTATCACTATGGACACTTTGAATTTTTGGTTATGCCATTTGGGCTTAGAAATGCACTAGACACATTCTGATCCTATATGAATAAGGTGTTTGGTAATCATTTAATAAAGTTTGTTTTAATCTTCTTTGAAAATATCTTGATTTATAGTAAAAGTTGGGAAGAACATCTTAAGCATCTATATACAATTTTGGGTATTATTGAAGAACAATCATTCTTTGCTAAAATTCCCAAATGTGACTTTGGATTGACTAAATCTTATACTTTGGCCATGTTATTAGTTCTAAAGGAGTTAAATTAGATTAACAGAAGATCCAATCCATTTTGGATTGGCCACCTCCTACAAATCTAACACAACTTAGAGGTTTCATTAGATTGTGCAATTATTACAGGAGGTTTGTTAAGGAATTTTCTCATCTTGGAGATCCTCTTAAATAGTTTAAAAAGAAGGGATCATTTGAGTGGATAAAACAAGCATGAAACCCTTTTTATAAATTAAAGGAGGTAATAATTTTATGTCCAATTCTAGCTATTCCATATTTTTAATCCCTTTTGTTGTAGAGTGTGATGCTTCAGGTGTTAGATTTGGGGATGTCCTATCTCAAAAAGGACACCCCATAGGTTTTGAAATCATAAATCTAAAAGATCATTAGAGATGGATACATATATATGATAAAGAAATGTTGGATATAATCCATGATTTGGATAAATTCAAGGAATATTTGGTATGTGGGAAGTTTATTGTCAATATAGGTGATAATATTTTTAACATAGCTTACAATATCTTAGAGAGTTCCTTGCTCTTCAAGATCAAAGATTCCTTACAATAATCCAAAATTTAAGAGAGAGAGAGAGAGAGAGAGAGAGAGCCATTAATCTAATCCAACAATATTTCAAAGGTAAACAATAGAAGTGGGTAATCAATCTACAAGAATATGATTTTGAAACTAAATATGTTAAGGGTAAGAAGAATATATTATCTAGTGCACTCTCTATAATGCCCACTCTTCACCATATTTCTACTATTTCTATAGATTGGTAATTTTTAATCTTAGTCGAGTATGCTAAGAATGCATTTAATCATAACATTCTTGGTGTATTGGAGAAGGATACTAGGTACACAGTGGTAGATGGGCTGATATTATTTAAGAATAAAGCATTCATTATTCTTGAATAAAATATGAAAAAGAAAATACTATAAGCATTTCATGATGCACCATTGATAGGACATCTAGGTTTCTTCAAAACATACAAATAGATTAGAGAGATATTCTCTTGGAAGGGTCTCAAAGAGGATGTTATTTTGCATATCATAAATATTTTAACATGCTAATAGAATAAAAGAGAACAAGAGTTTTTGGAGGACCTACTACAACCACTTCCCATTCCTAGACAAAAATGAGAAAGTATCTCCATGGAATTCATTGTGGGATTGCCCAAGGTACAAGGTAAATATTGAATTTATGTTGTAGTACATATATTGACTAAATATGCACATTTGTTTATTATCTCTACTGATTACAAATCACCTCAAGTTTTTGATTTGTTTTCCAAGGACGTCTTTAGATTACATAGGTTTCCCAAGAACATAATCAATGATAGATATATTAGGTTTCTCAATGCATTATAGAAGGAATTATTTAATTTTAAAGGTACCAAGCTTACTTATAACACTATCTACCATTCATAAATTGATGGGAAAATAGAAATTGCAAACAAGTGGGTGGAAGGATACTTGATAAATTATGTCTCAAGTCAATAGATAGCTTGGATCGAGTGGCTTCATTTGGGAGAATAGTATTAAAATACAACTCATCACATGCCTATTAGTATGTGTATGCAATCAAAAATGTATCAAGTCTATAAATCAATCGTAACTTAGAGAAGATATATCATACTTACACTTTTGATTGGGGATACATTAGATAATCAGGAACATGACCAATATGTGGATCTTAAAGGCCTAATTAGGGGATCTCTTATCACAAAAACAATAATAAGGAGGGTTCTAAATCCTATAGTCAATAATAATCACACAATAACCCTAACTAATCCCTATGTTATCATATTCATTAAACTAATAATAAGTAAAGTAAAGTCTAATCTAGTGCTCACCAAATCTTGTGGAACAAAGTGGGGGTATTAAACACTAAAAGTAAACATGCATAAGAGATATACTAAAATCAACTTATAGATAATCATAATCCATGGAAGAGAAGTAAAAATGCATATATATCTACCCTTACAAGGGAGGAATAAAATTATAAAAACTTACCTTTGAAGATGAACCCATTGAGCCTCAATCTATCCCTTGGCCAAGGTACTTCACAATAGGTTGTTGTGGTATGTAAGGATGATAAGGATAAATAAAATATATGCTACAGAACCTATCAATGCATCCAAAATAATTCTCCAAGAGACAATATCCATATCTAAAAAGAAAGTATGAAACCCTAAGCTTGTTCCTCAAGTAGAATGGTGGATGAGCAAATATGCAATAGCTTTTACTTCATGTTTTCTTCTCTAAATAATGGTGAAATGATATTATATATATAGTTAGATTTAACCTTAAACCCTTAAAAATGTTTCAATTGATAGGGTTGATCTAGTTGACCTAATATTACACTTAACAAAAAACATACTAGATAATGAACTAAGTTGGCCATGGACAACTTAGTTCTTAGTAAGCTCTATAAATAACAATACAAGGTCAACATAGATGACATAGTCATGTAAAATATCAAAGGGATTTTAGGTTAAGAAATGGTAAATGAAGGTGGTAAGACACTGGAGGAGTGTGCAAGAGAGAATGAAAATCTTTGGGGAATAGTTTTTAGGAGATAAGTGTGTAGATAACAAGGGACAATAATCCTACAAAGCACTAATGGTCTACCCACCCTGTCTAGTTGCACCCATTAAGGCATGAACTCAACAAGATTAAGAATCGATGGGTTCCTAAAAGATAAATAACATAATTAATTGATAAAATTTTGAAAATATTATGTATAATCATATACTCCACTCTAATCTCATCACATGTCACATAAGTGCAATACAGGATGGTGCTTCGAGAATAGAACATGATGACACATAACAATGATGCCAATTAAAATATATTAGGGTGAAAATTAACTAAATGAATGGATAAAATTTAAAAACACATAACTTTACTTACCTTAGTTTTGTAGATAAATAAGGAGATGTGAGAGATGTGAAGGAATCTAAAGTGAAGAACATTAGGCAAACTTGTAGAGATTATTGCAAAAAAGAGTGAAATTTTATTTTTTTTGAAATATAATAATTTAATAGTGGAAAATATTCTCTATGAAATCATTATTCTATAAATTTTAATGGTTCTAAAAAAGAGTTAGTAAAGATAAAGATATGAGGGTTTTGGGAAAATTGGCAAATTAGGATTGCCAAGGCAAGGATAGAATGTTGAAGGCAAATGAGTGACAAAAGGATGGAAAATAATGAAAAATGATTTTAGAACACAATAAATACCATTGGAAATCATGTAAAACATAAATGGTAAAAATTAATTTAGAACATACTAAATCACATTGAGAAGTATGTAAAACATAAATGACAAATGAAATATCAGTGCAATAAAAATTTAACAAAGATATGTAAGGGACAAGTAACCCCATGTAAGATAAGCATGTCAAATCAAACATAAATAAAAACATTAATGACTAAAAACTAATTTAAATAAAGATGGAAGACAAACATGAAGAATTTATACATAAATAGAAACATGTAAGAATGTCAAATGTCATATGTGAGATAAGTGAAGTCCACAAAAATCAAACAAGAACATGATCGAGAAATGAAAATAAAAAGTTATAAAAGGATGAAAAATCAGAATTAGTTCTTGTTCTAAGATACAATGTAAGAAAACACAACCACCTAGTGACATGACTAGTGTAGACATCCAATTCCTAACACCATTTGTGTTGAAATTGTCAATCTTACTTGAATTGCACTCAAATGCCCAATTTAGTCCAAAATCACTAAAAACACACTAAATGTTTTGATATTGTCATATAAAAGTACCAATTTAGGCTAATTTATCCCTAAATGGGGTGATGCATTTTATTTTATTTCTAACTTTGATCAATTCATTTAGAGTTAAAATGACTATTTTTGCTTTTTTATGCTCTGGATCAGTCTTTTCTTCTAATTTATTAGTACATGTCACGCACATTTGTTATTTTGTGTTGGAAACATATTAACTGGGATAATGGTTCCAATGCATCTAAAATTACCTTCCAAATCTTTTGGAGTCAAATTATGACCTAGTAATATGACTTTTTGACCATTTTGATTAATTGTGTACCAATTTCCAAAGAATTACACTAAAAATGATTAATCTTATTTTTAGGTAATTAATTAAAATCAAGAGCTTAAGTGGATTTTACATGGATTTTATTGGTTATTTCATTATTGGAAATTTATTCTCAATATCTGAATCACCTAATGACATCATCTATGGGGTGGCATCTATAAGCCATAAATGCATAAAATATCAAGAATATGAGCACCCATGCCTAATTAATGCCCCTTCCTCTTAAATCATTATGAGGATATTTATATATTTAATTGAAAATATTAGGTTAATTCATAGAGACACATCTCAATCTTGAGATGGATGGTCATGGTTGATCTTAGTCCATTTGGAAAATCTATAAATAGAAGGGAGTCAAACATCATTTTTAATCTATTTTTATTGTAAACTTATAATGTAGAATTGTATCCAAAACATTTTGTGTTGATAATTGTGTTTTATTTACAAGCTTCATTTGATAGGCATATATTGGAGGTTTCTGATCTTGAGCCTAGGTTATGCATAGTGGTCTTGAGGTGATGGAGGAGCTTGGCATCCATTATTGATAAAGACAAGAACAATAAATCAAGGTGAGAACATGCTTAGAGCCACTCTTGGGTGGTAGAATCATATGAAAAGTAAATTGGTATTGCTTTGTTTCAATTTGTTATTAATTATCATTAAAAAACCCCGTTGGAATAGGTTGGATTTGTTTGTTAAGTTCTTTATACATTTTTCATGCATTTATTGACTAATGCTTGACTAATAACCTTTATAATCCAATCATATATATTAGCACGCTCGATATCACTCAAAGAGTCCATTTCAACAAGGAACACATCATAATAATTTTAAATTTCCATTTTATTCAATTACAAGTCCTTTAACAACAATTTTTATGCTCTTTTTCCCATGTTTTTGTGTATTCATAGGTTACACAATGACTGTCGACAGTTTTTAGTAACCACCAATGGTTAGGTACAATCGACCATGGTTGGGATGTAGGGGAAATCCATGTAAGATTTTTCATTTTGAGCATTTTATCAAGTTTATTACTAACAAATTAGGTTTACTAAGTCTCTGGTTTGAACCAAATCATGATCTAGAAGGTGTCTTTTCAAGTTTTTATCCTATCATAGGTAAAACAAACTTTTTGTTGAAATAATTTATTTCCTAAAACATTTTTGAGCTTCATTAAAGTTATGTTGGTTAATTTAAATATTTAAGTTTTTGGTCTAAATATACTTTATGATCTAGAAGGTTTTCCTTCTAGAGATTTCATGCTAATAAAGCTAACAAGTATTTTTGAAGCATAATGTTGATGTCTTCGGGTCTATAAGTAACCATTGATGATTAAGTTTTGACCATCCATGGTTGATTAAAATATGATTGGAGATAGTCTTTCAAGAATTGGTGAAAATCATAGGTGACCGTTGATGGTCATTATGTTTTCTAAAAAACCCAGACCCAAGAGAAATAAATCCAAGTATGCTTGTTACAAACTAAAAATTGCTTCAAAGCTAAACAAGGTTATCTAATTTTTTATGCAGGACCCACAAGAAAAGTGATCCATTTAAACTTAATCAAGTCACCTTTACATCCTTTTGGTATTTAACAATAACTATGAACTTTCCTTTGGTGCTTAAGAGAAAAAAATCACTTGTTTATATTGAATTCTTTTTAGTTATTCTTTAAAAGTCTTTGGAAATTAAGGCCAAGGGGCCAAACAAAATCACCAAACACTTCAATGTGGCGCTTTAAAAAAAGACTCACTTCAAAGTTTTGTTTTGAATAAGTCATCTATATTTTATTTTGTTATAATTGTTTGATCAGAAAGTAATTTGTGTGTGTATGCTCTTCGCTCGTCCCCTATATGGAAATTGTAGGATTAAAAGCACAATTTAAATTAAAAATTGTGCCTTAGTCCAAAGGTATAAAAAATAGTTGTATAGGCTCTCTGCAAGACTCGTATTTCTTGGGTGATCTAAAAACAACCATAAATCCTTTTTATTTAGTTTTTATTTCATGTATTTTATCTTGTGAGGGGGACTTGATTACCTCCCATAGGTTATATAGGGAAGCTTTGACCCAGTGCTTCATCTTTTAACATCATATTCAACCCCTCCCTATGGGTGGGGGAGAATATAAATTGGTATCCCCTACTAGAATGATGGTTTAAGAAGCTAAACCATCTCTGTTAGTGGCAAGATAAGCCCAAAATATATGATCATTTTGGACATCACATACATTGAACAAGTGATAGATGTAGTGGTTGTGAAAATGATAAGACCTTTTCATAAAAATCCATTTGATGTGGATACAAATTAAAATGTTTCTTCTCTTGTGTGATAATGTGAAAGTTGGTACACATGGGATCTATCTAGATGGTCAAAAACTTGTAATTTTTAGATAAACCCCACTTGATATGGAAATATTATTGATGTGAGGTGCATCCCAAGGTCCATGTAATCATCTTTTAACTTGAGAGAAGTGGGGTATAAAATAACTTACCATATAATTCACTTTTATTTTAGATGAACACTTAATTTCCTCTCAAGTGCACATATAAATATTGACCTCAAAAATATCATGCAACCTTATTAGTTTAGGATTTAGAATGATTACTTAGTTGTATTTGTCTATTTTAGTCTGAAAATAATTGGTCTTGATTTGAGTCCAAACTTATTTGTTAACAAAGGTCATAACCAAACACATTATCCAACATTTCTTGAACAAGAAGGTGTTACATTATCCATGTGAAAATAAATCTTTTCATCATTCAAATTTGTCATCTTAAACATTATGTCATATCATCTAATTGGCATAGTTATACTACCAATTTGAGTCTAAACCATTTTCCATATTTTATTTAATTCATTTATTGATAGTTTAAATTCAAATTGCACTTTTATAAGTTTATAAGGCTGATGTGTTAAATTGGGTTTGCCATTTGCACTTGACTTGAGGGAACTTCTGTTCAATTTCCAATTTGGATTGAAGGCCATTTATAGACTCATTATCACATTTTCATCATTGGTAGACTCAAGTCATCTTTCATATCACTCATACTTTTGAGTCCTATAACATATTTTATATAACCATTTCTATTACCATATGTCATTGTGCTGCTCATTTGGTTCTCGTTTTATACTTAAGAATTCTTGCATGTTTTCACATCTTGAGTTTCTTAGTTTGCACTATCTCCTTTCTAATCTGAAGGTATTTATTGTATCTTTCTAGTATCAATTTATCGAAGTTGAAATAGATTTTACAATATTGATGTATCACAAAAATTTAGGCTTTGGTGTACTAGTTTTCACTTTTGAGTTTTGAGTTATCATACACTCTTCCAATTTATATGATTTCAACCCTACCCAAAGTTTGATTAATTTCATGAACACATTCTTATAATTATGTGTGGTTTCATGACACCCTCATTTTATAGTCTCTTTGGTCCCTTAGTCATTTATTTGGAAGAAAGATCATAATCCATACCTTGTTTAAATGTTGCACAACATTGATCTAAATCTAGTCAAACATATAGATAAACCCTTTCTAGACATGACTCAAAGGTTCACTCATATTGGGGTCCCTTACAGCCTTAGATATGAGGAGGAACATTATTATGATGGTCAAGACAATTTCATTATCTTTCAAGACATCCTTTCAATTATAGGATTTGAGGAAGAGTATACTAAATATCAAGAGAACCAAGATGAAGCTGTTGTTAGGTTGATAAAATCTGGTGCTAGACTACCCTTGAATTTTCCTATAGAGTAATTTCACACGTTAGTTAGGGAAGGAGAACAAAAACAAGAGTAATTTTTCAAAAAAAATTCAAACACAAACATAACTTCTTCCAACAAAGGTATGGAAATACTTATAGAGTCAAAACCAACCAATCAAGATCTTATCACCAAGATTAAAAAAATAAGTCAATGGTATGTTGATAAACTTATCATATATTAAGCTAATTCTCTAGTTTCTACTTCAATCCAAAATGATGCTTCTAAAGAATAAGGAAATGTGATTGATCCCATGCAACAAACATTATTTGAGAATATAACAATAATTGATCAAGGATTCTCTAATGAGTAGGGAAAGATATAAGAGATTGTGAAAAGTGTTTTGATAGACACGAAACACACATTATTTAACCATAAATAAACTCTTGTCACTTTGAAAATGTAGAGACCCAAACATTTAGTTTTTATTGAGGAGATCCCTCAAGGTAATTTGGCTAGTTCATCTAAATCAACACATATAATGGTAAATAGATAAAGACCTTCCTAAAACTAGTAAAACATTGTTGATTCAAGGCAATAAATTCTTGGGAATCAACTACTTACCTACTTAATGCAAAGAGTGAACCAAAACCAAGTTGAGGATCATAGGGTATACATACCTACCAAATACATGTAACAATAGGGGCACATACCACCTAAACAGTAACAATAGGGGCAAATTCTACCCCAATAGTAATAATAGGGGCACATATCACCCCAAAAAAATTCTCTTCTACCCATGAATGTATCGAACATGCAAGAGTGAAACTCCATGAAGGAGATTAGGACATGATTAAAGTTAAATAATAGAGTTAATAAATATAATTTAGATGAGATATGTCCATATCTATTTGATCTATCTATTCTTTGAGTCCCCTTTCTATCTTATTTTAAGGCACCAAAGTTTGATAAATACAAAGGAAAGGGGGACCCACGTGAAATTGTTTTGAGTATTCCCATGAAGTATAGAAGGGAAAGCTTTAGATTGGCTACTTAAGTTACCCAAAGGATTAGTTATGTATTGGAATGACTTATTTATAAAGTTTATAAACCATTTACCATATAATATTGAACATGAATTGACCATTGTTGACTTATGGAAATCCAAATAGTGTGATGGTGAGAGCTTTGCTACACATATACAGAGGTGTAGAGTATTAGCAAGTCTATTTCAAAATAATTTTTAAAAAACATAATTGGCATACATATTTACATAGAACTTACATCTTGAGGTCACACACAATCTATGGATAGCTTGTGCTAACTCATTTGAGTAAATTATCAACATAGGGGTGTAGATTGAGAAGGATCTTATTGCCAAGGGCCTTGTCAAGATTTTAATGCAGGGTCAAACTTTAAATTAGACCAAATTACTAATTTAGATGGTTATGAAAGATAATTTTAATGGATTTAACAAGAAAAAGAACATGGTTGAAAATGGGGTGACGAAAATAAGTCATGTATAAATGGTGCAAGCTCCACCAACTCTAAACATATAATTAGATCCTCATAATCCACCACCTAATTTGTTGAGGCAACCTCCATAGGGGACACACCATGGTAGTTTTAGGGTCTTTAGAAAATTGTAAGAACTAATAATTATGTTCCAAAATTTTGTAATAGCTAACTTGATTATATGGCTAGTGCCAAGGCCATTTCCTCAAGATTAACCAAAACTAGATTGGTACAAAGGGAATGAATGGTTAAAATTTCATCACGTTGTTGGTCATGGTGCCTATCATTACATCTAATTGGGACATATTATTTAATATCTCATTGAGAGTGGTGAAATTAAGATTAAACTAGCCCTTAATCAGGACACAAATCAGGATATGGGAATCTACAAGGAACACTTTGCTCAACATAATTAACCACCACCAAGGAACAACCAAAACCAAGGATAGAGGTAGAATCAAAACTAGAATCAGGATCATAAATCATAATCAACATGAGTATAATCATGATCATAATACCCATACTAATATTTTGGGTTACAAAAACATGCCTTATGACTATAAAAATACTATGGGATGCATTTATAAAACCCACATTACGACTATTACTATCAAACTATGTGAATTGTATCATGATCCTCATATTACAATACCCATTATTATAGGTTTAAAACCCTCTCCCTCTAGTAATAGCACATTAATTTCACAAAATTCTATTTTAACTCTACTTTTAAGGGTTATTATATCTAGACACCACCCTTCCTCTAATTATAATGTCTCCTTGCCAACTTGAAACTATAGTAATGCAACTAGATGCCCACGAGTCACCCTTCAAGGCCCTTTGCCTTCATCTTCTAATTATATTGGCTCCCCACCACCTCTAGGTTGTGTATTCATAACTAGACACTTGTAAGTTACTCTCTAGGGCCCTTTTCCCCCTTCTTCCATGGAACCTAATGTGAAAATTGTACCACTAGATCCAAAGCTAACTATTATGTCAACCAAAGCCAATCCATCTCATCCTAATATTGAAAATAATTATAGTCTATCAAACTAATTGAGCAAAACCCCTACACAAATTTCCATTTTGGATCTCTTACGAGCATCTAAAGTCCATAGAACTATCCTTAACAATCTTTTATAATAATCCACTATTCCCAATGATATAAATCTTGAATAGTTCCATAACCTTGTGGGATATTTGTATTCATTTTGTCAAGTAAAGTTTGATAAAAAAGACATGCCTACAATTGGATTGAGCCATAATAACCCACTGTACATTGAATTAATCATTGAAAATTTTGAGATCAAGTGGGTTCTTATAGACAATGGTCTGGGGCTAAACATCATATCTATTTAGTTGGTATAAAGATTGGGATATACTACAAAATACATTTAGGTAGAGATGATCACCATTAAGGATTATGACAACAACGAGAGTGAGTCTAGTAGTCTATTTTCTTGACAATAATTTTTGGGTCCATTCCACATCATACATTACTTCATATTGTGGACATTGAACTACCTTATAACATACTTCTTGGTCATCTTTGGGTCCATGAAGTATAGGTTTTTCCCTCCACCCTACATTAATGCCTTATGTTTCCCCATAATGGGATCAATTTTATTATTCTTGTTGATCAAAAAACTTATAAGTATTGTAAATAACTTGAGGCTAAGTTCCATAATTATAACTATTTTATTGGTTCTAAATTCATTGTAAAGAAGAACAAAGCTATAGTTTCACATCCACCTCCATTCAAATATATCAACCTTGGTGATATCACTTCCACTTTGACTGATCCATTTCTCAAAACTCTTGAAAAGTATGGTGTTATTACAGATGTGGTCATTTCCATGTACAATCTTAATCACACCTATGTTGTAAAGTTGCCTAAAAATCTAAAAACATTTGGTAAGCTTAAACCTTGAAAGAATCCTGACAGGCCCACTATGATTTGGTAATAGAAGAAGAAATAATGAAATCCAATTTTGTTTTTTGTATCTACTATTTTTCTAAAGAAATATCAAGAAGATTTTACCAAGGGAGACTAGTTATATTCTAAAGGACTTGCTGATTGCTTTCAGAATCCAAAGTATCATATCCCTAATCAGATCATGGATTGTATTGATTATATAGGAAAAGTCCTTGGAGCATGAGTACAAGGAATATTATAACCCTCATTGGTTAGAGTACCTAGTTTGAATCATGGTCTCATATTTATACTGCTTGGGGGTGACCTCATAACTTTTGATTGTGATTCTTCTGAATCGACTAGTGATGATACTCATGACAATGACGCAACATCCTATTATAGCCTTTTTGATGAGCTTGCTGACATGAACCTATTTGATTTTAATGCCATTTTAACCCTAACTATTGGAGCTTCCCATCTTGAAGCAAGAACCTATTTCACTATTGGAGCTTCACGTCCCGAAGTAAGAACCTATTCTAGTGGTACTTCCCTTCTTGAAGTAGAATACCATATTTTTACCATTGAAACTTCTCATCCTGAAGTAAAACCTCATTGTTCCCTATACCTTTTCCATCTTGAACTCATTGATTAGGACCCAAAAAATTTGGTCATATAGCTTGATGAGTTCTAAAATTAAGAATCAGTTACAAAATACATGGTCCTATGAAATGTATTGCCCATTGGCAGTCACAAACAAGGCTTTGATTTTTCATTAGATATTTATACCTACTTTAGAGATCAAGAAAATTTTATTAGTCACAAACAAAATGAAACATTGATATATTTAGATGAAAACCTCTTTGAGGCACTTATTGATTAGGGAAAAAGTAAAAAAGATAAGCCTTTGAGTGAAAACCTATTTTAGGCACTCTTAGGTGAGAAAGTTTGTTCATACCATTAGGATGTAGAAGGCCCATCTATCCTAGGTTTTATATTTAGTACAATAATCTCTTCAAAACAATATCAAATGTTTGAGCATCTTACTCTTGAGTTTATAGAGGTTTTTGCTACTTGGCCTTTACCTAACATGGTGGATTATGATTCATCACACTATTCAAAACATTATGAGGAACAACAAGAAGATGTAGTAGAAAATATGATCACTATCATACTTTGCCTATAATTATAGATGATGAATCCAAAGTCCTTATGGAAAAAAATAACAAAATTAAACTTGGGAACATACAAAGATTCCAAAATTGTTTATCTTGGAGCTTCCCTTATTGGAGTAGAATAAGAACATATTATATCCCTCTTATGGGATTATATTAACATATTTTCATTGGCATACTCTGATATGCCAAGATTAGACCTAGATTTGGTTGTGCATCACCTTGTTGTCCATCTCACTGTGAAACTAGTCAAGCAAAAATTGAGGAAGATGCATCCACCCATAGCCCTATTGGTTAAGGCAAAACTAGAAATGCTGGAGCAATTTTCATTAAAACACTAGATTAATTTGAATAGATTTCCAACATATTCCCAATGAGTAAAAATACCTTGGGTATATGTATTTGTTTTGATTTCATAGATATCAACAAAGTATTCCATAAAGATGATTTGCTTCTACCCAACATCGACATGATCATTGACTTGACTAAGTATAAGATGTTATCTTTAATGGATATATTTTTTAGATACAACTAAATTAAGATATCCCAAGAAGATCAATAGAAGACTACATTCACCACTCTGCGGGGAACATTCTATTACCAAGTCATGCTATTTGGATTGAAAAACGTTGGATCCACATATCAGTGTGCCATGATTGTCATCTTCCATGACATGATACATGATATTATCAAGTATTATGTTGATGATATACTATAAAAATAAAGAACAAGAACTTTTAGGAATTACATGAATATAAACTAGATTTAATCCACCATAAAATCATAAAACTAGATTTTAAATGTGTGAAAATCAGATTTAAATAATGTGAAAACAATTCTTTCAATCATAGTTTAAATGAAAGAATAAATGGAGAAAATAAAACTAGAAATAAAAATATAACACATGTATACCATGGTTGACCCAATGTGGGATACATCCACCAAGAAAGTCCTCAATAAAATCTATAATAAAACAAGAATACAAAGACCTCTCATAGAGATAGAATATCTCCTTGAAAATTCTCAAATGAATTCTCTGAATTGCTAGACCAAATCTAAAATTTATCAACAATTATCCATAAATACTCTAACACGCCTGTACCTACATAAAATCACCTCACAAGCTACAATACCACACCTTATAAAATAATACCACTCTTTGTCTCATGCAAAACTTGTTATCATATCTTGTCTTATCCTGTCATATCTCCAAAGCCTCATCTCCACTTGAATTTATCAACAAATGAGGAAAACCACCTAACAAGGAGAAATCATGAAATATTCTAGTTTTCAATATTTATCCACAAGTTCCTTAGGAAAAATCATGCCATCCTTCTCTAAAGGTATAATTTCCAATGCAATGAGATAACCATTTCCATAATACATCATAAAAATTATTAAATAAGACATTTAATAAATTTCTCCTCCAAAATTATTAAATTAAACATTTAATAATTTCCTTTACCTATGAAAATTAAATATTTTTCAATTAATTCCCTAGAATAAGGAAATCAATCCCACTTTTAATAAATATGGAATTCCACATGAAAATTATTAAATATGTATTTAATAATATTCACCCATATGATGAGTAAATGCAAAATGCACTCCCCACATCCTTAAAACTCTCTATGTCCCTAAAATATACCATCAAGGTCATGTGATAGCCCCAAAAGGCTCCACACTCAATGATCTCCCACTTGGAGACATTTTCTCTTGACCATAATCTATCATTCCTCTATGATCACTAAGACCAACCAAATCTGAACATAGTCTCAACTTGTCCAATGTGACCACCTTGGTCATCATATCCATAGGATTCTAGCTAGTCTAAATCTTCTCCATCTTTACCAAGTTCTCCTCTAAAGTTATCCTGATGAATCAATAATGTAACTAAATGTGTTTCATCCTTGAGTGGAAAACGGAGTTCTTTCCCAAATGAATGACACTCTAACTACTACTGTGTAGTCTCCCAACTTCTTGATCATGCCTTAACTCTTAAAACAAATCTTGTAATCAAATAATCTCCTTGTTAGCCTCTATAGTAGCAACATACTCTCCCTCTATGGTTTATAAAGCCATAACCTTATGTATCCTAGAAATCCAACAAATCGTTATATCTTTAGTAGTAAATATATATCCTATTGTACTTCTCCTACTATCAATATACCCTACCATATTCGAGTCCACATAACCATGCAAAGTGGTATCTGATCCACCATAAAATTATACAACACCAATGGTTCCTCTCAAATACTGAAGAATCCATTTCACTACTTTCCAATGGTCATAACCAAGATCACTCATATACCTACTCACAACTCCCACTACTTGGGCAATATATGGCCTAGTACAAACAATGGCATACATCAAGCTACCAACTACCGATGAGTAAAGTACCTTAGACATCTTAAGCTTTCCATCTTCTATCTTAGGACACTACTCCTTTGATAATCTAAATTTTCCTACCAAAAGAGTACCAATAGATTTAGCATCTAACATACTAAACCTTTCTTAGACTTTATTCACATACTCTAATTGGGATAAAACCAACCTCCTCTCCTTCTTATCATGAGTAATTCTCATACCAAGGATTTGATTTGCAACACCCAAATCCTTCATAAAAAAGGAGTTACTAAGCTATTTATTGAGCATATGAATATGTTATATGTTCTTTCTTATAACTAACATGTCATCAACATAAAAGTATAGAATACTAAAGGAACCATCATCAAAATGTTTGATGTACATGCAATGGTTAGAATTACACCTTTGATATTCTTGTTCTAACATAAAACAATCAAACTTATTATACCATTGCCATGGTGCTTGTTTCAAGCCATATAATCTCTTCTTTAGTCTACACACAAATTTCTCCTTCCCTTTGACCTCGTATCCCTATGGCTGCTTCATATACAACTCTTCATACAAATCACCATGAAGAAAATTAATTTTCACATCTAACTGTTCTAAGTGAAAATCCTCAACTACAACTAAACCGAGAACAATCCTAATAGAAGTCATTTTTACAACAAGAGAGAAAATCTCATCAAAATAAATACCTAATTTTGTATAAACCCCTTAACCACCATCCTAGACTTATACCTTTATCTCCCTTGATTCTCTTCTTTTATTCTAAAGATCCACTTGTTTGGAAATGCACTATTGCCTTTGGGTAGCCTTACCAAATCACATGTTTGGTTCTCCATAAGAGATATATGCTCCTCATCCATGGTTTGTTCCCATTTCATCCAAGCATCTACCTACATTACTTCTTCATAACACTCTGATTCGTTATTGTCAGTGAGTAAAAAATAATTCAAAGGAGAAAAAATTTAGGTGTTTTTCTTGCCCTAGAAGACATTCTTACCATAGGAGTTTGGGGTTCTTATGTAGAAGGTTCCTAAACTAAATCATTGGATACTTTTCCATCTGAAATATCATCTAATATTTTGTACTCTTTCCATTCCTATTCTTTTTCCTACAACTGATACTTATACATGACTTTTTCATTAAAGACTACATTTCTAGATCAAAATATTTTATTATCTTTAATGCTCCATAAATAGAAACCAAAGTCATCCTTACCATATCCAACAAAGTTTCATTTCTCTAATTTAGCCTCTAAATTGGTCTTAATATATTTATTGATGAGGGAAAAAGCCTCACATCTAAAGACTCTAAGAAAATAATAATCAACATTATTACTAGACAAAGCTTGTTCAAGAATGCCTCCACCAAAAGCATAAAAGGTCCTCTATTAATCAGATAAATTACTATGCTAACTACTTCTACCCAAAACTATAAGGGAACCTTGAATATAACCTCATGCTCCTAGCACATTCCATTATTATTCTATTCATCTGTTCAGATACCCCATTCTAATTTGGAGTTCTTGGAACCATCCTTTGCCTACAAATTCCATTGGTAGAAAAATAATCAAAGAAAACATTTCTATAATAGTCACCTCCATTATCTGATCTGAAACATTTTAATTTGAGACCTGTTTCATCCTCAACCAAGGATTTCCACCTCTTAAAAGTGTCAAATACATTAGATTTATTTGTAATACAATAAACCCAAACTTTCTTAGTTGCATCATCAATAAAAGTGACATAATAATTAGAACCACCAATAGAAGATACCTGAGCTGGTCCCCATACATTTGACTATACCAACTCTAATTTGTGCTCCTTCTTTGTAGGTCCAACTTTTAGGAACTTAACCCACTTATTTTTTCCTATACACAATTCTCATAGAAGTCTAGATCTATATCTTTCAATCCAAGCAACTTATCTTTTAAAATCTCCATGCCCTTATGAATCATATGACTGAGCTTGTAGTGTCACATAGTTGCATCTCCATCTACAACAACTAAATCAAAATAATCAACACTATTAGTCAAATATAAAGTACCAAATTTCTTAACTCTTGAAACCAAAAGATATCCTTTGATAAATTTCTAAGAATATTTAGTAAACATAGCTAAATATCCTTCACTACCCAATTACCCAACTAAAACCAAATTTTGTCTCAACATAGGCACATGTCTGACATCTTTAAGTATCCATGTGTTGCCATTCTGCATTTTCACCTGAATAAAACCTTTCCCTACTATCTCACATGCTTCATCCTTACCAAGATATACATGTCCTAGATTCTCTTGAACATAATCAAAAAAATAATGCCTGTATGGGGTGTCATGAAAATAAACCACTGAATCTACTACCCAAGACTTAGAAAAATTATCCATGGAAATAATTAAGGCATCCTGACTTGCTTTACATGATGTCATATTTACCTCATTCATTTCCTCCTTATTTCCATTCTTATCCCAAAGTGACTAAAAATACTTATTTGATTGTCCACTCTTCCCACAATGGTAACATATCATCTTAGATTTAGCTCTTAATTTAGATCTACCTTTTGACTTTCCATGGTTGCCTTTTCTCTTATCCTTTTTCTTCCATCTAGTATCAATAGAAAAAACATTACTTGAAGATTATTCACTAGTGCTTTTCCTTCTCATCTCCTCATTGAGAATCACACCTACAACATCCTCAAAATTCAAGCTTTCCTTGGTAGGGATTGCATTACTCACAGTGATAACCAAACTATCCTAACTATCTGACAAAGAACATAAAATTAGCAAAGCTCTAACTTTATCATCAAACTTAATTCCCACTAAAGTGATTATACTTAAAATTGTATTAAAAACATTTCAATGATTAGAAATAGAACCATTCTCAGGCATTTTCATATTAAACAATCTTTTTAGAAGAAATTTTTTATTTGAAGCTAAGGGTTTCTCATACAACTTTCCAAGTTTATCCATGAGATCCTTTATAGTTATCTGATCTATAATGTTGAATGCAATAGAAGATTCAAGGCATAACCGTATGGCTCCCAATGCCTTCTTATCAAGCAATGTCTATTTTGCATCACTCATAGCTGTAGGTTGTCCTCTTTTCCATTCTAGGGGAAGTTGAATTTCATTCTAATAAAAGTAATCTTCCATCTAAATTTTCCACAAACCAAAATTTTTACCATCAAATTTCTCAACTCTAAATTTGATTTCTTCTCCCATAGCTCCCACAAAAGATAATAACCTTTCTTGTGATTTATCACTTTAGCTAAAACACCACCAAAGATTTGATACCATTTTTTAGGAATTTAGTGAATATTAACCAAATTTAATCCACCATAAAATCACACAACTAGATTTTAAATGTGTGAAAATTAGATATTATTATGTAAAAACAATTCCTTCAATCATAGTTTAAATGAAAGCATAAATGGAGAGAAAAAAAAACTAAGAATAAAACCATAACATAGATATACCATGGTTCACATAATGTGGGCTACATCCACCAAGAAAGTCCTCAATAAAATATATAATAAAATAAGATTACAAAGACCTCTCACAGAGATAGAATATCTCCTCTAGAATTGACAAATGAATTCTCTAAAGTGCTGATCCAAATCTGAAATCTATCAACAATTCTCCACAAATGCTCTACCACACCTGTACCTACATCAAACTACCTCATAAACTACAATACCACACCTTGAAAATAATACCACTCTTTGTCTCATGCAAAACTTGTTATCATATCCTATCATATCTCCAAAGCCTCATCACCACCTATATTTATCAACAAATGAGGAAAATCACCTAACAAGGAGAAAGCATGCCATATTCCACCTTTCAATGCTTATCCACAAGCTCCTTATGAAGAATCACACCATGCTCCTTTAAAGGCACAATTTCTAATGCTAAAAGATAACCATTTCCATAATACATCATAGAAATTATTAAATAAGATGTTTAATAAATATCTCCTCCAAAATTATTAAATAAAACATTTAATAATTTCCTCCACCTATGGAAATTAAATATTTATCAATTAATTCCCTAAAATAAGGAAATCAATCCCATTTCCAATAAATATGGAAGTCCACATGAAAATTATTAGATATGCATTTAATAATTTTCTTCCATATGAGGAGTAAATGCCAAATGTGGTCCCCACATCCTTGGAGCTCTCTAAGCCCCAAAAATATACAATCAAGGTCATGTGATAGACTCAAAGGGCTCCACACTCAATAGAACTAGACATCCTGATGTTCTATGAAGAATCTTTGAGAGGCTTTATGAATATAAAGTCTGCCTGAATCTTAAGAAGTGTGTCTTTGGTGTCACTTCAGGGAGATGTTAGGTTTCATTATATCACAAAGAGGGTTCTATGTTGACCCTAAAAAGGTCAAGGCCATCATATAAATGCTTCCACCAAAAAATCTTAAACAAATGTGAAGCCTACAAGGAAAGATCCAATCTATACATAGGTTTATTTCTCAATTGGTAGATAAGTGCCATGCATTTACCCATATCTTGAAGAAAGGGATCACATTTCAATGGGAAGAAGATCATCAAATAACATTTATGAAACTGAAGACATACTTGGCCAATCCACCAATCTTGAGACTGCCAATACTTGGATGAACACTACTTCTTTACATATCATCAATAGAGCATGCACTAGGGGCACTTTTTTCCCAACATGATGATCAAGGTAAAGAACATGTAGTATATTATTTAAGCTACACTTTGGTGGATTATGAACATAATTATTAACCTATTGATAATGCATGTTTAGATATGGTGTTTGCTTCCCCAAAATTATGACATTATATGCTAAACAACAATACTTTTATCATCATCAAGGTAAATCCTCTCAAATTCTTATTTTCCAAAGAAACTCTTTAAGGATACATGGCTAGGTGGGTTATGCTCCAAAGTGAATTTGACATTGAGTATTAGAATCAGAAAGCAATCAAGGGGAAAGTTATTTCTAATCAACTTATTGAATCCCATATCACATATACTCGACCTCTCAAATTCAACTTTCTAGATGACTCTATTATTGTAATAAAATAAACATCATAAGAACCTAAATAATGGAAGCTATATTTTGATGGCTCCTTTACATCCCATAGATTTGGAGTTGACATATTATTGATTACATTTTTAGGGGGATCTAATTCCCAAATCATTTCATATATAATTTCATTGTATGAATAATATGGCCAAATATGAGACATTGATTGTAGGACTTCACCTTACCATATAGTGAGATATTTAGAGCTTAAAAGTCTTTGGTGATTCCTAGTTGATCATCAATCAAAAGACTGATCAGTATCAAACCAGAGATGACAAGATTACTCCTTACAAGATTTTTTTTGATAATATTAATGGTTATTTTAAATCACTGGAGTTTGAACAAATCCCAAGAGCTAACAATAGATCAATTAATTCAATGGAAATGATTGGATATATTATTCAGATTGACAACAGTGCTAAAGAGTATTAGTTCTTGATTGAGAATCTTATTCAACTAGAAAATATTATCATAGATTCAAAAAGGGTATGCACTATTGCTCATCCCAATCCCCCACCTGAAATACCATGTTTCCAATATTTTTATAACTACTTCAATGATCACATTTTCCCAACTGACCTATCTGATAATCAACTAGAACTATTCCATCATTGTTTATCATGTTATACCCTCCTTATAAGAATGATTTATCATAAAGGCTATGATGGAATGCTTCTTCATTATTTATCTTTAGGGGAATCTAAGCTAGCACTGAGGGAAGTTTATGAAGGAATGTGTAGGGTCCATACCAATGATGTAGTACTAGTAAAGAAGCTCCTCAAAATAGGTTATTATTGGCCAAAAATGGATACTAATGTTTGTAATTATGTAAGGAAGTACATTATTTTTAGTAACATGGAAATTTTATACACATCCCTTCTACATGTCCCTTCTTTACCACTATAGTCGATCATAACACCATGGCCATTCTCAATATGGGGACTCGATCTCATCAAAAAAATAAACCCAATATCCTTAGATAGCTATAAACACATCCTGATTGATATCGAGTACTTTACTAAGTGTATTTAGGTCATTCTTATCACTTATGTCATTTATAAATAGATAGCCAAATTCATCATTACCATATCATTTGTTGATATAACATCCTAGCTCACCTTATATCTGATAATGGTGGATCCTTTGTAAACAAAGATGCAAAAGCTCTTTGTGAAAAATTTAATATCAAACACAATAAATAAACTCCATATAACCAATAAGTAAATGGACAAGTTGAGGCATCAAACAAGACCATTTTATCCATTTTAAATAAGAGTGTCAATGATGTTGGCCATAATTGGCACTTGCAAATATTTCCTACCCTCTAGGCTTATATAACTAGCCATCAAACCTTAATAAGAACCACTCCATACCCCCTTGTTTATGGAACTAAAGATATTATCTTAGTCAAGATTGAGCTTCCATCATTATGAGTATCATTGGATCATATTGAAGATGATGAGGACTATAGAGTTTCAAAGTTGTAAAAACTAGAACTTCTTGATGGTAAGCATTTGGCTGCCCTAAAAAACTTGTAGGCCTATTAGAATAGATTGCAAAGAAGCTAAAACAAGCATATTATCTCTCAAGAGTTTGAGATTGGTGATTTGGTTCTAAAATATAACCAAAAGAACACAAATTTTGAACACAAGAAAAAAGGTAAGTTTTAACCTAGTTGGTTGGGACCATATGTTATCATAGTAAACTATAGATCAGGGGCATATTGATTGGCTACTTCAAATCATGAAGAAATTTTAGAGCCCATGAACATCATGCACCTTAAGAGGTTATACATGTGAAAAAATTCAAACAATTATCTAAAAGACCCCTTACTTTGGGGTAGCTTGTGCTGAAGTAATTTTATCCTACCATTTTATACTACCTTAGACTACTCTCATAAGACGCTATTACTTTAACAACACTGGATAGTGAAAGATTTTATATTGTTGGTAATATGAACACATTTTATCCTACCATGTGCCATTTTTCTCTGAGAACCATATTTTTTGGACCATTCTCCTCAAGAACCTCATTCTTTATCCCACCTTGGATTGCCCATCTATTAAACCCTATTCTTTGGACTATTGTCTTTGAGAACCATATTCTTTTTTATGTCTTGGGATTGTTGTAACCTAAAACCTTTGATACCTTAACCAATTATGATACTAATTATGTCTCATCATCATTATGAACACCTTCAATGTTATTTATACAAATTAGTTTAATCAAGGCATTATTTTTTAGCTTCTTCTATAGACAAGTAAACAAGAACACCTTTTCAACTCAGGATCATAGCCTATTGCATGGTTATTTAAATTGATTTTCATGTTGAAAACTATTATATATTACATTTTTTGGTATTTTGTTACCATTATTGTATTATTAGGATCCTCACTCTCATTGATTTGAGATCATGTGTCATTATAGCTAGATTTAGTTGTTATTAGAACTCTCAATTAGTTCCCTAGTCCATTTTTTATATTCACACCTATCATTGTAGTCAAATTTAGCTATTTATTGAAAATTATAATCTTAGATGAGTATATAATTACTATATATTTCTATTTGTACATATTTTATACCAAAAACACCAAAAAAATTCAAAAATTATTTATAAAAGAACAAAAACATTATCTTACGCTTTTGTATATTCTGATCATCATACTCTTGCCACTTTGTAAGTATTTTATCCTACTGAATTTTCATTGTGTAATTCATATTTTCCCATGCACTTTTAATTTTGAAATATCATTATCCATTATCTCACCATGTCATGATCTTACCATTTTTCAAGTAATTTAAGTCCCACTAGCTTTCCATTTTGCAAGTCATTTCATCTCACCAACTTGTCACTTGTAAAACCAATCTCATTTGTCAAGTCTTCCATTTTATTATACAACATTAATAATATATTTTTACCATCACAATTTTATTCTATCCCACTTCTTGGGGACTGAAGTTCATGTTGAAACACATATCCATGAAACTATGTATTCAACATCTACTTGTCTCGTACATTTGGAGTCAGCTCGATCAACCCCTTCCTTTTCTTCTCTTCCCCCATTTATTATTTTGTTTTTCATTTTTAATTAGGGAAAAAAAATTATGTCCTTATTCTTTGTTATGTTGTGGTGTAAAGTAACACTTCTACTACACATGCATGAACAATTATTTTTAAACTACACTAACTTGGTTTTTGTTTGTGTGTTTATTTGAGTTTTATTGATGTTTTATTTTGTTGTGTTTTATTATTGTTTTGTTGTTCTTCCATGCATCCTCATTTATTTATTATCCTTTTATTACTTCTTCTCTCACCTTGGTCTTGCATTTCCATATATTTTTTTCTCTTCTCTTTTGTTTTCAATAACATCTTGATGGTCCAAATGGATCTTGATTATTTATATCTTGATATCATGTTATTAAGTTATTTTTATTTTTATTTTAAAAATTGTTATTCCTACTTAAATCCTTATTGTTCATATATTGATATTAATTTTGATTCATTTATGCTTATCTTTATTTTTCTTTTCTTTTTTTATTTAAATGTAAATAGTTGTAACTCTGGTTTTGGTCATTGCTTAACATTATCCTTAGTTATAGGTATTCATATTTGAACCAGATCCACGCATTTTAAATGCTATGTCATTATGAGTTATTCATACTTATAATTCCTAATTTATTTTGCTATAGCAAGCACTTTGTGCTCTAGACTCAAGTCTTAATGTCAACATATATTTGATAAACATATATCAAGATCACTATGCATAAACTAAGCTCAATGCTTAGACATTCATCTCTTCACATACATCATGAGTCAAGTTAATATTTAGTCAGTTTCATCATTAATCATTCCAATCTCTCCTAATTTTTTGGTGAATTACATTGGATTGAGGTCCAACTAGACTATGTAGTTCTCAATTTATATTAAGGTCAACTCCACCATCTTCATTCTTCTTTTTATCTCTATCATTACTTTGTGCATCCTGGTATGCCTAGATTTTATGGCTTTCATGGTCATTAAAATTGCATCTATGTTTATGACCACTAATTTTAATCTATGTTCTAGGTTATAACCTTGACCTAATTTATTTCCAATTTACCCATACTAGGGTACAAAATCTAAGCCTATAGTAAGAATTAAATCAGTCTTACAAGGGAAAACCATTATTTATTCTTTATCAATGATAAAAATTAGCCCTACTTGGGCACAACAATTTTATCATGATCAAATATTCCCTATTGGGGAACTTATTATTATCATCTCTTTGGGGAACATGTTTTCCTTTTCCTCTAATTCCAAGCTCTCCACACTTTTACCCACAATGGCAATGTTTTAGTGTGCAACTCGTCTCAAGATTGATCAATGTCGTAAGCACGTATCTTACACTCTCAAATTGGGTGCATTTAAAGTTTGTCACTTATATGTTTTGATTAAATCCTTCCCATTCCCCATATATTTAGTGCCCATTATACCTCTATTTATATTTTGATAATTGATGGTAACCACATGTGTAATCATTAGATCATTTGGATGTGATCTATTCCACAGTTAATCTCTCACTTTCCCTCTCTTTTCGAGAGTCCATCATTTTTTTTCATCCTAGTATGACCTTTTGAGGGGTAATCAGAGGTCATTTCTAATTTCTTATTAACAACTCTTTTCTTTGAAAAGACATTGGTTTGCTTGAATATCTCACTATGCCTTCTCAAATAGGGTAAAAATGTAGACATCTAATTTAATTGAATTTCACTCAAAGGTCTAATTTAGGCCAAAATCACAAAAAACATGCTAAATGGTTTGATCTTGTCATATACAAAATCTGATTTAGGCTAATGTATCCCTAAATAGGGCAATGCATTTTATGCGATTCCTAACTTTGATCAATTCATTTCAAATCAAAATGATGATTTTGCCTTTTTGTGCTCTAGATCACTCCTTTCTTCTAATTTGTTAGTACACATCATGTAATTAAATGGGATAATGATTCCAACACATCTAACATCACCTTCCAATTCTTCTCGAGTCAAATTATAACCCAATAATATGACTTTTTGACTATTTTGATCAATTGTCCACAAATTTTGAAAGAATTAATCTTATGTTTAGCTAATTAATTACAATCAAGAGCTTAAGTGGATTTTACATGGATGTTATTTATTATTTCATTATTGGAAATTTGTTCCCAATATCTATATCACCTAATGAAATCATTTATGGGGTGGCATCCATTAGCGGTAAATGTTTAAAATATCAAGATTATGGGTACCCATGCCTAATTAATACCCCTTCTTTCTAAATCATTATGAGGTTATTTATGGATTTAATTACAAATATCATGTTAATTCATGGCCACACATTTCAATCTTGAGATGGATGATCATGGTTGATCTTAACCCATTTGGAAAATCTATAAATAGAAGGGCATAAAACATCATTTTAAAGTTATTTTTGTTATAAGCTTATAATGTAGAATTGTCTCCACAACCTTTTGTGTTGATAATTTTGTTTGATTTTTAAGATTAATTTGAGAGGCATAGATTAGAGGCTTCTCATCTTGAGCCTGGGTTATGCATAGTGGTATTGAGGCAATGGAGGAGCTTGGCATCCATTGTTGACAAAGATAATAACACTAGATCAAGGGGAGAACATGCTTGAAGCCACTATTGGATGGTGGAATCATATGGAAAGGTAATTGGTATTTATTTATTTCAATTTTTTCTTCATTATCATTAACAAACCCTATTAGAATAGATTTTCTTTGTTTTTAAAGTTATTTATGCATTTTCATGGATTTATTAACTAATGTTTGACTAACAAACTTTGTAATCCAATCCTATAATGAGTATGACATGATATGGTATGGTAAAAAAATGGTGTAAGGATGTTTGTGAGGAAGGCTTGGTCCTATCTAAAGTATTACAATGAAACTCACAAACTATAAAATAAGAGGTGTAATAAGGTAGATGTGATCAGCTAAAAGTAATATCCATTAAGTGGAATATAGGGGAAATATGATTTAAATAAGGAATGTGAGGTGCCACATGGGTAACGTGAATATCCTTAGAAATAATGAAACACATTAGGCAAGTGAGAAAGGCTAAGAACTATCAATACCAAGGACTTAAGACATTTTGACTAATGAACACAAAGTTTGGGCTAACAAGTGAAGTACATAGATCAACCCATGAAGGCTATATGCATAAAAATTAAAATGGACCTACCTTCCCACAATGTATTTTATATTCCTTAAGACCCATTATAGAGCCATCGATATACTGTAAATATTGGGTAATTGAATGAGAAAGAAGGTGCCACTAGATAGTATATGATATAGTGAGACCTCCTACCCCAGGTTACTCACCTACCACACCCCAATGGACGTCGGTTCTATTATGAGGCCAATTATGGAGTTTGAGATTCAACTAAGAGAGGATATGAGACAAATATAGATCATGTCTTTTGGTGTGATCTAACTTTGAATATTTTTTTGCCTTTAAATCATTGCCTTTTGTTTATATTTTATGATTTTGTTTTTAACTTATTTTTGCTTTTTCTATTCTTCCTCCTCTATATGGATTCAAAGAAATAAAAATAAGTAAAATAGGTGAAAAACACAATATATCTTACACTTGGTCACTAGAGAAAATGACCTAAAGACCAAGGTGTCTAAAGACTCCTAGACTTGCCCAAAAGTAAGTGTGTAATCTAAAAATTGACCAATGTGAGCTTCAAATGAAAGGAGATAAGGGAAATTTGGGATCATGAGAGATCCATCTATGTAATAAGTGATACAATGATAAATATACTCATAGATGATCACAAAGAGGTAAAATAATGTTATAAAAGGGATGGGGATATGTTATGATATTCATGTCCCTAGAGAAGCCATACTAACCTACAATGGATCTAGTACAAGCACCAATGAAAGTAGTAGTCATCCCAAAAAATGGTTTAAAGATGTTTTAATCTAGTAATTTATGAGGAAGGCCTAGTCCTATCCATTGTCTTACACTACAACTCACAAGGTGAACACTAATGAGATTAATGCTAAATAATGGGGGGAAATAATCATAAAGCTATGGAGGCAAAGAATGATATAAGAATAAGGCATAAGTGAAAGAGATATATAAGAATCAAAATGAAAAAAAATACCAAATGCAATGTGTAAGAAAACCAAATAACCCAAAGGTGAAAATGATGATAGTAAATAATGACTAAGAGAATTAAAATGCATGAAAACAAAGAAACGTGAGACAGAGATATAACAAGATCAATGCTAACATCTTTATCAAAGATGAACATGTGAAATACAAGCCTATGTGTCTTATAAGGCTTCTTGTAGTTGAATTTATTTATTATTATGAATTATAGAATAAGATTGGGCATCATAAGATACCCCTATGGGTAATTATATGTAGGGATGGGCATCACAAGATACCTCAAAGTTTGAAAGGATATGTGGATGGGCATCACAAGATTCCCCAACATGTTAGGTGGAGTGAGGTAACATTGAACCATTAAAATTATTTGCATTGGCATTGAGTTGGTAGGTGCATTTGGAGATAGGTAAATGTGTTTGTTTATTATATTTTAGGGATGTCGACTATGATATAGGATGTGTAAGAGATGTATGAAGAGGTAAAGTAGTTAAAGGAGGACCATGTATGATATGATTTGGAGTAGTCATTTAAACTAGGTAATCATTTGGTTTATGTGACCTAAGAGGTCGAGGTTCAATAGATGCCATGATATGTTTAAAGTGGTTCGTGTTAGCTATCCTTTCCTTATTGGTGTAGGAAGAAAAATCAAATGTGGTTTGATCAACATTAGTGGATGAGGTGTAGTTATGGGATAATTGATGTTGATGTGATGGTGATTCTTGAGATTTAAGATAGTCTTAATAACATTATTTTGTGAGAGTATCAAGATATAAATATGGACCAAATAGGGAAGAAGGAATAAATTTGTGAAGATCACAACAAGACTCATGAGAATGACCTATAGTATCATTCCACCAACAAAATTTATCAAGATTGTACTATTTTAGAAGAGGTTTGGAAGGGTCAAAGCTCATGGGTTTAGAGAGTGACAATTTCTTCTTAAGTTTATCTAGACTCAAGGGAGGGTGGGTTGGGGTAAAATTAGGTGAATTGGATGCCCCATTTTGAGGTTGGGGAGGATTGACTGAATCAATGTTATGAGGAAATGATTGGAAAGGTTCTTTTGTAGTTGTTTGAGGTGTTTAGAATTGAGTCATAAGAAAGTCTTGCTTTTTTGCTTGGTTTAAGGCTTATTCTAAATTTTTAGGGGAAAATATTCAAACTTTGTATTAAATGGAAGATTTAAGAGTAGTAACAAATAGTTTTAAAAGAGTATCATCATTCATGTTATGGTATACTTTATGAACTAGAGACTTCCATCATTTGATGAAATTATGAGGATATTCATTAAGAAGTTCCTTAGAATTGATGAAATGGCTAATGAAATTTTTAGGAATGTCATCATGTTAGAATTCCTTCACTAGATCATTGATTGAATCCTCTAGTTGTGAGATAGAATGTCTAGAAATTTGGTTGTACCATTCAAGTGCATCACCAAAAATTTTTTTGGCTAAGATTTTGGTGGTATAAAAGGTGTTAGTTTAGACCCATTCCTTGTAGAGATTACCAAATTACTTAAGAAATATAGTAGGGTCCTTAGTCCCATCATATGTGATAGTTGGTGAAATATTTTCAATATCTATGGATGCTATGAATGAGGCTAAAGGTTCATTTCGAAGATGATGAAGAATTTTGTTACTCACTGGAGGTTGGGGTATGATGTTCCCATTATCATCTCCAAGAGGAGGAGGGACAAAATTTTGATTTGGTTGAGACATGATGACTTGAGGTGGTTGATGATTCATGTGTAATTAATTTTAATGCAGGTGTATTATTTGGGAATGATTAGTTGTTTTCATGATGTTCATTTGTTAAACTATTTGAGAAAGAATTTGAGTTGTGTCAATTTGTGCATTAGTATTTGAAGGTGGGTTATTAGTGTTGTTAAGGGTAAGCTTGGTGGTGTTGGTGGGAGTTGGGTTATTTGTAGGTAGAGAATTCCCAACATTGGTTTTAACAAAGTTACTTTGGTAAGCAATAAGGCTTTGTGCTTTGGTTATGGGTGTAACAAGAGGATTATTAATATTTTTTGTAATAGGTGGAAGATAATGTGAATTTCCAACATTTGATGTAGATAGGCTAATGAGATTATGACTTCTAGGTTTAGAAGGTGTAAAAGTGGTATAAGGTATATAATTTTCATGGTTTGGGGTTTGTTTACTAGGCTTTTTTGGATCTACTATATGGTATGGGGTAGATCAATATTGAGAAGATTTAAAACCATGTGGTGAAAAGATGCACCATAAGTGTTGTCTTCTATGGTGGATAAAAGAGGTGTGAGACAAAAACCCATGTAAATCTGGAATGGGATTGAGATTGTCAAGAAAGAATTTTATAAGTGGCTTCATGATGCCTAATAGGATCAAAGATCGGGAAGCTAAGAGGAAGAACAAGATAAAATTGGCCCAAAAAGGCACAGGGTCAGCCTAAAAGGTACTATGTCAACCCAATCAACTTAATATGCTAGGGAAATAATTTTGAATGATAATAGGTTGACATAGTTGACCTTTTATGTTAGGGAGATAGTTTTAACTGATACTAAGTTAACACAGTCGACTTAATATGCCAAAGAGATAGTTATGAATGATACTAAGTTGACATAGTTAACTTAGTATGCTAAAGAGATAGTTATGAATGATACTAAGTCGACACAGTCAACTTAGTATGCTAAGAGATAGTTTTTAATGATACTAAGTTGACCTAGTCGACCTAGTATGCTAAGGAAGAAGTAAGAAAAAAATTTAAATGTAATTTGAAAGTAAGAAATTAAATTTAACACACAATCAATTTGGTTAATGCGAATGATCTAATCGAGGCACACAGAACAAAACCTTGCACCAACACTAGATAATGAAGTTTTTTGCAATACAACATACAATGAGAAAATAACAAGTAGTCAACTTAGGAATTAAATACTAACTAAGAGGTCATCCTAAATGTTTTTAGATTATTAAATATTATTTTAAGTGTGATAGAGAAGTTAGATGTAAGTAGGGAACTAGAAAGTAATCTATGGATGGTTTTGAGATATTTAAGATGAAAGAGATATGTGTTGGCAATGGTATGATCTTGATATTGGGGCCTACCCCCTCATTTCAAAATCTCACAGTGATAAGGGTGTTGGATGCTTTGCCAATATATACCATTAACCACATGTTTATACTTGTCTAGAAAACCAAGAAATCTTCTCACTTGGTGATAAAATACAAGTAGGTAAGCCTTGGATAGACAATTATTTAAATGTATTTTAAGATTAAGTGATTTGTTAGTGTGTGCCAAAAAGAAATAAAATAGTGTAACTAAATGGTATATTAAAAAACCACCTAATTACATTATGTGATCTAATTTAATCATGAAAACAACTAAAAGTGAAAGTGTTAAGTAATTACTAGCATAGCGATGTTATTTTCAATTTGAAACACAATACAGTATTAGTTTAGATGATAGTTTATGAAAACATTATAGTATAGAGTTAACAATGTCACTACTATACTATTGAAATAAGGGTCTTTAAGAATTGTGTCGATAGGGTCAACCTAGTCTTTCAAATAGAAAATAGAATATAGAACTAGGTCAACCTGATTTGTTGTGTGAGGATAGTCTTAAAGGCTATAAAATATGAAAAATAGAAATGTAATGAAAAAATGAAAAGACAGAGAAAGAGAGAAAGGAACCTTAGTGGGTTGAAGATGTAGAGGAATGTGATATTGATGTTGAAGTGCCTTAAATGTTACTTGAAAATTCTACCAACTGTGTCAACTGGGTTGACCTAGTTCTATATTTCTTTATTTTATTGAAGCTTGTGAAGATGACTATACTAGTCTCATTGACCTAGTATGTTGTCTAGAAGCCTAAAAGATGACTATACTAGCCTAGTTGACCTAGTATGTTTTTTGGAGCTGAATAAGAGTACTGTGTCAACTTGTTCAACTCAATAGCCTATTTGGAAGTGAAAACTTGTACTATGTTGACCTATTCTATCCATTTACTTGTATGTAATGAAAACATACACAAAAAATACATTCATTTTGATGTGACTATTTGTTAAACCTACACATAAGTTAGAAACTATACTAACCCTGTCAACCTAGTATCACAAATATATAAAAATAATAAATAAAATGATAAAAAAAATATGTATAATAAAACCTAAAAGGGTTAGTTTCACATCAATTTCATCAAAATGTATGCAATCAGAAATGAATCATGTTTATAAATTAATCCTAACTTAGAGAAGATATATCATACTTATATTTACGATTGGGGATGCATTAAATAATTGAGAATAGAAAAATATGTGGATATTAGAGGCCCAATTAGGGGATCTCTTATCACAAAAATAATACTAAGGAGGGTTCCAAAGCCTCCAGTCAAGTGCAATAACCATAACTAATCCCTATGTTTTCATATTCACTAAACTTATAACAAGTAAAGTAAAGTCTAATATATTACTCATGAAAGCATATAGCACAAAGTGGGGGTAATAAATACTAAAAATAAATATGCATAAGAGACATATACTCATGTAAATGTATACATAATCATAATGCATGGAAGAGAAGTACAAATGCATATCTATCTACTCTTATAAAGGAAAAACAAATTTAGGAATACTTACCTCTGAAGATGAACCCATCCAGCCTCAATCTCTCTCTTGGCCAAGGTGATTCATAATATGTTATTGTGGTATGTAAGGATGATAAGGATAAATCATCTCTAGGCTAAATTTTTTATCAATGCATCCAAAATTCTTCTCCACAAGATAAGATCCATATCTCTAAAGAAAGTATGAACCCTAAACTTGCTCCTTAAGTAGAATGATGGATAATCAGATGCACAATACCTCTTACATCTTGTTATTTTATCTAAATAATAATGAAATAATCTTATATATATAAGTAGATTTAACTCTAAGCCCTTCTAAAAAATTTGATCGATAGGGTCAACCATTCAACCTAGTATTGAAATTGACAAAAAAAATACTAGATAATGAACTAAGTCAACCATGGATGACAAAGTTCTTAGTAATCTCTATGAATAAAAATAAAATGTGGACATATCTAAAAGGAGTTTTAGGTTAGGAAAAGGGTAAATGAAGGTGGTAGATGACTAGAGGAGTATACAAGAGAGAAGAATAACCTCAGAGGAATGGTTTCTAATAGATAAATGTATAGATAATAAGTGGAAAAGGGGAAAATAATATAATGAAACTCCAATGGTCTACCCACCCATTTCCTAGTGCATCCCTTAAGGCATGCACTCAAAAATATTGAGACTCAACGAGTTCTTACAAGATAAAAAACATCAATAATTAAATTTTTTTTTGAAAATATTATATGTATATATTATGTCTCAGTTTGAATCATTGTATGGTTATGATTCATTAAAATTTCCTGATTTGATACTTTTAGAAAGTAGAGTACCTATAGAAAGTGACTTGGTTAAACAAAGCCAAGATATCGTGAGATATCTAAATAAAAAATTATAGCATGCATATAATTGATAAATGATATATGCAGATAAGAAGAGGATAGAAAGGACAATTGAGGTGGGTGATATGGTGTACTTAAGATTGTAGACATATAAGTAATATTCTATCAAAATCAGAGGGAAGGAGAAACTAAAACCTAAATTCTATGGGCCATATAAGATTATCAATAAAATAGGTGAAGCAGCTTATGAATTAGAACTTCCTAAAATAGAAGGATACTTAATTTATTCCATGTTTCTTATTTGAATAAATATTTTAGGTTGCATATAGTACTTCCCATTGATCTACCCCCACTATATGATGAAAGAAAGTTAATTTTGATTTCATAAGTTATGCTTGATACAAGGGTGAAGAAACTTAGAAAAAAGAGCATACAAAATATCTCATTAGGTGGAAAAATATTCTAGTTGAGGATGATACTTGGGAAGGTCTTGAAATTCTAAATAATCTAAATTCATAATTGAATGTGAGCAAGCATTTTAGGGAAGGGAGGACTATAATGTCTCCTTCGCTCGAATGGTATATTGGTAGGAGAGCCTTAGCCTATCTTATTCTTTTAGGCTAAATAAGGTAATGTAAGGGAATAGTAGTGTGGGGTCACTATTCACCAATTACTATTCATTGGTACTATTCATTAATCACTATTCACTACCTCTATTCATGGTGATGTGGTAGGTGATAAAAGTGATAATGTAATAGAGGAGGTAGATTTTGGATGAAGAGACACATCCCATAAAAGAATCTCACATAGGGTGAAGAGAATGTGCATGGGTGGGGATAACACTCCACTAAAAATAAAAATCAATTGCTTTATTGACCACATGATTATGTCCTTCTTAGGAAAATATAAAAAGAGAAGCATGACACATTTATAAGTGGCTTCATGATGGGAGTGTATGAATAAGTTAAAGGGTTGTTGGGGACATTCTTTGAGGCATGTGGGAACATGGGTGAATGATGGAAAAGTTTCCATCATTAATTCTCATTCACATGGAGAGGGATACACCATTATGATGGCATATGAGGAAATGATTGTTATCTCTTGAACATGGTGACAAGATTGTCATCATTGATCATTTATCCCCCCATGTGAAATGCTATACCCATTTTGTCTCTCCTCTTTATTCTTCCATTTTATTCCTTCTTTGTAAATATTATAAGTATGGCCTTGCTCTCTTTTTAAGGCATATTTTTACATTACAACCATTTACTCTACATTTTGATTCACTTTTGCTTCAAATTTAAGATTCAAGGATGATACCCCTTAGGTTCTTGCTGAATCAAAGGATACAAAAACTTTGGTTCTAGAGGGTGATCTCATTCAGAGGTTACAGTCAAGTTTCAAGAAGATTAAATATTTAGTGTGGTTTGTTTTAATTCAAAGTAGTAGCTTAGTGAGTGTGTGTATGAGCTTCATATTTCATGTAATAGATATTCCTTCCACAAGAAATTAAATATATCAGTTGGTGGTGTTCCTTCATATATGTAGTTCATTCCATAATTGTTGAGTTTGGTTTTTTATAATTTAAGTGTATTTACATAAAAATTCTATTTGGATTATTACATTAATCCAGTGATTCGACATGCAACCAGAAGATGCAACATGGGAACCACTAATCCAAATTCAACAATGATTTCCACATCCAAAATTTTGAGGATAAAACTTTTTCTAAGGGGGAGGGGATGTTAGGAACCCATGTCCTACCCTTTTCTTTTCATTGGTTCATATGTTTTGTAAGTTATCCCTTTAGCTTAATTGAATTATCTCACATATATGGGAAGTAGTTCTTAGAATTTATTTAGTATTTAAGTGTTGAGTGCCGATGAAGGAATACACAAATATTATTGTATTGAGATTGCTTAAAGGAGGTTGTCCCCTTGAAGTAGTCTATGATCTAATGGTTAATTTGAGTTATTTTTTAAATTTTATTTTATTGTTTATTTATTTTTTATATTTCATAAATTTGTGTAGAAGGTTTCTCACATCTGGTATTAGAGAAATTTCTCTACCTTTAGATAGATTTTAGATAATTTTTTTAATAGTTGTTTTTCAAGGGCTACACCATTTATAAAAATAGTTTTCCTTGCCTCTATTTTCTACATCTTCATTGCAAGTTAGGATAAGGGAAAAATCATTATAAGGGTGAAGAATTAAGGTATGATCAATTGAAAAATATTGATAAACTTTATCTAAAATCTAATTATATCATCATAAAGCTGATAAAAACCCATAAAAGTGAAGTTTGTTACATTGAAATCTATTCAATATTATATACTAGTCATCTGTGTCATAGTCAAATGCTAATTTCCATATTAGTGTCTAAATCTAACAATAATGTCTATGTCTACAAAAGTACAATTTCTATAACCTGATGACTAATCTATAACACTAATTCTACATAGTTCTCATATATTTTTTTAGGAACCCATGTCCTACCCTTCTCTTTACATTATTAGTGTATTATTCACTATAGATGCATGAGCTTTGTAAATCATCCCTTTAGAATATTTGAACTATCCCATATACATGGGAAGTTGTAGCTATTAGAATATACTTAGTATTTAATTAAGTTTTGAGGCCCAATGAAAGAATCAATGCATACAATTAAATATTATTTTATTGACCTTGCTCAAAAGAGGTTACCCCCTTGAAGTGGTCTATGATCTAAAGGTTATTTTGACTTATTTTCCAAAGTTTATTTTATTATTCAATTATTTTTTATAATTTTTACATATATGTAAAAGGTTCCTCACATATTTATAGTCTATATCTACTTATACATAGTAAACCCAACTAAGTATTATTTTTATTTAGTATTGTAATCAATTGAATATATTTCAAATTTGGTACTTTCTATGTTTAACATATCTCAATATTATAATTTAAAAGATTTATTTATTTGAGTTTATAATTAATTGACCTATTATAGATTAATTTATCACCTATGTGTTTGAACTATTTCTATATTATAAACCTTATTCCCCATATATATCAATTTAGGGTTAAAATTAGTGAAATTGACATTTGGTCTCCAAACCTTAGGTCAACCTAGAGATTTTTGATTTATTATTTTTTACGACCTTTGATTTATAATTTCATAATATTCAAAACCTTAAAATCATAAGTTTTTTCCAAAAAACATGTTTAATATGGATCGATCTACTATTTCTTTCATGGCACAATTTATGATGATAACACTCTTTTTTTATTCCCCGTACCTTGCCAAATCAATCAAAAATATAATCAAGTGGATTAACTAAATTGGATAATATAAAGAGAGTGTTTTAAAAAAAAATCATACTTTAATCTCTCTTTACAACTCTTTTTTCAATAACATAAAGCTAGTATCCAAATGTTAATGCCTGTGCTCCCAATGTTTTTTTACTTCTATATCTTGTTTGAGTAACATCTACCATCCCATTATTATTAATTTTCCATGGATTATATTGCATTATATGGTCCACAATATCACTACACAAATAGGTAAGGGTGACTAACCTATTTTTCTATTAGTTAATATACAAGAGGTTCTTCCTAGGCCTAAATTGATAATAAAAAATAAAGGGTATGATCTTTTTGACCAATTGATCAATATGCATACTAAGATTTCAATACTTGATATTTTAAAACAATCTACTATCTATAACAATATTTGATATTGTTAGTATTCCCCTTTTTTAGGATATTTTTATTTATCTTAAGTTTCTTTTTGATTTGTGAAGAATTTGTATTTATGGGAATTATAAATTTTTATAAATTTGAATTACATGAGGTGGCACTCACCTCTTTGGTCAACCTAAAATTTAAGAGGAGTTACTTACATGTAACCTCCCTTCCTACACTTGGCACACACCCTCCCTATTTTATAACGGATTAGGCCATAAGTGGCACACACATTTAAGAGACTTGTAAGGTCATTAATGGGGTCTTTTGCAACTCCCATTATTCCTATAGCTCTATAAAAGAGCTTCTCCTCTTTTCTTTTTTATTATCTAGGAAACTTATGCTCTCTCTAATTCTTCTATTTTGTGCTCTAATGTAAAAAGGTTGGTTGCAAGTCTCTTAATATTATCACATGAGTTTTTTCATTGATGCATTTTGTTTTTTCACTTCAAAAATATTTGTCTTAATCTTGACTTGCATTGGAGAGGTAACTTGTTTATTTAATTTTTTGCAATTCTTTGTTAAATTTATGAGGGTTTCTTAGATAAACATTTCATGGTATCGGAGTCAAGTTGATTTTTATTGATAGTTTTAAGAGTGTGTAGGTTGTAGAAAGGATTTTAATTTTTTTTGGCAAAGGCTCCACCCTTGCATTTTCATATCAATTTGTTTTCCTTATTATTATTATTATTATTATTATTATTATTATTATTATTATTATTATTATTATTATTATTATTATTATTATTATTATTATTATTATTATTATTAAAAAACTTGTGGCTCTTAACTCTTTTTTTGCAGGAATTTTTTTCAAACACATTATTTTACAAGTAATTTTTTTCCTTAAAAATTATTTTTTTTCTATTTAAAGAAAAATATATATTTTTTTAATATTTAAAAAAAAATCTGAGCATTATCAAATATATTTATATTATTATTTTCTGCCCTTTCCTTTAACTCTGTATTATTTTTTTTGCAAAGGGGGAGTAAGAAGATTTTTTTTTGTGATCGTTTTTTTTTTTTTTTAAAACATATATATTTTCATTTTTTTTGTTAATTTTTTTAAGGAAATAACAAAGTTTTTTTAATAAACAAAAACATTTACTCCTTTTTTTATTTGTTTTTTCTGTTGAATGGAATGATAACCAGTTTTTATATATGAAAAAAACAATTTTTTAAGTTAGTACATGTAGAATTTATTCTTACTCTTTTTTTCATTCAATTTCAATAATAGGAAACACACACACACACACACACACACACACACACACACACACACACACACACACACACACACACATTTGCTCACATATTTTTGAAAATTTTACAAGTTTTATTGTACTAGATTTGACTCTTTCTCTTCTTTGCTTGCTCCCCTTGCTAAGGCATCCCCCTAAACCCTCATTTTAAAAGTTTTTTTTCTCTCTTTATTCCAGTCATACGATCAACCATACAAATATGTATGATGTTTGTACCAAGCGTACAACCCTCTCAGAGGTATACATGGTTTGTTCTATACATTATTTTTGCCATGTCTTCTTTCTAACTGGGTGTTGTTGCTTTGATCTAGTCTTCCTTCTTGTTCTTGGATCCTCTTTGTAGCTGCATTCAACAAAAAAAAAAAAATTATTCTCCTATAGGTATATTTTTTTAATTCACCTTTCATAGAATTTTTAAAAATCAATATGATTACTTAGTTTTGTTTCTAAATTAAGGGCTTCCCTTTAAGTTTATAATTTATTTTAAAATTTATAATTTTTTTAAAAATAAAAGTTTTAAATAAAAAAGAATAAATTAATTATTTTTTTCTCAGTAATATTTTAAAAAATAAATAATATTCAACACTTTTCAATTTTGTCTTAAAAACAAGGCATTTTTTAAATAAATATTATAAAGTTAAAAAATATATATATTCATCCTTTTTAAAAAGGGATTTTTCAAAATTTAAAATTAAAACCTTTTAAATTTGGTTAAAGTCAAAAAAAAAATCTATTATGCTTATCTATTTTTTATGATTTTCAAATAAAATCATTTTTGGGGATATAAGTTTATTTTTTTTATTTAAAAAAAAAAAGGAAAAGTCCTTAATTTTTTAAATTTTTCTTTTTGATAGATTATAAACCATTATTTTTGCAATTAAAATATCCTTTTTGTCTCCCTTTTTTTATTTTTTGGTTATTTCTTTTGCATTTTGGTAAGACATCCTTTCATTTCTTTTCCCTTCTACATTTTTATTGTTTAAGTGATTTTTTGTATATTCATTTCTTAGCTATTGGATGAGATTTTATGGTATAATGACTCAATTGTTGTCCAAATTTAAACTCACGTCCACCAATTATCATTTATGAAAATTGTATATGCAATATATTTTTACTTTTAAATATTTGGTATGTGTAGTAGATGACATAGATTCTCAATTGGATACTAATAGTTTCTCTACTAAAATTCAAGAGAAATAGTAAGTAAAAAATGATGAAGTCTTTAAATTTATTGGCATGGCCATGATCCCTAAATTGCATATCTATATTGATGGTTGTTCTCTTGCCTTCACTGCTTGATCTAAACTTAAATCTGTTTATGATGTTATAAAAAAATCTCGTAAAATTCAAATTCAAGATCAATTATCTGATTTAAAGTATAATGATTTCAAATCTATGGATGATTTCTTAATTAAAGTTTATTCTTTGGATTCTCAACTAACTAGTTTAGGTGTTAAACTTTCTGATTTGAATTTGATTCATATTATCATGAAAAAGTATTTTCCTTGACCTTTTCTATAGTTTATTACTAATATTTATTTTTAACTAGCTTTTTATACTCCATTTGTTATGTTGACATTTGAATTATTTTATACTTTGTTTCATCAAGAAGAATAAAAATTGATTCAATTTGGTAGTCTTAAAACTAATGAACATGTTTTTATTTCTAAACTCCAACATAAGAATGGTATAGAAAATCCTAAGTCTCATGATACATATGATAATAAAGATAAAAAATCTAATATTAAACCTAAGAAAAAGTTAGAGTGTAATTATTATGATAAAAATATTGATGATGAAGATCACTTATTTAAAAATAAATGTGATATCAAAAATGGAAATCTTAAAGTCAAAGACAATGCTAGCACTAGAATACTAGAGCTACTTTTACTTGTGCTTTGAATGCTTCTCCTATTGAATGGATTGTTGATTCTGGTGATACTCAACATATGACCTTTAATATTTAATTGTTTAGTTTTTTAGCACCAGATCTTTCTAACAATTATTTAAGTCTTGAAAATCATACTTCTTACAATGTTGAAGCCATAAAAATTGTTAAAATCCTTAATGATGAATTCCATGATGTCTTGCTTGTTCTTGATTTAAAATTAAATTTACTTTTCATATCTCAATTATTTAAGTAGGACTATAAAGTAGAATTTATTCATCATACTTGTTATGTTAAATCTACAAAATAAAATTTTTAAGTAGTTGCTATTATTTTTATAGACAATGATAATTTGTTCAAATTTACTAGATTCTCTTCTCCCTCATCTTATCATGCTTTGCTTATTTCTAATGATGCTAATTTATGACATGAATAGTTAAGACATATAAATCATCAAATTATTACTCTTATGAATAAACTCAATATGGTACAAGGTTTGCCTAACATTTCTCTTATTACTTCTACTTGCATTGGTTGTAGGGTTGATAAAATTTATAAAGAATCTTTTCCTAAAAATCACTCTTGACATAATAATGAAAATATTAATTTAATTCATAGTGATCTTTTATGTCTTATTCAAACTCCTTCTATTAATGATATTAAGTATAATTTAACATTTATCGATGATTTCACTAGGTAAGTTTTGATTTATTTCTTGAAAACTAAAGATCAAGTCTTAGATACTTTTATTGACTTTCATACTTTGGTTGATAAACAATCTCATTGTTATTTACACATATTATGCACTGATAATGGTATAGAATATGTTAACAATGATTTTCTTACATATTTTAAGTATCATGGAATTAAACATGATAAAATTGTTTCCTACATGAGCAAAATAGTGTTGTTGAACGTAAATATAGGACTATCAATGAAATGGATAGGTGTATGTTACATGCTAAAAATATGTATTATAAATTTTAAGTTGAAGTCATGTATTATGTGTTGTCCACAAAAAATGTCACTCTTTTTTGGGACAACCTATGGACTATTTTAGCCCTGCTCAGACCAAAATTTCTCTCTTCCCTTCTCAAAATTTGTTCTCAGCTTTCAAATTCCTCATTTTTCAAGCTTTTTCAGGAAAGGGATTAGCAGGTTCAATAGGTTAAAAGGCTTCTGCAGGTGAGTTCAATTAGCAAATGATAAAGAACAAAGGCTTGAACCATTGAACTTTGAACCACTTTGGTTCAATGGGTTCAATGGGTTCAATGACCAATTGGTTCAACACGCTTGGTGCAAAAGTTTAAAAAAGACTTAGCAAAATAACAAAGAATGAATCAATTGAACCATTGAATCATTGAACCAAAGTTGGTTCAATCAGTTGGTTCAATCGGTAGGTTCAAGGGGCTGCACCAAAGATTAAGGAATAAGTGCCCTTGCGGAGGGTAGTGAGCAAAAGCAGACAAAAGTTGGAAACCCCTCAGGAAAATGGCTAAGTAAAAGAGGCCAAAAGAATTCTTTCAGGAAGATTTTTCTTGGAAAAATGTTTAAGGAAAAATTCCTTTAGACTTTTTGTCTGAAAGAATTCACTCGAAGAGAAAGTCTGAATAAATGGCAAAGAATAAATGGCTAAGTAATAGAAACTTTCCTTTGGACATTTTTTTGAAGGAATTATTTCAGGATTTTTGCCTGATAGAAAAATCTTGAAAGCCAAAAGCCTGCCAAGGAAGTTGAACCCTGAAGTCCATCAAAAAAATCTTGAAGGATAGGTACCCTTGTGGGGGGCGCTTGATGATAGAGAAAGGACAATTTTAAAAACCCGAAGGGACACCTTCCCTTCGAGATGTTCTTAAGGCTGAACAAAGATGCAGAAAGGAACCTTCAAAGACTTAGACAAAAAGGGATTCAAAGGATGAATTGAATGAATCGATTAAAACCATTGAACCAAAAGGTTTAACGAGTTCGCAGGTTCAAAGGTTCAACTAGAGCTTAGAAATATAAAGGAAGCAATGATTGAGCGAGACATAGAATGAACCAATGAACATATTGAACTTTGAACTAAAAGAGTTCAAATTTCAATGGTTCATAGGTTTAAAGGTTCAAAGGTAGCCTCAGTCAAAGAAAAAGTAGCTAACAGGTGGTTCAACAGACGGTTCAACCAAGGAGCGGGGAAGCGATTGAACCAAAAATTAATGGAACAAAAGAGATAAAATGAACCGATGAACCAATGAAATTTCATAGGTTCATAGGTTCAAGGTTCAACATGGTTCAAGTAGCTGGCAACCATTGATGGTCCCATGGATGTCAAATTTAAAGGGAATATCCATGGAAATTCAAATAAAGCATAGAATTTAAAGGAAGAATCAAATGACTGACTGAAGAGAGAGCCTAAAGACTCAAATTACTATAGGGGAGAGAGGAGTGAGACCAAAGGACTAGAAATATTTTCAAAAGAGTTATTTCCAATAGGTGAAATAGTGGATCAAGCAGACTTAGACTTATGAGCACACCAAATCAAGGATGCAAGCCTATTTTACTTCCATAAATTAATGGTGAATTGGATAGCTACATAGATATTAAAAAAAGGACCAGACAGTCCAAACTAAGAAGAGACATATGAGAAGAATGGACATGCTATAGTTATGGCAATACACTATTCCTAGCATGGTCCCTCTAGACAAAACTAAAGGTGCATTGAAGACATTGACTACAACATGGGCCATCCCATGGGAAAGAATTCCAAGCCTTGCATAGTTGCTATAAGATTGTAATTTCTCTCATTAGTATAGGAGAATTTTCATTTTTAGAGGAGTGAAACTCTGCCTAGTTGAAATAAAAATACTGAGACTTTGAGCTCAGATTGTAATTTCATTTCATTTTATTTGAATGAGAAAGAAAGTTGTTTACAGACTTTGTGCTATTTTGGCTTGTATCATTTTAGAAGATTATTCTTATGTCTATATTCTAAATGTGTTATTATTTATTTAATTTGACAAGCAAAATTAGTGAAGGTAATAAGGGAGGTGTCCTGAAGCCAACTGTGGGAAGACTTTGTGCTTTCACAATTGTTTTCAGCGTGTGTTTTTATTTTCTTTCTATGTTGAGGATTTTGGGATGACTTTGTGCCCCCATTATATTTTATGTTATACTCTTTAGGCAGTTGAGGTGGAAACTTTGTGTTCTATTTCATCCTGCAAGTTACTACACCCTTTTATCACTAGTTACTTTTACTACCTGAAAGAAAGTCCTGTTGTTCCCTGCAAGAACACTTCTAAAAGAAGAGAAGTGCCTTCAGTGTTTCCACTAAGATTTTTTTCTTTGTGTGTTAACATCATCTCTAAAAGAAGAGAGAGGCATGATGTATTCTACCCCTGAGTGTTATTTTTTGCTTAATTATATATAGTATATAGCACTACATATTTAATAGGGAACCTCCCCTTGATGAGAGGAGAGATTTGTCCCCATTGGATGTGGTAAACCTGTAACTTTGGATGACCAATCTCCCTATGCTGTGGTGATAGGAACTATTTTGCTCACCAATTAGCTAGTTAACAAAATATTCACCCAACATTCTTTGGTGACTCTGCTAGGGATGAGCATGTAGTTTGAAGTCTCAAACTTAAAGCTAACTAGATCCTGCTCTTTTCCATTTTTGTTCTACAATCTAGAAACTCCACATTATACCAAAAGCTAGAAATCCCAAGCTGTTGTTGACCCTACTTTTGAGTTTGTGTAGCAGAGTAATTTTGAGTTGTTTCCTCCACAAGCTCACCTTCAATGAACTAGGAGTCTTCCTTTTAGCCCTACCAGGCCACCAACATAAGGCAAAGCTTATTTTTCTACTGCTAGTAAAGCTTTACTTATCCATTCTCCACCCAAATTTGTGATCCCACTTTTACATAATCAAATAATGGCTCAAGGCCTCTAGGGTAACTCATTTGGCCCACTCAATTTGACTCCACCCCTGCATGAATTTCCACATAGCTCAAGAAAGAATTTCCCCAAGTTCCTTGGGGATGGGAAAGTTCACCTTGATGAACATATTGTGGCCTTCAACATAGCTTTTGGTATAATAGGAGTGAAATTTGAAGACATAATAGTCAGGCTATTCATGGAGACACTACAAGGTGCTATTGCAGACTAGTTATACCACCTATAGGCTGGATTAGTGACTGACTGGGATACACTTAAAGACAAATTTGAATCCAATTTCAAGCCTACAAAAGATGTGCATGCCTTGTTGGCCTAGCTCACATAGATGAAGAAGGATCCCCATGAAACTATGAGGGACTTCATTGCCAGGTTCGACAAGCTGAGGCACAAGATTCCCATGGTCACCCAGCCAATACCTCAGAATCTCAAGTGTTTCTTCATCAACTCACAGCTGCCTGAAGTGAGTTTTTTATTGAGATGAGCTAGACACATAGACCTTGCTACTACTCAGGACTTGGATACTAAGGTAGAAGATGACCTTATATTGGTAAGAAAGATAAGGAGAGACCTCAATAAAGGTAAATTCTCTTCATCTTATGAATACTCACCTACAGTAACCACTGACCCAATGGTATAAAAGATAGCAAATGAAATGCTAGCTCTTAGAAAGTAAATGGTGCAAGGGATGTCATCTGCTCCTACATAGAGAGATATGCCCAGGAGGACATTTTAGAATTAGGTGTACCAATGCAATGTTGCCAAGAATAAAAAATAACAAAATTGCCTTCTTCTTCCATAGAGGAACCTCACCCTTGAAGCACCTTCAAACAACTTAATAGTTAGATATATTGAAGCTGAATCAGATTTTTCATTCTAGCTTGAGTTGAATCTTGAAGATGACTCTAATCTCTTCACTAAGGATGAAGAAGAATTAGCTGGCAACTCCCATATTGGTTTCCTAAACTATTAAGATGAACCCAGAAGTGAAGGCAATGTAGCTAAGGGGTCATATGCTATATTCACCTAGTTTAAGAATCAATCAGCTCAACAAGTTTATAAGGAGAAAGCAGAGGAGCAACCCCAACTAGTAGTTTTAATTATTAAGCAGGGATCCACTCTTCCTTTCTAGCTAAAGGACCTACTGATTGTGAGAAAGGTAAGTACCCCAAATGCCCCTACACCTTCTACTTCAAATTTGTAGTCTAGTCCTCTCCCTTTCAAAAATAAAAAGGATGAACTCCCATCCTCTACTCCTAGCTTGTTCCAGACATTTGATATCATTGACCATATAAAGAAAACCAAAATTCAAATGTCTGAATTTAAATTTCTTCAGTCCCATCCTGAGTAATTAGACAAACTAATTCAATGTGTTAAAAACTAGAACATCCCTATTAAACAAGCAATTCCTAAAGTGACACATGATCCCCCCAAGAATGCACCCACCAAGAACAACCTTGTCAGTGCTCCCCCTAGTGCTCCTGGTAGGACTAAACCTTTCTATGTCTCATTGCCGATAAATGGACATCAGCTGAACAACTACATCATTGATTTTAGAGCCTCAGACAATGTTATGCTTGCCAAAGTGGCTGAATCCCTTGACCTCACATTGACCAAGACTTTGGTAGATGCTTCTCCATGGAGAACAAGCAAGCACCTTTGTTAGGACAAATTAAAGATGCCTAATTTGCATTTGCAATGTTTCCAAACAAAAGAATCAAGATGATTGTCTTGGTAGTTGATGTCCCAGCATCATATGGCATCCCTCTTGGGTGGAATTTTTTTAGGAATGTTGGTGGTGAATTGAGTATGGACTTATTTGAAGCAAGAATTCCAGTCAAAGGTGTTATGAAGAGGCTGCTCCCTGAGAAGGAAGTAAAATACATGGTTACCCAGATCTCAACACCTGAAGCTCAAATTATGTTTGAGTATTTAGGCATGGGTAACTAATTTTTTTCCATGAATGAAATTCATGAGGCATCTGATGAAGCTCCTGTAGGTGACACCCTAGAAACATGTTCAACTGAAACAACAGAAGAATGAGCTGAGTACAAGGCAAGTGTGGAAGTATCTCCAGCTCTGAATGAAGAAGAATCCATAGGAAAATTAGTATCAAATGAGGTATGGATTCTTGAGTTTGATGGCAACTACTCCTCCACCAGTTCAGGAGTTGGGGTTGTGTTAATATCTCCTCAAAGAGATATTTTTCCTTCATCTTATAAGTTGCAATTCAACAACACAAATAACACAGCTGAGTATGAATCTTTGTTGTTGGGATTAAAAGCTACTAGGGACAAAGGCATCAAACTCTTTCATGCTAAATGAGATACTAAATTGGTGGTTTGTCAGGTGAGAAACCTGTACCAAACCAAGAATGAAAAATTGCATCATTATCACAATCTAGTCTAGGACCAAATTGAAATCTTTGATGCTTTCAGCATCTCTGTCATTCTTAGATAATTCAATGACCAGGTGAATGCACTAGCTATTTCATCTACTCTCTTGATGCCCCACCCATAATTCAAAGGAGACAAGTACACTATTGAGTTGGTCTTTAGACTAAGTGTACTTGACAATGCCAGTCATTGGCAAGTGTTTAATAATGACAACTAAATCATTACCTTCTTGGAGTAAAGGGACAACTTTGAATAGCTACATTTTTAAGGCAATGAACCTCAAAAGTGTGAATCAACTCCTGAATCAAGTTCAAGCATAGGTGAGGAGTTCTTGCAAATGAAAGTGAATAAAATTCCCAAAGGCCTGGTCTCCTTGAGAAGCTATTTGATAAGCATGATAGATTCATCAAACAATAACAAATAGATTCAAGCTCCTCTTAGGAGTTTGATCAAGTTAATCTGGGAACCAAGGAAGACCCTAAGATGGTGAACATTGGGAAATGTTGTACTTTTGAAGAGCATTTCAAGTTCACCACTTTGATCAACCAGTACATGGACGTCCTAGCATAATCCTATGATGACCTGAAGTCACTCCACCGTGATAAAATTTGACATAACATTCCTCTCAAGGTTGATTTGACACCTTATAGGCAAAAGTCTAGGCATTATAATCTAAAAACATTAGGTACTATTCTATCTAAAATACAAAGAATGTTGAATGCCAGGATAATCTTTCCAATCCATCATTCCACATGAATTGCCAATATAGTGCATGTAAGGAAGAAGAATGGTGAAATTTGCCTTTATGTGGATTTTGATAGTGATGGATCAAGTGCTACAGATAGTGATGGGCTTGGAGATGTTATTAATGCTAGATGGATTCTCAGGATATAATCAGGTCAAAGTTGGTGAAGCATACCAACATAAGACCGCTTTCACAACACCTTCGGGCATGTTTGCATATAAAAGGATGCCTTTTGGCTTGATAAATGATAGCACCACCTTCTAAAGAGAAATGAACTTTGCCTTCAAGGATGATATGGGTAAGTTCATTTTAGTTTATCTTGATGACTTGACCATCTTCTCTAAGCATTGCCCAGATCATGTGCGCTATTTGCAATAAATGCTGAAATGTTGCCGCTAGAATGGCATTTCCTTAAACCCCAAGAAGTCAATTTTTGGAGTAATTGAGGGGAAACTTCTCAAATACATTGTGTCCAAAGGAGGCATAAAGATTGACTTAGATAGAGTCAAGTCTATCCAAGAGCTCACCTTTCCCACAAGTAAGACTGTTATTCACTCTTTCTTTGGAAAGGTGAATTTCTTATGGAGGTTCATCCCTGAGTTTGCTGAGAAGAGTAGACACGTTGTAAACACGATGAAGGGAAAATCCACCTTCAGCTAGAATGAAAAAGGTAAGTTGGCATTTGAGGATATCAAGACTTCCATTGCCCATGCTCTAATTCTGGGTTGTCCAGACTATAACAAAGAGTTCACCATATACAGTTATGCTTCAGAACACACGATTTCAGCAATTTTGGTTCAATAGAATAAACAAGGTATGGAATCCCCCATTCATTTCATTAGCTATCCTCTCAAATATCATGAGCTAAAGTACTTGAACATGGAGAAGCATGCTTATGAAGTGGTGAAGGCAGTGAAGCATTTCCACTTCTACATCTTGAATTCACACACAAATGCCTTGGTCCTTGACAACATGGTCAAATCCATACTAACTCAGTAGGAGTTTGAGATGAAAAGAGGTAATTAGGTTGCAAAGATCTAAGAGTTTGATCTAGTCATTAAGCCAACAAATCTAGTACATGGAAAGGGGATATGCCAATTAATATCTAATAACAAGCCATGAGAAACAAAGCATGAAGAATCAGAAGTGGATGACACAACAACAGTCCTCTTTGTCTCCACCATGAATGAGTGGTATTCAAGTATTGCTCATTTCCATACTTATGGTGAGTGTCCTACTCACCTATCTTATAAATAAAGGAGAACCATCAAGCTGAAAGCTACTAGTTTTGTCCTCTAGGATAATGGCCTATACAAGAAGAGCCTTGATGGAATGTTCCTTCACTGTGTGGACAAGGAGAAACAAAGCCAACTTCTGAAGTCCTTCCAAAATTCAACCTATGGAGGACATTTTTTTGCCCTTGTGACTACCCATAAGATCCTACGATCTAGGTACTATAGGCCAACTCTCTTTCAAGATGCATACAAGTTGGTCAGGGGATGTGAATTGTGCCAGTAGTTTATTCGAAGACCCAAGTTAATTGCCCTACCCCTCAAACTAGTGATCATAGAGGAGCCTTTCTAGCAATGGATAATTGATTTTATTGGAGTTGTAAACCCATCATCAAGTGTTGGACATGACTATGTCCTCATGACAACAAACTACTTCACCAATGGGTGGAAGTAGTTCCAACCAAACATGCTACTTCAAAGTAGTAGTATGCAATTTCCTCAAAGAGAACATCATTTCTAGGTTTGGGGTCCCAACCAGAGTTGTCACTGATAATGCAGCTTGTTTCACTTCCCAAGAGATTAATCAATTCTATTTCCACTATATAATCACACTCTCCCACTCTTTTGATTACTTTCCACAAGGGAATGGATAGGCTAAATAAAGTAATAAGAACTTGGTGACTATCATCAAGAAGCTGGTGGATGACAACCAAAGGACTTGGCATAAGGCATTGGTTGATGCTCTATGGGTAGACAAAATTATGCTAGAGAGAGAAATTGGTATGTCACCTTTCCAACTTCTTTATAGAGTCAATGCTAAAATACCAATTACCCTAGAGTTGCCAGCACTGAAATTGGCTAAAGCAATTGAAGATCAAACGTATGAAAGCGCTCTGGATAAGAGGATCATGTGCCTGACTGAGCTGGAGGAGCAGAGAACTATAGTGGTGGATTGAATTGCTACCCATCAAGGTTTGGTGAAGAAGCTCTTTGGCTAGAAAATAAAGAATTATGATTTATAGATTGGAGATTAAGTTCTATTGTGGGACAAGAGAAGAGAACCAAAGGGGATGCATGGAAAGTTTGATTCCCTATGGAGGGGCCCTTTTAATATTCATCAGCTTAATGGTAAGATTAGTTTCCTATTGAAGTATCAAGATGTCACTCTCTTTTCTCTACCTCACAATGGGCAACATATGAAGCACTTCAACTCTTGAAGTATCAGATGAGTTCCCCTATACATATGTATATTTGTATAGTCTTTTGTTTCTATTTTGTTCTTTTGTTTTCATTTTTTGAAGCCTTTCTTTTTTGGGTAGCGTGACTCCAAAGTCCAATAGCACACTTCAAGGCACTAGAGATTCTAGTTTCTACTCCCCTCAGCTGTGTTTCAAGTTTCTAATTGAAGGTAGTTCCCCAACTAGAACCAGCTATTGTCCCCAAAAAATGTCACTCATTTTTGGGATAACCTATGGACTATTTTGGCCCTGCTCAGACCAAAATTTCTCTCTTCCCTTCTCAAAATTTGTTTGGAGCTTTCAAATTCCTCATTTTTCAATCTTTTTTAGGAAAGGGATTAGCAGGTTCAACAGGTTAAAAGGCTTCTATAGGCGAGTTCAATTGGCAAATGATAAAGAACAAAGGCTTAAACAATTAAACTTTGAACCACTTTGGTTCAATGGTTCAACAAGTTCAATGACTAATTGGTTCAATGCACTTGGTGCAAAAGATTAAAAATACTTGGCCAAATAACAAAGAATGAATCGATCGAACCATTGAACTATTGAACCAAAGTTGGATCAATCGATAAGTTCAAGGGGCTGCCCCAAAGCCAAAGGAACAGGTGCCCTTGCGGAGGGCAGTGAGCAAAATTAGAAAAATTTTAGAAACCCCTCAGGAAAATGGCCAAGTAAAAGAGGTTGAAAGAATTCTTTTGGGAATATTTTTCTCAAAAAAATGTTTAAGGCAAAATTCCTTCGGACTTTTTGTCTGAAAGAATTCACTCAGAGAGTAAGTGTGAAGAAATGGAAAAGAACAAATGGCTAAGTAACAAAAAATTTCCTTCAGACATTTTATCTGAAGGAATTCTTTCAAGCTTTTTGCTAGATGGAAAAATCCCAAAAGCCAAAATCCCACTAGGGAAGTTGAAGCCTGAAGTCCACCCAAAAAATCCTGAAAGATAGGTACCCTTGCGGGGGGCACTTGATGACAGAGAAAGGACCATTTTAAAAGCTCGAAGGGACACCTTCCCTTTGAGACATTCTAAATTCTAAACAAAGATGCATAAAGGAACCTTAAAAGACTTACACAAAAGGGCTTCAAAGGATGAATTGAATGAACTGATTGAACCATTGAACTGTTGAACCAAAATGTTCAATGAGCTCACAGGTTCAAAGGTTCAACTAGAGCTTAGAAAGATAAAAGAAGCAATGATTGAGCGAGACACAAAATGAACCAATGAACCAATTAAACTTTGAGCTAAAATAGTTCAAAGTTTAATGGTTTATAGGTTTAAAGGTTCAAAGGCAGCCTCAGTCAAGGAAAAAATAGTTAACAGGTGGTTCAATGGACAATTCAACCAATGAGTGGGGAAGTGATTGAACCAAGAAGCGATGGAACAAAAGAGATAGAATGAACCAATGAACCAATGAACTTTTATAGGTTCATGGGTTCAAGGTTCAACATGGTTCAAGCAGTTGGAGACCATTGACGGTCTTGTGGATGTCAAATTTAAAGGGAATATCCATGGAAATTCAAATAAAGCATAGAATTTAAAGGAAGAATCAAGTGACTGACTAAAGAGAGAGCCCAAAGACTCAAATTACTACAAGGGAGAGAGGAGTGAGACCAAAGGACCAAAAATATTTTCAAAAGAGTTATTTCTAGTAGGTGGAATAGTGGATCAAGTAGACTTAGACTTTTGAGCGCACCAAATCAAGGATGCAAGCCTATTTTTCTTCCATAAAGTAATGGTGAATTGGATAGCTACGTAGATATCAAAAAAAGGACCAGACAGTCCATACTAAGAAGAGACATATTAGAAGAATGGACAGACCATAGTTATGGCAATACACTATTCCCAGCATGGTCCCTCTAGAAAAAATTAAAGGTGCATTGAAGAAGTTGACTATAGCATGGGTCGTCTAATGGGAAAGAACGCCAAGCCTTGCATAGTTGCTATAAGATTTTAATTTCTCTCATTAGTAAAGGAGACTTTCCATTTATTGGAGTGAAACTCTGCCCAGTTGAAAGAAGAATATTGAGACTTTGAGCTCAGATTGTAATTTCATTTCATTTTATTTGAATGAGAAAGCAAGTTGTTTGTAGACTTTGTGTTATTTTGGCTTGTATCATTTTAGAAGATTATTCTTATGTCTATCTTCTGAATGTGTTGTTATTTATTTAATTTGACAAGCAAAATTAGTGAAGATAATAAGGGAGGTGTCCTAAAGCCAACTGTGAGAAGACTTTGTGCTTTCACAATTGTTTTTAGCATGTGTTTTTCTTTTCTTTCTGTGTTGAGGATTCTGGGATGACTTTGTGCTCCCATTATCCTTTATCTTATACTCTTTGGGTAGTTGAGGTGGAAACTTTGTGTTCTATTTCATCTTACTGGTTACTACGCCCTTTTGTCACTAGTTACTTTTACTAACTGAAAGAAAATCCTACTGTTCCCTCCAAGAACACTTCTGAAAGAAGAGAAGTGCCTTCAGTGTTTCCACCAAGATTTTTTTTCCTTTGTGTGTTAACATCATCTCTAAAAGAAGAGAGATGGATGATGTATTCTACCCCTGAGTGTTATTTTCTACTTAATTATATATAGTATATAGCACTGCATATTAAATAGGGAACCTCCCCTTGATGAGAGGAGATATTTGTCCCCCTTGGATGTGGTAAACCTGCAACTTTGGATGACCAATCTCCCTATGCTGTGGTGATAGGAACTATTTTGGTCACCAATTAGCTGGTCGACAAAATATTCACCCAACATTATGTTGTTTATCTCATTAATGAGACTTCCACTATTGTTTTTTTAAATATTACACGTAAATAAGTTTGGAGTGGTAGTAAACCTAATTTAAAATATTTGCATGTTTTTGGTTATGATGCATTTATTCATATTTTAATTGAAAAGCATCAAAAATTAGATTATAAAGAAAACACTTTTATATTTATTGTTTATGATGCATTAAATAAAGCCTATAAGATTTATGATCCTCAAAATAACAAAATTAAGATTAAAAAGGATGTTAATATTACTAAAAATAGTGTTCTTGATTGTGCTTCTAATTCAGATTCTCTTGATATTAGTTTTTCTTCTTTTCTTTTTGAATCTAATGATGATCATAATTATGTATTGCATAATGATGTTTTTACTCTAATTCCTTTTCTTTCTTTTATTCTTGCTCCATCGAAAGGTATGGCTAAATGGGCCAAAACTACTATAGAAGATTCAAGAATTAATGTTGATCTTAATGATACTCATAGAACTAAACAACAATTTTTCAATTATGCTTTGATGTCTAAAGCTTATGCAAAATAATAATCCTCAAACTTAAAAACAATCTCAAAGTCACCCTCATTCAGAAAAAATTATGCATGATGAATACAACTCTTTAATTTCTAATAAAACTTAAGACATAGTTCCTTTATCTAAAAGGAATAATTTAGTAAGTTGTAAATGGTTATTTAAAACTAAGTTCAATTATGCCAATCAAATTAAAAAACATAAAGCTAGACTTGTTGCTAGATTTTTTTCTTAGATTAAAGGAATTGATTATAATGAAACTTTTGCTCTTATTTTACTAAAATGCCCACTATTAAATTTGTTTTATCTTTAGCTTCTCATATACATTGGACTATTTATCAAATAAATGTTAAAAGTGTTTTTTTAAATGGTGACTTGCATGAAGAAATTTACATGTCTCAACCTACTAGTTTTATAATCAAAGGTAAAGAACATCTTATATGCAAGTTAAATAATGTTATTTATGGTTTAAAATAATATCTTAAAAAATGGTACTCTAAAATTTATCAATTCTTTATAGCTCAAGGCTTTACTCATAGCTGTAATGATCCTAATCTCTTTGTCAAGAATACTTCAAATGGTGTAGTTATCATTGTTTTGTATGTTGATAACTTAATCATAGCTAGTAGTAATAATTCAATGGTTTTTGTCACTAAAAAATGATTTAAAAAATAATTTTTAAATAATTTATTTAAGTCTCTTACATTATTTTTTAGGCATTCAAGTTTGACAAGAAAATGATAGCATATCTATTTCTCAATCTAAATATGCACATGATATATTATCTATATTTAATATTCTATATTGCAAACCTATTTATACTCTTTATGAACTTAGTGTTAAACATTTTAATGACATGGAATCCAAAAATATTTATCCATCTTTATATAGACAATTAGTTGGATGTCTAAATTATCTTACTCATACTCGTCTTGATATTGTCTTTTATGTAAGTTTGAATTCTTGTTTCATGTCTAAACCTCAAGCTACTCATTTTAAAGCTGTTAAAAGAATTTTTCATTATATTAAAGGTACTCTAACCTATGTTATTAAGTATATCTTATATAAATTTTTTTTGGTAGGTTATTTAAATTCTGATTGGACTAGTGATCGAAATGATCATAGATCTACTAGTGGTTACTTCTTCTCTTTGGGTTCTAGCACTATTTCATGGAATAGTAAAAAGCAACAAACTATATCTCTATTTTCCAAAGAAGCTAAATATAAATCTTGTAATCATGATGCAAAAGAAGATATTTAGTCTATAAGACTTCTTACAAATTTGGGCCACCCACAATATTTGGTTACTTTAATTTTTGGCGATAATCAAAGTGCAATTGTCTTTGTAAAAAATCTTGTTTTTCATGAAAAGTCCAAGCACATTGAGATTTAACATCAATTTCAATGTGAACTTCTTGAAGACAATCAAATTCTTCTCTTTTTCTATCCTACTGAAGAACAAATGGCTGATATATTCACTAAGTCTCTATGTAAAGACAAGTTTGTTTCTTTTGTAATAAGTTAGGGTTGAAGAAATTTCTCATCAAGGGGGAGAGTTAGTAATGTTTCCTCCCTTATTTTTTATGTGTAAACTCCTAAATAAAGTTTAAGGGGAAGTGTTAGTATTACTTTTTATTTAGGATAATTTTATTTGTCTTAAGTTCCTTTTTTATTTTTGAGGAATTTGTATTTATTCAAATTATAAATTTCTATAAATATAGATTCCATGGGGTGGCACTCACCTCTTTGGTCAACCTAATATTTAGGTGAAGTTACTTGCATGTAACCTCCCTTCCTACACTTGGCACATATCCTCCCTATTTTGTAAGGGATTAAACCAAAAATGACACACACATTTACGAGTCTTGTATGGTCATTAATAGAGTCTTTTGTAACTTCCATTATTCCTCTATATTTATAAAGGTGCTTTTCCTCTCTTCTTTTTAATGATCTAAGAAAAGTAAAGTATACTCTCTCTAATTCTTATATTTTATGTTCTCATGTAATAATATTTTTGGCATGTTTATTAATATTATTACATGGGTTTTTTCACCAATTCATTTGGTTTTTCTACTTCAAAAATATTTGTCTTAATCTTGGCTTGTATTGGAGAGGTAACTTATTTATTTAAATTTTTTCACTTCTTTTTCAAATTTATGAACGTTTCTAGGTTAAAACTTTTAGATATGAATCTATACGTGCAATTTAAGTACGAAGTAATATATAATTAGCTTACTTTGTGGATGTTATGCAAGATTTAAAAAACAATGCCAATCTCACTAATTTTGATAAAAAAGATTTACCATCAAAAGATAGTTTTAACCAATACCTGTCTTTATTCATATAAGTTAGTATGCATAACAAATGAATAAAAAGATTTTTAGTCAAAAATTGATTTAACCTAAACATTTTTAGCATAGAATTATTAATGATAATGGGCATTAGAACTAATCTTCTCTAAAAACATGATGCACATATTAAAGGATTTGATAAGTTATGGAGCCCACAAATTGATCAAATCACATTAGATGTGGAATTGGGGTCAAAATAATATCAACTACATTCCAAGTAACGTCTCAATAATTACATTATAACTTAATCTTGGGTAGGCCTTGGATACATATGATGGAGTTTTTACCATCTACATTACATCGATGTGTAAAATTCATACATTGTGGGGTATTATGGACAATGATTGTTGATGATCAATCCTTTAAATTTTGTCAAATAATACATTCTAAAAAAGAAGGGCTTCGTAAACTCATACCACATATAGACACCTAAATTACATTTATTTTCAAAATTAACCTAAAACCCACTAATGTTTATTCACAAACTCAAATTAAAATTCATGTTATTTCCCTTTTTATGTAACTAATTAAATAATTCAAACTTAATCAATTATGCACATTTTTAATTTAAATTTAATTATTAATTCAATATTTTTCACCTCATCCAGACATCTTCCACCTTTATCTCCCTCACATTTTGACTCACCCAACTAATCCCATAACTTCTTCAACTAGCCTTGATTCATCCCTTAACTTGTCAAACAACTTGATCAATTCTTGATGACTTAACTAATCAATTCCATGTTTCTCTCAACTATTTGAATTAGTCATTATCTTCATGGATGTGGACTCATCAACCACAATAGATTGTTTGGATAATTTGAAATATTCAAATAACATTCCACTATATGTTCTTTCCTCAAAAAATTATAAATAAGCTTTTAAGTCATCACTTTCATCCATCCACCTTCAACCTACCAAAGTGCTATCAAAATTTCAAATAAATCCAAAATGAATCTGATAAGAATTAGAAGAGCTTATATGCAATCTCAATACATGTAGTCGAATTAAATAAATTTTTTAATCACACTAATAATATATTATTTTTAGTCATATAAGGAAACTATATAATGGCTATTATATAGCCAAAATAATAGGCAAAACAAGTTACTAAAAAATTAAAAGGATATAAAAATTCACCTGTTAATGGACTCACATGTATTAAAAACTAATAAATATATTATTGTTACATAATAATAGTATATTATTTAGTAACTTACATAATCATAAGTAGTATTAAATTTATGATAAATAACCAATGTAAATACTATATTTCTTAACATTCTCTCCCATAATTTTTACATGGTACAATATATCTTTTTTTTATTATAGCTTGAAACGTCCATGTGCTCATGATCTTCTCTACATACATGTGTTATCACACATCTCTTCCTTCACATTCATTTATAATTAGTTTTATAGGTTCACCAATAACCTTTCAAAAAGGTTTTCACAGGTTCACCAATAACCTTACAAAATGGTTTTCTCATGTTCATGTTCACCACTAACATTAGAAAATAGTTTTCTTGTGTTCACCACTAACCTTATAGAATGATTACCACAATTTTATCACTAACCTTACAACATATTTTTCATAGGTTTCCCACTAACTTTTCATCATGATTGCTAAAATATTTTTCAGATCAATATTCTCCTATGTAAACATACAAAAATGGTTACATGGAAATATTATCCACAAGTGAACATGTACGAATGTTCTTATTTTTCACATATGATGAAAAATAAATATAACTACCACATCACATTAAAAAAATTAAAATCTAAACAGTTGAAAAATAACACATCATAAAATGTCACCACATCATTGGTGCATCTCCATCATTGGTGGCTAACTAGAGGTCTATTGTACCCCAAAAATATCACTCATTTTTGGAACAACATTTGAACTATTTTGGTCCAACAGACCAAAATCCTTCCTCCCCTTCTCAATTTTTTTTTTGAGCATTCAAATTCTTCATTATTCAAGATTTTTTAGATTTTTAAGGACTCTACAGGCTTGAATCTATGAACTCTGGAGACTTAAATCTATGGACTATGCAGGCTAAGTTCTATGGACTCAATTATACAGACTCTGTAGGCTTAAATTTATGGACTCAATTATAGAAACTTTACAAGATGGAATCTACAGACTCATTTCTACAAACTCCACCAATTCCACAAAATCATTTCTATAGACTCTACAGGTTTGTTTCTATGGACTCTGTAGATTGAAATCTATGGACTCTACAGGAAAAAAAAATCTCTCAACACTTAGGCAATTTCAAGGTTGGTTCAATAAAACAGTCCATTGGCAAGCTTCTAAGCAAGGATTGAACCATTGAACCGTTGAACTTTGAATCATTTTGGTTCAACAGGTTCAATGGGTTCAAAGGTTCAACATCATTGATAAGAGTTAAGCGCTTCAGCAAAGGTTCAACAAGTTCAAATTCAACCACTTCAAGGTTTAACAGCTTCGAAACACTTATCAAAGAGAAGAAGGCGTAAACCATTGAACCATTGAACCACTTTGGTTCAAAGGTTCAATGGGTTCAATGGTTCAACAAGTTCAACGGCCATATAGTTCAAAAGATCAAAAAGACTTAGTCAAATAAAGAGATTGAACTGATTGAACCATTGAACAAAATTTGGTTCAATTGGTTGTTTCAATCAACAGGTTCAAGGGGCTGCCCCAAAGCCAAAGGAAAAAGTACCCTTGCAGAGGGTAGTGAACTAAGCCAAGTGTCCTTACAGAGGGTAATGAACCAAGCTAAGTGCCCTTGTGGAGGGTAGTGAGCAAAAGTGGATAAAGAGAATTCCTTCAAAAAAGTGAACCAAGGACAAACAACCCTTGCAGAGGGTAGGTGAGGAGTAGATGCACCATTGCAAAAGTTTGAAGGATACTTTCAAGCTTGAGCAGTCCTTGTGGAGGGCACCGTTCTCTTTTGATAAAAGAACGTGGCAAAATTATTAAGGCATTCCCTTTAGACAAAATTTTTGAAGGAATTCCTTCAGACTTTTGTTTGAATAAATAATCTCGAAGCAAAGACAAGCTCGCCAAAAGAAAGCCCAATGAAAAGTAGAAGCAAGCGGGAAGAAAGAATGAAGGAAAGGGACAATCCCTTCAGACAAAATGTCTGAAGGAATTCCATCAGACTTTTGTCTGAAGGAAAATCCCAAACAAAAGCCCATCGAAATAAGCCTAAAAGCCATCCAAAGACTGCCTGAAGGGTAGGTACCCTTGCGAGAGGCTCTCACCAAGGAAAGTGGACCGTTTCTCAAGACCCCGAAGGGCAAGTTCCCTCTGGGAAAGATCAAACCTCAAAGTGCAGTGGAAGCTTCCATGTGTCCCTTATAAAGTTATAGTGGAAGCCACCATGTGTCCCTTATAAAGTTGCAGTGGAAGCCACCACATGTCCCTTATAAAGTTGCAGTGGAAGCTGCCAAGTGTCATCTATCGGGATAGTTTTTAATAAGTTTCAAAGCTATGGAACATGCCATGTGTCCCATTATAACTCAACAGATGCTGCCAAGTGTCCTCACTAGTTTCACAATGGAAAACATCATGCATCATTTGTTAAGATTAGTGAAAAGTGGCCAAAGCAAGTGGGAAAGACACAAAAGAATTGCTAAGGAGGATGACAAGCCCACAGTCATCAAATTTAGGGCAAACAAGTAGTCATTAGATTTCAAATGATGATAGACTCAAAGACATCAAATCTGTGGCAATGAAATAACTGTTGATCCTTGTAGGCTTAAGCACGGACCTGAATGCATTCAAAGATCTTTAAGGCAAAAGGAAGAATCACTGGCACAGACCTTGTGAATAAATTTAGTGACCGGCCAAAGAGATAGCCTAAGAGCTTAGATCACATTGAAAGGGACAAAATATAGCTAGGAAAAGGGGAACAATAGAGAAAGATCAGAAATATCCATGCATGGGATATGTTTCTAGAAGGCGAAGTAATTCACCAGGAGGACATCAGAGAGCATGAACATTTAATGGCATGGTCTATTTTCTTGCATTGTGTAAAGTGAACAGATATGTACACATCAAGAAACACATCAAGTAGCCCATATTAAAAATTGACACTCGATTCTAGCATAGCCCATGGATAGAATTTAAAATGCATTAAAGGCATTGAATGCATCGTAAGCTATTTTTGTGAAATAAAGTGCCCAAGTCTTTCTTAGAGCACTATATATTGGACTCTCTCTTATTGTTTCAAGGTATCTCTCTCTGTTATTAGAAACAAAACTTTGCCCAAATTGAAAGACATTACTGAGACTTTGAGCTCAGATTGTTGATCATATTTTGTTATTTGAATAAGAAAACAAGTGACTTTTCAAAATTTGTGTTGGAATAACTTAGTTGTTGGGGAAATTATTCTTATATCTGGTTCCTTAATACATTTATTTTCCATTTAATTAATTAAGCAAAATTAGTGAAAGTAATTAGGAAGGTGTCCTAAAGCCAACTGTGGAAAGACTTTGTGCCCCCATAATTGCCTTTAGTGTGTTTTCGTTCTATAACTATGTAAAGGATCTTGAGATGAATTTTTTCCCTCATTATCCTTCGTATTCTATTTCTATGTAAAGGACATTGGGATGACTTTGTGCCCTCATTGTCCTTTGTATCTCACTCTTGGATAGTCAAGGTAGAGACTTTATGCTATATCTGAGTTTGCTGGTTACTACACCTTTGATTACCATTTACTTGTCACTACCTGAAACAACTCCTGCTATTTCTTGCAAGATCATTCCTAAAAGAAGAGAAGTACCTTTGGCATTTTCACTAAGATTTTTTTCTCTATTTGTTAACATCATCTCTAAAAAAAGAGAGATGGATGGTTTATCCTACCCCTAAGTGTTATTTTTTGCATATGTATATAGTATATATCACCTCATACTTATAGGGAACCTCCCCTTGATGAGAGGAGAGATTTGTCCCCTGTTGATGTAGTAAACCTGCACATCTAGCTTACCAATATCCCTATGCTATGGTTGAAGAGACCTATTTTGCTCACCAATTAGCTAGTTGACAAAATATTCACCCAATAATTTTTGGCAACTCCACTAGGGACATAGTAATTTTGTGTAGTTTGAAGCCTCAAGCTTCAGATTGAAACATCACCTATCTTACCCATTATTATTATAGCCTTATCTATTTATCTTACTATGGAAGAATGCATAGTTTGAAGCCTCAAGCTTGACGCTGAAGTAGTGCCAGTTCTTTTCCATTTTTATTTTTACACTATGGTAGATTCACGGTATACACGAAGCTAAAGGGATAAAGGTATTGTTGACCCTATATTCGAGTTGGTACAACAAAGTAATTTTGATCTGTTTCCTTCACCATCTCACCTCCAATGAACTAGGAGCTTTCCTTCTACTAAGTTTAAGCTTCCATTACCAGGCAAAACCTCTATTTCCACTATTAATAAAGCTTTGTTAATACTTACCCCTCTGAGATTCGTTATTCCACCTTTCTATAGTCGTACTATGACAGTTCAAGGTCCTTGGGGTAACTCTTTTGGCCCACTCAATTTAACTCCACCTCTACATGAGCTACCACGTAGTTCAAGGAAAAATTTCCCAAAGTTTTATGGTGATGGGAAGGTTCATCTTAATGAACATATTGTAGCCTTCAACATAGCCTATGGCGTAATAAGTGTGGAATATAAGGATGTAGTAGTTAGGCTATTTGTGGAAACTTTACAAAGTGTTGTTGTAAACTGGTTCTATCATCTACAAGCCTAGACTGTGACTGACTGGAACACTCTCAAAGCCAAATTTGAAACTAGATTCAAGCCTGCAGAAGATGCACATGCCCTGTTGGCTCAACTCACACAAATGAAGAAGGAACCTGATGAACCAATGAGAGATTTCATAGCCAAGTTTGACAAACTGAGGAACAAGATTCCTATAATTTCTTAGCCAACACCTAAGAACCTCAAATGTTTCTTCATCAACTCTCAGCTACCTGAAGTGAATTTTCTACTAAGACGTGCTGGCTAAATAGACCTTACTATAGCTCAATATTTGGACACTGAGGTGGAAGATGACCTTATCTTGGTAGGAAAGATAAAGAGATATCCTAATAGAGGCAAATCTTCTTCATCTTCTAAATATCCATCTATAGGTACCATTGATCCAATGGTGTAGAAGCTGGTAAATGAGTTACTAGCTCTCAAGAAGCAAATGACGCAAGGGATATCTTTAGCTCCTTCATATAGAGATATGACAAGAAGGACATTCCCTAATTAGTCATACCAAGGCAATGCTACCAAAAATCAAGGATAGCTAAATCATCTTCCTCCCCCACAAGGGAAACTTGCCATTGAAGCACCCCAACCAATTTAGTAGTTGGATATCTCGAAATAGAATCTAATTTCTCTTTCCAGCCTAAATTGAACTAAGAAAATGATGTTGATCTCCTTAAAGAAGGCTAGGAAGAATTAGCTGGCGCCTCCAACACTAGTTTCCTAAATTACCAAGATGAACCCAGAGGTAAAGGTGAAGTAGTTGATGGATCATATGTTGTATTCACTTGGTCCTAGAACCAGTTAGCCCAATAAGTTGATAAAGAAAAGATAGGGGAAAGTTCTTAGCCTACAATTTCAATTGCCAAATGAGGAACTTCTCTACCTTTCCAGTCAAAGGACCCAATGAGTAAAAAAAAGGTAAGTACATCAAGCATTCCTCCATTTTCAGCTTCAATTCCATAAACCAATACCACCCCTCCTAAAAACTAGAAAGATGAACTACCTTCCTCTATTCTTAGTCTATTTCAGTCATTTGACATAATCAACCATGTCAAGAAGACAAAAATTCAAATGTCTGAATTTGAATTCTTGCAATCCAATCCTGAGTAGTTGGATAGGTTAGTTCAGTGTGTGAATAATAAAGCCATCCCTATATGAAAAGATGTTAAAAAAGTAACTCATGATTTCCCAAGGAACATGTCCATCCCAAACAATCTTGTCATTACTCCTCTAGCTGCCATTAGGAAAATAGAGCCTTTCTATATTTCCTTGTTGATAAATGGTCACAAACTAAGCAATTACATCATATACTTAGGTGCATTTGACAATGTCATGCCAGCCAAAGTGGTGGAATCTCTTGGACTCACGTTGACCAAAAACTTTGGGAGATGTTTCTCCATGGAGAATAAATAAGTACCTCTGCTAAGACAAATCAAAGATGCCCAGTTTGCATTTGCAGAATTCCCAGACAAAAGAATCAAGATGATAGTCCTGGTGGCCGACGTCCTAGCCTCATACAACATTCTTCTTGGATGAAATTTCTACAAAGACGTTAGAGGAGAATTGAACATGGACCTATCTGAAGTGAGGATCCCTATCAAAGTCATCATGTAGAGGCTGCTTCCTAAAAAAGAATCAAAATATGTTGTCACTCAGACATCAGCCCCTGAAGCTCAAATTCTATTTGAATCTTCAGACATGGGTAATTATTTCTTGACCACAGAGGATACTCATGTTTCAGTTAATGAAACTTCTAAAAATGATAGTCTAAAAACTGATTTAGATGGAATAGTAAAAGATGTGAGAGAGCACAGTTCAAGTACAAAAGAATTCCCCCTTCCAAGCAAGGAGAAATCTAAGGAAAGATTAGTTTTTGATGATGTTTGGATCTTAGAATTTAATGGTAGCAATTCTTCCACCAACTTAAGGGCTGAGATTGTGTTGATATCTCCTCAAGGAGATATTTTTCCTTCTTTATACAAGTTGTAGTTTAGCAACACCAACAACACAGTTGAGTATGAATCTCTATTGCTTGGATTGAAGGATACTTGAGATAAAGGCATCAAACTCCTTCATGCCAAAGGAGATGCTAAACTAGTGGTTTGTTAGGTAAGAAACCTTTATCAAACCAAAAACTAGAGATTATGCCATTACTAAAATCTAGTCTGGGATCAAATTGAAAGATTTGATGCTTTTAGCATCTCTACCATACCCATGGAATTTAATGACCGAACTGATGCACTAGTTATTTCATCAACTCTCTTAGTTCCTCACCTAGACTTTAAAGGAAACAGACACACTATCAAATTGATCTTTCGACCAAGTGTGCTTGATAATGCCAATCATTGGCAAGTGTTCAATGGTGATAACCAAATCATCACCTTTTTGGAACAAAAAGATGGCTTTAAACAATGCCACTTTGAAGGTAGTAAGCTCCAAAAACTTGAATCAGCTCTTGAAATGAATTCAAACACAGGTGAAGAATTTTTGTAGCTAAAAGGGAATAAAATTTCCAAAGGACTGGTTTCTCTTGAGAAATTGTTTGACAAGCACAACAGGTTCATCAAATAATAACAAATGAATTCAAGCTCCTCCCAGGGGTTTGATCAGATAAATTTGGGTACCAAGAAAAATCCCAAAATGGTGAACATTGGGAAGTGTTGTACTCCAGAGGAGAAACTCCAATTTACTGACCTACTTCACCATTATATGGATGTTTTGGCATACTCTTATGATGATCTAAAGTCACTTAGGCCTGAGGAAATTCACCATGAAATTCCTCTCAAGGATGATTTAGTGCCTTACAAGCAGAAATCTTGGTAGTATAATCCAAAGATATCAGGTACTATTCTATCTAAGATACAAAAAATGTTGAATGCTAGGATAATTTTCTCAATCCATCATTCCACATGGATTGCCAACATAGTCTCTATAAGGAAGAAGAGTGAAAAAATTCACATTTGTGTGCATTTCAAGAATTTGAATCAATCATTTTTAAAAGATAACTATCCTTTGCCTATCATGGATCAAGTGCTTTAGATAGTGATCAACTCAGAGATGTTATCAATGTTAGACAGATTCTCAAGATATAATCAAGTTGAAGTTGGTGAAGCAGACCAACATAAGACTACCTTCACCACACCTTGGGGAACCCTTTACTTATCAAAGAATGCCATTTGGCCTGATAAATGCTGGTGCCACTTTCCATAGAGCAATGGACCTTAATTTCAAAGATGAAATGGGTAAGTTCATTTTGGTATACCTTGATGACTTGCTTATCTTTTATAATCATCACTTTGAACATGTGCATCATTTGCAACAAGTGCTGGAATATTGCTGCCAAAATAGCATTTCTCTAAACCCTAAGAAGTCTATTTTTGGAGTGATAGAATGGAAGATTCTTAGACACATTATATCTTGAGAAGGCATAAATATTGACTCAAAGAGAGTCAAATCCATTCAGGAGCTTACTCTACCCACAAGTAAGACCGTAGTTCATTCTTTCTTCAAAAAAGTGAATTTTATATGAAGATTAATTCCTAAGTTTGCTAAGAAGACTCGTCATATTGTGGATATGATGAAATGAAAGGACACTTTTAGCTAGACTAAAGAAGGCAAATTGGCATTCTGGGATATCAAGACAACCATTGCCCATGCCCCAATTTTGATTTATCTAGATTATACCAAGGATTCCATGATGTGTAGTTATGCTTCTAAGCACACACTTTTAGCGATTCTGGTTTAACAAAATGAAGAAGGTGTGAAATCCCCCATATCCTTCATGAGCTATCCTCTTAAAGCTCATGAACTAAAGTATTCAAACATGGAGAAGCATGCATATGCAATGGTCAAGGCAGTAAAGCATTTTTGCTTTTACATTCTAAATTCCCACACTACTGCCCTAGTTCTTGATACCATAGTTAAATCCATATTAACTTAGTAGGAGTTTGGAACTAAAAGGGGGAATTAGATTGCAAAAATCCAAGAGTTTGATCTAGTTATCAAACCCGTGAAGCTAGTGTGGGGAAGGGGCCTTTGTCAATTGATTTCTGATAATAGACCTGAAGAAGTAGGGCATTAAGAAAAAGAAGTGGAAGACATGCCAACAATCCTCTTTGTCTCCACCACAAATGAGTGGTATTCAAGTATTGCTCATTTCTTTACTTACAGTGAGTGTCCTACACACCTGTCTCATAAAGAAAGGACTGTTAAACTAAAAGCTACCAATTTTGTCCTCTGGGACAATGGCCTATACAAGAGGATCCTTGATGGAGTGTTCTTTTGCTACGTGGATAAAGTGTAGCAGAACAAACTTTTGGAATCCTTCCACAATCTGGCTTGTGGAAGACATTTTTTTGCTCCTATAACTGCGCATAAGATTCTGTGAGCTAGGTATTATTGGCCTACTCTTTTTCAAGATGCATACAAGTGGATAAGGAAATGTAAACTATGTCAGTAATTTGTTGGAAGACCCAAGTTGGCTGCCCTGCCTCTCAATCTAGTGGTGATAGAAGAGCCAGTTCAACAATGGGGAATTGATTTCATTGGTGCTATAAACTGATCTTCAAGTGATGGACATGATTATGTCCTCACAGCCATAGACTACTTCACCAAGTGGGTGGAATCTATCCCAACTAAGCATGCTACTTCAGAAGTAGTGTGCAATTTCATCAAGGAGAATATCATTTCTAAGTTTGGGGTCCCAACCAAGATTGTCACAGATAATGTAGCTTATTTCACTTCCCTAGAGATTAATCAATTTTGTTTATACTATGGGAGCACCCTCTCCCACTCTTCTGATTACTTTCCACAAGGGAATGGACAAGCTAAATCAAGTAGCAAGAACATGATGACTATCATCAAGAAGCTAGTGGATGACAACCAAAGGACATGGCATAAAGCATTGGTTGATGCTTTGTGGGTAGATATAATTACACCAAAAAGGGCAATTGGTATGTCTCCTTTATAACTTATTTATGGGCTTAATGTTGAGATACCAATCACCCTGGAATTACCAGCATTAAAATTGGTTAAGGCAATTAAAGATCAGACATGTGAAAGCTCTATTGATAAGAGGATCATGTACCTAACTGAGCTAGATGAGCAGAGAACTATGGTGGTGGACTGAATTTCTACCCATCAAAGTCTGGTGAAGAATCTCTTCGACTAGAAGGCAAAAAACTATGATTTCTAGGTTGGAGATCAAGTCTTGTTGTGGGACAAAAGGAGAGAACCAAAGGGGATGCATGGGATGTTTGGCTCCCTTTGGAAGGTCCCATTTATTATTCATCAACTCAACAGTGAAAATAGTTTCTTGCTAAAATATCAAGATGGTACACCCTTTTCATTACCTCACAGTGGGCAACATCTAAAGCACTTCAATCCATGATGTATCAGATAAGATTAGCTTGTACATATGTATATTTGTATAGTCTTTAGTTTTGTTTTTGTGCTTTCATTTTTGTTTTTGTCACTTTTCTTTTTGGGTAGCATGACTCCATATCCCAATGGCATACTTCAAGGCACTTGAGATTCTAGTTTTTACTCCCCTCAGCGTTTCCAAGTTTTCAACTGAAGGAAATTCCCCAACTAGAGCTAGATGTTGTACTCCAAAAATATCACTCATTTTTGGGACAAGATTTGAACTATTTTGGTCCAATAGACCAAAATCCTCCCTCCCCTTCTCAAAAATTGTTTTGAGCATTCAAATTCTTCATTATTCAAGCTTTTTCAGATTTCTACGGACTCTACAGACTTGAATCTATGGACTCTACAGGCTAAGTTCTACAGACTCAGTTCTACGAACTCTATAGGCTTAAATATATGGACTCAGTTCTATAGACTTCACAAGATGGAATCTATGGACTCATTTATATGGACTTTTCCAGTTCTACGAACTCATTTCTATGGACTCTGCAGGTTCATTTCTATGGACTCTGCAGATTCAAATCTATGGACTCCACAGGAAAGAAACAAACTCTCAACACTTAGGTGATTTCAAGGTTGGTTCAACGACTTGGTTCAATCAAAAATGTCCATTGGCAAGCTTCTAAGCAAGGATTGAACCATTGAACCATTGAACCTTGAACCATTTTGGTTCAATGCGTTCAATGGGTTCAAAGGTTCAACGTCATCAGCAAGGGTTAAGCACTTCAACAAAGGTTCAACAAGTTTAAGTTTAACTGCTTCAAGGTTCAATGGCTTCAAAACACTTATCAAAGAGAAGAAGGCCTGAACCATTGAACTATTGAGCCATTGAACCACTTTAGTTCAAAGGTTTAATAGGTTCAATGGCTCAATAGGTTCAACGGCCATATGGTTCAACACATTTGGTTAAAAAGATCAAAAATACTTAGTCAAATAAAGAGATTGAATCAATTGAACCATTAAACCATGGAACCAAAGCTGGTTCAATCGATCAGTTTAATCAACAGGTTCAAGGGGCTGCCCCAAAGCCAAAGGAAAAAGTGCCATTGTGGAGGGTAGTGAACCAAGCTGAGTGTCATTGCAAAGGGCAATGAACCAAGCTGAGTACCCTTGCAGAGGGCAGTGAGAAAAAGTGGACAATGAGAATTCCTTTGGAAAAGTGAACCAAGGACAAATAGCCCTTGCAAAGGGTAGGTGAGGAGTAGATAGACCATTGCAAAAGTCTAAAGGATAGTTCTGGGCTTGAACAATCCTTACGAAGGGCACAATTCTCTTTCAAGAAAAGAATGTGGTAAAATGATTAAGGCATTCCCTTCAGACAATAAGTTTGAAGGAATTCCTTTAGACTTTTGTCTAAAGAAATAAGCCTGAAGCAAAGACAAAAGCCCACTGAAAGAAAGCCTGACAGAAAGTAGAAGCAAGTGAGAAGAAAGAATGAAGCAAAGGAACAATCCCTTCAGACAAAATGTCTGAAGGAATTTCTTCAGACTTATGTCTGAAGGAAAAGCCTTAACAAAATCCCACCAAAAGAAGCTTGAAGGCCATTCGAAGATTTCCCAAAGGGTAGGTACCCTTGTGGGAGGCTCTCACCAAGGAAAGTGGACCATTTCTCAAGACCCTAAAGGGAAAGTTCCCTCCAAGAAAGATCAAACCTCAAAGTGTATCGGAAGCTACCATGTGTCCCTTATAAAGTTGCAGTGGAATCTGTCACATGTCCCTTATAAAGTTGTAGTGGAAGTTGCCAAGTGTCATTTGTTGGGACACAATTTTTAATAAGTTTCAAAGCTATGAAATGTGCCACATGTCCTATTATAACTCAATGGATGCTGCCAGGTGTCCTCACTAGTTTCACAATGGAAAATGTCACATGTCATTTGTTAAGATTAGTGGAAAGTGGCTAAATCAAGTGGGAAAGACATGAAGGAATTGCTATGGAGGATGACGGGCCTGTAGCCATCAAATTCAGGGCAACTAAGTAGCCATTGGCTTTAAAATGATGACAAACCCAAAGACATCAAATTTGTGGTAATGAAATAACTTTTGATCCTTGCAGGCTTAAGCATGGACTTGAATGCATTCATAGATATTCAGGGTGAAAGGAAGAATCACCAACATATACCCTATGAACAAATTTAGTGACTAGCCAAAGAGATAGCCTGAGAGCTCAAATCATAAAGAAAAGGATAAAATATAGATAGGAAAGGGGGAATGATGGAGAAAGATTAGAAATATCCATGCATGGTATATGTTTCTAGAAGGTGAAACAATCCACTAGGTGGACATCAGAGAGCACAAACATTCAATGGCACGGCCTATTTTCTTGCATTGAGTAGAGTGAATAACTGTGTACACATCAAGAAACACATTAGGTGGCCCATATTAAAAACTGATGCTTGATTCCAACATAGCCCATGGACAAAAATTTAAAATTCATTAAAGGCATTAAATTCATCGTAAGCCATTTTTGTGAAACAAAGTACCTAAGTCTTTCTTGGAGCACTATATATTGAACTCTCTCTTATTATGTCAAGGGATCTCTCTCTATTATTAGAAACAAAACTCTACCCAAATTGAAAGACATTGCTGAGACTTTGAGCTCAAATTGTTGATCATATTTTATTATTTGAATAAGAAAACAAGTGACTTTTTCGACTTTGTGCTAGAATAGCTTGGTTGTTGGGGAAATTGTTCTTATATCTATTTCCTTAATATGTTTTTTGTCCATTTAATTAAATAAGTATAATTGGTTAAATTAATCAAGAAGGTGTCCTAAATCCAAATGTGGAGAGACATTATGCCCCCACAATTTCCTTTAGTGTGTTTTCTTTCTATTCTTGTGTAAAGGATCTTGAGACGACTTTGTACCCTCATTATCCTTCCTATTCTATTTCTATGTAAAGGACTTTGGGATGAATTTGTGCCCTCATCATCCTTCATATCTCACTCTTGGATAGTTGAGGTGGAGACTTTGTGCTACATCTTAGTCTACTGGTTACTACACCTTTGATTACCAATTACTTGTCACTACCTGAAAGAAATCCTCCTATTTCCTACAAGATCACTTCTGAAAGAAGAGAAGTACCTTCGGCATTTTCACCAAGATTTTATCCTCTATTTGTTAACATCATCTCTAAAAAAAGAGAGATGGATGGTTTATCCTACCCCTGAGTGTTATTTTTTGCACATATATATATATATATATATATATATATATATATATATATATAGTATATAACACCTCATACTTATAAGGAACCTCCCCTTGATGAGAGGAGGGATTTGTCCCCTGTTGATGTAGTAAACTTGCACATCCGACTGACTAATCTCCCTATGCTCTAGTTAAAGAGACATATTTTGCTCACCAGTTGCCTAGTTGACAAAATATTCACCCAACAAGGTCGTTGAAAGACCTCTTTTGTCCATGTATCCTCCAACCTCAAGTAGATTCAATTAATAGACATAGTCTTATTCACTTAGATATTTTGTGTGAGCAATGTTTTTTTTCATTATTCTCTTCTTCTTCATTTATGTCCATGGAATTTTACTATAGATTTCCATCAAGTAAATCTTGTGTGTGTGTGTGTGTGTGTGTGTGTGTGTGTGTGTGTGTGTGTTTTAATTTCATAAACATGTGACTAACTTGTTTACAATAGAAATGGGCAATCCATTTCTTTGGATCTTTGGGAGTTACTCCATGTTTGAATTTTTTTAACAAATGCCTTATCTTTATTTTTTTACCATAAATTGAAGTTGTCTCTAGTTCAACAGTCATAGTTCTTTTTTCTTCATCAAGTAGAGAAAAAATGAGATTTTCTAAACTAGGATTGATTTTACTCAATATAAAAACTATATTAGAATAACTAGATGGCATACTATTCAATAAAACTAATTTTGTATCATCATCATATACCTCAATTTTAATTCCATATAATTGATTTGAGATGGAATGAAACTTACCAATGTGCTCCACCATGTTGTCACCTTCTTCCATTTTGATACCGAACAATGTTTATTTTAATGCAATTGATGCACTTTTGGCTTGTGAATCAAATAATTTATTTAATAATTGCCAAATTATATTTGATGATTTAGAAAAATCAATATGATGTAAATAAGCATCAAAGAGTCCCAATCCAATGATTTTTGTAGATTTTCTATCTTTTCTCTCCCACTTTGATGCTTCCTTTGCATCTTTTGGTTTCTTCACTTTTTCATCAACAATATCCCTAATATCTTTATTTATTAGGAATAATTAGATTCTTACATACCATATGTGGAAATATTTTTTTTCAAACCTTTCAATGTGACTTAACTTATCTATTATGCCATAAGACCAAAACATGACATTGGTTTCCACCGATAATGCATCCATACAAATAATATGAAAAACTTACTTAGTAATCACCTAAATAAAATCCTAATATTCACCTAAATAGGACTCAAGGATAAAATGATAAACTTTATTATTTTCTTTTTTCTTTTCAACTTGACTCTTTTGACATTTAAAATTTATTCTCATAAAAAATATACCCTATAATTTTAAAAGACTATTGACTAACAATATAACTTTTGTTTTTATTTTGACATAAACAACTTAAATAAAAGTATACAAATAGTAAGACTTTTTACAATACTAAAAGACCATATCAACCAATAATAAACTCAAATTAAAGACTAGATAATATTTATTTATTTTAATAAAAAGTGAACAACCTAAATTACTAAAAAAATTGACCAACCTTGAATAACGGTCATATATTAATTATAGTTGTGGCAAAACATTATTCTAGTGGTGAATAGTTGAATAGAAAATTGTGGTGAGCTTAAGTGTTTGGAGATAAATTTCTAGAAATAAACCATAAGGCAAGCTTTATAATGTCAATTCTGAGACTATTGTCACCAATATTGGATCCTATGCATAGTTGAGCTTTAGAAAAAAAAAATTGGATGATAGCAAAGGCATGATAAAGTACATGAGGTAACAGTCAACAACATAGGTTTGATAGTGATGTGAATAAACACTATCAACACATAAAGAAATTGTAAACACACTCTTTGCTCATAGGCACTTCTTATGACAAGTTCAATCGACTCTAAGCTGATGGATCATGAAATCCTTGATTCTCACAGATCTTAGTAGAAATATAAACACATCTAGTTTCTCTCATTACCAGGGTAATAGTGAACATCATAACTACCCCTAGCTACATTCAAAATTTCATCATATGAAATGAATTAAGATTAATTTTATACTAGTGATAAGAATTGCAAGAGATTATATGTAGTCTTAATACATGTAAAAGAACCAAACCAAAAAAATATTTTAATCACGCTAATAATATATTATTTTTAGATATATAAGCAAACTCTGCAATGGCTATTATATATCCAAATAAATAGGCAAAACTCTTAAAGAATAGGAAGTATAAATAAAAATTCACCAATTAATGGAATCATGGGTGTAACAAACTAACAAATATATTATTATTACATAACAATACTATATTATTTACTAACTTACATAACTGTAAGTACTACTTACTTTATGGTAAATACCCAATGTAAATACTAGATTTCTTAACAAATCAAAGCCATCAAAGCCATCAAGAGTGAATTTTCTTATCAAAATGTTTCCCATTCCCAATTTGCATTGGTGAAAGGATTGAGCATCCACATTTCACATAAATAAAAAATCTGCCATTGATCATACAATGGAGAAGGTGATGAATTTTGCATATGTTTATAAATAGTTCTCTTGTTAGTTTAATTTATTCATTTTACTGTTACTCTATATTGACATTGTTTGTGTTTAGATTAGGATTATGATCATTCCATTTTCTTAGTTTAACTACATTTATATTTCCTTCATACATTTTGTGATGCCTGATGGGAGTTTTCCTATCTTTCTTTTGGAATGCAATAGATTCTAACATTGACGTATCATATATCACACTCATCCCCTAAATTATTCCTCTTGAAGTTAAGATATTTTACTTTAGGCTTACTTTATTACTAGGATTGGGAATCCATATCAAATGCCTTTTCTAATAAAACCATACCTAGATGAATTAGATTATCTTTCAAGTGAACAACCCCTTCTTTCAATTCTTCCTAGCTTAGATAAATAATTTCTTTATCATCAATGATCTGATACTTAAATTATCTTAAATTGGGCAATCTACCAATCATTATCAAATACCTATATATTTTTCACATTATCAGGAATAGATGGATAAGGCAAGATCTTGATGGAAAGTATTTTCACCTTGGATTCTTGCAATAGCACCAAATTGGCAATTGAAGTAGCTAGTGAGTCAATAGCCTAATTTTATTCTCTATGAATAACTACTATATTTAAGGCTTCAAATGACTCAATTAAATTATAGGATATATGTTTTTACTTATTTAGATATGATAATTTGCATTGGTATTTATTTTTTACCTAATTGATTACCATCTTCGAATCTCCATATATTAAAAATTTCTTGACATTATTTTTTAGAGTGAATTGTAGTCCAAAAATCAATGCATCATACTTTCCTATGTTATTTGTTAAAGGGAATTAAAACATGTAGGAAACTACGTACTTATTACCTTTTGGGTCAACTAATTCAACACCCATCTTTGATACTTTCTTTTATCTTTCACCATAAAAATGGAGAGTCCAATATTAGGAAGGTCCCTAGACTTTCTGATTCTTACACCTCATATTTTGTGGTAAAGGTATAAATTTTGAGATTGGGGGATTTATAACTTACCTATTAATTATTAGTATTGTACTCCATGATAGGGTGATTTATTATTGGTTACTAATAAATTTGTATATGGTTTAAAACACCTCTCCATGGCAGCCAAATATGATAAGAGTCTATTGATACATATTTATTCAATGTCTTCAACTAGTCTCTACTTCGTAGTAGTCCATATCCCTCTATGATATCTACCACAAGTATATCAATAGTCATCTATACATGTGGCTCAGATGCCACTTAAATTCATACATAATTTAAATTTACAACCACATGCACCATTGTTTTGTCTAGTTATGAAACTTCCTCTTAAATGGGCTTGAAGTCAATCCAAGCTTTTGACAAACAGAAGTTGGCATCCCAATAGTAAAATCTATAAAATAAAATAAATAATTATGAATATTATTTCCAAATTATCTAATAGTTAATAAAAAAGGAGGAACTTCTAGCTTACTCTTATAAATGAAATTCATATGGGTAGCCTTTATCATTTATGTAGTAGACTTTCTTATGATAGACCTCAACAAGAGCTCCTATTATTTAGTGTTATGAACCAATTCATGAAGAGTGATGTTTGTTTAAATTTTATTCATGTATTTAATAATGTTTTATCCTCTTTTTCTCTATTTCTTCTTATTTGGAGATAATCATTCCCTTTGGGGGAGGTAGATTGTATTCAATCTTTGAATTCAATAGAATAGTCATATTATCTAGAGGAGTAGACATTGTGAAGGGTTGCTTATTCCTTAGATTTTAATTACCTCTCTGATATTGATGGAAGGCATGTACCTCATTAAAATTATCATCTCGTAAATTATCATCATCATTTGGGAAAGGAAAGTAATAAGTTTTTAAAACCATAGTAGTGCTTGAGAATCTAGACTCATGGGGTAACTCTAGTGGCTTGTTCATTAAATCATGCCTCACCATTTCTCTTTGGAATTCATTTAATGTTGCACAATATTTAACACATTAAATTTCACCATGTTGTGATGTATTTTGAACTCTACACCAATTATGCATATTTATCTCCACTATGTTAATATCTATTAAATTATTCGATTGCTATTGTTTTACATTATTTGTAGGCCTATTAAAAAGTCTATTATATCTTTGAAACTCATAATTATAATTATTATTATAAATAGTAGCATTACTCATATTTCTCTGCATGCGCAAGAAGTCATTAGTCAAATTTTAGACCATTCTATGTATAAAATCCAATTCTACTTTGGTAGATTAAACACCATAGACAATTGCAATATTTGATAGGATTGAATGTTGGTTCTTTTTATTACCATTCATATATTCATCATTATTTATATAGCTAAAATTTTGACTTAACATTTGCTATGTCAGAAGAGGCAATGTATAAAAATGATTTTGGTTGAATGTAGGAACATTTTGATTCACATGAGGTACTTGATTAAAAACTAAAAAACTAGAATTGAGGTTAGGAGTGTCTGGTACATGAGGATTAAGTTGTCTATAAATATTGATAGCTTCTTCATATGCTAATGTTAGAGTGTTAGCAATATAAAATATTCATATAAATAATGCGGTAATTAGATCTAAGGCATTCTTGTACATCTCTAATGTTAGTGTTTGTTATGATTTATATATTCGACTTAGCTAGGTGTACATATTTTGAAACCTTGCAATAAAATCCCATATTGTCTCATTAGGATCCTTCTTCATACTCGTGAAGTGATGATACACCAAACTAGGTATGGTAACCTATTTGAATTGGGTAAGAAATTTTTTTGACATGTGTTCCATGAAGTAATCGAGTTTACTTGAAAATTAAGGTACCAATCACAAGAAAAATCCTACAATAAGAACGGAAAAAATCCTACATGAAACATCTTCATCAATGATGTTCATCAACCTCAAAGTAAACTTGAAATACTTGACATGCTCCTTTATCATTGTTTCTCTAGAAGTGGATAAATCAGGTAGATACTTCTCTATATTCCTTAAAAAGTTATGTACATCCCCTAGTATGTCAATGACAAGTCTGACCAACTAAAATGGTTGAGCCATAGGATGATTAATAGTCTAGATATTTTTTACTAGAGAAGGTGTTCTAGCCTGGGGTGCCATAAGAACAACTAATGTAGATTTAGGTCTTTGATGTATTGATAGAGGTGAAACCAAAAGACTAGTTTGGGCCCTAGACCTAGTTACTCTCTTGGATGTCTCAAGTGCAACTCAAACATAGGGGATAACATCTATTAGGAAAGGTACACAAGCAGACCTCCTTCTAGCACTAAATTACTTCTATTGATGTGGGTTTTATGCACACCCTAGATTTAATTAGGTAACCTCTAATGATTTAGGATCTCAATAAAGGTAATCTCCACTCTGAGACATGAGTTGTAGGTATGGGTTAAATAAATAGGTGGTGAAATATTAGGTTGATCATATGATTTTTTAATTAGGTATATGTTTAGATGAGTTAAATGTCAAATAAATATAAAACTTAGTAGAGTTGGATGGATTGACTTATTATAAAGTGGGTAGATCTTAATCAAAGAAACTCCAAAAAAGGGAAAGATAGGGAAGAAAATAAAGCTTTGTGGTCTAAATAAGGATTAGTTTTTGGCTAGTCTCTTTGTGAACAAATGTTTTAATACTAATTTTTTAAGTTAATAACTATTGCACAGTCACATGTAGACACAATAAGAGGATATGGGGAAGAACTGATTTAGTAAACTCTGGGATCTTAACTAAAGGTTTATAACATTTAAAGTTGTTATTGAACATATTTATTTAGTATATTATAGTTCATATTAGAGAGGTATATAAGGTAAATATGGCTTACGCCTAGAAGGTTATATCAATAATATACTTATGCACACTTAGAGAATTGAAATAATCTACCTGATTTCATGAGATCAATGACACTTTCTAATTGTCCAATAGTTGTTGAATATATTAACTAAACATATATAAATAATAATAAGAATGAATTATTCTTAAATCTTTCAAAATTCAAATTATTGAGTACAATAACCAAGAAAATAAAATATAGCTAATTACATTGAACTAGAAAGGAAAATCATCAACAAAATTGAATGACAATTAAAAAGACATCTTCATGTATTGATAATTTTTATAACCATTTGGAATGAGGGATTTAAAAATATAGATATATTTAGGGAGGGACTATCTCATCCCTCAAATCCATGAAAACTAAAGTTATATGTCAATAATTAGAACATGATTTTTAATTGATGCAAGGCCTGCATGTATAGTTACATCTGATCACAAGTATGTTTCCAAAAATAGACTTGATTTTATATGACAATGAAATGTGTGCATGCTTATTAAATAATTTAAATATTACATGCATATGCTACATATAAATAGACTTTAGTTACATTAGTTAACTTTGCATGTAACATACATATTGTTGACCAATTTTGACTATTAGGTCAAAATAGGCACCCCTAGTTAAAAAGTTCATTTTAGGAATATTAGAGGACATAATAATGAGGTGTTTCGTATGTCAAATAATTTCAATTTATGTTATATTAACTCTGGTCATGTAGTTTCTAGGTCTATTTATCATTTTAAGTCATCTTGAGGGGTCTAAATGGTGCATTTAATGATTTATATGAGTTTATTGAGATGTGTACAAGTTAAAAAATATGATTTCATGTCTCATTTATATTTAAAATTATTATTATACTAACATAACTAAATAAATGATTGGTTGTTTAGAGAAAAGGTAGTTTTCTTGGCCAAAGATAAAAAATGACACTTGTATAGATTCTTGGGAAGTGTAACACTTGGAAAATATATAAATGTGAGTCTTAACATTATAAATGTTCAAATACACATTTTAAATGATCTAAAACTTCCATTTATTTCTCAAAATCATTCTATCTCTCTTTCACCCTCTTGGCACAGAAAAGTGACTTGCAAATTCTTACTTGGTATAGTCAGCACAGAGGGTTTTAGGAAAAAAAGCTTGAGGAAATATTATACACTCAGTGACCATAAAAAAACATATAATAATTTTTACAATTGGTCAAGTTTTCTTCATGAACCATCTATTCAAAGTGGACTATGCAAAATACCTGCTCATTCATGCACCCTTCAATTTTCCCTTCATTATAGGAAATTATATATAAAAAAATTAATAATATTATTTCAAAATAATTTTTATTTATCCATATAATTATTCCAATTCTTGGTTTTAAGTTTGGATTTGAGTTGACAGGTTATTCATCTCAATTCTACAGACTAGTGCATTCCATGTTGATGTGCAGGTTTCCATTCGTTTATGAATTTTCATTCTTTAAGGATGGTTAAGAGGTGTTTTTTTAATCTCATGAACATGTTTTAAAATTTATATTCTCTCTATCCATAATAAAACTTCACTCTCCAAGAAACATTTATAGTTTGTATGCATATACTACACATATGCATATTTTGCCATTAGAGTGTGCATATGTAGGTGGTTGTAAAGAGGAATCACATTGAATCAGGGGCTTTTGAACTATTTTTAAATCTCCCACTATGATAACAAATCATTTATATATATGAAGAGAGTCTTATCATATTCATAAGGCCAAAATAATGCCTATTTATTCAAAATTTATACTTGTTGTCTATGTATATAGAAAGCCACCTGCATGTGGCCTAACAAAGGAATAAAGGAAAACACAAAGTTTTGAAGTGTAAAATAAATCCATAATTAAGATAAAAATATGTTATAAGGACATAAAAATACACATTTGATATGATAACAAGGCAAATGAGGGTGAAGTTATGCTAGAAAATTAGTGGATTGTGTTTAGGCCCTCAATCCCTAAACCCTACAAATAGTGGCCTAACGTTTTTTTGTGAGGATCACAAAAAACAATTCCAAGAGTATTGAGGCACCAAGTTAATTGATCCTTATTGCCTCCATTATGTATAAAAATCCTAATAATAATGGGCTCAAGATTGTTAATGGAGGATAGTTTTTGAAGGTCCTAAAAGTGTCTGTGAATACACTAAATACAAGCAGTATTAACTACAAATTTTGATCCTAAAAGAGCTCCTCCCACCCAAGGTTTTATAAGGGACTATATGATATGTATATATGATTCAAAATAACCTAAATGAGCATTCATGACTAAAGGATAACCATAAAAAGTTATATAATGTTATTTAATCTCCTTTCCACATTCATTAGTCTGTACAATAGGCAGGGAATATGCACCTACAACTAAGTTTGAAAACAATCATCTAAACATGGTGTTTTAATGATGTTTTAAATTTTTTCAAGGCTAATATAATCATGGGTTGATGCTAATAAACTTTCAAGATGATTATCATGCTTGAAGATCAAGGTCTTAGTGAAAATTAACACCTACAACCAACTAGACTAAGGCAGGATAGTGATCACAAGGTTATGTAAGTTAGAAACTTAGAGGTTCACAATGATGAATATTGTTTGTATATACATATTATAAACCCAATAAAAGTTTAAGGGATCCTCATTCACTATAAAAAAATTCAAATAAATCCAAAACAATCTGCAATAGGCCTAAAAGGGGCAGGGTTTGTTTCAGACCAACAAGGTATAATCTAGTATGCTAGGGTGAAGTGTGAACCTGTATAATGAGAGGGTAAGGTTTAATCCGTGTGAAGTGACTCATAATAGATCAAGAAGGTTATAAAAGGATACAAAACTCTTTGAAGGTTAAAAATCATTCTTCCTCATAACTTAGAGTCCTCAATCCATACAAGTTCATCAAGGAGCTCTTTGCTCAAGAGGTGAGAGTGAGAGACCTAAGAGAAAGGAAAATATTTTGGTGAATTTTAAACTCCATAAACATGAATTAAATATTAGGATCATGTGACCCGCAACAAACTCGAAGGACCTGTTGTTCCCAAAATTAGCTACGCTCATTTTTGGAACAACCCCTATGAAACTTGTTCGATTCGTGTTTTTCACTCTAAGTTCATCTTTCAAGACAAGTTTTTCTTGATCTCGTGTTTGCTCAATTAGCATCATTAAAATTTCATGATGTTCCCTTGTTATGTTTTCCCAAAAAACATGAAAATCATTATGATCTTGATGCAATCAAATGACAAATTTTCCCTCTTTTCAAGTTACGTGTTTTCTTGAGATTACATGCAGGGGCAGAAATTTTTTTTGCCACTGCATGTAGTTTTAAGTTTCTTGTCCAAAGGTGGTGATTTTTTCTACCCTTGCATCATTCATGTAGGAGTATCAAAAATTTTTGCTCTTGCATTTTTCCAATCCTTCATGTAGGAGTGAAAATTTTTGTTGCCCCTGCATCATTCTTCCAACCTCACATGCAGAGGCAACAAAATTTGCCACCCCTACATGGTCTCAATTTTCAAGCATGGCATTTATGGCCACATGTGATGAGTGGTTGGGGTCATTTTTGCACCCCATTTAACCCCATTTCCTCCTCATTTTGTTTCATTACTCATTGTTTCTTCTTCCTTCCTACATCTAGACGATCGTGCGAGCTAGAGGAATCGTGTTTTTGTCAAATTCAAGCATCATTTCATAATTTCTCCAAGTAGGGTTTTAGTTTTAGTTTTGTTTTTGTTTTCCTTCTCTTTTTCATGTTGTTTTTCCTCTTTTCCTTATAGGTCTAGGTTTTCTTGTGTTTTTCTTCCCCTTCCTCCTTTTACCCCCTTGAGGAGGCTGTTTAACCATGTTGATACCAACCCTCTTCCCCTCCTTGCACCTATCTAACTGTGCCAATGCAAACCATTCTTTTCCATGTAATGGCAATGAAAATCACTACCATTACACATTCTACATTCTTCCTGTGTAATAGTTTCAATTTTTGCCTCCATTACTTCCTTTTGTTCTTCTCCATGTAAGGGCAGCAAAAATCACTGCCCTCACATAGTTCCTCCCTTGTCAGTTCATGCAAGGGTAGTGATTTTTTTTCCCTTACATGAAAATACCAATATGTGCATTAGAGGCAAAAATTACCACTGATGCACAAACTTGAATCTTCCAAATGTTCATAGGTGGTGAAATTTGCCACCGATGCACATTTACCCTTCTTCACATGTACAAGTAGCAATTTTTGCTGCCTATGCACAAACTTGATGACTTTCTTTCCACATGCATTAGTGGTGAAAATTGCTGCCAATGCATCCTTCCTTCTTCAATATGCATAGGTGGTCATTTTTGTTGCCTATGCACAAGAGACAGACCTCAACATGCAAGGGCAAAATTTTTTGCTGCCCATGCATGCCTTCCCTCCATTTTTACTAACTATGGGAAATTTTGATTTTCCTATTTTCTAAGCCCACTCCCCTTTCACCTCCCAACCTACTCACATCTTAGCCCTTTCAAGTGCATTTCCCTGCTCATGATCATCCTACATGCAATTTTCTCATATTGCCAATATTTCCCCTAATTGCATGATCGTGATTCTTATCACAGTTTCTCTTCAAGATCTTTCTTCATCAATATAATTTTGACAAAGGCTTGTCTTGATGACTGAGGTTTCTCCAAAGAAGTCAAAGATGATGAAGTACCAATATCAAGGTGTTTTTCCAATCACCTCAGTTACTTCTAATGTTGATGACATTAGGGATACAGAGATCAGGCACGTAGATATGGCTGAGTTCGTAGAGAGAACCAAAGCAAACAATCCTTGCTCAAAAATGTAGAGGATAATTGAGAGCAATATTCATCTAGTCTCTTCTTTTCTTGTGGTGGCTCATCACATAGAGTTTGTTCTCTAGTGCACCCAATTCTACAACAAAGATACCAGGGCTGTGGTAGATGCTAGTGGCAACATAGTAATTTGACTAGACCCTGAGTTCATTGATAAAGTGTTCATGTGCCCTTCTACTACTGAAGTGTTGAAGATTAACTTCATTTAAGCATAAAAGGAATATGATAAAGATCCTAAGAAGGCAAAGATTGTGATCAATAATAGATGGCTCAAAACTCCCAAAGCAAACTTGTCCAGATGGACACAAAACTTTCCAAGGAGTGATTTTATAGAAGAGGTTGGTGACTTGATTCCTCTTCTCAATAGAGTATGAGGTTTACCCTCTTCCTCTCAATTTCATGACTAGATGTATCCCTTCATTAAGATAATCCTCCAGGGTAAAAAAGTCATTTTTTAGGGTGAACAAATCAGCAATGTTCTACATGAGCAAATGACAAAGGTGTCTACTACCTCAAAATTCTACATGACTTCATACCTGATATACATTATAGCTTCAATGAGAACCTTTCTAGGTTTAACATCAGAGGGAGATAGGAAAATCACTTCAGTATATCAATATTACCCTTAGTTAATGTTTAAGGGTTCAATCCATCATTTTAGGAGGGTAAATGATGCTTTCTTCATGATATTTTTGTCATTTTGACCCTTAATTAGAATAGAAAAGAGTGTCAAACAAAGCTTGGACTATTGTGAATGACTTCAGGTGTATGTTATTGCAGTTCCCTTCTTTTTGTTATCTATGGGATGGCTTTTTCTAAGGTTACCCGTACATGCTCCCAAGATTTCCCTCAAATAAATTTGTCTTGATGGAGATGTGTAGGCAAATTATTGTTATACACAATAAGCAAATAGAACTCAAGAAACCCGATTTTAGGTTCCTAATTGAAATTGGTAGGTACTCGATATTAACCGCTATAAAAGTGAAGGCAACGGAGACTGAAATGCAACTTGTAACCATGAAGAATTTCAAAAGGAGGCCTAATTTTGACTACAAAAGTGTGAAAGACATGATCAGGAGGAAGACCTATTTCTATGAACACATGATCGAAGATGTCTAGATTGATTTGAGGACAGTGGAAGATATCAAGAAGATGGACTATAGTAGACTATCTCTTGAACAAATAAAATATTTGGGGCTCACAAATATCCCTACAAATCTATTAGATGATGGGGACCTAATAAATAATAGATATCATGCTAAACGAGTCACCAATGCTCCTCTTTCCCCCATTCCAATGGTCTTAAAAAGAGTTGACCTTCTTGAGGATGAGATTCGAACCAATATTGGCAAACACCAATGATTGGTTAGCAAATGAGGGAATCACCTTAAAAGAGTTCATCACAGGATCTTTAAGAAGAGATAAGGAAGAGAGTGAAAAATGGAATGAAGAATAAAAGTTATGTTCCTTCTCCTTCTATGCCCCATAAGCCTAGGATCATATTTGTATCAAGGAAATCAAAAGTTGTAGAGAAAGAGCCATAACTAATAGATATGGGGGTTGAGAAATAAAGTGCCAAAGAGCCAGTGGCATAATAGATGGAAACTGATGATAGGCCTATGGGTCAGTAGGGAACATAAACTCTATCTTTGTGGGAGGGTACACAGCCAGACGCAGGAATCTCTTCTTCTCTACCCCACTCACTTGGTGCAAATCCTTTGCCTATTTATGTAATTAGCATTCCCTCTTCTAGAGTTCCCTCTCCTAAAATTATTTTTGTAATCCTCAAAGCACTTCTTGAGATGCTAATCATTCATCAAGATCCATCCCCAATTTGTCATCTCCATCTTTTAACATTGGAGATAGTTCTACCTTTGACCATTCAGTAGCAAGTGTGGTTTTAATCGATACTATTCCCATTGTTTCCACCAGTAGTGTAGGTGCTACCCTAGTGATGCCAACTACAGGGATTGTTGCTAATGTAAGTGCTTCTACTCTCCCACCATGGTCGTAAACTTTTACACCCAAAAGAAAAAACATGTCATCTCTCCAGATGACTTTGACTTTGGTAAAATGGTGTCAATGAAAGCTAAGACCCCTAAAAATCCAAAGATCCTTTCCAAGATGATTGGAGATAAGAGGCATAAATTTCTAGAGATAGCCAAATGTCCACAAGATGTGACTCTTGAAAATTTTGATATGAGTAGCTAATCTATCTCTCGATTCGAGTTAGGGAAGATAACTCATAAGGGTGCTAAGAGTGATTTGCAATCTGTGATGGATATTATGGTTCAAAATTTTGATAGAGAAAGAGAAATGAAAGATCATTATAAAGCAATGGTGGAATTGACCACAATGATAATGAGATTCACTTTTTCTCCAGAAGCGGTAATTCCAGAGGCTTTCTCCATAGACGATCCCATAATTGAGAAAGCAAAAAGTAATTATCTAAAGGGAAAGGTACTTGAAGACTACTTGGATAAGATACATGCACAAGGGATTTCCTTGTTCACAGAGTTGTTTGAGAAGATGGGCAAATGAGGCAAGTGAGAATAGAATTAGATGATCTTATCAATATTATTTCTTAGGATATTGAAAGCACAAATAAATATCTTAGAAAATGGATAGGGATGAAGGAGCTAAAAATATGTACCCTAGTATCAATCGATGTCATTGCCAATAGAGATTCTTATATTGAAACTAAAGAATCATTGATATATAGGATTCAGGTACTTAAGAAATTAATCAATGACCTTGAATCTTCCAAGGATGCCAGTGAACAAAGTGATATCAATTTTTTGCACAAATTGGAGGAGTTGCCTTGTAGACATACCTCTGAAGACAACTAATTCATTTCATTAGAAGAAATGATTAAAGAGTTTAAAGGTCAATGGCTTATGTGGATAATATCTTAGATAATCAATTGACTCTAGATAATCTAAGAACCAGGTTAATTAGTCATGTGAAATCAATCACAGTAGTGAGAGATGTCATATTCAGGCTAAGGTGGTCTTTAAAAATACTATTGCTCTAGACATTATTGGGATACAAGAAACTATCACCATGTATGATGCTCATCTAAAGAAGGTTGGTGATAAAAATTAAACTATTCTTCTATGCTTTCTTCTCCATTTTTCTCATGCACTTTGTATTTGATTTGGGACATTTTCACATGTACTTTTATTATGTGTAATTACATGTAAAAATATGGAAAAGTCCCAAAGTCAACAGAGACTCATCTTTGACTAGGTTTTAATATTTAAGTCTTTTCTCAATTTTGAAGGGTTTTCCCTATATATATAGAGGGAGCCTCTTTTGTAAGGATGGATCTTTTGATAATTGAGAGAAAAAATCTGCTAAACTTGAGATGCTCCCTGAGACTTTGATCTCAAATTGTAAATCATATCTCTTAAATAAATGAGAAATAGGTTACTTTCAGACTTGTGTTGGAATAATTTGTGTTACTAAGGAGATAGTTTTTATGTTCTTTTTCCTAATAAGCTCTCATCTATTTGATTAAACAAGCAAAGTATGTGTGAAAATTATCTGGTGACTTTCTAAAGTTAATTATGAAGACTTTGAGTTGATATAATTACCTTGAGTTCATGTTTTCCATGTTTTTAGTGAGAAGGATGTTAGAAAGGCTTTGAACTACTTTTATCCTTTGTGATATTATACTCTATTGTAGTTTTAGGTGAATATTTTGAGCTACACTTCACTCTACCGATACGTATGATTTAAATCAGTAAGGGAAGAAATGAAAGACTTTGTACTTTCATGGGTTTCTCATAGATCTAGTTACTATCCAAGAAGGTTTTTTGTGACTTGATGAACATCATTTCTAAAAGAAGAGGAATGCTTTCAGTCTTCAACTGAGATTTCTCTTTTGACTTGTAAACATCATCTCTAAAAAAAGAGAGATGGATGGAGTAATCTCACCCTTGAGTCTATTTTTAGTTCATATTAATATATAAATAGGTTAAAGGGAACCTCCCCTTGATGAGAGGAGAGATTTATCTCACTATGATGTGGTAAAACCACACTTTTTACCATATAAATATCCTTGTATTGTGGTTGATATACCCATTTTGTTGTCGATTGCTTGACAAAAAAATATTCACCCAACAGCTTTTGGTAACTCTATTAGGGACACGAACGCGCACTTTGAAACCTCAAGCTTCAAATTGAAACATTTCCAATACTTTTTCATTTTACAGTCTGATAGATCCACCGTACATGCAAAGTCAAAGAGCACAAGGTATTGTTGATCCTATATTTGAGTTGATGCAGTAAAATAATTTTGATATTTATTCTCCACCATCTTGCCTTTAGCAAACTAGGAGTTTCCCTCCTACCAACGTCAAATCTCCCATACCAGGTGAAGCTTCTAGTCTTAGTACCAGTAAGGTTTTTTCTATACTTACCCCACCAAGATTCGTTATCCCACCATTTAAATGACATATTATGATAGTCCAAGGTCCTTGGGGTAACTCTTTTGGTCCTCTCAATCTAGCCCCACCTTTACATGAACTACCTCATAGTTCAAGAAATAATTTCCCCAAATTCTATAGTGATGGAAAGGTACATCTTGATGAGCATATTTCCACCTTCTCCATAGCATATGGTGTGATAGGCATGGAATAGGAAGATATAGCAGTGAGACTATTTGTATAAAATTTACAAGGCGTTGTCGTTGACTAGTTTTACCACCTTCAAGCTCAAACTATAATTGACTGAAATACACTCAAGGCTAAGTTTGAGGCCAAGTTCAAACTCACTAAAGATCCACATGACTTTTTGGCTTAGCTTACGCAAATGAATAAGGAAACTCATGATCCTATGTGAGACTTCATTGCTAAATTCAATAAGCTGAGGAACTGAATTCCTACGATCACTCAACCAACACCAAAGAATCTCAAGTGTTTTTTCATCAACTCTCAACTTCCTAAAGTAAGTTTTTTGATGAGGTGGGCCAGTCCTATGGATCCTTTTGTAGCCCAAAATTTGGCTACCAAGGTGGAAGATGATCTTATCCTGACAGGTAAGATCAGAAAATATTTTAATAAAAATAAATTTTCTTCATCTGTTGAAAGTTCTTCCATGAGCACCACAGATCCTATGGTGCAAAAGTTGATGAATTAACTGCTAGCCTTGAAAAGACAAATGGTCCAAGGTATGTCTGCTCCTCCTTATTGAGATATGTCAAGAAGGATGTTTCCTAATCAGTCATATCAAGGATATACTACTAGAAATCAAGGACAATCAAATCACCTACCTCCCCCAAATGGGAAACTTGCCATTAGAGTGGTACTTAGTAATTCAGTAGTTGGTTGCCTTGAAGCTAAACATGATTTCTCATTCCAACCTGAGTTGGGCCAAGAAGATGATGCTAATCTCTTTTCAAAATGAGCTGGTGACTCCAACATTGGTTTCCTAGATTATCAAGATGAAGCTAGAAGCAAGGGAGAAGTGTTTGATGGATTGTACGCTATTTTTACCAGGTCCCAAAACTAATCAAATCAATAAGATAATAAAGAAAAAGTAGGAGAAGAACCTCAGCCAGTGGTTTTGATCACTAAATGAGGCACTTCACTGCCTTTCCAATCAAAGGACCAGATGACTAATAAGAAAGTAAGTACCTCAAACCATCCTGTACCTTCTACTTCTATCTCTCAAACCAGTGCCACACCTAATAAAGATTAGGATGAAGGGCTTCCTCCCTTTATCTCTAGCTCATTTTAATTATTTGATATAATTGATCATGCTAAAAAGACCAAGATTCAAATGATTGAGATTAAGTACTTGCGAGCCAATATTGAATAGTTTGATAGGGTAGATGAATATGTAAAAAATAAAAATGCCCCTATAGGACAAGATTAAGGTGACTCAGGATTCCTCCAAGAAAAAATCCACCTAGAATAATCTTGTCACTACTCTCCTTGCTGCCCCTAAGAAAATAGAACATTTCTATGTTTCCCTGTTGATAAATAGTCATAAATTGAGTAATTGCATAATAGACTCTGGATCTTCTGATAACGTTATGCCTGCCAAGGTAGCAGATTCTCTTGGTCTTACTTTGAGTAAGACTTTTGAGAGATGTTTCTCCATGGAAAATAAGCAAGTCCCACTCTTAGTCCAAATAAAAGATTCCCAATTTGCATTTGTGGCTTTTCTAGAGAAGAGGATCAAAATGATGGTCTTAGTGGCCAATGTTCCAGCCTCTTATGGCATTCTACTTGGGCATATTTTTTTCAAAGATGTAGGTAGTGAATTGAATATGGATCTATCTGAAGCAAGGATACCTATTAAAGGTGTTATGAAGAAATTGCTTCCTGAGAAAGAGTTGAAATATATAGTCACCCAAACATCTGATCCTAAAGCCCAAATTTTATTTGAATCATCAGGAATGGGTAATTATTTTTTGACTATTGAAGATGTTTTCATCTCATTAAATGAAAGTCATTTTAGTGACAATTCAAAAAAATTAGATGCAAGGTCAGAAGAATTGTTAAATCAAAGTTCAGACAACCAAAAATCTTCCCTAAATAATGAAGAGAAGTTTTTGAAAAGATAAAATTCTAATAATATTTGGATTTTAGAATTTGATGGCAGTTGCTCTTCTACCAGTTCTGGATCTAGAATTGTTTTGATCTCCCCTCGAGGAGAAATTTTTCCTTATTCATATAAGCTACAATTCTATAACACCAATAACAGTGCTGAGTATGAGTCTTTGCTACTTAGATTGAAAGCTGCTCGTGTTAAATGTATTAAGGTTATTCACGCCCTTGGAGATGCTAAACTAGTAGTTTGTCAGGTAAGGAATCTATACCAAACAAGAAATGAAAGATTGTGACATTATCACAATCTTGCATGAGATTGTATTAAATTTTTTGATGCTTTCAATATTTCTGCTATGCTGAGAGAATGCAATGGTCATGCAAATTCATTAGCTGTCTCTGTGATCCTCATGGTTCCCCATAAAGACTTCAAAGGAGACAAGTACACTATTGATTTAGTCTTTTGACCAAGTGTACTTGATTATGCCAGTCATTGGTAGGTGTTTAACAATGAAAATCGAATCATTGCTTTTCTAGAAAAGATAGGTAGCTTTGAAGATCTTTATTTTGAAGGAAGTGAATCTCCACCATGGGAATCAGTTCCTAAAGTAAATTTATAAATCAGTGCTTCAACTCAAGGGAAATAAAATTCCAAAAGGTTTGGTTTCTCTCAAGAAATTATTTGATAATCAAGACAGACATGTCAAGCAGTGACAGGTAGATTCAACTTCCTCCAAGGAGTTTGATCAAATAAATTTGATTATGAAAGAGAATCCCAAAATAGTCAACATTAGAAACTTCTGCACTTCTGATGAAAAGCTCAAATTAGTTTCTCTTCTTCACCAATACATTGATGTTTTGGCATATTCTTCCAATGATTTGAAATCTCTCAGGTCTAAGGAAATTCAGCATTAAATTACTTTTAAGGTTGGGTCATTGCCTTACAAGAAAAAACAAAGGCAATACAATCCCAAAATATTAGGTACTATCTTTTTCGAGATTCAAAAAATGTTGAATGCAAGAATTATTTTTCCAATCCATCATTCCACCTAGATTGCTAACATAGTTCTAGTAAGAAAAAAGAATGGAAAAATTCATATCTGTGTCAATTTTAGAAACATGAATCAATCTTATTTAAAAGATAACTACCCTCTGCCCATCATGGACCAAGTTTATTAAATTGTGACTAGTTTGAAAATGTTATCAATGTTAGATGGTTTTTTTGGGTACAATCAAATAAAAGTCAATGAAGCAGATCAACATAAGACTGCTTTCACTACACCTTGGGGCACTTTTGCATATCGCAGAATGCCTTTTAGTTTGATCAATGTTGGCGCTACCTTCCAAAGAGCAATGGATCTTGCTTTTAGAGATGAAATGAGAAAGTTTATTATGGTATATCTTGATGACTTTACCACTTTTTACAAACATCATCCTAATCATCTACAATAAGTATTGGAACACTATCGACAAAATGGTATTTCTCTTAATCCCAAAAAGTCAATTTTTAGGGTTACAAAAGGTAAACTTCTCAATCACACTATATCCTAAGAAAATATAAAAATTGAATAAAAAAGAGTCAAATCTATCCAAAGTCTTGCTCTTCCTTTTAGTAAGACTGCAGTTCATTCTTTCTTCGAAAAGGTGAATTTTCTATGAAGATTCATTCTGGCATTTGCGGAGAAGACTCACCACATTATGGACATGATGAAGGGCAAAACCACTTTTTGATGGATTGTAGAAGGCAAGTCAGCATTTGAAGACATAAAAAAAGAGATTACCCATGCACCAATTCTAGTTTGTCCCTATTACACCAAAGACTTCATAATTTACAGCTATGCTTTTGAGCATACACATTCAACTATTTTAGTTTATCAAAACAAAGAAGGTGTGGAATCTCCCATATCATTTATGAGTTGTCCTCTCAAAGCTCATGAATTAAAATATTCAAATATGAAGAAACATGCTTATGCCATGGTTAAGGTGGTAAATTATTTCAAATTTTATATCTTAAATTCACATACTGTTATTTTGGTGCCCGACACAATGGTGAAGTCCATTCTAACTCAATAAGAGTTTGGTACTAAAAGGGCCAATTGGATTGACAAAATTTAGGAATTTGATTTTGATATCAAACCTACCAATCTTGTGTGGGGAAAGGGGCTCTGCCAATTGATTGCTGATACTATCCCCAAGAAAATAGAAAATGAAGAAATAGAGGTCGAAGATGTGCCTATGGTCTTCTTCGTTGCTACTAATGATGAGTGGTACTCCAATATTTCTCATTTTCTTACCAATGGTGAGTGTCCCACCCATCTATCCTATAAAGAAAAAAGGAATGTTAAGTTAAAGGTTGCTAATTATGTCTTGTGGGATAATGGCTTGTCTAAGAGAAGCCTTGATGGGGTATTTCTTCACTACATCGATAAGGCACAATAAGGTAAAGTTTTAGAGTCCTTCCATAATCTAGCCTATGGATGACATTTTTTTACACTAGTGACGGCTCATAAATTCTATGAGCAAGATATTATTGGCTTACACTATTTCAATATGCTTATAAATGGGTGCATAGGTGTGAATTGTGTCAGCAGTTCATTAGGAAACCTAAATTGGCCATGCTACCCTTCAAGCCAGTGGCAAGCGAAGAACCTTGTCAACAATGGGGTATTGATTTCATTGGTGAAATGAACCCATCCTCAAGTGTTGGACATGAATATGTTCTCACCATGACTGACTATTTTATCAAATGGGTGGAAGCCATTCCAACTAAGCAAGCTACTTCAAAAGTGGTATGTAATTTTCTTAAGAAAAATATTATTTCTCAATTTGGGGTTCCAACTAAGATTGTAACAGATAATGTAGCCTATTTCTCTTCTCATGAGATTACCCAGTTCTACTTTTACTATAGAATTACCCTCTCCCACACTTCTAATTATTTTCCACAAGGGAATGGCCAAGTAGAATCAAGCAACAAGAATCTGGTTACTATTATCAGGAAATTGGTAGATGATAATCAAAGGACTTGGCATAAAACATTATTTGATGCTTTGTGGGCAGATAGGATTACACCCAAGAGGAAAATAAGCATACCATTCCAAATTTTGTATGGTTTGAATGTAAAGATACCAATCACCCTGAAACTACCAACACTCAGGCTGGCAAAGGCAATCGAAGATTCAACCTTCAAAAATTCTATTGATAAAAGGATCATGTGCTTGACCGAATTAGATGAGCAACGAACCATGGTAGTGGATTGGATTACTGCACATCAAAATTAGGTAAAGAAACTCTTTGATAAGAGGGTAAGGATACGTGATTTTTAGATTGGAGATCAAGCCTTATTATGGGACAAGAGGAGCGAACCAAAAGGAATACATGAAAAATTTGATTCTTTATGGAGAAGTCCATTTACCATTCATCAAGTTTGTGGTGAAAATAGCTTTTTATTGGAATATCAAGATGGAGCACCATTCTCACTGCCTCACAGTCAGAAAAATTTGAAACACTTCAATCCTTGAAGTATTAAATGAGTTCACTTATATATTTGTATAGTTTTTGTGTTTATTTATTTTCTTTTAGTTTTTCATGTCTTTTCCTTTCTTCGCTTGACTCCATGGTCCAATGGCCTAGATAAAGGCACTTAGAGACTAGTTTCTACTCCCATTGATCATTTTGATGAATGGAAGTTCCCCAATAGGAGCTAGTTGTTGTTTCCAAAATAAACTACACTTATTTTTGGAACAACCCCTATGAAACTTGTCTGTTTCATATTTTTTCACTCTAAGTTTGTCTTTCAAGACAAGTTTTTCTTGATCTCGTGTTTGTTCAACTGGCATCATTAAAAATTTGTGACATTCCCTTGTTACATTTTCGCAAAAAACATGAAAATCATTACGATCTTGACACAATTAGATAACAACTTTTCCCTCTTTTCAAGTTACATGTTTTCTTGAGTTTGCATGTAGGGGTGGCAATTTTTACTACCACTACATGTGGTTTTAAGTTTCTTGTGCAAAGGTGGTGAGTTTTGCCACCCTTACATCCTTTATGCAGGAGTGGCAAAAATCACTACCCTTTCATTTTTCTAATCCTTCATGCAGGAGCGACAAATTTTGCTACCCCTGCATTGTTATTCCAACCTCACATGCAGAGGTGTAAAAATTTGTTGCCCCTGCATGGTCTCAATTTTTATGTATAGCATTTATGGCCATGCACACCAAGTGGTTGGGGTCATTTTTTCACCCCATTTAACTCAATTTCCTCCTCATTTTATTTCATTCTTCATTATTTCCTCCTCCTTGCGTCTAGATGATTGTGCGAGCTAGAGGAATCATGTTTTCATTAGATTCAAGCATTATTTCACAATTTTTCTAGGTAGGGTTTTGGTTTTTGTTTTATTTTTATTTTCCTTCTCTTTTTCATGTTGTTTTTACTCTTTTCCCTTTAGGTCTAGGTTTTCTTGTGTTTTTTCCCCTTCTTCCTTTTCCCCCCTTGAGGAGGCCATCTAACCATGCTGATACCAACCTTATTCCCCTCCTTTCACTTATCTAACCATGTTGATGCAAACTATTCTTTCCTGTGTAATAGTGGTAAAAATCACCACCCTTACACATTCTACATTTTTCTCATGTAACAATAGTGATTTTTGCTGCCATTACTTCCTTCCATTCTTCCCTGTGTAAGGGTGGTGAAAATTGCCACAATCACATAGTTCCTCCCTTGCCAGTTCATATAAGGGTAGTAATTTTTACCACCCTTACACAGAAATACCAATATGTGCATCAGTAGTGAAAATTCCATTGATGCACAAAATCAAATCTTCCAAATGTGCATAGGTAGTGAAACTCACCACCGATGCACATTTACCCTTCTCCATGTGCACAAGCGAAAATTTTTACTACCTATGCACAAACCTAATGACTTTATTTCCACATGCATCAGTGGTGAAAATTATCGCCGATGCATCATTATTTCCTCAATATACACAGGCATCAATTTTTGCCACCTATGCACAAGAGACAGTCCTCAACATGCAAAGGTGGTAATTTTTGCCACCCATGCATGCCTTCCCTCCATTTTTACTAACTCTGGGAAATTTTGATTTTCCTATTTTTTGAGCCTGCTCCCCTTTCACTCCCTGACCTACTCACGCCTTAGCTCTTTCAAGCACATTTCCCTGGTCATGATCATCCAATGTGTCATTTTCCTAGATTGCTAATATTTCCCCTAATTACATGATCATGATTCTTATCATAGTTTCTCTTCAAGATCTTTCTTCATCAATATACTTTTGAAAAAGGCTCATCTTGATGACTGAGGTCTTTTCAAAGAAGTTGAAGATGATAAAGTACTAGTGTCAAGGTGTTTTTCCAATCACCTTGATTACTTCTAATGTCAACGACATTAGGGATATAGAGATCAGGCACATAGATATGGCTGAGTTCATATAGAGAACCAAAGAAAATAATCCTAACTCTAAAATGAAGAGGATAATTGAGAGAAATATTCATCTAGTCTCCTTTTTTCCTATGGCAGCTCATCACACAGATTTTGTTCTCTAGTGTGCCCAATTCTACAACAAAGATACCAAGGCTGTGGTAGATGCTAGTGGCAACATAGTAATTTGACTAGACCCTGAGTTCATCAACAAAGTGTTTATGTGCCCTCCTACTACTAAAGTGTTGAAGATCAACTTCGTTGAAGCACAAAAGGGATATGATAAATATCTTAGGAAGTAAAAGAAGGTGATCCACAATAGATGGCTCAAAAATCCTGGATCAAACTTGTCCAGATGGCCACGGAACTTTCCAAGGAGTGATTATATAGAAGAAGTTGGTGACTTGATTACTCTTCTTAGTAGGGTATGAGGTTTACCCTTTTCCTCTTAGTTTTATGAATGTATGTATCCCTTCATTAAGATAATCCTCTGGGGCAAACAAGTCATTGTTTAGGGTGAACAAATTAGCAACGCTCTACATGAGCAATTGATAAAGGTGTCTACTACCTCAAAATTCTACATGACTTCATACTTAGTATACATTATAGCTTCAATGAGAACCTTTCTAGGTTTAACATCAGAAGCAGATAGGAAAATGACCTCAGTATATCAATATTACCCTTAGTTGATGTTGAAATGTTTAATCCATCATTTTAGGAGGGTAAATGATGCTTTTTTCATGGTATTTTTATGTATTTTTGACCCTCAATTAGAAAAAAAGAGTGTCAAATGAAGCTTAGACTGTTGTGAATGACTTCAGGTGTATGTTCTTGCAGTTCCCTTCTTTTTGTTATCTACAGGTTGGATTTTTCCAAGGTTACCCCTATATGATCCCAAGATTTCCCTCATATAAATTGGTCCTGATGGAGCTATGTAGGCAAATTATTATCATACACAATAAGCGGATAGAACTCAAGAAAGTCAGTTTCAGGTTCTCAATTAAAATTGGTAGGTTGACTGCTACAAAAGCAAGGGCAATGGAGACTGAAATACAACTTGTAATCATGAATAATTTCAAAAGGAAGCCCAATTTTGACTATAGAGGTGTGAAAGACATGATCAAGAGGAATACCCAATTCCATGAACCCATGATCGAAGACATCTATATCAATTTTAGGATAGCAAAAGATATCAGGAAGATGGACTACAATAGACTATCTCTTGAACAAATAAAATATCTAGGGCTCACAGATATATCTACAAATATAGTAGATGATAGGGACCTAATTAATAATAGATATCATGTTGAATAAGTCACCAATGCTCCTCTTCCCCCAATGCAATGGTCTCAAAAAGAGTTGACCTGTTTGAGGATGAGATTCAAACCAATATTGGCAAACACCAACAATTGGTTAGCAAATAAGGGAATCACCTTAAAAGAGTTCATCACAGGATCAGAGGTTAAATTTTAAGAAGAGATAAGGAGGAGTGTGAAAAATAGAATGAAGAATAAAAGTGATGTTCCTTCTCCTTCTAGGCCCCATAAGCCTAGGATCATTTTTATATCAAATAAATCAAAAGATGTAGAGAAAGATCTAGAAATGATAGATATAGGGGTTGAGAAATAAAGTACCAAAGAGCCAATGGTAGAATAGATAGAAATTGATGAAAGGCCTATGGGTTAATAGGGAACATAAACTCTATCTCCATGGGAGGGTGCATAACTAGATGCATGAATCTCTTCTTCTCTACCCCACTCACCTAGTGCAACTCTTTTGCCTATTTCTCTAGTCAGTATTCCCTCTTCTAGAGCCACCTCTCCTAAAATTATTTTTGGTGATCCTCAAAGTGCTTTTGGATATGTTCTTCATTCATCAAGATCCATCCCCAATTTGTCATCTCCATCTCTTAACATCAGAGATAGTTCTAACTTTGACCAATTAGTAGCAGGTGTGGTTCTAACTGATACTATGCCCATTGTTTCCACCAGTAGTGCAGGTGCTACCCTAGTGACACCAACTACATGGACTATTGCTGATGTAATTACTTCTACTCTCCTACCATGGTTGTCAACTTTTATACCCACAAGGAAAAAATAAGCCATCTCTCTAGATGACTTTGACTTTAGTAAAATGGTGCTGGTGAAAGATAAGACCCCCAAGAAGCCAAAGATCCTTTTCGATATGATTGGAGACAAGGTGCACAAATTTTTGGAGATAGCCAAACCTCTATAGGATGTGACTCTTAAAAATTTTGATATGAGCAACTACTATATCTCTCGAGTTGAGTTAGGGAAGATAACTCACAAGGGCTCTAATAGTGATTTGCAATCCATGATGGATATTATGGTTCAAAAATTTGATAGAGAAAGAGAAATGAAAGATCATTATAAAGCAATGGTGGAATAATTGATTGTAGTGACAAGGAGATTCACTTTTGCTCTAGAAGTGGTAACTCTAGAGGGTTTCTCCATAGACATCCCATGATTCAGAAAATAGAAAAGACTTATCTAAAGGGAAAGGTGCTTGAAGACTATTTGGATAAGATGCATGCACAGGGGATTTCCTTGTTCACAGAGTTGTCTAAGAAGATAGGTAAAATGAGGAAAGTGAGAAAAAAATTAGATGATCTTATCAATATCATTTCTCAAGATATTGAAACCACAAATAAATATCTTAGCAAATGGACAGAGATGAAGGAGCTGAAAATACATACCCTAGTATCAACCAACGTCATTACCGATAGAGATTCTTATATTTAAACTAAAGAATCATTGATATATAGGATCCAGGTACTTAAGGAATTTATCATCGACTCAAATCTTCCAAGGATGCTAGTGAACAAAGCGATATCATTCTATTGCATAAATTGGAGGAGTCACCTTGCAGACTTACCTCTCAAGACAACCAATTCATTTCAATAGAAGAAATGATTCAGGAGTTTGAAGGTATGATCTGAAAGGAATTTGAGGAGAAATCATTCTCAATGGCTTCTGTGGATAATATATTAGATAATCAATTGACTCTAGATAATCTGAAAACTAGGTTAACTCGTCATGCAAAATCAATCACAATAGTGAAATATTCCATAGTCATGGCTAAGGTGGTATTCAAAAATACTATTGCACCAAACATTGTCAGGATATAGGTACCTATTGCCATGTATGATTCTCATCTAAAGAAGGCTGGTGACAAAAAATTGAATTGTTCTTCTATGCTTTCTTCTCCATTTGTCTCATGCACTTTGTATTTGACTTAGGACATCTTCACATGTACTTTTGTTATGTGTAATTACATGTAAAAATCTAGAAAAGTCCCAAAGTCAACATAGACTCATCTTTGACTAGGTTTTAATATTTAAGTCTTTTCTCAATTTTGAAGGTTTTTCCCTATATATATAGAGGGAGCCTCTTTTGTATGGATGAATCTTTTGATAATTGAGAGCAAAAACTTTGCTAAAATTGAGATGCTCCCTGAGACTTTGATCTCAGATTGCAAATCATATTTTCTTAAAAAAATGAGAAACATGTTACTTTCAAACTTTGTGTTGGAATAATTTGTGTTACTTAGGAGATCATTCTTATGTTATTTTTACTAATAATCTCTCATATGTTTGATTAAATGAGCAAAGTGTGTGTGGAAATTATCTGGTGACTTTTTGAAGTTAATTATGAAGACTTTGAGCTGCTATAATTACCTTTAGTTCATGTTTTCCATGTTTTAGTGGGAAGGATATTAGAAAGGCTTTAAACTGATTTTATCCTTTGTGATCTTATACTCTTGTAGTTTTAGGTGAAGACTTTAAGCTGCACTTCACTCTACTAATACATATGTTTCAAATCAGTAAGGGGAGCAATGAAAGACTTTGTGCTTTTGTAGGTTTCTCGTAGATCTAGTTACTATCCAAGAAGATTTTCTACTATTTGTTGAACATCATTTTTGAAAGAAGAGGAATGCTTTCAGTCTTCAACCAAGATTTCTCTTTTGCCTTGTAAACATCATCTCTAAAAAAAGAGAGATGGATGGAGTAATCTCACTGTTGAGTCTATTTTCAGTTCATATTAATATATAAGTAGGTTATAGGGAACCTCCCCTTGATGAGAGGAGAGATTTATCTCACTATGATCTGATAAACCCACACTTTTTGCCATATAAATCTCCTTGTACTATGGTTGATATACCTATTTTTCCATCGATTGCTTGATGACAAAATATTCACCCAATAGGACCAATAGAGAGCTTAGTTTTATGGGTGTAAGGTATATACAATAGGGTGTACTCAGGTTTAAACAAGTCAAGGTGTATAAGGAGCTTGTGAAAACTTGTAGGGTGAATAGAAGTTTGGGATCCTAAAAAAAATCTAGAATAACTTTTTAGCACTACCATAATGGAGGAAAAGATAGGCAGGAAAGAGAAACATAGTCAACTGACTGAGATAGAGTAGGTAGTGAGCAAAATAGCAGTATTTTGGTGTAGGAGTTGTCTAATAATGTTCTCGAATGAACCCAATAATTGTCAAGTAAACCTAGGAGGATCCTAAGAGGTTTTAGACACTATTTTGAAAACGAAAAGACACATGATAACCTATGGCAAGACTCTAACAAAGCAAAACATGGTCAAGAGTTGTGCACACAGTCCTGACTAAGTTAAAGCATATAAAAAACATATGATATATTTGGGTAATAAATGAAGTTTGAAATACACTATTGTAGTAGTTATAGTATCATTTATTTTTCATTTGAACATATAGCTTGGAAAATTGTATGGATGGATGCATCATATAGTCCACCTTGGAATTTCCTACACATAGTCCAACTCGAAAGGCCCAATCTTGGATTTAGAGGCAATTAAAGGGTCAAAAGGATAAAACAAAAGCTTAAATTTTATGTAGGGATTTATATCACCTATGGAATATTATGAAATATTTATATTGTCTAATAAAATAGGGGAAGTACCCCTATTTTGTCTTAGATAGGGGGTACTTCCCCTTGTACATAGACAAATAGTTTAGAAAGAGGAGGTAAAAAGGATGAAATAGGAGTGGGGAATACATTTAATAGAGTTTTGGAAAGATTAAAAACACGTAAATAATCATGGATAACTTTCCATAGAGGGAATAAATCAAACAAGTGGCCCAAATCACCTAAAGTTGTAGTAAAAAAGACTAGACATGGTGAAGCCTAGTTTCTAAGTGAAAGGCCTTTCACACTTATGGTATAAGGAATGATTTAAAAATTTTATGGGAATGTTTTTGAGGTAAAATGGGAGGTGTAAAAACCATTAAAATTCAATAAAACCAACATAAATCCTAGAACATCAAATGTTGCAGTCAGACGTACTTGCCAAGACAAGCCTAGTGTCTAAATGGAGGGTCACTCTCAGTTCTAGCTTGAGACAAGATTTCCCATGGTTTGTAACTTGTACATAAGACAAATAAAAAGGTGTTACAATTATTATATTGAAAATAAATTCAAGGATAAACCATTTTTGGTCCAAAACTAACTCAAACTTGTATAAAATGGAGAAAACAAGCTGAGAGGCCATTTTCAATTGCTCACGTCTCTAATGAGGTTATGCATGGGAGTCAAAGGAGTTAGGGGATGTTATAATGGGTCTCATAGGAAATATTTTTGGAATTTTTTTTTGAGTTTTATGTCCCATATTTATGAACAATCATTAAGACCAATAATAGGCCTAAAAACCTATTAAACCCATGCTAAGGACCAGTCTTGGAAATTTGAGTTGGAAAGCTAATATAAGGGCATAGTTTGATCAATAAACCTATTATAAGTTTAATAATACTAACCTAATATCATTTAAATTCTAGATATATGTATAGGATTATATAGACAGGGGTAGAAATAGTATTTTTCTCACTATGTTATGTGTTTTACAGGCTAAAAGATGAATTATGAGATCAAAAAATGTTTTGGTGGAATATTTAAATTTAAGTTAACCCAAAATATTAATTTAATTCATGAGTAAATATATAAGCTCCCCAACCATTTCCTTAATCTCAACCAATCAAAATTGGCCTATTGAACAAGCTAGAGAGAAGAGAGGAAAGCTTCACTTGAAGTGATTTTAAGGTTCCCCTAATACTTACAAGGATATGGAGGGTATTAAAACATGTCACACACTCCATCAAATGGATTTTAATGGATAACTGATGCCAATTTTGAGGCCAAGTGTGTAGGGTTCATGGAAAGGTAATTTTTAGGACAATAGATGATGATGGCTCCTTTTTAATTTATTCTAAAAGGTTAGGCATACAACCAATACATGGAAAATCATTTTTGAGAGCCTAAAATTTCAATATAATCATTGGACCTACCCTAGATAAGTTACAAGATGATCAAATGGGCCTAAACATGAAGCCAAGTTTTTTGTGCAAAAAGAGGAGTTTTGTGCCATTTTGCCTAACTTAGATGACTTGGATTGATACTTATTTCTCTAAATTTTGAATGTTTCATCCCATATCATATTTTTATGTATGGATAACTAAAATTATCATCTTTAAAATTATCCTAGTGACCCTTGGACTTCTCTCTCTCTCTCTCTCTCTCTCTCTCTCTCTCTCTCTCTCTCTCTCTCTCTCTCTCTCTCTCTCTCTCTCTCTCTCTCTCTCTCTCTCTCTAAGAGTTGGCCATTTTGGCATTGTATTCTATGCTCCACTTGAGTGTGGAAAAGCCCTACTCAATTTTAAAACTTTTTATCAATAAAACTATTGAGTGTTACCTTTTCCATGACTATACTTAGTGTGTGTACTTGAATGTTTTATTTTTCTTAAGTGATACTCTTGTTCCCTTAACATGCTAACTCATTCTTACAACATATTTGCAATTGGGAAACTTCTTCTTGTAGGGAATGTGAATGTTATTGAGATATGTCAAGGACTAAGTGATTTTGTATCTTCATTAGTGCCATTCAATGCCTCTTTTCTATTTCTTCTATGTTATATGTTCATCTTGACCTCACAATGTAACTATGATGTAAGAAATTGTAGATTGGGAAAGTGAATGTTTGGTTTATTACTTGGTCTTAAGTTTCAAATACATGTGGTTAGATGTCATCAACCTATCTTGTATATAATTTCCATTAGTTTATCTTTAATTTCATTTCTTTCTCTCCCTTTTCACCCCCAAGAGTTAGTAGTAGTAATAGTCAAGTGGTACATCAAGGGAGCTAGCCTTATCTAGAGATTCACTTCGTTCATTAGGCTTCCCACAAGCCTAGAAGTGATTCCATTATGCCACTTGGATGAGGAAAGCCTTGGAATATCTTGAAAGGGTGCATATCCAAGTGATAATAACTTTTTATGCCTAGTGGGACCCTTTGTTCAAGGAGTTGAAGGATTCTTGATGTGTTTTTCAACCAACCAACCTTTCGAAGGCATCTCAATCAACACCAAAGGCAACTCTGAGTTGAATCAGTTGGTCAAGCAATGCTAATGTATTAATAAATCATATTTTTGTACGTATAGTCCTATTTTTTGAATAGTATGGACCTTATGTTCCTTCACATATTTTTGATCAAGCTCATGTTGTTCATGGAATCACCTCAAGTAGCGCTCCTAATTGTCCTTCTCCTAGTCAATCTAAGAGTGTTAGGGAGATGATGTTGGAATATGAGAAGAAAATGCTAGAGATATATAGGTTGAATGAGTGCAATAAATATCAGTAAGATCTAATGTATAAAGAGGAGTTATTGTTTAGGCAAGCTCAAGCCATGTAATCCATGAAGGAAAAACTAATAATATGGAGGAGTCAACCCACTCAAGGTAATCAGCCTTGTATACCTTTTTCCATCTTAAGACAACCTTCTACCATGCAAAATAAACCCTCCCCTTGTACACTAAATCATTTTTATCAAATATAACTTTCTCACCTAAATAAAATGATCCAACCTTTTAGCCCATCTAATGCATCATCTCGTATGCCATAATAAAATACTCCTATTATTAATCCTTTACACTTAATAATCCAACACCAAAAGAGATCAGAGTAGACTTCTATATAAAATAACTACTCTAATTTATTAGATTGTGAGACATCCTTTGAATAAATACATCCTATTTCATATAGAAACTAACACATGCATTCTCAGTCAACTCCTCTTATGCATGTACAAAATTTTCCTAGCCTCCCTCAACCTCCTCAAGCCCTTCAATCTAATGTCAAGATCCCAAGTTGGAAGAATCATCATTATGAATTAGCTTAAAAGCTTGAAGAAGAAAATAAAGGAGAAACTATGCCTATTGGCTTCACACATTGGAAGGATGTCCTTCAAATGCAAACACAATATAAAGAGGAGAAGAAGGGAGAGATTGATGAGACTCATATGAGTAGAAATGATGATTTGGTAAGTCATTATCCTAATCCTCAATCTAAAATGTTTTTAAGTGATGGAAGTTTTTCAAGCTTTGATATGGTGATTTCAAGATGGAAAGAAGAGAATGAAAATATCCCATTAGGCTTCAACTCAGTCAAGGATATTTATTGCCCTTATACCCTCTCCTTTGAGAAAGGAGAACATATCTTATGTGAGGTGGAGAATAAAATTAAAAAATTCAAGGGTGAAGAAGATAATCTGAGTGCAAAAGAGGCAACATGTATAGATCCTTGTAGACATGATCAGTTTCCACTATCTCTACTTGATGAGCTCCCATTTTTCTTTGATGAAGATAGTGACCAATCCATAAGACATGAGTTGGATGAGTTTCAAGAGCATGTTATTGAGAAGCAATATAATTTTGTGTTTAGACAAGAAGAAGAGAAATTGGATGGGTATGGTAGAGGTATTGAAGAAGGAGATATTGAACAAGAAAGTGATGATTTTTGGGATGAACTAGAGGACTATTGTCTCAGTTCAGACCTCATACCAACCACCCTTCCTCAAGAGAGTCATGATGAAGATGGATATTAGTTTGTAAAGCTCATTGATGAGATAGATCCATTAGAAATCAACCAAGACACATACCAAAAATGACATGAATAAAATGAGCCTTATAATGATGAGATTGTAGCCTTTGATGCATTAATGGACTACATTAGTATGAAGGACCAGCATGAGACATGCTTCAAGGAGAAAGATGAATATATATATATATATATATATATATATATATATATATATATATATATATATATATATATATATATATATATATATATATTTTGGATACATGTTTGAATATGATCCATTTGGATACATGCCAATAAGGTGGCAAGAAAAAAGGACGAGTCACCAAGCTCCTACTTCAACAAACCACTTGTTTGGCATCATGAGGTTTCTAATCATGAAAGAGACCTAAGAAGCTTCCCCTTTGATCCAAGAGTGAGAATTATATATAAATTTAGATGTACATAAGTGGTTTTCTCACTATTTTTTATGTTTCCTAAGTTCTTAAAGCACATGTGTGTGTCTTGTGTGTTTGTGTTCTTGTTGTGTGTGTCCTTTTCCTTTGTGTGGTTGAGATAGTCACTAGTTGTCTTTTTGATCAAAGGTTTGAGTCATTGTCAAATTATTTTTCTTATCTCAATCCTTATATGAATCCATAATTCCAATGGACTGATAAGGCTATTGGTCTAGTTAGTATATCATGCATACTAGTCTTATGAGTCATCAATTTGTTGACCAATTTTCACTGTTAGATCAAAATAGGGCACTCCTAGTTAAAGAATTAATTTTTAGGCATATTAGTGGACATAATATGTTTTCATAAGGTGTTTCATATTTTAAATAATTTCAAATTATGTTATATTAACTTTGGTCAAGTAGTTTCTAGGTTTATTTATCATTTTAAGTCATCTTGAGGGGTCTAAATGGTGCATTAAATGATTATATGGGTTTTTTAGGATTTTTGTAAGTTTAAAAATATTATTTCATGCCCCATGTGTCCTTATAATTCTTATTAATCTGACATAACTAAATAAATGGTAGGTTGTTTAGAGAAAAGGAAGTTTTCTTAGCCAAAGAGAGAGAAAAAGACACTTGTATGAATTCTTAGGAAGTGTGCCACTTGGAAAATGTGTAAATGTTACTATTAACCTTATAAATTTTAAAATACACATTTTTAATTATCTAAAACTTCCATTTATTTCTCAAACCCATTCTATCTCTCTTTCACCCTCTTGGCATAGAAAAGTGACTTATAGGTTCTTACTTGGTACGGTCAGCACAGAGGATTTAAAGAAAAATGATCTTGGGGGAATATTTTAAAATAATATAACTTAGAATACATATAATAATTTTTATAATTTTTCAAGTTTGATTCATGAACCATCCATTCAAAGTGGACTATGCAAAACTGCCTGCTCATCTATGCACCCTTCAGTTTTTCCTTTATTCTAGGAAACTCCATAAAAAATAATTGATAAGATTAATTCAAAATATTTTTAAATTCCCATTATAATTTTTTCCATTCTTTTTTTCAAGTTTGGAATTGATTTTATTGGTAATTCAACTCAATTTTGTAGACTAGTGCATTCTATGTTGATGTGCAGGTTTCCATTATTTGATGAGTTTTCATGCTTTGAGGATGGTTAAAAGGGTATTTTTTGATCTCATGAACATGTTTTAAAAGTTACATTATCTCTGCCCATATTAAATCTTCACTCTCCAAAAACCTTCATAGTTTATATGCATAGACTACACATATGCATATTCTACCATTAGAGTGTGTATATACAGGTGGTTATAAAGAGGAAACACATTGAGTCAAGGGTTTTTAAATATTTTAAAATATAATACTATGAAAATAAATCATTTATATAGAGTAATATATTCAAATAATATTTATAAGGCCAAAATAATGCCTATTTATTCAAATTCATACTTCTTGTCTATGTCTATAGAAAGCTACCTATAGGTGGCCTAACAAAGGAATAAAGGAAAACATAAAGTTTTGAAGTGTATATTTAACCTCTCCTTAAGATAAAAATATTTTTTAAGTACCTAAACATACACATTTGATATGATAAGAAGGCAAATGAGGGTGAAGTTATGCTAGAGAATTAGTGGACTGTGTTTAGGCCCTCAATCCCTAAACCCTGCAAATAGTGGCCTAAAGTTTTTTTTGTGAGGATCACTAAATGAATTTACAAGATTATTGAGGCACCAAGTTAAGTAATCATCTAGTATTGACAAGACTCATACCAATGATGGGCTCAAGATATTTAATGAAGGATGGTTTTGTAGAACTTATACCAAGATAGCCAGAAAAGGTACTTTAAGTTTGGATTATGGTAGAACTAAGACTAAGAATGTTTTATATGTAAAAGGTCTTAAGCATAATTTGTTGAGTGTTAGTCAAATATGTGATCAAGGATACACATTAAAGTTTCATAAAGAAGGTTATGAGATTAGAAGAAAAGATTCAAATGAGTTGATTACAGATGCTCAAAGGATAGGGAACAATGTATATGTTTTGTCAGAGATCTTCTCAAAGGCACAATCAAAGGATACATTCAAAGATCAGTGAGAGGAGTTGGGAGTAATTTCTATTACTTCCTGCCATTGATGTTTAACATAAGTTGAGGGGGAGCTAAGTGTTAGCTCTAGGTAGGCCCTTTGTCATTGATTTCAAAGGGGGAAAATAATAGGTACAAATGAAAAAATAGGTATAGGGAACATGTACATGTTGCTATAGTAAGGGGGAGTTACTGTATGTTTTTAGATGATAGTATGTGTAGGTGACAAGATGTGGTAGTTTTAAGATTGAGGTTGCCATAATTGACAAAGGGGGAGATTGTTGGAAATATTTTCATTGATGTCAAAGGTTTAGCATTATTGGTGATAAAGGCCCCATTGCATTTAATGTTATTTGTAATAAATATATATTGGCTAATATGATTTAATATTTATTTAATATTAATGAATATATTTTTGGTTGCATATGAAACAAAATAAGGGCCCATGGAGAAGTCAAAGAGCAACGGGATAAAGACAAAAGAAGGATGGGATGCATTTTCCCATGAAGAGTCATCTTGGGGAATTCCAAGAGTCACCAAGTAAAGACAAGAGAGGAAAGGCACAATTCCTCATGAAGGGACACTTTAAGGAATACGAAAAGTCACCAAGATGAGGACAAAAGAGGGAAGGATGTTTTTGATCATGAAGGGTCACCACATGACTTCTCAAAGGCTTGAATATGAAGGGTCATACAAGTTTGGTGCCATTTTCCATGAAGATTGAAGGGTTGTAAAGGGGGAAGGCCAAAGGTCATTTGGAAAGCTATAAATAAAGTATTGAGAAGCCATTTGTATATATGAGAGATAGATGTTGATTTAATATTGTAATATCTAGCTTAGAAGAGCAATTATGAGAGATGAATATGATTTGTATTTGTTATATCTAGCTTAGAAGAGCAAAGGTGAGAGACAAGAAAGTGATGTTGTATTGATCTATCATTTGTTGAGATAGCAACATTGAGAGATAGGTGTGTGGTATACATAAAGAGGTTGGTGCTCCTGTGGGTTGGTGCTCTGTAAAGGGGTTGGTGCTCCTGTGGGTTGGTGCTTATAAATTATTACTGGGTTGGTGCTCAGCAAAGGGGTTGGTTCTCCTATGGGTTGGTGCTATGAATAGTAGCTGGGTTGGTGCTCGACAAAGGGGTGTGGTGCTCCTGTGGGTTGGTGCTCAATAATAATTGCTAGGTTGGTGCTCAACAAAGGGGTTGGTGCTCCTGCAAGCTTGGATTTTGAATATTGCTTGGGTTGGTGCTCATTCACATACTTGAGATTGTTCTCCATGGTTTTTCCCACATTAGGTTTCCACATTATAGCTGGTGTCTCTCTCTATCTTGTGTGGTGTTTATTGTTTGAGTTTTATTTCATATATTGAATGTTTGATTAAGTGGAATTTGGTTAAGGAAAAGTTTTAAAAGATATATGATATACTGATTCACCCCCCCTCTCAGTATATCTCATGCTTAACAAGAGATATTATAAAATATGTTGAAACTATAATATTCTATATTAAATATGAAAAGAAGATTAAATGCATTGGGTTTAAGGATAGGTCTTCTATAGTTTAAAATTAAGAGAATTCAAAAAAATTAAAAGTCATCCAAAGTCTAGGTAATGAGTTGGTCACTGTTAAAATAAAACTTAATGATAAACCTTCTTCATTAAATAGGAATAATGATGAAAACAAAAAGTCAAAAATTACTTATTACTATAATTTATGTGAATTGAATCATGATCCATGTGTTGTTATTCATAATTTTAATAAATGTTTTCAATGGAAATATTTTATATCTGAAAATCTAATAGATAATATAAACACACTTGATGATCAATTAGAAAATGATAATTCTTATGTTATGAATACTAGAAATAAAGATTATGGTTCTTCTCAAAATAATAAGATAACAAACAATAATGATTCTTATAGTGATAAAAAAAACAATTCAAAATATTGCAAGTAGTTCAATTGATAATGTTGCCCAAAATATTCTTTTATCAATTAGTTATAATAATTGTCAATATCAACATTATAAGCCTAAAATTTTTAGACAATCTAATGTTAAAACTTATAATGTAATTAATGATTTGTATACAATCAAAATTAGATTCTCATTGTTCTAGGTAGCCAACATTATAGAATAATTTTATAAGATCAATGAAACTATTAAGAATCTTAAAACTGATGTAGGCTTGTAAGAAGAAGGCAATAATGCAAAATCAATTATTTATGCTCAAAATTATGATCCTCCTGAAGATTATATACCACCTTTTTATGTTATATTTAAAATTGATAATAAGATAATCCATAATTGTATCCTACATATAGGTGCCTTAAATAATATTATGCCTAAATACATTGTAGATCAATTAAGTATATCATATAAAACTGACAATAGGAAACTTACAGATTTTGATTCTAGACAAACTAAAAGTTGTGGTAAGTTTCATAAGATAGTCATAAAAATTTCTCAAGAGTAAATAATAAGGTGTATAATTAATGTCTAAGTGTTATATATTTCTAGTAATTATTCTATGTTGCTATGGAGAGATTGGTCAAAAGCAACTGATGCTTTTGTTAGAAAATATATTACATGGGTTACTGTTAATAATGAAATTGTTTTCATAAAAAAAGAAGATTGATCTAGCTCACCTATTGAGTCATCTAATTCTTCCATTATTTCTTATGTTGAGACAAGAATTAAAACTTATGAACTGCTAAATTTAGATGAACTAAAAAATTAGTATGAAGAATTATTTGAAAAGAATATTTTATGGTCACTCTATTTTGATGGAACTTGTTCTCAACAAGGTAATGGTGCTAGAATTTGTTTAATTTTTCCTATAGGTAAGATTTTTTATTATGATTTAAAATTATCATTTAAAAACACTAATAATTCTATATAATGTAAATCATTATGTTTAGGAAAAATCCATAAAACTAAACATTAATCATTTAGAAGTTTTTTGAGATTTTGAATTGATCGGTAGACAAGTTCGTAAAATTTACAAAACTAATCAAACTAGTCTACATAATAAGACATAAAAAGTTTGGTCATTAATTAAAAATTTTGAAGCATTTAATATCACTCATATTATTATAGAATATAATATTAGAGCTGATAATCTTGGTTTTTTTCCCTCTAACCCAACTCTAAGTGAGATTGAACTGACCACATACTTCTCTTATGCTAGAATTTTTCATCCTAAAATTATTAATTTGAATGATAGTTGGCCTATTTTTAGCTATGATGAACATAGATTATTTCATTAAGGTTAATTATTTTGATCATGATGATTATGTGCTAAATTATGGATATTATTTACAATCAAGTACTAACAAATTACCTACTAATTTAGTAAATCTAGAATCTATGTTTTCACCAAATCATCAGTCCAATATTTCTAGAATGGAAGAGCCTTCAAGGATAATCATAGGTGAAACTATTCTCATAAATTTAGGTATCAAAGAGGATCCAAAATACATTTATTCAGGAATTTAGGTTACTATAATTGAGAAGGTTAAATTCACTAAATTATTTAAGTAATTTAGTGATGTGTTTTCTTGGAAATATAAAGATCTCAAAGGTTATGATACTAGTATTATTAAACATGACATAGTTATAAAACCTAGTATCAAACCTATAAGATAGAGAATACAAAAAATTATCCTTTTGTTAGAAGACATAATTAATAAATAGCTAGATAAGATGATTGATGTTGGTGTCATTTTACCTGTAACATATTCTGAATGGGTAGCTAATTTAGTGCCAATTAGAAAGAAAAATGGTAACATTATATTATGTGTAGATTTTAAATATTTGAATAAAACTAGTATTAAATATAATTTCCCTCTAAAAAGTATAGATTATATTTTACAAGTTATAGGATCATACATGATGGCTTTATTAGATGGATTTTTTGGTTATAATCAAATTTTTGTAAATCCTAAAAATATACATAAAACTACTTTACAACTCGTAGAGGAACTTTCATTTAGAATAGAATGCCTTTTGGATTAATGAATATAGGAGCTATGTTTTAAAGAGGTTTGCATGTTGATTTTGATGATTTGATTGGCATTATTATTCAGGTTTATCTTGATGATCTCACCATTTTTTCTAAAAAAAGAAAAAAGTATTTAGATCATCTTCATGAAGTTTTCACAAAATGTAATGTAGAGACTTAAATTTTATTTAGTGTTAAAATACAATTGAATTTATTAATCATTTTTCATAAAATTCATAATTAACATTTTCTCTTAAAATCAAATAATTAATTAATTCAAACATTTTGAATAAGTCAATTATTCACCTTTTAATATTTATTTTAATTATTTTATTCTTAATAGTTCACCTATTCAAACCTCTCTCACCTTTCTCTTTCTCATCCCAACCAAATCCATAAAATTTTCCATCTCTTATGACTCTTCCTTTGAGTTGTCAAGCCAATTGACTAAGTTATCTAACCAACCCCAATTTTTATTCAACCAAGTTGAAAAGGTATACATCCTCATGGATGAGGACTCATCCTCAACCGTTGATCATTTGGATCATTAAAAAATTCCAAATGATCCTCTATCGTTGGATCTTTTTCAGGGATTTTATAAATAAGCTTGTAAATCCTCATTTTCAATCAATCACAAAAATATATTGAAATAATCACATAAATCAAATAAAAACAAATAAAAGTCACCATTTTGCATCAAAATATTTCCCATTCTCCCTTTGCATTAGAGGTAATCACCACATTCTTGATAGAGCAAATCAGACTCAAATCTTAATGAAGGATTCTTATATCTCAACTATGAAGTTTTGATTATTATTTTATAAATTTATTGTTCTAGCTTAGTTGAATTTATCTTAGCTTTCATTACTTCAATGTCTTTGCATATATTTAGTTCTTACATTTCTAGCATGTCCAGTAGGACTTACCCACATCTTTTTAATATTTTCATCTTCTTATTTTGCATTTAGATAACATTACTTTTTTGGTTTTCATTGTTTATGTCTATCTTTTGCATTTAATCTTGTCTATTTTTGAGTTGATATGGACTATAGGTTTCTATCATTGATTTTCTATTTGGTTTCATATGCTTTCCTATGTAACAATAAATTTGAAGACCTTGCAATGAAATTGAGACACTAAATAGTGAAATTATCCTTTTTCCTATGTTTTTATATATTATACAATTTTTATAATGTGTTTTACTATTTTTATTCTATGTTTTATGATTTTTCCACTGTTAATAATGGTTTCAATGTTGTTTTTAATATTTTTTTTACTTTGATTAACAATTTTGCTACTGTATTTAACAAAAATGACATTGAGTTCTATTTTTTCAATGTTTTGTGATAATTTCAATATTTAATTACAATTTATCCATTTTCTAACAATTTCAATTTTTTCTTATAGAAACGTTAGTAAGTTTTAAGAAAATGTTGTTTAGTTTTATGAGCAATGAAATCATTTTTCATTTTGAGTGGCCATCTTTCAAAGGCCATAAATTTTGACTCGAGACTTAGTTTGAGCTCTCATTTTCTCCAAAAAGAAGATATCAAGATGAAAAATACAAAAATGTAAAAATATGTAGCCTTTTTATACTTTAAATAATTAAAAAAATCAAATATGTATCATACTTTCTTTCTTTTATTTGGTTTTATGTTTCTTACTAACTAACAATTTCACGTTTGTCTTTGATTGTATAGGTGTGAGATCATTATAAAAGAGTTGTTTGATCTTTATATTTTATTAGTTTTCTTTAACTTTTTGTAGGTTAATTTTAAAACAAGATGATTTTAAACTTTCTAACTACTTATTTGTAGGATGTTGGCCAAATATAATTGTAAAAAGCAAAAAATCTAACCAAATCTTTCATTTATTTTCACTAGTGTTTTTCATTTTTAGGATTTTAAATTATTAGTAAATATATCACACTTGAATTTATTTGGAGCAAATTTACTCTTTATTTTTATCTTCTTATTTGGTTGCAAGATTGCATATGTTCTTTCCTTCATGTCACATTAGTGATGATACTTAGAACTTAGAAATGATCTTATAACTTATATGTTACCTAGTTGACCTTGCATATACTTTTTCTTTGGTGTCACATTAGTGATGATACTTAAAAATAAGAAACAAGTGTCAAATATTTATTTTTATTTTCTTAGGGGCTCTTTTGACCATGGATTTCACCACCACATAATAGCTCAAACTCTATTTACTGAGAGGGTATATAAATCGAGACCCAACTATTTCAATTGTCTAAGTAGTGTATTTTAATCACACCATAATGTGAGGGTTTTTCATGATCCAATACTCAAAGTTTAAATAAAATATGATATTATTGATTGTCAACACACTGAGACCCCTATAACTATGTTGGACACTTTGGGATAAGAACCAATAGTGTGTATATGCTCTATCAATTTATTCCATGATTTTATTTTCCCTTAGATAAGTTCATGTATACCTTAAGCCTAGGATCACCTTTTTGTCATTTAACTTTGGTGTGTCGATTAGAGGTTAACACCAAGAAGTAACTTTCCACACACTCTCAAAACCATACTCAGTGGGCCATGGGAATGATAGAATCTTTTATGGTTAGTTCCGTGAAATATTAGGCCGCATCTAAGAGCACAGATGGGTACATGAAAATGGAAGGCCCAATAGTTATTCACAACCATTCATCCTATTTTTCACCCTTTATGTATAATTGCTTATTTGTTTAGAATAAAATTATTTGTTATTTCATTTTGTTTACCACATGCTATAAAATCCTTGTTTTCAAATAGATTATGTTTGAGTTTAAATGATATCCTAAAAATCACAAATTTATCTTTAAGAGATCAAAAGCATTTAGTTAGGAATCAAACTTTTAGATACTTTGGTACCTTGCTTTACTAAAGTATAATTTCATGTCTTTTTCATTGTCGAGTCAAGTTTTTCCTTATTAACATCACCTATTGTAAGTAGTGTGGCTATGTGGAATAATCCCTTGACCAATTTTGTCTAGAATCCAAATCCAAATAATCCTTGTTTTAACCCAGGGTTCCATCCAACTAACTTTGATTTAAACACATATTTGAATCAATAACAAATCCAAATCCAAGTTTGAATATGTATTCATCCTCATTAATCCATCAATCAAATCCAAACTTGAATAGTCATTCAATTTTTCAAATCAACCTTTCTATGGTAATAAAAATCAATCCTTTCATTTTGCATCTAGTTCACCCGAAAACTCAAACCCAAACTTCTTCACCAATCCATCTAGTTCAAACTTTTGATTCACCTTCACCACCATTTTCAAATCTATATTTAAACCAAAGTCCATTCATAAATCAAACTCACATTCAGTCCAATCTGACTGCATTCCATCCAAATCAAATTTCAACTCTTACGTCTATCAAAACCAACCTTTATATAGCCATCAAAATCAATCATTTTGTATTTTATCCAACCCATTCCCAAAATTGAACTAAACTACATCAAATCCATATTTATTCACAAATCCAAGTCAGTCAACCTTAACAAATCCATCCTTTCAAGATCAATCTACTAATCCATCAAGTCCATCAAATTTCACAAATCCATCCTTCCAATATCAAGATACCTCTCTATCTAGGGAATCCTAAAACATTCCACATCAACATCATCCTATTTTTGAAAATCAACTAGGTCTCCCCTCCACTATTTATGGCATTGATTCTAACATACCTTAGTACACTAACATAGGGAATCTAATTCAAGAACTCTTACCATATAATATCACTTCACCCCTAGAGTTAAAATAAATTCAAAACTCCAAACCTATAAAAACCATTACCATGCCTATTAAGCAAAAAATCACTCCTTTAGGGGAACGTTATGATGTATTATTTAAAAAATTGGTCGTTAAAAACCTAGTCGTATATCCAAACACCAAATAATTTGAACCAAATGTCCCAAAACCTAAGTGATATAGACCTAATGAGTATTGTGATTATCACAAAATCAAATTTCATTCTATAAACCATTGTATGAGACTTAAACATTATATCCAAGATTTTATTAACAAAGGGTACATCAAGGTAAAGCCAAGAGTATCCATGTCTAAAATTTATAGATTATAGATATGCCAAGATGTCTTTATTGTGCCTCATCAATCCACACCACTTCCAAGTCAAGGTCATAACCTTCCATATATATCTCAAGATCCCATTTTTGACACACCCATTTTCAACCAATCCTCCATAGTCGATCAACCTACCTTTGACAACCATGGTTTACCATCCATTTTTTATGAATTTCCCATATTTATTGAAGAGACTATCTTTGATCAAGATCCCATTTCTGACCTAGATCTTACCTTGGACAAAACTTTCTTAAACCAACATATCTTATCACCCATTTTTCAAATACCCAAATCCTTATCACCTATTGAATCTCCCATAATAACAAAATATGAACCCCAAGTGATAGAGGTAATTATAAACAAAAATATTCATGATCAATGAATTATCAAACCTATCCATTTTAAAGTAAAGGCTAGACTACATAACATCAACTACAAACCATTTTAATGTCAATGTAAAGATGTTAGTTATAATTTTGTGGTGTCTAAGGTAACTTCAACCATAATTAAAATAACATCCATTCATAGTCTTTACAAGGACTTTGTTTCCATCACTCATTTCATAAACATCACCATTCCTTCCTTCCATCTTACAATCTAGTATCCTACACCTTCTGATTGGTAACAACAATCTTATTTATAGTTAACTTCCTTACATAATGATTAAATAATTATAAACTTTGTATCTAGTCTTCTTATAGAAGAGCATCAGGAAATATTTGCATATTTTGAGGAACAACAAATGTACCTCAATCAAAATAAATAGTTCAATCTAAGTCTAAAATCCACACCCCATAGTGAAAATAATTTTAAGGCACTATTAGATTATCAAAGTACATATTGTAGTCAAAATCCAAATCAAAATATAGAAAATAAAAAATATGAGTCCCTTAGTGAAAACCTATTTGAGGTACTATTGAAAAATCAAAATTTAAATCCCAATCAAATCAATCAAGAAGAATCCTTTGGGGAAAACCTTTCTAAGGCACCAATATATGAGTAAATTAATATATCCTCTATATTAGCATAGTTTCAAGATGGATCACCATCATAAGTTGAAAATATCATTAAAGAAGCATTGAATTCTTAAATCATCCCACTTGCAATTACTCCTAGTCTTGTTGAACATGAGATTGTTAGTCCCATTCAACCTTTACATCATGACCCATAAAATCATCACCACTATAATTCCATCCATACAAATCCTTCATGCACTCAACACACATCCTTCATACAACATACTTTCCACTTCACCCTATCTGAAAACACCCTCTATCATAGGTGTTATGATTATATCCTGATAAATTTGGAAAAAACCAAATTAAAAATCAATGAATTTACTAAAGACATATCTAGAGTGCATACCTAAAATATCAATAGTGGTAAGCATCATGCATCTTGAATGCTTTTATAATTGAGATGCCAAAAGTCTAAAAAAAAAATTAAAAAAATAGAAAGAGAGAAATAAATTTATCTAAAAATGAAAACCATTTATATGCTATCTTGGGCAAGTACCATGATGAAAACCAATTTTTGGTATCATGTGTAAAATAATCAGTTGTCTACAAGTACCCTAAACTAGGGGGAAAACTCATTCCATTTCAAGCTTATGCATTCTAAATCATCCTGTCATCTTTACCCATCCTACAACATTTTTATTCCCATCCTTTTACCTTAACCCATCCATGGTTACTAATCCTAAGTTATCCTAATGCATAATTATCCATCTTACACTTATATAATCCATCCTAAACTCCTCCTCAACCACCATACACCACCCTTGAATACCCTTACCTATCCAAACACATCCATATCCATTTAACCCAAAACACATTGAAACCCATCCATCTTTGCCATCATAAAATCATCCTTATTCTTATTTTAGCATTGATAAGGAAGTGGAAATGTCTTGAGACATGTTCTTAGAAACATCTTGGTGTATCCTTGTAATATTATTTTGATGACTAGATACTTGGTTCTTATGTCATGTGTTCCCTAGAGTTATCATCTTAAGTCCAATCCATTCCTATTCATCCATATTCCATATATAATGTATTCCTTCAATCCCCTGCCACTCACTCTTATGTGCTAGAAACTATAGTCATCTTTTCCCTTTATTGATCTTCCTTGTATATAAGCTTATAAATCCAAAAAAAGAAAAATATATATTATAAAACTCAAAAAAATCTAAAACATTAGAAACTACAGTCAAAATCCAAAACATTAGAAAAACCATCAAAATCTAACAAAATAAAATCCATAATACAATAAAAAAATCTCTTGTCCTTAGTTACGTACCCTAGTCATCTCTTATATGACTTACTCCTTAGATAGTTCAACATTGTCAAATATAACATATGTTAAAGGGTTTTACTTTAGCCAAGGACATCTATTTTTTTTTTAATTTGTTTACTTGTTTTAGTCATTTTATATCTTTTAAATACATGTATACTCATTTACTATCTTTTACATCATGGGTGTTGCTTCCATAGTGTTTGTTTTACTTACATCATTTTCATTATTGCAAATATATCTTTTTATCTTATATTTATTATTGTTTCTTGTGTCTAGATCACTGTGTGCATTACTAATGGTGTTATTATGATTATCCATATCATGATTCACTAATTTTTATTATTATGAATCTATTAGTCCTTACGCATATTACATAATAGTAATCATGGTTTATATATACTATGGATGCATATTATCACATGTAATATCAAAAATTAGGTTGCCTAACTCTTACTCAGTTGGAATTATTATTGGAAATCCAATGCTAATAATGAAATAAATAAAACACAACTATCAAAACATCTCACATCAAGCACAAAGTTGTGGAGCTAAAAGCTTCACCAATGAGCGAATGCAGAAGTTACAAGAATCACACAGTCACCGATGACGGTCAGGTATGGACCAAAGGCTGCCGGCATCGGTTGTTGATTGGTCAACGTCGGTCACAGGTAGACTGGCAGGGACCGACGTCGGTCACCTATGCATCCAGAATCTATTTCCGTGGATGAACAGATTGTTTGCATGGAAAGTTAAACTGTTGGTATTGAGTCTGCATTTCTATTTTAAGTAGGACTGTTTTGAGCCCTTGATTAGGAGGTGTAATCTAATGGTTGATATTGTATTCTCATGAATCCCTAAAGTTATTTAATAGGGATAGATCTTCATAGCTTATAGAATTGGACAAGTATTGTACAGTACATGTATATGTGTATCAATCCAGGTTGTTGGAATTGATTGTAATTGAGAGAGAGAACTCTTGAGGGAAAGATATCTAGAAAGAGATCTGTACATCTAAGAGAGGTGTGGAAGAAAATAAGTTTATTCAATTGTAATTCCTTCTAGAAGAGTTTAATACAAGTTTTTAGGGTGGCTTGTTGTATCTCTTATTCTTTGCTATCTGTGATTCTAGTTACTTATCATTCTAGTTTTAATTTTGTGTTTAGTTGCTTTCATATAGTAATCAACTTTGTTGGTTGATCCCCAACAAGTGGTATCAGAGCTCAAGTTGACTAATAGGTGTTTCAGATCTGGTTAGTGTGTATTGATTATAGGTCACTCACAGGGATTTTTGTTTGAGTGGGAGAAGCAATGGTAGAAGAAAGTAAACTTAGAATGGAGAAGTTTAATGGCAAGAATTACCAAATATGGAGAATGTAGATAGAAGATTATCTGTATCAAAAAGATCTATACTTACCGTTAGGTGGGATTTCAAAGAAGCCCATAGACATGGAAGATGAAGAATGGGAAGTTCTTGATAGAAAGGCTCTTAGATCTATAAGATTGAGTCTAGCATCTACTGTGATATCTAATTTATCACAGGCAAAGTCAATGGTAGAGTTAATGGCTACTTTAGAAAATTTATATGAAAAATCCTCAGCTTCAAATAAGGTATATCTTATGAAGCAGTTATTTAATTTGTAAATGCAGGAAGGTGGATCTATATCTAATCATCTAAATGATTTCCATGGAATTGTAAATCAATTAAATTGTCAAAATAGTTTTTGATGATGAAATTAAAGCTTTATTAATCTTATGCTCTTTACCTAAGAGCTAACATAGCTTGGTAATGGTAGTTAGTAATACTGCATCTGCTTCAAATATTTTAAAAGTAGATGATGTTGTTAGTGTAATCTTGAATGAAGAAATTCATAAGAAAATCATAGAGGAAACATCAGGGAACGCTTTAAGTTTTGAGATCAGGGGAAGGCAAAAAGAGAAGAGCAAGAAAGGGATATCAAGGTCTAAGTCAAAGATGAGAGGTAGACCAAATCCAAAAATGGCAAGAGGATAGCCTGCTGGAATTATGGAAAGATAGGGCACATAAGCAAAGATTGCTGGTCAAAACCAAAAGAAGACAATCAGCATGAAGGTAAAGAAGAAGCAAAAGTTGCAGGTATAGTTGCACAAGATGCTCTTATATTCTCTTTGCATAATAATATAGAATCTTAGGTTTTAGATTCTGGTGCCTCTTTCCATGCAACCCCTAATAGAGAATATTTTAGTGACTATGTCCATGGAGATTTTGGAATAGTTTATTTAGGGGATGATGAGCCTTGTGAAATTGTTGGCAAAGGAAAAGTGCAGCTGAAAATGCAGAATGGAAACACATGGGTGTTAAGAGATGTCATGCATGTTCCTAGCCTAAAGAGGAATTTGATTTCTGTAGAAAAGTTAGGGGATGAGGTTTGTACAATAACTCTCATAGTTGAATCTTGGAGGTGTCCAAGGGTGCACTTGTATTGGCCAAAGATAAGAGAGTAGGTACTCTCTATTTATGTAATTATATTACTGATAATTCTCCTTCTATATTATCTGCTTTAGATGTAGATGCAAAGTTGTGGCATCAGAGGCTTGGCCACATGAGTGAGAAGGGAATAACTATTCTTAAGTCAAAAGGTAAGCTTTCAGATTTGAAAAGCATAGATCTAGATTTTCGTGAGCACTGTATTTTTGGGAAATAGAAGAGAGTGAGTTTTTTCAAGACTGGGTCAACAAAGAAGAAGCACAAATTGGAGCTTGTTCAAATAGACGTGTGGGGACCAGCTTAGGTTACTTCTATTGGAGGATCATAGTACTATGTTTCTTTCATAGATGATGCTACAAGAAAGGTATGGGTCTATTGTATAAAGAATAAATATGATGTTTTTGACACTTTTAAGATTTGGAAAGTTATGATTGAGAATGAAATAGGTAGGAGATTGAAGTGCCTGAGATCTGACAATAGTGGTGAGTTCTACAGCTACAAGTTCAACTGGTATTGTTATATGCATGGACTACGTAGGTAAAGGATGGTTCCAAGGACACCTCAGCAAAATGGAGTTACTAAAAGGATGAACAAAATAATAATGGAGCGTGCAAGGTGTATGAGATTGCATGTTGGTTTGCCCTTAGAGTTTTGGGTAGAAGCTGTGGATACTGTAGTTTACTTGATTAACAGAGGACCCTCTATAGCTCTAGATGGTGGAATTCTAGAAGAGGCATGGACAGGTAAAAAGGTAGATCTCTTATTTCTCAAAGTTTTTAGTTGTGAAGCCTTTGTGCACATTGATAAGGAAAATAGAAAGAAACTAGATGTTAAGTCTATGAGGTGCACATTTATTGGCTATGGCTCTGATGATTTTGGATTCAGGTTTTGCAATCTAGGAACTAACAAGATAATTAGGAGCCATGATGTTGTTTTCAATGAAAAAGTGATGTATAGTGATCAACTCAAGAAGCTAAATCAATTTGAGCAGAGCAATGGAGAATTGGACAAGGTGACGGTCTAAAATGAGCTCGTAGGAAAGAATAATCATAAATAGAAAAACATAGAGACCGACATTGGTCAGGCAGGAGCTGACATCGGCAATATAGGAACCGATGTCAGTCAGACAGTGACCGACGTCGGTCAGGTAGGAACCGACATTGGTCATGTGGTACTGAGGGTAGTCAGTTATAGGCCTGGAAGTGACTAAGGTTGGTCATTGTCAGAGAATTTGGGTGGATAGCATGTTGTGAATGAGTCTCAGATGCCCATCAAGAGGTTAGAAAGGGTAAGTAAGCCTCCAATTCAGTATTCCCCTTCATTATTATATTTATTACTTATTGATGGTGGAGAACCAGAGAGTTTTGATGAAGCAATATAGGTGGAATCCAAGAATCAGTGGGAGCTAGGCATGAATGAGGTAATTGATTCCTTGAAAGAGAACCAAACGTGGGATTTGGTTGAGTTGCCAGTGGGAAAGAAGACACTAAAGAACAGATGGATCTACAGATTGAAGGAAGGTGAGAATGGACAAATGAGATATAAGGCTAGGTTGGTAGTAAAAGGATTTGCACAAAAACCAGGTATTGATTTTGGTGAGATTTTTTCTCATGTAGTTAAATGACTTCTATACAGACTGTATTGTCTTTAGTTGCTATTAAGGGTTTGCATCTTGAGCAGCTTGATGTTAAGATAGCGTTTCTTCATGGAGATTTGGATGAAGAAATATATATGGATTAGCTAGAAGGATTTGAGGTCAAAATTAAGGAGAAGCTAGTGTGCAGTTTGAAGAAAAGCTTGTATGGCCTCAAGCAAGCTCTTAGACAATGGTATTTGAGATTTGATAGGTTTATGACTAAGCATAGTTTCAGTAGATGTCAATCTAACCATTGTGTGTATTTTAAGAGATTAGATAATGGTAGATATATTATTTTGTTGTTGTATGTAGATGATATGCTAGTTACAGGATCACACATGTAGGATATCTATGAGCTTAAGGTGAAATTAGCTCACATATTTTCCATACAGGATTTGGGAGTAGCAAAGAAAATCCTTGGCATGAATATTAAGAGAGACAGGAAAAATCATAGGTTGATTTTGTCTCAAAAGGATTATGTGAACAAGGTGTTGAAATGGTTCAATATGCAGGATGCAAAACTAGTAAGCACACCTCTGGCTGGACACTTCAAGTTGAGTAAAGAACAGTGTCTTAATTCACATGATGAGGTAGAGTACATGAGGAAAGTTCCATATGCTTCTGCAGTTGGGAGCTTAATGTATGCAATGGTATGTACTAGACCAGATATTGCCCAAGTAGTGAGAGTTGTAAGTATATGGCCAATCCAGGGAAGGAACACTGGAAAGCAGTTCAGTGGATCCTCAGATATCTGAGAGGGACCAGCAGTATGCATTTGTGCTATGGAGGGTCAAACACTTCTCTACATGGTTATGTAGATTCAGATATGGCCGGTGATTTGGATGGCAAGAAAAGCACCACAAGATATGTTTTCACTGTTGGTGGAATGGTGGTTAGCTGGATTTTAAAGTTGCAGAAGCTTGTTGCCGTGTCAACTACAGAAGTAGAATACATTGCAGTCACAAAGACTAGCAAAGAGATGATATGGATGACATGGTTCATGGAAGAGCTAGGAAAGGAGCAAGAGAGTTACAGATTATATAGTGATAGTCAGAGTGCAATTCATTTGGCTAAGAATTTAGCCTTTCATTTAAGAACCAAGCATATACAGCTTAGGTACCACTTCATTAGATAGGTATTGGAGGATGGTGAGTTAAAGCTGGAAAAGATCCATACATATAAGAACCCTGTTGATATGTTAACCAAGCATGTAACAAAAGAGAAGTTGAATCTTCATTCAGCTTTTGTTCATCTTCATGATTGAGTTTAAAGATGGAGAAGCTAGAAGATGCTGTTGTATAGGTACTGGTGCAACTGTTTATCTCCAAGTGGGAGATTGTTAAGTTGTGGAGCTAAAAGCTTCACCAATGAGTGAATGCAGAAGTTATAGGAATCACATAGTCACCGATGACGGTCAGGAATGGACCAGAGATTACCAACGTCAGTTGTTGATCAGCTGACATCAGTCACAGTTAAATTGGTAGGGACCGACGTTGGTCACTGTGCATCCAGAATCTATTTCTATGGATGAATAAATTGTTTGCATAGAAAGTTGAACTATTGGTACTGAGTCTGCATTTCTATTTTAAGTAGGACTATTTTGAGCCCTTGATTAGGAGGTGTAATCTAATGGTTGATATTGTATGCTCATGAATCCCTAAAGTTATATAATAGGGATAGATCTTCATAGCTTATAGAATTGGACAAGTATTGTACAATACATGTATATGTGTATCAATCCAGGTTGTTGGAATTGATTGTAATTGAGAGGGAGAACTCTTGAGGGAAAGAGATCTAGAAAGAGATCTATACATCTGAGAGAGGTGTGGAAGAAAAGAAGTTTCTTCAATTGTAATTCCTTTTGGAAGAGTTTAATACAAGTTTCCAGGGTGGTTTCTTGTATCTCTTATTCTTTGCTGTCTCTGATTCTAGTTACTTATCATTCTGGTTTTAATTCCGTGTTTAGTTGCTTTCATATAGTAATCAACTTTGTTGGTTGATACCCAACATGCTTCATCTCTTTTTTCCATCCATCTTCATCTCATCCATGTTGTCCAATCATTTGATCCATCTTAATTAATCCATGTAAATGTTTAATTTATTTATTTATTTATGTTTGCATATCACTCATCCACCATCATTAATCCATGTAGATGTTTCATTTATTTCTTTACATTTACATATTACTCATCCACCATCATTTCTTCATCTTTCTATTCAATCTCCCACACATGTTGATTAGGATTGACATAATCACATTCTCCATCATCTAGTCATAATGTGTAATAATGAACCTAAGTATAACATCCATGGGTCAATCTTAATTTACATCATCATTTTTGTTTCCTTTTCGGGATAACTATTTATGGTCTGATATCCACACATAAAAATTGTCTACGTGGATTATATAGGCAATGCTTAGAGACATGGGTTCTCTAGGATCAACTCAGCCACCATCATCCATACAAATCATTGCATCCACATTTTTTTAATTTTAATTAATCAAAGTACTATATCTCCTTTTTAATGATTGATGATATCAATTTTGTAAATTCTTATCACAAATTGGATAATCTTTATTTTTTATATTTTTTGGCCTATGGTTTACCATCATTGGGATATATCATTCCCACATCTGCTCATGAGACCCATGAGTCTAATAAGCACAATTTAAGCCTAAAGTCTATAAAGTGAGAAATGTAATTTTTCCAATAGCTTCTCTAGTATTTGATAGCTAGGGGTAAATAGTTTTACTTGTCCCCTCTACAATTTTTCAAACATTAGCATTGAGATAAATATCTATATTATTGATGAAATTTTTATACATTCCATCCCTCATTCAAATCCCTCTTCATTTATTTTTTTAAAATTTCTAAAAACATTAAATTAATTCATTCTGAATTTATTTTCAAACTCTTGTAACAATCTCTCAACATAAAATGAACACAATCATTTAAAACTTTAATATAATTTTTCTATTTATAGATCCATAGTTTATTATTGTTGGGATATATCATTCCCACACCTTCTCAATTGACCCCTGAATCATTATCAATAATAGTTAATGTGCAATCTTCAAGTTTTTAAATTATTGATTTTAAAATCAAAACTCTAGTTTTAATTAACTAAGGGAAACCCTTTTATGTTACCAACATCTTGTAAAATTGACATCAATTGTGAAGTAACTTGATTTATAATGCATCAACCTAATTTTTACCTATTTTTGATTTTCATCAATTTTGAGCATTTGGTTTTTTTCTCACACAAACCCTTGAGGGGACATCATCATGCTCATTTTCATTCATTTGGGGCAATTTTTTTTCTATCATCAACACTGTACTTCTTATATTCTTCAAAATAGTATTGCTTCACAACACCATTTCAAATAGGATCAAATGTAAACACTTAAATTTCATTTAGTGTTGAAATGCACCTGAATTTATCAATCATTCTTCTTAAAATTTATATTTAACATTTCTTCTTAAAATTAAATAATTGATTAATTCAAACATTTTGAATAAGTCAATTATACACATTTTAATCTTCATTTTAATTATTTTATTCCATATTTTCCACCTATTCAATATTTTCCCACATTTCTCTCCCTCATCCCAACCAAATCCATAAAATTTTCCACCTCTTATGACTCCTCCTTTAAGTTATCAAACCAATTGATTAAGTTACCTAAACAACCTCACTTTTTCTCAACCAAGTTGAAAAGGTCTCCATCCTTATGGATGAGGACTCATCCTCAACTATCGATCATTTATAGCATTAATTTTTTTTAAATGATCCTCCACCATTGGATCTTTTTGTAGGCTTTTATACATAAGCTTGTAGATCCTCATTTTTTATGATCACAAATTTGAGAAATCACAATCAATCATAAAATCATGAGAGATCACAAGAATACTTGCAAATGGAATCATATCTTGCATCCAAAGTGAAATAAAGCAAATAAAATTCACTCTTTTACATTAAATCACTATTCATTCTCCTTTTGCATTAGAGGAGTGAGCACCACATTTTTGATAGAGCAAATCAGACTCAAATCACAATGGAGGATTCTTGTATCTCAATTGTGATGTTTTTATTGTTATTTTCTACATTTGTTATTCTATCTTAGTTCAATTTAGCTTAGCTTAGATTAGTTCATTGTCTTTTTATATATTTAGTTCATCACTCTCATTTTCATTCATTTGGGGTGAGTTTCTACTTTTCTATCATCACCACTCTCTTTCTATTCTCCAAAATAGTATTGCTTCACAATACCATTTCAAACAGGAGAAAATATAGACACCTAAATTTTATTAGTATCAAAATTCACCTAAATTTATTAATCATTCTTATTGAAATTTATAATTAACATTTCTTTTTAAAATAAAATAATTGATTAATTCAAACATTTTAAATAAGTCAATTATGCACCTTTTAATATTTAATTTAATTATTTTATTCTAAATTTTTCACCTATTCAAACCTCTCCCACCTTTCTCTCCCTCATCTCAACCAAATCCATAAATTCTCCAACTCTTATGACTCTTCCTTTGGGTTGTCAAGCCAATTGACTAATGTAGCTAACTAACCCCACTTTTTTCTAAACGTGGTTGAAAATGTCTCCATCCTCATGGATGAGGAATCATCCTCAACTATTAATCATTTGGAGCATTGAAAAAGTCCAAATGATCCTCCACCATTAGATCCTTTTGTAGGCCTTTATAAATAAGCTTGTAAATATTAATTTTCAATAAATCACAATAAATCAAAAAAATATATTGTGAGAATAAAATAAATCAAATCAAAGTGAATCAAAGTGATTTGGGTAACAATTTAGGTGACAATTTGGGTGACAGTTCTACCCCTATTGATGATGAAACTTTTGGGAGCCATAACTTTTACACCGTAGTTCCAATTGACTCACCATTTGAACCGTTGAAAAGATAAAAATGAAGAGAACATAGTGAGATGACATAAATATTTAATCAATAGTTTTTTATTCTTAAAAACTTAATAGAAGTGACCTAAATTTCAATTTTCGTAGTGCAATAAAAAAATAGTAAGTTTTTAAAAATAATAATTTATTGAATTTTGTATTGTTTTAAATCAATGAAGTTGAACCACTTAATCTCCCTCAATATTGGTGACCTTACACATCCTCATCCTACTTTCCAAATGTGTATAAATCAAGATATAACCTGAAATGGAAATTAGACATCTCTTCCTAGAGATAAGCATATAGTTGTATTGTGATCTTGAGTAATAAAACATCTCTTTTTAGAGAATTCATTATTACTATGTTGTTTTTGTGTTTTTGAAATATCTTTCAATCAAAAAATTTGAGTTTTGGATCACAAAGTCACTCTTTTGCACTAAAACATTGCCTATTCTCCCTTTGAATTGGAGGAGTGAACACTACATTTTTGATAGAGTAAATTAGACTCAAATCACAATGGAGGATTCTTGTATCTTTACTATGAAGTTTTGATTGTTTTTTCTACATTTTTTGCTATAGCTTACTTGAATTTAGATTAGCTTAGATTAATTCCTTGTCTTTACATATATTTAGTTCATATATGTAGAAAGTATGGTATTTCTTTGAATCCAAATAAATTAGTTTTTGACATTACAAAGGGTAAGTTGTTATGACATATTATTTTGAAAAATGATATTTATATAGATCTCAAACATATTAAAGATATTAAAGATATTAAAGAATTGCCTCCTCCCAATGATCAATATAGCTTAAGATCTTTTGTTGGTTAAATAAAATTTGTTAGAAAATTCATATCAAATTTTGTTAAGTCTAATCCTTTGCAATCATTGCTTAAGAAGTATAAAATATATACTTGGGATGAAAGTGTTGATTTAAATTTTAATTGTGATAAAGATGCCATTGCAAGTGCTCTAGTTCTTACTAAACCTGATTTAAAGAAAGCATTCATTATTTATGTTAATACTACTGAAAAGGCCATTGAAATGTAACCATTCAATAATTTGAAAATAATGAAGAAAAACCAATCAGTTACATGAGTTAAGTTTTAAAAGATGCTAAAACTAGGTATCCTTTTATTGAGAAATTTGTTTTCTTATTAGTTTCCTCTTTGATTAAATTTAATTATTTATTGATGGAATTTTTTTTTTCTGATCTAACATACCTATTATGTATTATCTTTCAAAATAATAAACCATTCAAGGAAAGCTCACTATGTGGATTTTACGTATTCAAGAATTTGACTTTGAATTTAAAACTTTTAAAATAATCAAAGGTAATGAATTGGCAAAGCATTTAGCTAAAAATGCTTCTTCAGATATAAATGTTTTATTTTTTTAATTGATGATAAGTTAAATATAAAGCCTCATTTAAAGACCATGAATATTGTTGATTTTTCAAAAAAAAAAAAAGTTCATTTTGAAATATGAGAAAATGGGATTGTATGTTAGTTAAAGATAATTGGTACCATGACTTAGTCTATCATTTTTAAAATCAGGATTGTCTTAATAATTTTGATAAAAAATAAAGATGTTCTCTTAGATTAAAATATTTAAATTTATATTTGTTAAAAAAAATTCTATTTTATTGAAATAGAGATGGAGTTTTATTGAGATGTCTTATGCATGATCAAACACAAAAAGTTCTTAGATGTTGTCATGAAAGAAATTGTGGTGGCCATTATGCTACAAAAACTACTACCTATAAGATATTAAGAGTAAGATATTATTAGCCTACACTATTTCAGGATGTTTATAAGTTAGTTCATTTTTGTATGTCATGTCAATTATTTATTAGTAGAGATAAGTTGTCTATAATGACATTAAATCCTGTTATACAAAATGGGGTATTGATTTTATTCTAGATATATACCCACCTTCATCTACTAGTCATAGGTATATTCTAATAGCTACAAATTATTTAACTAAGTGGCCTGAGGCTAAAGCACTTAAGAGTTCTGTAATAAGTGAAGTAATCTCATTTTTATAAAATCATTTCTGATAATGGACTTTAATTTATTTCAAATGAATTTTTAGAACTTTTAGGGGAAATATTCAAGTATATCTAATCATTCATCAAAATATTAACCTTAATTTAATGGTCAAGCTGAGTCAACAAATAAAAATATGATTTCAATTATAAAAACTTTAGTTTGTGACAATAAAAGGAATTGGCATCTTAAATTTTTTGAAGCTTTATGGGTTGATAAAACTATTGTTAAGATAGAAAGTGGTTATTCACTTTTTATGTTAGCTTATGGATTCAAGGCCACTTTACCAATATAACTTTAGATTTATTCATCTAGAACTACTTTACAATAAGTTATTAAGGATACAAATTTGATTGAACAAAGATTAAATGATTTAGTAGCTCTAGATGAGTCTAAAGCAACAACATTGTAGAAATTAGAAAAAGCTAAGAAAAAATTAAAAAAAATTTGATTAAAAATTTTTTAAACAAAATTTAAAGTTAGTGATTTAGTTTTATATTGGGATAAAACACATGAAGATCTTGGTAAACATAATAAATTTGATTCATTATGGTTTGGTCCTTATAGAATTATTACTATACTTAGAAATAGTGTTTTTCATTTTAAAAGATCTTGAAGGAAATTAGTTGTGTTACTCAGTTAACAACCATCATTTGAAATTGTTTAATGCTTAGCTACTTATAGTTAGTTAGTTAGTTGTTTTCTTTCTTTTGGGTTTTGTGCTTCTTTCCTTTGTTGTTTGTTTACTATTTCTATTTTGTCTTATTTGTATTATTGTAATTTTACTTTAAAAAAGATCAATGAGGGTTACAAATGGAAGAGTTTAATATTATAAAGGAAGAGTGTGAGGATGCTACAAAATTTTAATGTAAGTATCATTGATTTTCAGATATTTCTCTTTTTGAAATTAGTTCTCTTTATACATGAATAATATATGTCGATTTGTATCAAGTTATTGAAGTATTAATTAATTTTTAGATTTTTTAAATAAAACATTTATATTAGATTGTGCATCTAGCACAAAATTACTTTCTAAATCATTTCCTTCTTCATGCCACACTAGCTGAATAATCTATCTCTTACAAAAATTCATTATTAAAGATGTTTACACATAACAACTTGAGAAATGATTTTCTTAGAACAAACTCTCAAGAATATGTTTTTATCAATAGGCAATTATTCACTACTTAATTCCATTACTCAAAACTAACTATCAAGGTCTCTAGTGTTATGCATATTTTTCATACCCCCTCAATTTTTCCAAACTAATATTTTTCTAACATAGAGATGACTCAGTCATAAAATTTATAATTGTGTCAATGACCTAGTCAATTAGTAATATTTTTAAATGAATACTTTCATTTTTGAATTGATGATAGTTGTTTGATGAAGTCATGTTTATATTTAAGTGGTTTTGAAGAGCATAAATTGATAAATGAGTAAAATATGCATATATGTTTATCATTTTGAGTGTCTATGATCAGTTACTTTGCTTTTCAGTTCATGATCAGATTTTGGTACAACATTTTTAGTTTTAGAATAAGATCATTTTGTATGGTTTCAATATTGAAAACATTATATTTTTTCTATGATATTTTTAGATATGTATATTGATCTTAGTTAAGTGTGAATGATCACAATAATTTTTGGAGTAGACTCTTCAGTTTGGGAATAACATGAGTAGTTTGTGGTGATTGATTTGATATTTTTAGTGACAATGTGAGACTTGATTTGAAATTGATAAGATTGGTATATAATTGGTTATTTTATAACCTTTTTAGATCAATTTTCAAATTGTGAAGTCATTATTATTGTAGTTTGAGAAAACACTATATTTATGGTTAAATGCATCATTTCATTTGTTTTGGATATAATATGAGTTATCAGTTTGAAAATGGATCTCAATCGGGTAAAATTAAGTCATAAGAAAGACCATTTAGAAGTAATACAATTCAGTTTGAAAGGCAATTATGATCGTTTCATAAATTCAATTGAGGACTCACTTTCACTTCTTGTGATATAATGGACTTTTAAAACTATTGGCATATTGAAGTTGGTTTGATATAAGTTATCAAAGGATCCTAAGGTTATAAATGATTTATCATAAGATCATATTTGATTAGGGTTCTTAAGTCAATGTTTCCTTGCCTAAGTTCTAAAGTGATATCAATTTATGTGTTCAAAGGATCTTATCCTAAGGTCATTATTCTAAAGTTTTGAAATAATAATAATGAGTTCATCACACCATAATTTTTTTAAATGTTGTTTGCCTAAGTCTATGTCTTAGGGCATAAATTTTGAAAGGCATAAATAAAGGTCATAAATAAATGTTGCTTGCCTAAGTATATGTCTTAGGGCATAAATTTTGAATGGCACAATCAAAAACCTCCATGGCATAAAATAATTGTTTGTTTTTAAAAGCACTATGGTCTAAATTTAAAACTTGTGTATGGTGAATTGGCATTGAATTGGTGAACGTCTTAGTTAGTTGGCATTTGAGTTAGTAGTCCATTTGATAATTTATCAAGGCACAAGGGGATAAAAAAGAGTTAATACAAAGGCATATTCCATGATGTTTTGAGATATTCCAAGATCTTGGGTGGTTTAAAATTTATGGTAAGGCATACATGCCTCAAATGGCAAATGTGAGTAAAAGGTTTAGTAGGAAATTTGGTTAGCACTAGGTTTGATTTTTTTACTAACTCAATAGAATTGATAAATGCATCCTCAATTCAAATGAGCCAATGAGAAATGGACACATAGACTAGGTAGTTATGGTAGGGGGAGGCAATTACAAATAGGTTATTTTTCTTGGTTTTTAGTCATTTCATGAAGATTTCTTATGGAAGTGAAGCTCTAACATTTTGTATTTTGAGTTGTAGATGGATTTATGAAGGAAAGATTATCTATAGAAGATGTATCTAAGTATGCTAGGAAAAAATGAATGGGTTGTTAAAAAACTTTGAGTTATTTGCTAATATTTTCTATTTTATGGAAATAATATGATGTAAGTCTGCATGTGATAGAATTTTATTAAGAAATATGTGCATGATGTTTTGGAAGTTAAGAAATTCAATGGTTATCTACATGTCTTTTCCATGCATGAGATTTTTGGGTAACTGAATTTTGTCTTGGCAAAAGATAAGATATCAATCTATTGCTTTACCAGTTGGTTTTGGGCATGATCTTCATGAAAAGTTTGGGGCTTTCTTTTTAAATATTGTTTCAATTTTGGATTTCTATAAGTCATATAAATTGTTATGGTTTTGAACATATCATTTACATTTTTAAGGACCTTATTTTGACTTTGAGTTTATATAGTTGAGTTCTATGTATTTATTTTGTGTATATATTGTTAAGTATTTTGAATAAACTAGTGTTCTATCATAAATAAGTGAAAAAGAGATTATGTTCAAGCATACAAATGTAATTTTTTAGTTTTATGTATTCATGGGTTTTAGAGAAATCCTACATGGGTATGTTTTAGAAATATAATATGTTGATTATTGTCTTAGAAGATAATAGAAATTTATCAAAGTATTTTCATCGATAGTTGTTGAGTTGCATAGATGTTGTTCTATCAACATAGAATGATATGTTTTTGTTCATTTATAAATTTTATGATAAACAAGCTGAAAGTAAAAGTTTTCAAGTTCCAAATGATATGATTTTAGATATATATTTCTGACACATGGGGTTGTGTTTTGAGTTTCTGTTTGATATTATGATTTGGTTTGAAGCTTATCAATTGAAGTTTTGGGAATATTTTGAGTCATGATATGGTTTCAATGTGAGATATTTTTGGAAAGAATATACAAAATGTCAACCGAAATATAGAGAGGTTATCAGAAGATGATTTGAACATATTATTATAACTATATTTTAATATGTTTGAATTTATATCATGCATGTACTAGTTTTAATTTTGAATCTTCATTTTGAAGGAAAATTTTGTATTTAAATAATAGTGGGCTAAATCCAAAAAATAATGAAGGTGTTTATAGTTTTGCACTTCAGTCTTAAATTTTTTGGATTTGTCTTAAAGTTTGATATCAAAATAATAACACTTGAAAACTAAAATAGGTGAAAGAATTTATTTGTATGGTGTTGAAACTCTCTTTTGAAAGACTCATGTATAAATTATACATAATATGTATGTATAAGATGAGTGATTAATAAAAATATAAACATGATATATTTTGTGGATTTCATTTTGAAGACTGTAAAAAACATATTGTATCTCAAAAGTTCATACAGTTTTTTTTAATTTGAAATATGGCGTGTGGAAAATATATATGGTTTCTAAGAGATACTTTTCATGAATAAATTTTTGAAATCCTCATTAAATTATAGATTTATTCAGTTTTATTTTTAGATAATTTGATATAGTGAAGATAAAAACTTCATTAAGATATATCAGAATATGTTTGAAGAAAAAAATATGCTATTATAATTTTATTTTTAAAGTTTCAGTTATTTTCAAGAAATTCAGTTAGAACAAAGGAATATGGTCTTTTTTGATAAAATCATTGGGATATTATAGTGATATTGGATACATTTGGTATAACTCAGTTCATAGTTTCTATTGAGATGTGATTGTGTGTTTGAATACGGTCCTATTTTATTTTGAATGAATATATGTAGATTTTCAGTTTTCATGATCAATATTTTAGATTGCTAAGATGTTTGGATAGGATTAGCCTAGTTTAAGTAGGAGTAATGGTAATCAAGGATGGGGTCAAAATTTAGATAATCTTAACCATAAGAACCCAAACAATTTTTTTTTGAGGGTGGGTTTTAGGGCTAAGAGATTCGGTCCTAGATTTTATAGAGGTATTAGGCTGTCTATTCACTTTGATGCATCAGACGTTGAGTTTTGGAATATTTTAAATAATTTTCCTTTCAATCCATCAAATAATAAGGGTAATAGGAAATTGCATGGATGTAGGTTTGGTGCTAAGACTCCTTCTTACAGTAGTTCCTCCCACTATATACAAGTAACCCACATCATTTACCGATTCAATCTCCCACTCTTGAGAGAATCCAATCTATTAATGACCCACACATTGCCAATCAAGCCACTCAACTTGAGATTGAAACAATTCAAAAAAAAAACTTTATTAATCTTGCCATTCCTTGAGTTTTTAATGATCCTTCATCCTTTTATATAGAAACTATTATGGGATGCAAGAAGTTAAGTTTGAAGAAGCCTATTTCATCTGGCAAAAAATGTACACTTGAGATTCATCCTTCTACTTTATATAAAAGATTAGACAGTCTGAATAATATAGATACTCCTATTGAGGTTAGAGTGCTCAAGCATATTAAGTTAGATATTGATGATCCCTAAAGTGATTCAAGCATAAAGACAATTCATCTTCTATCTATAGAAATGGAGTACAATGAATGTTTTAATGAACAAGGGAAGCCTATAATTGAAGTGCTTCTAGATTTTGATAATTACTATATGTCTAGAGGATAGACTTTTATTTTTATTTGAAATATAGTTTGTAGAACTCTATACTTTCATATTTGATATTTTGACTTTCAATTTTGATATTTCGATAGATGAATTTTAGAAATTATTGCATAATTTTAGTTATTTGATATATATATGCCTAAGTTAATTTTTGTAAATATGTATTATGGTTAGTCTAAATAGAGATTTCATAAATTTAACTTATCTATTTATTTATTTCTTTATTGATATATGTATTCTTTTTTATTATAAATTGATAAGGGTCCCCACCCATTAAGATATTACCTATTATATAATCAAATACTTGATCTATTAAGACTTTTTGAGTCTTATGTAAATGTTACCTTAACCAATAACTATTTATAATTCATTGACTTCTAAAGTAAATTAGTTAAGATAAACTAATATATAACTAAGGTTATTTATAAATCATTTTTCAACTAAGTTTGAAGCATAAAAGGAGGTCAATGATTCATTTGAAGAGTAGGAACAACACATGTATTGAATACTTATACATTTGTGAAGTCAATCATTCATCTTTATCTTTTCTATGCAACTTCTCTAAGATAACACAATTTTTGTAGATAGACCCAATGGTACTATTTATAATAGTTGATTAATTGCTTAGGTAACACAAGTATATCTAGTTTTTATATCATCATTCATAATATATTATCTGAAGTTTGTCAATTCTAATATCTTTTGATAATTGTTATTGTAGTCCTATGTGCATAATCCAAGTATTCAACATAAATAATGATGAAAACTACATTGATTATGACATTTCATTGATCTATTTTGATTGTAAATATTATCTCTCAAGTATTTGTAAAGAAAGATGTTGGTTTGTCAAATAAAATCGATATTTTTTTGCTAAGATGACTCTCCTTTGAGACTCACAAATTCTATTGTACTTTATATCCACTCTAATTTTAATATAGTTTATTTCATTTTAGATTAATCTTTAATTAATATAGTTTTTATTTCCATTTCTTTAGATTCATTTAGTTTACTTGTTTATTTTTGTTTTCTTAAATTACTCTTTTATATTTTTCTCTGTCTTCTTTCTTTAAGTTAAATTTATTTTCTATAACTAATTACTCTTATAGTTTTCATAAAGTCTAAGGTTTACTTGTTATATTTTTATTAGATTGGTTTTGTAGATTTAGTTTTAGTTTAGATTAGATATTTTGCTTGTTTAAATTTCATATTTATAGTTTATAGTTTTGTTTTAGAAATAGACTGCTTTGTTTGTTAGTTCTTAGATTAGACTCTTACTTTGTAGTTTTTTCTAATTAGATTTATATTATTTAGTTATTAGATTGCATATTTGCTTATATATTTAGTTCTTGTTTATTTTACATTATTGTTTAGACTTAATGTTTACTAGTTTGATGCCTTTTCTTAGCTTAATTATTTTTGTTTGTCTTTTCTTTGCTTCTTTAGTTATATTTTTGACTACTAATTATTGTGTCTCCTTGAATTAATTTATGATTTAATATTGATTTTTATTTATCTCATGTCTATCTTACTTATATTTCTAGATTATTATCTTAAAAGTTACTTGGAAGATATCATAGCAAAAATGAGATATTACTCAAAACATATTATTTTTCTAAATTAGATTTATTTCCTTCAAGAGATTGCCTAATTTATAAGTCTTATTTATTGGATAGGATAGATTATAGATTCATATCTAAACTGATTCATCATTTGATAAAGAGGATTTCTAAAATTATAATGGAATATGTTGCATTTGATAATTTATTTATTATTTTCTAGAAAATTTAAAACCCCCCTTTATCTTTAGGATCATAATTGAACCTTTAGAACCTTATTACTAGATTGGTACAATTCAAAATTGAACTTCACAATAGGTGAAAGGGTTTATTATTTTATGATACAATTTCCATCATCAACAATACCACCATTATCTACATATCCTAATTACATTGTGTCACTCACATTTTGTCCTAAGTCCATTTCATCCATACCTAGTCATCCTTTGTAACATATTAATAATCATATTATAAACCATCCTCACCTATACTAGTCCTCTCATCAAGTCTATGGTCATACATTAGTCCTCATCCACATTGACAAATAAGTCTTTTGATCAAGGTCCTCATCATTGGCTTGCTTATGTCTAATCAAGTTTAAGTCACCATCACACATATTATAAATATATTTATCCCATCCTCTCATCCTATTTGAGTATATCATCTTAGTCTTGAGCTATAATTAATCTAATCAATCCATAATCAAAATAAATCTCTTGTACCAGTCTAGCCCCTTATCAAATCTTAGAGCTTGTCATAGATCACCTAGTCGAATATAATCCTAATCATCAAAGTGTATCTTGCATCCTAAATTTTTCTACATAAATATCATATTATCCCATCTAGAATCTTGTATCATCAAGTCAAACTTGAGATTGGATTAAATCAAGCCTTTGTCCAAATTTTTTCCACACATCACATTTTCATCCCTTAGTCTTTCCATTCAAACCCTCCCACCTATTGATTGGGGCTAGTGAATAAAATCATCCATACTTTCTCCCATCTTTATTCATGGCATCCTAAACAAATTTGGTTAATAACCTGATTGAACAATGCCTCAATGCCAATAGGGATATGCTCTTTTCTTGTCTCCTTGAGATGAGCACTCCATGTTATACAAACTTTGACCCCATCTACCCATTATTACCTCCAATAAAAACCCAATAATGTGAGTCACATTCCAATCCAGTATCCATTTGTCATAGAAAATAATCTACCCCTTCGTAACTAGGAAAGGGAATCCTATCCTAGCTACCTTGTTTATTACTAGTCTACCCATCGAATCACAACCATCTAATCTAATGTCTAATGCTTCCACATATAAGGCAAAAAATGAAGAGATCCCCTATAATTCTCTTCCTATATCCTTAAAATCCCTCTTACATCAACTCATTGTCATTAACATTATGGTCTATCCACCCATATGACATCTTGATCCCACTAATCCTAAGCCCTCCTAGCATAAAGCTAACTAATATTATGTATATCACCAAACCTAGGGGCATACCATTAATAGATGTTATAATTTACAATACTATGTCCAAGAGATCATAAATTGTGGTGACATAGAAATCAAGAATGAATTATATTAGTCTACACCATGGGTGAACAAAAAGAGGTATGCCAAGATTCTATTTTTGATCATAATCAAGCTCTTCCCATTCCAATTCAAGGTCAAGACATGACATCTATCTTCTATGGTCCCCCCATCTTTAAAAAATCCAACATTGAAGATGAGTTTGTCCCCCATGGGCCTAGTCCTTCCTTTCCACATGAGTTTATTCTCCATGGCCCTCTCTTTTTTGAATCCATTATTCTTCCATCATTTCACCCTTGTCCATCATATCTAAAACCCCAAGTTGAGTGGTCAATTATATACAATAAATTTTATACTAACAACATTGCATCATATACATTATAATTAACATCAAAGTCTATACAAGTGTTATTTGAATCAAGATCATGTTCAAAACCAATGTCTGAATCAAATTATTCATTATCCCTCATATACATTGAGGACTATGCCTTCCCTTTTGAATATACCTCTAATTTGGATGATAATCAATCATCAAGCATATATTTTGATCAGGATGATGAAGTCATAATGGATTTATTTCAAGATTTATCTATCAAAAATTGCTAATGTGAACCTAATCCTACATCATAGGCATGTCTTTTAGCTAGTCTTAGTGATCCTTTTTCTTATCTTGAGGAGATATTCTCTAATGTCAACATTGGGTATCTTAATAACCCCTATAAGGACCATGTTACCCCATCTCCCCTCATTGACCTCATCATTTCATATCCCCCACCTATATCCATCATAAACCTCTTTCTTCCTATCAATGATCACTTAATCACCTCCCTCCATATGGATGAACATTTAAATACATCGTTGGACTCTTCCTCGAGCAACATAAGGTGTGATACAAATGTATAAGTCCAAGACCATATCCAAAAATTCAATCATAATAATCAAATCATCTTTGGCCCCATAAGTCAAAGTCAAGAAACTTAAAATCATTAGCCTATTCCAAAAATGTCCTCCCATAGTGAAGAAAAATGTCAAGCACTATGGTATCATCAAAATAAAAAATCAACCTCCCCTGGTGAATCTCAAAATTAGGCACCAAGGGGTAGTCAAATTCAAATGTAGTCAGAAAATCAAAATAATATCAAAATCACTATTAGTATAGGTAATCATCCATCAAATCATTAGATCAGAGATGAACTACAAATTCAAATTGTCTTCGATATCTTAAAGTCTTTTTACAAATGGCACCAATCAAATGAGAAATGTCCAAAATATCCAATGATGCATGTGACTACTAGTCCTAATCCCTAATCACTCATTACACCATCCTATCATGATAATATCCTTAATTCAAGTCCATTATACCCTTATCAAGATCTAATCCAATCCATAACTCACATCACACTCCGAAGCAATGTTGTCCGTTATAGGGGTAACAAAGATACCTAGTTTAGATGTCTATAGGGGTCTCAATGAAGAATCACCAAAGGTCACATAAACATCAATACATCTAGTAGTGAAAAAATGATCATAATATCACACATCTCTAACATAGGTGTTGGATAATGATTTATCTAATGTCATCATTCTTGCATCTCTCCCACCTCTAATAAATTGAGATGCTAAAAAAATAGAAAAAAATCAAAAGCTAATAATAATAATAATAATAATAATAATAATAATAATAATAATAATAATAATAATAATAATAATAATAATAATAATAATAATAATAATAATAATAATAATAATAATAATCATTCATCTAATGGTGAAAACTAGTCTTTTGGTGCCTTGGGCAAGTACCATGATGAAAACAAATTTTTAGTGTCATGGTAAAATAGTCTATTATCCACATTTTACATCAACAGTTGGGAGAAAATTCCATCCATTTCATCCATTAAACACATTCATTTCACCTTTGTCTATCTTATCCCTTGGTCCATTATTCTTATCCATCATTTTATGTCATATCATCCCTTCCAAGATTGACCTTCATAAGGATGTGAAAGGTGTATGGAGAAATGTTCTCGATCTATATTGGTATATACTCGAATAAACACTTGGAAAAATAAATATGAGGTTTCCTCATTATGTGGTCATTGAAAATCCCTAGTCCATTCTTCCTTGGTACTCATCCCCTTTTTGGAATCATCCTCATCCTTTTTTCATACCATCCATTATTTCATTCATCCTTGTCCTAGTTGTTAGGCTTAATGTTTCATTTGCTAGTAACCCTATTTGTATAATGTACATACTATTAATACTCTAGGTTGCACTCTAGATGAAAGGAGGAGTGATCAAGTCCTACTCTCAAACCTATAATAACATGGAAATGGTCTAAGGTTGTGGGTTGTCTATATCTAGACTAGACCTCTAGGATTTTTAATGAGGCTAGTTCCTCTAATGCATCATTTTGAACCTTTTCTTCTAAAACTTAAAACTAGTTGAGGTGAAAAGGGAGAAGGAATTATAAAAATAAAACTTATTTTAACTTGTCATGATACACTATGTAAATTGTCCATCCACTCATACTTGAGCTTCTAAAACACTAGTGAGACAAATAAATAATGGTAATTATGACTCCAAATGCCTATCATACATCAAAATTTCATGAAGAGGTTCATCAAGTGACTAAAACCTAATAAAGATGATGGAGAGGCCTAGTTTAATGCACTAATCTAATCATCATGTCTATTGTTATCTTTAGTCAAATAAAATCAAACACTAAAAAACTTGTATAACCAAATAATCTACTAGCTAGATAAAATTAGGACTTGGCAAGGGAAAAAGTTCTACCACTTATGCAAATTAGAATAGACATGAACACACTAGTATAATATCAAAAAATCTGAAAAAAATCATCTTATTTATCTCAATAGGTTACAAGGCTCAATCTTGATAGAGTCTAGGCATGCCAAAGAGAGGGATCCAAGATAGTTGCTAGAAGGATATACTTATAGTAGAAGGGAAACAAGAGAGAGGGGAAAATGGCACTCAAAGAGGGGGTCAAAAAAGTTTGAAACCATTTGAAAAGTGTTTATAATTGCCTCTACAAATATGCTCATTTAGACCATTTGATTGATTCAGGTCACCCTAGTCCATTGCATCATTACAATATCCTCTTAATGATGATCCATGGTAGCTACAATGGTAAGATCAAGTTGTTTCTAGCTCAATATTGGTAACAATCTAGTTACAACACTTAGATCCATCATTTAGAATCATGTCTTGTTGCCAACTGCTCTGGCTGGTTGTCATGGCATGCATAGTGGAGAGATAGGTCACTTTCAAGTAGCTAGTCTATTCAATGAAGTATTAGGGTCTACTTGTTTGCCTTCATGGTACCCTTTGAAATATTAGCTCCCTTTACTACAAATGGTGAACAAAATTATATAAGGATCCCTTTATGATGCAAACTTCTAAGCCAAAAGTCCATATTTAGCTAAATGAGTGGTCATTTTATGTTCTTTATGCTTGATTGTATCAACTAGACTTTTCCATGGCATTCAAATGAGCTTTAATGGCATCAACAAAACCCTATAAGACCCTAATTTACATGGTCAAAAATGGATTATTAACCCCTATCAAAAACCCTAGGCTCACTTTTGCTCTAATTGGATATCAAAATATGACTTAGATCATTGACACATTGATTCCCATTCACTCGATTAGATCTTTTAGATATGAACAAACATGAGACCTCATATCTACCTTTGAATTTTCAACCTTGTCCCTATTGGTACGACTTGGAAAATTTGCATTAATCCATAGGATCTTGCTATCAATCTATAGCTTCATGCACTTGTGTGATGTGTCGACCCCTCAAACTATCTCATAATTTGACTCATCTCTCACCATTGGATTGAGATATACAATTGAGTGAGGATCATTGATATTGATGGGACCCATTATTTGAAATCTAATAACTAGGCCATGGTATTAAAATTGACATCCTTACTCCCATTATTTGTCATTCACATGAACATCATTGATGTTCACATGACTATCAAATTTAATCTCAATAGGAATGTCTTACTCTATATTTAAATTTGATGCTCACATGACCATCATTAATCATTCTACAAAATGTAATTGATGTCCTACAAACTACCAAATTTAAACATAGATAGATTTTCACCTAAGCTTTAATATGATGTTTGCATTAACGTATCATGTTGCATGTTTATTTTAATCAACTTTTAATACTTGGATCTTATAATGTGAGAATCATGGAGGCATAAAACTTTTAGAAAATGTGCTTAAGGTCAACTAATTTTGATAGATTCCAAATAAAATATATTCAAAGTTCAAGATGGAAAGTCCATAACTACTTCTACATGACATCTGAGCTCAAACAACTATGGGGAACTTAGCAAAAATGCTTAAAAGTTCATCTTTGCACATGGATAACTCTATTTGTGCTTCAATAGAGAACCTCAGACTTGGCACATAGCAAATTAGGACTAAACTAAACAAACCCAAGTGACCACTTTCCCTTGTAACTGCTACATGTATGAGATGTAGCTTTGTGAATATGCTCACTTGGTTTTGTTGGAACCTCTTAAAAATGGCTATGGTAAAACATGTAAAAAGTGATTGAGGAGCCAAATTTGCATAAGCATATCTTCCTTTGTATTTTGTTAGAGGACCTAAAACTTAACATATATGATCTTGGCACAAATGTGAACAAACCCATATGACAAATTCTCTCTAACTCATCCACACATGGAAATGATGACATCAACAAAGTGTTTACTCAAAATATTTATTACTAGACCCAAATGTCTAAGATCAATACAATGAAGAACTGGTTTAACATCAGGATCTTCCTAAGCCATTCCAATCACTCTTAACATCCCATAGAATCTCTACAACATCATCCATAACATTATAAAAGGCCCTTATATGATATTTTAGCTATAGGGGGTTGACCCATTTTGACTTGTGGGGAAAAATGGTCAGCATTCTTGGAAATTTCCTAGGGGTTGCATGCCTGTGTATTTTAAAAGACCCAAACCATGTGCCTAGTCTAGTACATTGGGCATGGAGCCTCTACTTAGATATAACATATTGCTTTCTAATCTTTCTCTAAACTCTCTTTAAACAAAATAAGGACCAAAAGGAGAACAAAATAGAACATAGTGCCCAAGGCACTTATTGAAAGGGAAACTATCCTACTAAATAAAATAGGGACAACAAATAAAAGTGCCATAAAATAGAACTTAAAGAAAAGCATGAAAATTACTCTAACATGTACATGGCTATAATCTATAAATATTTTCCACCCAAGTCCAATGGGAAACTATTTTGTGCACCTTGGATCTTTGAAGCATACTTAATTTTTATTGACATCTCTTTTCTACAACCATGAGAAATTAAATGCTCATGTATTCTTATGGAAGAAAATAGTTCTTCTACTACCAATTTTAGGTGCATGAATTGTAGACATGAGTCCAAGACCCAATCATAATCCTTCCAAATTTTTGGAGTTTATAGGAAAAACTTCAATTCTTTATCATTCTTGAACTATTGATCATGAACATATAGACTAGCTTGATGTGTCTCCTTTGACATATCTATGAGGTTGACCTATAAGGGAGATGGACCTAATATTATGACTTATTAAGGCCATTTGAGCTCCTCAGCTTTCAATAGTAGAGAGATGTCTGAAGATGGAGAGAAAAGTTGATAACCATGTTTAAAAAGCTCAAACATGTCTTTTATTTAAAGAGAAAGTGCCTCTTGCTTGATGATAATACTCCTCTTATCTTGCAATGGACCCCATTCATGTAAAAAAAATCCTAAAAGTAATATACCAAATAAATCAAAATATTTATTTTCATGAAGTTGTAGTTTAATTAGAGCCTTTTCAAACTGAAGTCCAGAAGCAAGCATATCAATTTATTGACAACAAACATGACGTTGAATTCCTTCTTTTGACATCTTATAATGGTCAATAAACATTAATTTATTCTCAATATCAATTTTATGACTAAGTATGATCTCAATTTCAGCATGCTCTTCACCTACAAGATTTTTTCCTTCATGATAAATGGTAGATTTTGTGTTATCAAATAAATCATGGAAAATATCATCAACTTGTCCAAATGGGACATCCTTATCTTGTACATCAACCAATTATTACTCAAGCACTTGTATTTCAACCTCTACCTTAGATTTATCTTGTACTTATTCCATCTTTACATCATCATGGAAAACTAAAGCATGTCTATCTTTTCCAAGAAGTGTTTCAATAATTATTTCTTCCTCCTAGTCATTCGAGTCATCTTCACTTTCTACTTATTTAGATGTATTTCTTGGTTTCCCTAAAAAAGGAGAGTTTTTTTATCAAAGAGTGGCATATAATATCCTTAAAAATAATCAAGAAGATGAGAAAGGTCCAAATAATCTACCATAGGTACCTAATTTTGATCCCAAAGTTGTTCTTCTTGGATCACCTTCACCTCCTCTTCCTAATTATTTACCTCTTAAATAACTCTCCATTAAGGAAAGGCTCTAGGATTTTGAGGGGAAAGGAATGGAATATACAATGTCTCTTATTTGAATTCAATAATCACCAGCTCCTTCTTTTACCCACTATTTTGAGTATATTTCCAAGATGGAAATGACCTAGGTTCTTGAGGATGGAGGGATGGGGGTTGAATGATCTCATATTTGCTTGATTGTATGACTTAGTTCTAATATGGGAAAGACTAAGGTCTCTCTTTATCCTTTTGATAATGGTTTTCCTCCTCCCTCCTTGTATTTAGCTCTAGCTCTTTGATTTATTTTGTTATATTCTCTTAAAATATATCCTCTTTAAGGTGGTCAGGAACACAAGAAGGCTCTTGAAGAGGGATGGGGGAGTTTTTTAGAGGTTCATATCCTTCTTTATCTTGGACTCTCAATTCTAGATTTGCCTTACTTTTCCCAACCCATGACTTCACTACTTGATTCTATCTTGGAATCTTGAAGGACTTCATAAGGGGTTCTTGAGTAAGGATGAACTCTTAAACCCAAACAATAGGCTATTCCACAACAAGATCTTTTTTTATTTGACATCTCCCTTGGATAGATTTCCAAGAAGGAAAGGTTTGAAGAACATATGAAGAACTTGTCAAATTCAAAGGAGCAATTGGAATGGTCTCTTAAGGAGGAGTGGATGTCATATAAGAAGGTTGAGGTGGTGTTAATGTAGTCGTAAAAGGTTGTCTAGGTTAGACCTATTGTTCTTCAAGTCCTTTTAGCTTGTCCTAAATGCTCTGAATGTAACCCCCTACATTCATCATGCCATCTATGAGATTGTTTTAATTTTCTCTCTCAATAGGTGTCCATTCTTATAATAGTCACTATAATGACTCTCTCACATGATGAAGTAGGTGAGTAGGGGCATTTTGGCCATAACATCTCCATGAGATCAAATCTAGTGCATGCTTGTCAATGCTTATCAAATTCTAATTAAGTGATGGTATAGATGGATTATGATAGGGTTAATGAGGAGTAGTTTATTATGGGCTTATTTTCAATAGGGAGGATCAAGGTAATATCCTTGATGATAAGGATCATGAAAAACCTAACAAAGATCTTTATAACTTTGATAGAGCTCATGATAGGGATAGTAAGACTCATATAGATCATGAAGATCATATTGGGGCTATTGATAAGGGGGTGTATAATAGGAGTAACCACCATAACTATTCATATTGACCTCATATATAAAATTAGATGTAAAAAATAACTAGAAACCTCATGGAGACATACCTAGTCTACTCATAACCAGAAGCTTGTTTTGGAGTTGCCATTGGTGCTAATGTTCTTGCTTCCAAAAGTTGATAAAGGAAAGACACACCAACAATATTCCTCTTATTTTGGACCTTGTCCCACTAAGCATGTCAGAATTGTTAGATTTTAGGTTGTAACCTAGATGAAATAAGGTGTGTTCAAGTCCTACCCTCAAACTTAGACCAACATGGGAATGGTCTAAGGTTATGGGTTGCCTATATCTAGACCAGACCTCTAAGATTTTTAATGAGGCTAACTCTTTTCATGCATCATTTTGAACCTTTGCTTTCAAAACCTAAAACTAGTTGGGGTAAAAAGTGAGGAGTTGAAAAAGTAAAACTTATTCTAACTTATGATGCACCATGAAGATTTTCTATCCACTCATACTTGAGCCTCTAAAACACTAGTGAGACATAAACAAATAATGATAGCTATGAATCCAAATGCCTATCATGCATCAACATTTCATGAAGAGGTTCATCAAGTGAGAAAAACCTAAGGGAGATGATAGAGAGGCCTAGTTCAAGACACTCATCCAATCAACATGTATATTGTTAGCTTCCTTCAAATGAAAATGAACATTAAACATAACCTGCATAACCAAATAATCTACCAGCTAGGTGAAATTAGGACATGGCAAGGGAGAAAGCTCTACCACTTAAGAAAATTAGAACTAACATGAAAACATTATTATAATATCATGGAATATAAAAATAGTCATCTTATTTATCTCAAGAGGTTATAAGGCTCAATCTTGGTAGAGTCTAGTCATGCTTAAGAGATGGATACAAAATAATAGCTTGAAGGTTATACTTATAGTAGAAAGGAAACAAGAGAGAGGGAAAAATGTCACTCAAAGAGGGGGTGGAAATAGTTTGAAATTATTTGAAAAATAGTTACAATTACATCTATAAATATGCTCATTTAGACCATTTGATTAATCTAGGTCACACCAGTTCATTGCATCATTACAATATCCTTTTAGTGATGTTCCATGGTGGATACAATGGTAGGATTAGGTTTTTTCCAACTGGGTCTTGGTAATAGTGTAATTATAACACTCAGATCCATCATTTAGAATCATGTCTTTCTTGTTGCTAACTACTCCTGATTGAGTAGTGTGGCATGCAAAGTGGAGGGAAAGGTCACTTTCAAGTAGCTAGTCCATTTAATGAACTATTAAGGTCCAGTTGTTTACCTTCATGACCCCATTTAAAATATTATCTCCATCTACTAGAAATGGTGAACATAGTCAGAGAAGGATCCCTTTATGGTGTAAAATTATAAGCTAAAAGACCATATTTATCCACATGGGTGGTCCCTTTATGTTTTCTATGCTTGATTGTATCAACTAGACTTCTCCATGGCATTTAAATGATCTTAAATGTCATTAATAAAACCCTATAAGACCCTAATTTCCATGATCAAAAATGGATTATTTACCCCTATCAAATACCTTGGGCTCACCTTCACTCTAATTGGATATGAAAATATGACTTGGCTCGATAACAAATTGACTCTTGTTTTCTCCATTAGATCTTCTAAATATAAACAAACATGAGCCCTCAGATCCAAGTATGAATTTTCAACCTTATCCTTTCTGGTGCTACTTGCCAAATGTGTGTTAATCCATAAGATCTTGCTATTAGTCTATAGCTTCATTCACTTGTGTCATGTGTCAACCCCTCGAGCTCTCTAACTATTTGACTCATCTTGTGCTATTGGATTGAGATGTATGATCGAGTGAGGACCATTGATCTTACTAGGACCCATTATTTTAAATCCAATAGTTAGTCCATGGTATTAAAATTGATGTCCTCACTTCCATCATTTGACATTCATGTGACCATATTTGGTGGTCATATGACTATCAAATTTAATCTCAATAGGATTGTGTTGATCTATCTTTAAATTTGATGTTTGATCGACCATAATTCATCATTCCACATAAAATGATTGGAATCCTATAGACCATCAAATTTAAACATAAATAGATTTTTGCCTGAGCTTTAATTTGATGTTTACATGAATGTCCCATGTTGTAGATTCATTTTGATCAATTATGAAGGCATGGACCTAAAAGTGTAAGAATCATGGAGGTATAAAACTTTCATAAGATGTTCTTAAGGTTGAAAGGGACAAACCCATTTGATCTAATAGTCTTGGGAGCTTCCAAAGAAAAGATATTCAAAGTTCAAGATGGTAGGTCCATGAATTCTTTTGTGTGAAACCCTAGTGATGGTTGAGCTCAAATGACTAAGTATGGGTAACTTTTAAAAAATTCTTATAAGCCCATTTTTACACATTGATAACTCTATTTGTGCTTTAGTAGAGGACCTCAAACTTGATGCATAGTAACTCAGGACCAAACTAAACAAACCCAAGTGATCACTTTCCCATGTAGCTATTACACATGTGAGATATAGCTTTGTGAATATTCTCACTTAGTTTTATTGGAACCTCTTGAAAATGGATAAGTATGGGAAAACACATAGAAAGTGACTAAGTAACCAAATTTTCATAGGCATATCTTCCTTCACAGTTTGTCATAGGACCCAAGACTTAGAACATATGATCTTGGCATAAATGTGATCAAACCCATATGACCAATTCTCTCTGACTAATCCACATGTGGTAATGGTAACATCATCAAAGTGTTGAATCATAATTTATGTTACTAGACCCAAGTGTCTAAGATGAATACAATGAAGAACCAAATGAATACTAGGAATTTCCTAAGTCATTCTAATCACTCTTAACATCCCATAGGATCTATGTAACATTCGCCATGACATTATAAAAAGTCCCCTATATAATATTTTGGTTATAAGGGGTTGACCAATTTTGGCCTATGGGGGAAAATGGTCAATACATACATATTCCAAAAACCCTAAAAATCATAAATTTGAAAAATATAAAAATAGTCCATGATATCTTGTCTTATGACTTTTTCCCTAGTCACATCCATGTCATCTATCCTCCTATCTAGTCTATATCACACTAGCATTGAGCTAGTCTCACTTTCACCCAATTAGTCTTATGTCTCTGATCTAAACCTATAAATCCTTATCCTAATCCAAATATAAGTGCATATATCCAAATCCACATGAAATTCCCTCATCTATTTCAAAATCCATATCCATATCCATATGTTTACCTAAGTCCTAATCCTAATCATGATCATCCTATCCAAACCAAAGTCTATTGAAAATCCAAGTCTAAAATCACATCATGATCATTCTATTCCATCCCATCACCCAATCACTTATCCCATAATTAGTCAAGACATTGTGACATTACATGTAGATACTTGTGTGTATTACTTGTATGTTTTGTTTGGCTTGTTTTCATGACTTTTATCATGTAAACATTTTTTTTTATTGTCTTTGTCTTTTGAGTTTATGTTACATCATGTCTCTTTTTTTATATTGGGAAATGAATGAGGAGGATATGAGTTCACAAAAGCTAAAATAATGCTTAAAAGTACCCTCAATGATGCAGAGTTTGCCACTTGCCCATACACTTTGGCACAACTTCCCCTTGGTCATACTTATATCATGTGGTATATTTCCAAGTGATATATTTTATGGATTGCTTAGACTATGATGATCCTTATGATATTTATGATGGAATTTTTGTACACAATCATCATTTATCTAATCATACTTATTTCCCATCATTAATCTAATCCTCTTGACCCATCTGACTAACATCGAATCTTTTATCCTCATCTCATCATCTATTTCATATCCTATACTCACTAACATCAACCTATCATCACTAATAATAGTCATCATCATTTTATACTTCATAAATTGTCTTTTATCCATAAATATAAATTATATTGGCTTGAGGTCTTTTTAGGTTATGTAGGTAGCACTCAGTCACATGGTATGCCTGAGGTCAACTTGACCAATCTCACCTCTTTCCTCAGCATACATCATCATATCTCTCTTGTCCCTCATTATTACCTAGTCCTTCATTAATAAAACCATTTAGATATGATCTTAATCAATCATCAATCCATATATTGATCAATCACCATCTCCAAAATCATCTCCCTAACCTTTTCATCAATCACCTGTACCTATCGATTAGGCCTAACAAATCACAACACACATTTTTTCTTTTACCAGTCATTTATTATCATTAATTGGTCAAGTAATCATTTAAAATATACTATTTCCTTCCTCAATTAGGTCATGGCCATGACTATAAATGTATTCTCATGTGTCTTTGCTAGGGGCATCATCACTACTAGTCATAGTATGGCTCATTGACTTGATGCAATCCAATTATTTTCCTTCATCTTTTAGTCACTCAATCATATTGCTTATTATCTCTCATCCCCTTCATCCTATCACTTGAATTTAGCTTTGAGATATACTCATCCTTAAATTAGTCTTATCCTAGCCTATAGATCTCCCTTGTATACATCTTTGATTGGGATATGTTTATATCTTTTGGCCTTTTATCTTATTATTATCATCATCTCTACTCCTTGTGCATATGTCTTTATTAGGGACATCATCACTCTATATCTCATTTCTCAAGTTAAATTACTCATCATCATCACCTATCTCACATCTAACATCCCATTGCCTTGTTTATTCATCACACCTTGCCCCTCATTTCTTCTTTTGAGTGACCATCCATCTCATTCTTCCCTACATTTCCCCTAGAGGGGGTACCATATCCACCAATGTCATTAATTACTTTCATCTATGAAAAGGTTTTTATTTGAAATACCATTAATCCTACTTCATCCATTTGTAATGCCTATTTAAAAAGGTGAAAAATGTATGCACCTAAATCCATTTGCCTTAATTATTCCAATTAATTTCATTAATTTATCCCTTTTATCATAATCCTAATCATTTATATAATATATCCCTTGATTATTCCTAATTTACTAAAATTATTCTTCCCCCACTTATTCATTAATTCTCCTAAATCCCCATTATCTTATCCTAACCCCCACTTATCCATTAATTGGGAATTTTTAATTCCCATGGCCCACCTACCCACCTATACTAGCCTATTCCTCAGCACTCCTACATCCATAGTCCCTAATCACCCATGTAATCACCTTTTAATCCTAACTAATCCCTTAGAGGATTCTAGAATCTTCTAATTATATAATCCTCTCTAGCTTATCCTTACCCCTCTAGAAGCATCTATTATAGAGGCTTCCAAAGAATTTTTAATTCCTTAGAAATTCTTCAACCATTGATCCCAATGGCCCAAGATTGAATATGAACCATTTATTTTCCCTCCCTTGGCTTATATAAACAAATCCATTCCTCCATGGAAACTAACTACAATCCTCATGTCAAACTACTAGAAACCATTAGATCCATGCAATCTCCATGTCAAATCCATGAATCCATAATCAATGATCAAGAAATCATAATTTTAAAATTTTGAGTCCATGGCAATTTACAATCAACAATCCATTTGAAGATCTTGGAGGGAGGTTAGCTAAAGCAAGGATTTGGTAAGAATGTCTTAATATATTCTAATTTTCTTCCATAATCTCTCCTACTAGGTGGTTTGATATTTTGGGTTCAAATTTCATAGTTTAATCCATTTTCTCAAAATTCCTACTACAAAAATAATAGAAAATAAATGGACTAGAGAAATTATAGGGATTGAGGTAGTTTAAGGAGCAATTTCCTCACCTAATTTGTCACCCTCAAGTGGTGTTTTATGTTTCAATCCCTAAAGGATTAATAATTTGGCCTTTTATAGATCCTCATCATTTTATACATCTTTAGGTTCCCTCTAGATGGATATCTTTCCATGGTCTATTGGCCTTTATTGTAGTGGAGATTCAAACATTATATATGTAGGGGTTTTAAGATCTCTAGGCTTCCTCTTAAAAAAAATTGTGGTCTTACCATCCAATGGGGAAGTATGTTATTTGGAGAAAGAAGTAGCATATAAAATTATGGAAAATATAATTAAGGAGGAAGCAATAAGGTTTTCCTCTTTTGCATCATAATAATCAAGACAAATCGGTTCCTCTTATCCTGAAAGACCACTACCAATAGTTGGAATTTCTTCCACCTCTTTATCTTACCTCACATCCCTCATTAAAAGTGGTGGTGTTTCAAATGGTCCTTCTTGTGATGAGTTAAAACCAATGGGGTTTCCTCCATACCTTGCTCTTTCTTTACAATTATAATAACAATAGGTGGTGTCTGAGATAGGTTTCCATGACCTAATGGTCATTAGGGAGGCTTAAAATTACATAAATTTTTTGCTACCCATCCAACTAGAGGTATAAGCTTAATAAATTCCTCTACAATTGTTGTAGAAGGCTTTCCTTGAATAATTCTCAAAATATATGTTGATGTCTTAAAATTGTGCTAGATCTTAATCAACAACAATGGGAAGTTTCAAGCTGTGGGACAATGCGGCTTGAAAACAACCTCCAGATTTTAAAGAAGCTGGTCTCTTCTTTTGTATTGGGTGTTGGGGAAAAGGGATATGAAACTAAACAAAAATGCAAAATGTAGGAATTGAAACCTAACTATGGTGATGCACCTGAGAGTAATCCTAATCCTAACCTGAGCAAAGTGAAACTATTATGTGATTCTATTACATTTAAGAGCAGACAAGTGCATGATTAATATAAAAGATTAAAATAACAGAAATAGAGGCTCACAACAAGGGAGTCTTTTGCTGAGATATAGGAATTTTCAACAAAGGCATAGTGTTCAATCTTCTTAATAGAATCTTCCAATCACATAGGAGGCATAGAAGTCATGCACAGTCATGTAAATCTTTAGATTCAAGAAAACAAGACAAAAGCAAATAACATTTCCAATCACCGCACTAAAAAATCGACAGTATAGACTACTTTGAAAACAACACAAATAACATCAACAAAGGCATGGAGCTCAAATTTCCTTAATTCATTCAGCCACATAAAGGGCACAGAAACATGCATGATTATATCAACCTTACAACTCAAGAAAATTGAGACAAGAGCAAATGATATTACTGGTCACAAACTTCAAAAAGTCTAAAATGATGAGAATTTCCCCCTTTAGATTTTACAATTCTTCTTTTATAGCCCCAGATACGTAAATAAAAAATAATAATTTGAACTTTGGCACATTCAATGCTTTGAAAAGCCATGCTGGAGAAGAATGGCTGCCCTTAACTGCGGCATGGTGATTCCTGACTAGTGCACCTAAATTTCAAATTTCATCACCTAGTGGGCCACTCAACTGTCTATTCTGCCTCCACTATTAGGAGACAAATGGATGGCATCTTCAATGGTTACAAGCCCCAAAAAAACTACTTGGTGCACTGCTCCATCTACTTGAATTAACTCTTAGCAAATTTCCCTCCATTTTCGTTGTAACAGGTAGATGGGCACTCTATTCTTTTTGTAATGGGAGAGAACCCTTAGCCAATTTATGAAAAATCTCCTTTAGGCATCAAAAAATAACATTTGGTGCTCTCCATTGGGTTCATCGAAGACACATGGCCCTCTCCCTTTCCTTGGCTATGCTATAGATTTATTCGAGACTCATAAAAGGCTCTTATAGATGGTGACACCTGGCAGCTTCCATGGATTTAGAAGTAACATCCGAGGCCCACCACAACCTTTATTTAGCAATGAAACTCGAGGATGATCCTTTAGATGTTGAAATGTGGAAATATTTGCTACTCTTGGGAAGATACGTGGCATCTTTTGCTTCTTTGTCTAAAGGTACATGGCACCTTCTACTACCTTTTGGGGATGGGGTAAAAAGGGACCAGAGAGTGACACTTGGTAGCCTCCGCTACTCTTAGCACTTAAGCAAAATGAAAGGACACCTTTATGCATTGAATTAAATTGTTGGACTAAAGTCTCTCGGATGATGACACGTGGTGGCTTGCAATTTTTCTCCAAAAAGGTATTTCAAGGCCTTCATAACTACCACTTGGCACTTTCTGCCTTCTCTACTACTTTATGTTGAAAGTTTTTAAATGAAGTGCGGATGCTGATATGAGATGCAGATGCTGACACATGGTGTGTTCTACTTAACTGTTACTGGGTATGTGGCATGGTCTGTGATTCTCAAAAGTTACAAAAAGGGGACTCGAGGGATGCTAACTATCAGCTTTGTCTCTCAAAAAGTGACACTTGGTAGCATCTGCTTGAACTAATACTTAGGTAAAAATTAGATGAAGGAAATAAGAAAGGGAAAAAAACTTGCTCAGAGGGTGACACTTGGCAGCTTTCACTGCATCTCAACACTTATGCAAAATGAACCGGCCCTCTGCTTCAAAATTTTTCCACTTCACTCAAAGAACCAAAATTGCAGTGCTCAACTAAAAATAATTGAATATGATGTAGAGTAGGAAATTAATCTATAGTTATTGGTGACCATCAGGGATTTTGAGCCTACTCAAAAAGAACCTGACTCCCGCTCAATCAAAATTTCAAAATTTATAGCTTCAAAAGAGCTATCTAGAAGATAGACCACTCATGGTTGGATAATCCTTGCTTATTATGTAACTCATCAAAAGCCAAATCCAAGATAATAAGATCCTTGTGTGAGAAGGTTTGTAGGACCTAGGTAGTGGCTTTCAAGTTGGATTCTAGTAGGAAAATAGGAATTAGAACAGTTTTGACCTCAGAGGTTAGAGAATCATCCTGCAAGCTCTAAAAAACTATTTGATCCCTTTGCCTGGCTAGCATCAATGGTTGGATTTGGTCCACCATCAACACCATCCTCACATCCAAAAATGGGGAAGGAAGGCCCAGTCACACCAGATCTTCAATGTGTTGCCTCATTTTGCCGATGCCTTCTTTGACGACATCGAGATAGCTTTTGTAATTATTGGCTATGGCATTATGACTGAGCTCCTAATTGACCCATTTTGCAGTGGTGATTCTATCACAAATCCCCATGGCTACTAATGTTGCATCCCTTGAGCTATAGAGCTTCTCCAATAAAGAATGAGAGTCTATGACTCTCTGGGAGATCATGGCCAGAGTGTTCTGTACTAGATTCTCGACCATCTCGCACAGTTGTTGCACGTGGCATAAGAAGTTGAAAAGTGGCGTAAGCTAGAGAATCTCCAAAGAGATTCTCTCCCATGCTGACTTGTAGAGTTTCTTCACTAATTGCACCATTTTGACACCTCTTAGCCTATTGGCCAGCTCAATTGCTAGTTACGTGGTCCGCTACTGCTCTGCCTAGAGCTAGGCTTGAAAAGTTACACCCTTGTTCTATTCTTCTATAAACCTTTACTGTGATTGGGTAACTTGCAGTTGGAGTCCTTTGACTCGTCCTTGTAATGTTGCATTTTCCCATCTTAGAGCTGTTACTACATCCTTGGAAAGTAAAAGCTCTACTTTCAAAGAATCATTTTGGGCTTGAATTGCCTATTGAGTCTGGAGGGAAACAATATCTTGTAGCTATCTTTATAGACTAGCTATCTCATTGTCCTTCTAGTTTATTTGTTCATCCAAACTATTGCAATTTGCCTTTTTCATGGCCAGGTCAACCTCCATCTTCTGCAGTCTCCTTGATATCCTCAAATGATGTTCTATGACCATAGAAGTGGATTCGGTCATGAGCTCGATTCTATCTTGAGGCCTGAATAGGGACATGTCGATGGCCATTACATTTATGGTGTAGTCTTCTAACTACATTTGTTTGCTCGACTTGGAAATGTTGGGTGACAAATGGGTCACCATCACTTGCTTTTGTATGGGGTCAAATTGTGACCTCAAATGTGGCACTACTAGTGCTTTATTCTCTTTACTCCTCTTCTTCTCCAATCAGGCTTTCCTTGCCTTCCTTGTGGCATCAGCCTACATCTGGAAAGTGGAAGGGGATGCAATGTATCCCCTTGTAAGGGGAAATCCTTGTGGTAGGCCGTATTGGAGAGCCATTGGCTAGCTAGGGGTGAGTTAAAGGGGCATTTTTTTGGGAATGGAGGGGGAGAAATAGGGTAATGTTAAGGCTTGAGGCATCAAGGATGAAGTGAATTGTGAAATGGGAATGGAAAAAGTGGTGAGAGGTGTCATTTGGCTAGGTGGAGGCATGGTTTAAGAGGGAGGAGGGGGAGTAATTCCTACCTGAGGATAAGTTGTAGTGCTCTACACTAGGTGCTATGAATGCTATTCTTCCTCTTCTGGGTCCAATTGGGACTGCGCCCTTCTTCTCTTCTTGGGAGTTTTTGATGTTCTCACCATCTCTAAATCTCTTGTATAATAACCTGGTATGAACCTTTTACAAGATAAAAACATGCTTGCTGTAACAAATTTCACTAGGTGCCACAATCACAATGAGCAAGATATTTTCATAGGAATGCTTGAGAGTTTGTAAACTTTAAAATTTTCTAAGGGATTTTTATGGGCCTATCAAGTCTCAAATAGAATTAAATTAAGGTGACCGTTAGCAAATCCTACTCAATCTTTGGGAAACAGTGAGGCATACACATTATGTAGTGCAAGGTACCTTGGAGAGTTTGAAATATTTGGGGAAGCACTTATTGCAGCAAAAAGTAAAGAATTAAAGAATTTCTAAGACGTTGACTTTGCGTTTAAAATGCTTATTTTAAATGAAAAGCGGGAAAGCAAAAAATAAAACAAAGTAATGTGGGAATGGAAACTACCTAACTACATTAATTACAAATCCTTATTTTCCTTCGAGATCGAAAATGAACTTTCCCACATCCTCTTTATGACAAGCCAACTTGCATTGCCATACCAGTGATTGCAATAGATATGTCATTGATGAAATGTTCTCTGCACCAACCACACAGGTTTGCCTGCACTCGAATGAGTCTGAGAAAAACATGTATTTGACACCTATGGACTCTTCTTGTCCTTGAATGCCCATCAAATACTGGTTCTTCATGTTGTCGAGTGTCATCAAGAAATCATGGGCTATTGGTTCTTCATGCTATGCCTTTTGATATCCATTATCTTTTGGCACATCTTCAAATTCTAGCTTTATTTCATCATCATGCTCTTTGTTGACTTCATCCTCTTGTAAGGATGAATTAAAATCTGGTATCTCTTTTGCATACTCATTTGAATCTTAGGTCTTTATTCTTCATCTGAAACTAGCTCAGCACCTCCTATCTCAATGACTTGGTCGAGGGAGTGTCCATGTTCCTCCATATCCTCTTGTAGAGTGAGGAAAAAATTAGAAATGATCTCCTCCTCATTAGAAGTTAAGGAAAAAGCTTGCAGCTTACCCTCTTGCTCATCAAAAGGGGAGTCTATGGTGATCCCCTCCTCTTCTGCACTAATGTAATCTTCTTGTTTGGCCATGAATTGAGCATATTCTTCTGCATACTCAATTGCTTCCTTTAAAATATATTCTTCTTTTAAAAGGGGGAAAGAAGAAGGCTGTGATGGAAAATAAGAAGCTTCTTGAGTAAGGGTGGAAGGAATTTGAGGGGAAAGTGAGAGTTTGGGATCCTCTTCCCTTGCTGCTATCATAGACTCTACATTATTGGGGAATTGGTCTTGACGATTTTGACCCTATTCACGAATAGGGGTGGCATATGTTTGATATGAGATTTTTGGTGGTGGGTATGAAGTTTGGTAGACTTGGTAAGGCTAGTTCTCATGAATGCTTAGCCTCTCTTCTAGGAACACAATCAATCCACACACTTCTAACATCTCATATGTAAGTTCTTGCCAATTTGTCGTCTCAATGGGATCCCACTCACTTTTAATCAGGTCTATTGCATCCCTTACTTGATAGATGATATGACAAGGAATCTCTTGGGCATATCCCCTTTTGCTGTCAAGCTCTAACACATATTTTTAAAATCCTAGCAATGCTTTTTTGAAAGTGAAAATAAGGTTAGGTTGAACATGTGATGAGAGATATTGGGGGGACTGGGCATAAGACTAATGTGGCTCATAACAATATGCATCCTCATTACTTGACACGATTCTAAGAGAAGCTTGTTATTGATAAAACATATTTGAAAGAGAATAAGACTCATAGCTATGAGTTATAGAGTTATACATACCAAAGGGATTTCTTGATGATACTGCTTGATTGGTTGGTGATGCAGAGTCGTTGTTGGTGTCAATAAAAACCTCCAAAGGTAGATTGGCTAAAGAATACACCAAAATTCTTCAACTCTTTGAAGAATTGGTCCCATTGGGCATGCCAAAAACTATTGATGTCTTAAAATTGTACTAGATCTTAATCAACAACAATGGGAAGTTTTAAGCTGTGGGACAATGCGGCTTGAAAATAACCTCCAGATTTTAAAGAAGTTGGTCTCTTCTTTTGTATTGGGTGTTGGGGAAAAGGGATAGGAGACTAAAAAAAAATGCAAAATGCAAGAATTGAAACCTAACTATGGTGATGTACCTGAGATTAATCCTAATCCTAACCTAAGCATAGTGAAACTATTATGTGATTCTATTACATTTAAGAGCAGACAAGTGCATGATCAATGTAAAAGATTGGAATAACAGAAATAGAGGCTTAAAATAGGGGAGTCTTTTGCTGAGATACAAGAATTGTCAATAAAGGCATAGTGTTCAATCTTCTTAATAGAATCTTCCAATCACATAGGAGGCACAAAAGTCACGCACAGTCATGTAAATCTTTAGATTCAAGAAAACAAGACAAAGCAAATAACATTTCCAATCACTGCACTAGAAAATCTACAGTATAGACTACTTTGCAAATAACAGAGATAACATCAACAAAGGCATGGAGCTCAAATTTCCTTAATTCATTTAGCCACATAAAAGGCACAGAAACATGCATGATTATATCAACCTTACAACTCAAGAAAATTGAGACAAGAGCAAATGATATTACTGGTCACAAACTTTAGAAAGTCTAAAACTATGAGAATTTTCCCCCTTTTAGATTTTACAATTCTTCTTATTTTATAGCCCTAGATATGTAAATAAAAAATAATAATTTGAACTTTGGTGCATTCAATGCTTTAAAAAGCCATGCTATAGAAGAAAGGCCGCTCGTAACTGCTGCATGGTGATTCCTGACTAGTGTGCCTGAATTTCAAATTTCATCACCTAGTGGGCCACTCAACTATCTATTCTGCCTCCGCTATTAGGAGACAAATGGGTAGTGTCTTCAATGTTTGCAAGCCCCCAAAAAAACTACCTGGTTCACTGCTCCATCTACTTGAATTAACTCTCATCGAATTTCCCTCCATTTTTGATGTAACAGGTAGATGGGCACTCTATTCTATTTGTAATGGGAGAGGACCCTTAGCCAATTTATGAAAAACTCTCCTTTAGGCATCAAAAAATGACATTTGGTGCTCTCCACTAGGTTCATCAAAGACACATGGCCCTCTCCCTTTCCTTGGCTATGTTGTAGATTTTTCCAAGACTCATAACAAGCTCTTATAGATGGCGACACCTGGCAGCTTCCATGGATTTTGAAGTAACATCCGAGGCCCACCACAACCTTTATTCAGCAATGAAACTTGAGGATGATCCCTCAGATGTTGACATGTGGAAATCTCTACTACTCTTGGGAAGATACGTGGCATCTTCCACTTCTTCGTCTAAAGGTACGTGGCACCTTCCACTGCCTTTTGGGGATGGGGTAAAAAGGGACTGAAGAGTCACACTTGGCAGCCTCCGCTACTCTTAGAACATAAGCAAAATGAAAGGATGCCTTTATGCATTGAACAAAATCATTGGACGAAAGTATCTTAAATGACGACATGTGGTGGCTTGCAATTTTTCTCTAGAAAGGTATTTCAGGGCCTTCACAACTGCCACTTGGCACTGTCTGCCTTCTCTGCTGCTTTATGTTGAAAGTATTTAAATGAAGTGCAGACACCAATATGAGATGCAGATGCTAACATGTGTTGCATTCCACTTAATTGCTATTGGGTATGTGGCATGGTCTGTGGTTCTTGAAAGTTACAAAAAGGGGACTCAGGGGATGCCAACTGTCAGCTTTATCTCCTAAAAAGTGACACTTGGCAGCATCCACTTGAACTAATACTCAAGCAAAAATGAGACAAAGGAAATAATAAGGGGAAAAAAACCTGATTGAAGGGTGACACTTGGTAGATTCCACTGTATCTCAACACTTAGGCAAAATGAACCAGTCCTCTGCTTCAAAATTCTGCTGCTTCACCCGAAGAACCAAAATTTTAGTGCTCAACTAAAAATAATTGAATACGACATAGAGTAGGAAATTACTCTACAATATACTCATTCAAATCAGCTTCCTTTGCTCTCTCTAGAACCTCAAAATTATATTTTACATTCAAAAAAGTGAAATCATGGTCATAACATTCATGCTGGTATGAGATGCCCAAACATTTTATGTGATTTTTAATTAGGACATGAGGATCCAATTGTCTATGCAGTAAATTCACCAATGAATAATACTCCCTGGCCATACAAACCTCTCCAAAATGTTTTCTATTAGTATAACACATCCTTTTGATGATTATAAAAGAGCCATGAAATGCACCTTTCTTCATATCCTCATTTATGCTCCACCATAGTTGGTAGGAAATCTCCTACTTAGCCAATTTTTTGGGACAAACTTGGGGAGATGAAATAGGGCAACCTTGTTCCCTATTATCATACTAACTATATAGTTAGGGTAAAGCCATTAATATCCCCTTGTCCTAAGTGTCTTTAGAATACTTTCTAATATTTTGAATAAGGTTTATTCATGAATTAATCTCAAAAATTGGGGATATACATTCTCAATAATTCTAATTATATTCCTTGTATACTCAAAGATATGAATGAAAATAAATCACATACCTCATTCTTAATGCAATCTGGGGTAGGGATCCATAGTTATTTTTTCTGTATATAAATGATTTCCATGATTTTATATAATAAATAAGACATCATGTAGAAATGGCCTCCCATGGTCCTCTTATCCTTCTTAAACATAGGTTCTTAAAGTCTTGTATTGATTATCTCTCTTAGTGTGAAGGTTAGCTTAGAGGTCACATCAAGTCCAAAAATGGTACCCATTTTAGATGGAGATATTGGATGCTAGGGTGACAATAAAATATATTCAACAAAGACATTCTAATGCAGATACCCATACAAAAATTGGTGATAGGCACTAGATCCATAGCCTTAAGGGTGACCACCTCTCCAAGAGTGATCAATTTCCTTAAAGTATTCTCAATCATAGTTATTTTCTTCCACATTTCCACATAGTGTCCATCAAAAGTAGCATATATAATTAGAATCTACATATAGCTCTGTAAGTCATCTCATGAAATGCAAGTGATGATTATCTTATGGTTTATGTGGTGTAGTAATCCACCACCAATTACCTTACCAATAAAGAATAGGTTTTGTAACAAGTCCATACAAGGCATGTCCTTGTCCTTAGATGTTATAAAATGTAGTTATTAATGTTTTAATGGTATCAAGTATGCTATGAACTACTATTGTACAACTATCAAACCTTCTTCATGTGAATGGGTATTTGCATCATCAACTACATCCCAAAGAGTTGAATAATTATCATAATCATCATTGAATATGATTGACTAAATAAATAGTGTCTATATACTCTATAAATTCTTTGATAGAGAATTTTGAAGGTAGAAACACCCCCTAAACACCTTAGATAAAGAGGCCATAGCTACCTAGTTTAATTACATGATTTTCATTATATTTAAATTATTCATTAGATTATTGGAATAAATTCATAATATAACATATATAATTAGGGTTTCAAGTTCTATTTGGAGTGAAAGTTCACTTGAATTTGTTAGAAATAAATATGCATGATTTCTTTTACAATTTGATAATATAACTTTGAGTATAATAATTTAATTCCAGTTGATGCACCATTAATGTCCAACATTTTCAAGATTTTTTTACTCATAAAATCTAAATATTTCCATTCAATTTGGTGGGTATGCCATGTAGGCTTTATATATGTTTGGAGAAATGCCACATTGTTTCCTTAGAAAAGTGTCATCATATCATTACTTTCATGAAATACCATCTATGGTACATAATCTACCTTTGTATTTTAGTTTTTAGATCTTGCACTAAAACACAAATCATAAACACAAGTTTTGAACAAAATCTCCAAACACCAATTCATGCAAACATAACCTATGCATAATATCTTTTGTGACTATAACTTATAAATAAAACCTATCAAATGAATAGTTTTAGAATAATAAAATTTATGAATTGTAAAATATGTGAAGGCAAAGTTTAGACAAAAGATGCGAATAAAAATCTAAAGACACAAGTTCTGAACAAAAGTTATGAAGACCAAATTCTATGAATAAAGGTTCTAGTAGACACTTATCATGAAGGAAAAAAGATGAGAATGATCAAAATGATAAAATATGACTTTACAAATAAAATTTCTAAAGACCAAAAATATGTGAAAAACACAAGTGGTGAAAGATAAAATACACAAAGTTCAAAACTTTGTAATCACTCTGCATATTCTAAAAACTTGTACACATGTAACAATCCCAAAGAAAATTAATAGGTTAGTCTAAATAAACTAAACAAATGAAAATGCCCATTGGCATTTATATGAAATAGCAAAGTTAGGTACACATATAAAGACCTATGAAAAAAGATTTTTAAAATAGACCTAGGCCTTTCAAAATATAGTGGGTCCTCATTCAAAATAAAATAAAGAATGGGGGTATGTTGAGTATAATAACATGGAGGTGGCATCAATAGAGTTTCATATAACAACTATCCTAAGAAAGTGAAATAGTCAGAGCCATCCACATATTATCATCCCACTAACTTATGGTCAATAGAACAAAGTATAGTAGGCCATAGCTCAACTATGAGGAGAGTAGTGATACATATACACATGTTTATCAACCACATAAGCATATAAAAAGACAAAAATCTGAAGCTTGAAAACATAGAAATGAGACATATAACATATTTTGTTGACTAAGTATCTGATATCAGGTAAAATAAGACACATGGTAATAAAATCTATAAAATTGACTTTATGAAATTCAAATGGAAATAATAGACATGGAATGGAGTGAAATCCATTGTAGCCTTAATGTACATGAATTAGTGAATTAATACATTCAATTATCAAGGCTAGCACATCCAAATCAATATAATTTGAATTTCCATATCCAATCCAATCACATTGGCTTCTAGCTATCAAGTAAAAAGTATGAAGTAAGAGCTTAGCTACCATCAAGAAATTACAGACTCTCTATAGAATAATTATTTTCCACAAAGATTTTAAATGGAGTACTCTTATCACACTCCACCTCATTTACATATGTAATTAAATGATTGAATAAATAAACTGATACAACATTTGATTCAATAACTCTCAATCATAATTTCAAGCATTACTCTACTATTTACAATAAGGTTGATGCAATTGAGCCATACAAGGTTGAGGACCAAATTTTAATATTCACACATAGGTATAAGGATGACTTGTTGGCAATCCAAGTGGTTAGTCTAAATAACACAACCAAACTAGAGGTAATGCCTTACATTGGCCTATTATATAATTTATTTATAAATGGGAAAATCTCTGGGAAAATATTACATTTTAGACTGAACAAAACTCCAACAACATACATAAGTGGAAATGTTTTTAATAGATAATATATAATGGGATCCTCACCAACAACATCCACAACAAGGTGAAATAATGGGTTATCAACCCAAATAACTTTACATTTTAGATCCCTACTTTTTCTATCCTCATTTCTATCTTTTGACTAGGGGTGGGAGTTTACATGGCCATACTAAAACTATTATATGGTGTCTCAACCATTTATTATGTGAATGAGATATGGGTGTATTTGTTGGATATTATCTTGATAGCCAATGAAATTATAGCCATGGGATATATTATTAGATATAATTTGATTTTATGAATCTCAAACCTAGGAAGCTTACTAGATTGTAAATTATATATGATGTCATATGTGGCAGATGTTGTGACTGCAATTGTGCATTCAATATATGAATAACCCTAGAAACCATCAATATAATACCCAAAGAATAGGATTTGTGATCAATTCATTTTATTTCATGTGCATAGGTTTATAAATCAAATGAAAAGGTTAACATATAATTTTAACTTATGGTGTATTATGCCATATATGAGAAGAACAAAACCATGCTATTTAAACCTATAAAGAATACTATAGAAAAAAAGGTGATTACTAGTTTTATCTTGAATGCATTATAATTAATGTAAAAGGTACTAAGGCACACCATTTATACTTATCCTAACTTGTGCTTGACAAATTGGTTGAATAATAAAATGTTTCTTAATTAACTACAATGTGGATGTTGATTTATGAAGGGATAAGTAGGCATATATCCACCCAACCCCTCTTAGCATTGGATGAGTGCAATATACAAGGTGGGAGAAATTATAGTCTATTGGGAGATTAAGTATACATTATGGATTTAAATGGGCACCAATCAGACATTGGGACCCCAAGAATAATTTTAGGAAACATATCGATAGATATGAAATGAAATTGAGAATGAACTATGGTCACTAGTCTTACATCCATGACCATGTGTTCATGAATTCAGAGGATGACAAAAAAGTTGCTATTTGGATGTGAAGGGTAAATATATCAATGATTTTAACATAGATGACCCAATATAATCCCATAATTACTAGGGGAAATACCAAGGGGATTGTAAAGGAGTAATCAGTTTCTAAACCTCTTCATTGAGCTCCTCACAAGATCAAGCTAACCCATCTTGGGAAAAAAATATTGAAGGAAGAGTTGAGACTACTCCAATATCCCCTACATACATTTTGTTTGTTGCTTATACTAAACATCTAGTCAGTGAGGAAAGACCTATAATTCATACAATAACTAGGTTATTTTTCATGTTACCACTACCTCCTTTGACAATAACACATCAAGTATGTCTTCCTACTTTCTTGTCTCATGTTTTTGTTATTTCTCCTTCTAGGTCACCTCCTATTATGATGACACCATAAATAATTTTTCCCCAATATCTTGGGAAACCACCTCCACTACCCATTATTCCTCTAGTAGTCACCACTCCCGCTACCATTTAATTTCCACTTATTACTAATATAGTTCCTTCATCTCCCATTCTACCTTACATAGGAATAGATCTTGTTACTCCTAAACATCCAATTACATATAAAAAGAATAACAAGACTCTTCCTATTTCACCCAAAAAGGTGTAAATAGAATGAAAGCAAATAAAATTTCATACGGGAGGATAAAATAAAAGTTAAAAAATATTAGGCCTTATCTAAATCTATGACAATGAAGAAGAAGATAAAATATGGGTCTCTATATAAGAATGGGTGTCCAAAATAGACACTAAATAAATCAAGTCATTTGATGACACAATTGAGATAGAGGAAGAAGATGAATGGATGATTGAAGAGAGTAATTAGTATGGAATAACTAAGATGCTAGGTGAATCTGAAGAGGTTGACCAAGGAGATGTTAGTGTAGTGGCCATCTAATTATTGATAGATATAGAAGGAGATGTAGAAGGGGCTATAAAGTCAATATTTTTAAATCTAAACACAAAGGCCATCATCAACTACACCCCCATGCTATCCATATTAGGATATAATAGTGAAAATTATAGAAACTATTGCCTTAGGTATCCCCTTTCATATTACAAGTACCATAATCCATTAATATTTGATAGCTTCATCAACTATTACTATTATAATTGGTGCGGTAGATATTACTCATTTTATACATTCTTTGAGCTAAGAAAATAAGACTCAGGTAGTTACATTACCAATTTTGTCTACTATAGCCTATTTTTTCACTATGGGTCCTCCTACTACTATTACAAATATGGTTACATATACATCATTCATAGGTTACTTAAAAATTCTACTTAGTTCCCTAATGACCTATTCATTCTTTACTGGGACCATTCCTTAGTCACCCATAACACTAGTGTGATTACATTTTGAAAACGTGTTGTCTACCTCCATTTTTCTACTCAAGCCACATCCCATAGACTATCTACACATTTGGTAATGCCCATTAGACAAGCTTCTCAATTATATTCCCCTAAATTTTTAATGTAAATGGTAGTTAGTAAGTCTAGATACATTATTGATACACTGATGCACAAGTAGATTACTAGATGGAGGAAGGATATACCTCTTTTTCCTTACATTAGGGGAATCTTCTCCCATAACTATCCATCCTCTAGAGAAATATACTTTCATTCATGTGGTTACATATCAAGTAGAGAAACAAGTTGCATTGAGCATTTCTTCATGGATTTAACAATTAAAATAAGTAGGAAGGAAAGACATGGTAATTACTGACCAAACAATAGTCAAGTTTCACTTTAATAGGAAAATAAATACCTTGATAAATGTTAAAATAAATACTATGATTGATGAAGGAGAATAGGTTGAGTTGAAAGAGAATACATATTCTATTTAACAAAGATAAGAAAATAAAATCCTTCTGACTTGTATAGATACATAAAGGACCTTTATAGTTTTGTGGATGATACTAGGGGAGTAATCAAATAAATATTTAAAATGTCTTATAAATTATTTAAAATGTCACAATAGATGAGCATCATTCATACTCCTATTAAAATAATAGATAATTTGTAAGGGGCATCTAAAAATCTATATGAGACCATTCATTTAATAAGTTTTGCTAAGACCACATCCCAACCTAAATTGGGATACATAATTCATTTATTCAATAAAATGAAGGATATCGAGAGAAAGCTTCACTTATTAATCCAAGAAAAAAAAATAAGGCATATACCTACTTCAATCTAATAATATAAATAAAAACTGCATGGGTACAAAAGTATGTTGTATCTAAGAGAGATGGTTTACTAGACTAACATCAAGAGATGATAACTCTGGTATAACAATTTACAAATCAAGAGATAAAATTCATCTCTATTTTGAAATATATGAGAGTTATAGAAGTAAGCATTCTTCTTGGGAAGTTGGTTTAAAATCCCTTTTTGAGAATCTTCTTGAGATTGGAACTAACAACTTTTAAGCTGAAATTGAAGGCATGACCCACATAACCAATGATGAGATTATGAAGCAAGTGATTTTTTATAGAGATAGAATTATATTAACTAAAACACTTTATTTAGAGGTCAAAGATGCATTAATCACACATAAGAATTTGATGGACAAGCTCCCATAGTTGTTCAAATGGCCTTTGTTTGATTTTAAAGCTATTGATATTGACTTCCAAGCTAGTCATTCATTATATTTATAAATAGAGGTAGCAATGTAATCAACTCTAATATTACGAGAAACATAGGAACCTCCTCAAGGTTTTTAGTCTCCAAGATATACACTAATGAAAACACAAACTAGGCCAACATGTGTGCCACTTCTAATACTCATTGCCATAACTATATTGTTGTCAAATTCTAACATATATATAGTGATAATATCTATTCTAGTGGGGACTTTATTTACAAAAATAGTTTTTTTCCACTTTAATTTCTACATAAGTTCTCACATAGTTTTCTTCTTCTAATGGGGACTTTATTTACAAAAATAGGTTTTTTTCACTTTGATTTCTACATCAGTTCCCCCATCATTTTCTTCCTCTACTGGTTCCACATCATCATCCCCTTAAATATATATGTATTTTCATGATTTAGTTAAGTTGGAACTATTAGTTCCTACTTTAATTTGGTATGTATATATTGCATTTTAGTTTAGGAATTCTATTCTAAGTGAACACTATTGTACATGCATGTTTTTCATGAGAGTTGACACATTGTTACATGTTTAGATATGTAATTTTAGACTTTTCTTGAAGGATGAGGCATACCCATCCCAAGATAATATATACTTTTATCATCCTGATCCCAAAGGGAGGAGAATTTTTGATATTGAGATTAATAATAAATTATGAGGAGATTTATGAAATTGGTTTTGATGTAAAAATATTGATTCTTCTCCAAAATTATGGATCATGTAAAGGTTTTATCATTTTGGTATCTTAATATTATGGTTGTGCATGATTTGTCTCTTTAATATAGTTATTCATATTGTGTTATTACTAATCTGACTTGCCTTTTATGTATTAATCACAATCTCCCCTTGTAGATGTGCAAATATAGTCTGACAAATGTAGTAACCTTTAATTATATATGATTAAGTTTAATGTATTTATTATTTACTTGGAATTATAACTATGATTTATTATTGGTATTCTTACAATAGCTTAGAACATACATTATTTTCTTATTACTTGTCCAACCTTCAAGTGATGGCTTAGAAAGTTTTCATTTTGTTTGACCCACAACCCTTATTTTATGTCTTACCTTACCATTTTTTTGAGTTTATTTTGGTTAGAACCACTTTAGGTTAGATACATGATATATCCACCCATCTCAAGTAAATTTGTATTCTTCCATATCCAACCCATCCATGGTAAACAAACTACTTCACTCACTACTATTCCACTAATAAGTTGGTTACAAAACCCAATACCCTGTAGCTCATGCCTTGGAGTGAATATTAATTAATATATCCTAAAATGTTAGAGTCTACCTCATAAGTTCCTTAGTGTGAATAAAATCCACACTAACAATAAATATGGGAGGTAAAGTTTGGCTTTGATAAGAGGGTGGATATTCTAAAATATTTGAAATAATCTAAATTAGATTCAGTAATCTTTAAGACTCGATCATATATGTTTATATCACTTGTTGGGTCCTATGACCTCATTTTTGGAATGGATTGGCTGAAAAAACATTAATAAAAAAGCTTAATGTTTTTGGCAAGAACGTACAATAACATGATGATTGTGTTAACCAGTGAAACTCCAAGGCCCAATTAAGCATGTGGCTAAAAAAAATATAAACATTATAGCTAAAAGAGCTATTAAAAAAATATTAAAATTATACATGATGTAATTAAATGAGATATATAAGAAGAAGGAACCTATATTATGAGATTATCTTGTGTTAAGGAAGTCTAAGGATGTATTCCATGAAGAGATACTTGGCTTTCCTCCTTAGAGGGAGTTCAATTTTTATATTTATATAGTACCCAGATCAACACTAGCATCTAAAGCTCCATATAGGATGAATATAATTGATCTAAGGTAATTCAAATTTTAACTATAATAGATGATGGAAAAAGGGTTGATTAGGCCAAGTGTCTCACCTTTGGTAGATCCCATTATCTTTGTTAATAAGAAGGATGGCATCTTAAGGATTTTCATTGATTATAAAATTATTAAACAAGGTCACTATCAAATAAAAGGGGTTACAAAATTATCCAAGACTGATCCTAGATTAAGATATCACCAATTATACATCATGGATTAAGATGTGCATAAGATAACCTCTAGAGTAAGTATGGTCCTTATGAGTTCATGATTATACCATTCAGTAATTCCCCTTTTATCTTTATTAATTTTATAAATGATATGTTAAAGGATGTTTTGACCACTTTATGCTAGTATTCGTGGATGACATTCTAGTTTGTTATAAGAATGAGAAGGACTATGAATATCACAAATACTTAGTCTTGTAAAGTCTAAGGTAATATATGTTATTTTTTAAGATTTATAAGAGATCATTATTACAAAGTAAGATTCATTACTTTAGACACATCATCTCATAGGAATGTCTTTTAGTGGAACCTACATAAATTAAATCCATTAGAGAGTGGTTATCCCTTAATAATGTGCATGAAGTCTATAGCCTTGTGGGTTTAATAGACTACTATAGAAGGTTTGTTTAATTTTTTCCTAGAATTTATAACCTTATCACTTCAATGGAGAAATAGGGGAAAAACATAGGTGGTCTCCTCAAAGTGATGAAGCATTTTTTGAAATTGAAAGAGTTGCTAACATCAACTCCAATCTTTGTTATATTAGATCTTAGTGGAAATTTTTGGATACTGGTTAATAATTTTAAAGTGTTCATTTGATCTATTTTGACCCAAGATATAATTTCTTTTTACTTATGAATCATGTAAACTCAAGGTCCATGAGAAAAATTATCCAACACATACTTGAAATTAGCTACTATGGTACATTCTCCCAAGTAATGAAAACACTTCTTACTTTGAAATCACTTTAATCTAAAATATGATCACCACCGTCTTATGCATATATTTTCCAAAAAGAAGTTGAACAAAAGGTAGCATAAATGGTTGTAATTTATCATAAATTTACACATTGACATTTTATTTAAGTCAAATAAAATAGAGTGGTTGTTTCTCTCATCTAGAGGACATATTTGGATGAAATGTTAGTGTTCAATTCAAATTTGAATAGTGTTGATCTAGAACAACAACAAGAAAACCTAGATGTAGTAAAGTTACTATTTATCTAGCTCATGAAATAATGGAAAAGGTTATAGTAAATTATTCATTATAATTAGACGGAATTTTTAGGAACCATGGCATAATTTTTAATCCAAATTTTGTTAATTTGAGGGATAAAATATTGAATGAAGTGCATTCAACACCTCATTTCACTCACCTAGGTGTCACCAAGATAACACATGAGCTGAAAAGATTTTATTTTTAGCCTAGTTTGAATAAATATGTTGTTATTTCTATGGAAAAATTGTCTAGAGTGTTAGTGTGTTAAAGTTGAACAATTCCATCTATGAGGACTATTAAGTCTATTATATCCCCACAATGTTTCAGAAGGAAAATCAATTGTAATATCCATGTAATTTATCTTTGGTATACCCAAATCACAATATAGGCATGATAATCCTAATGGTCATTGATAAATTCACCAAACTTGCCTATTTCATTGTTATAAATCTTATTGATGATGCTTCGACACTTTATAAAAAGTTTCAAAGGAGATTGTTCACCTTCATGGTGTTCTTTAATTCATTATATTTGATAAGGATACATTGTAAGGATAAATTGTTTGCTTATAATTTTTTTCAAATCTTGATTTATAATGTTGGAATAAAACTAAACTTTAGTTTATCATACAATCTTAAAATAAATTTCCAAATGGAAAGGCTAAATTGGGTAGTTGAATACACATTGAGAATGTATGTAGTGTACCCACAATGTAAATGGGAAGACTATCTTTGTTTAATTGAATTTGTATACCAAAAAAATAATCATTATATTAAATAAATGGAACCTTTTTAAGTCTTATATGGGTGAACATGTATAACACCCCTTGATTTTGATGGTTTGGAATATTGGGTCATTATTAGTATAGAAAATCTTAGCAAATATTATGATCAAATGGATCTCATTAAGTAAAAGCTCAAAGATGTCTTTGATAAGTAAAAGAGCCATGTTGATATAAAAATATCATAATGGGAGTTTGAAATATATTATAAAGTATTTCTATGATTTAGACGTCAAAATAGATCTATAAAGTTTGGCAAGGTATCCAAACTAGCTTCACGATATGTTTGTCCATTTGACATAGTTGATAAGATCAATCATGTTGTCTACCATATATCTCTTCCTCCCTCTATATCAAAAATATATGTTGTGTTTCATGTGGCATTATTACATAATTATGTTTCTAATTCCTCTCATGTTTTGTATTGAAATAATGGTTGGTGTAGACTTTTTTCCACCATGCGGTTTTACCTACATGGTCTAGTTAGCTTACTTAGGTGTGCCTTAAGGGTTTAATAAAGGTCATTGGCGAAGATAATCCCAAATTCATGAGGATGTGAGGACATGTCTATATTTCACATATCTATTTACCTTTCATAAATATATTTAGCTAATTTAATTACAACCAACCATAAATATTATTGTATTTAAAATGATTTTACATATTATGAGTTTATTACTATCATATGTTCATGATTTCAATACTCCATACAAGTTGACCTCTGTGCATTTGATCCTATCCAGTTAATGATCCTCAAGTGTATCCCACTTTAACATGGTATTAGATTGGTGTTAATATATGAATTCAATTTATTATGGTCTGATATCCTTTGCATTATAGATACTTCTTGGTGTTATTCATTGATTTTAGTTTTCAAGCATTTGGTGGGGTTTCTATAAAATCCATGCATATATATATATATATATAAAATCAATGTTTCAAAATAAAAAATAGATAGCATCATTCAATTCAAAAGGTGTCAAAACCCTAGGATCAATTGTAAACATGACTTAGTTTAATGACAAGCCATTGTTTACCATTGTGGAGGGTTTACAGGGAATTTTTCATATTTCATGCATATTCGTACCATTTTATGATAGAAGAGCAAATAATATATGGGTTTTAGTGGGTTTTATAAAAACCTAGTGGGTTTTTACTTCTTATGGAGTAAACCACATGGTTTTTTGTGGATTTGAGTTGTTAACTTTTCAATGAAAAGTTGAGTCAAGTTTTTTGCAAGCCTAGATTTTCATTTTTTAAAGTCATTTTTTAAAAGAATTTCAAACTCATAATTTTTAGCCTATAGCTCCCTTTTACATGTAATTATTTTTTAAAGTGCAAGTTTTTTTTATCTCTACAAATTTATGTTATTCTTGTGGCTTTAAAATTTATCTTCTATAGTTTTAGTGGGGTTTAATTTTTATTCTCTTTTGCATACTTATGTTTCTTCTATGTACATGTTGATTGTATATGCACTTAAATGTGTTGATTATGTATGAACTCAAATATAAAGTTCTAACCTATGAAATATTGGGGTTAATTTTCTTACTATTACATATATTATTCATTTTAACACATTTGTAGCTAATTACAACTTCCATCACATTGAGCATGCATGGTGACTTGTAGTCATGTCGACGCACCTATCTCCACTGGGGAGATATTAGACAAGGATAGTTAATTATATTCTAGTAGTTCTTATTAGAATTAAAAAATATGATTTATGGTTCATGTACATGGAATAATACCTTACTCCATTTATATTTGGATATATTCCTATGCCCTCTAATCCTAGTTAATACAATGACTGGGCCAACTCTTGTGATTATGTTTATGGTAACTTATTGGTACATGTTTTAGGGATATACACCACCATGTGGATCATAAAGAGTATCCCTTCACTATTTGGAGCACTCTTCAAACTCTTTTAAAATATATTACTGATATTTATATCACTCTTCCTCCTACTACTTTTATTTCTTGTGATGACACATTCCTAATAGACAATGCTCTTCTTTTTGTAAAGCCACCACTACAAGATGAGATTATGCCAGACCTTAGTTTTACTATTATATAATCCATATGTATTCATATAAAATATATTTCTCTTCTAAAACCATCACATATATGACATTCATAATAGGAAATTTTATGGGATGTGTAGTGTAGTAATATGACATGCACTGAGATTCCACCTTTCCTTGATGTTAGTATAAAGTATAGATTTACTCCTTCAAGAACTTATAGTTATTTTTTAGGAGGATTACATATGTCTTATGGATTCACCTTATTGGGACACTTTATACTAAACTTATCTCTTTTTTTTAGACTGTCGCATTTCACATCTAGATGACACCATTGAGGGCATTTGTATTCTCTTTGATGATAACTCTATTGGGCTTGCATCTTCTTCTCTAGATGTAATGAGGGTACTTATAAAACCTCCTACTCTCTCTCCTTCATTTTATGCTTCCTTTTTTACATCTTATACATTTAGGCTTATGAATCACTTATAATAGATTCATTGTGTTATATTTTGTGATTTTTTTATGTAAGAGTGTTAGGAACAACTTTGCTAGGTGTATATGCATATGCATGGTGTACACTAGCATATTTTGAATACTGTGTAAATGTATTTTAATATTACAAAAGTGTGACCTTTTCACTTAATAACTAATTTTTATTCTATAATTATGATATTATATTCTTCATACTAATAATTTGACCCCTTAATGTCTCATAAGTACTAACCCTAGTTACTTATGATTAAACATGTAAGCACACATGCTATAGGGGAGAGGTGTAGATAGGTTGTTTATTGGCATTGGTAATAATAGTATAGGTTTTTTCATGTCATGGAGAAGTTATATCATGGTCCTAGTTAGAGGGAAATTAACTATCACCCTCATGGATATGAGTAGGAGAAGGAGATTTTTTCTTGTGTATAAGATATGACATTGAAACTTGAAACATAATTGTTAGTTTATGTACTAAATCCTCTATGTGTAAGGGTTTATTTATTAATTAAATTCCACATAATATATTAAAAACATGATAAAGATATAATTAAATATTACATACATTGTAATTGATATAAAACATCATATATACATGTGTTTATGTCTTTCCCAAGTTCATTCCAAAGTAAAGGGAACAAACATGCAAATGAAAGTATTAAAATTTGCATCAAAAAATGATAAAATTCTTATATTATTATGATCATGATTATATAAAATATGAATTATTAGATATATAGGTATAAAATATGATTGTATAGATGTAAACCATAAGGTTATCTAGGGTTGGGGTTTGTGCAATATTCAATATAATTCATGTTCACCAAATGTTTTAACATTTTAGGACTTAACTAGTGTAAATACTATGTTTGTTAAATATATAAGTAGATTAAATTAAATAAATAATATTCAAATAAATACAACCACTAATTGTTTACAAAATTGACTATATTTGACTTTTTTAAAAATAATAATAAATAATACAAGTAGAAACTTAGTTGGAAAATAACTGAGATAGATGATCTGGGTGCTAGAAATTGAGGTGGAAGTTAGTGAGTGTCAAAAATTAGATCCCAATGTCAACAAACCTCCTATATGGTAGTGCTATAATTTGATAGTAGCAACATTATTAGAAATGTGGTAGTAATGTTTCGATATTGGCAGTAGTGTCCTTTGTGTAGGACTATCCTGATCTTCTAGGTGTACTTGTGTTTGGATATTTGAGGTTTATTCTTACTTTCATGAGTTTTGAGACATTTTATTTTGCTTATAATTATTTATTAAGTGAGAAAACCCTAATCCTCCATGTAGCTAGGACATTTGGTTGACATAAGCTAGAAAATGTGTTTTTTAATAGCATAGGCTGGACATCCTCAACACCTCAATATGATGAGAGTTGCCTACATACCAATACTATGAGGAGGGATCAAACCTAATGTAGTTCTCCCCACCTATGTTTCGGTGAAATATTAAGCGAAACTAGTATGATATTGGTCTTGAGTGTCTTGAATGTGATTGAGACTAAATATTTGGGTAATCTGAGCTTAAGACTATTATAGATGGTAGTATGCAAAAGTAGGGTAGTATATGAATTGATAACCTTAATTGTGCACAATGTTTTCTAAGTTTGAAAATGTATTTTTCAATTGATTTACATCTAGTGGTTAGAGGGATAAAAGTCATGTGTGTGTATATATATATATATATATATATATATATATATATATATATATATATATATATATATATATTGTTCTGATGCTTTTGTAGGTGATAAAAGAGGTATAAGCCAAACCTAGGAGATTATAGTTTTGAAAATATATTTGTTTTGGAAACAAAGAGGTAAAGGATATTAGCACCAATTTTAGGACAATAACACCATGTGGTAATATCCTTATCATGATGCTAGTGTCTAGATGGTAGAACACTAGGCATGAAGGGCCAAGATCTTGAAATGAGGGCTTGAGACTACATTAGGATTGACTAGGGACACCTATGGCTCATATAAAGGATGGATAAGTGTGATAGTAAGCTCTAGGATATGTGAAAGGATAAACTAGGGATAGGTAGTCTCAATTAGCACTCTTAGCACTCGAATACCATTTTTCAGTGATTACAAAGACATAGATCATTAATTTTAAGAGTATGCATCCTTGAGCCCATTTTATAATCAAAGAAGAGAAAATAAATTCTAGAGGACTAGAAAATTAGCCATTGGTTTCAATTGTTTACATATGAAATTGGTAAACTCAACATAAAAACTAAGAAACTAATAGAAAAAAGAGGTTTAAAGGGGCTAGGTTCTCTTTCAAAACTAGTTTTAATACACTTGTAAAGACTAGCTCAAATAAATCAATAGTAAAAATTAAAATTTCACCAAAAATGTCATTTAACACATGAATTTTTATTTCTTTAACTCATTATGATGGGTCTTTTAACCCTAATTAATATTTATTAACATGTGATATGAAATTGCAGGTTAAGGAAGTGACCACTCAAGATTTTATGAACTAGAAATTTGTAGGAGCCTTAACAAGTCAAGCTCTAGACTTAATTTATAAAATAGATGTTAATTACTCAAGTCTTCAAAAATTTAAGGACTAGTTATTTATAGAATTTAATATGGATAAGTGTTCAAGTTAGACCATGAAATATCTTAAGGAGATTCAACAATAAAGCGAAGAATCGATATGTGAATATGATCATAAATTTTTATATGTAATGACCAAGATCCATTTTATCATGGAATACAAATTTAAGGTTGTTTCGTTTGTAAAATGGATGTAATCAATGATTATATGTGACATTACACAGTCATAGTTTTAGACTAAGGTTGATGCTCAAGTAGTTGTACTTCAGGTACAATAGATTGAGCATTATGGATATATTTCATTAAATAGATATAAAAATGAGATGAAAATATATGTTTTTCCAAAGAATATAGATAATATTCATGATAAATATTACCCCAAGTTATATATATGATTTTTTGAAAATCAAAACTAAATTTTGTGACATATAAAGAGTAGTAGGGCATGCAACATCAAAGTGTCATTTACTAAAATAGTACATTTAAAAACCATAGAGATTTTAATATAATTTTTGTAATTGAATAATCATTATGAAAATATTTTTCATGATTTATAGGAACTAAATAATATTTCACTAAGAATATCTTCATAGTTGTAACATAATAGATACCTAATACAAAGGTGGAAATCACTAGTGCAACATAAGGTGGTCTTGGGTGGATGCCTTACTCACCACAATATCAACCCAAGGTATGGTTGGATGGATTCCATAAAATCCATAATATTAGTAGTATTACTTATGTAAAACTAAAATTCCTCATCCCCAATAATCAAATTAGGCTCCATCATCACCTCAGTGACAGTATGGTGGATATCATGCACAACAATAATAATCAAGGGAATTTGAGGGGAAATAATCATAAGTTTGGGGTTTTTAAAAAAAAACTAGGAGGAAACATGGGTGTATACCATGGTGGATACTATGGAGGTCAAAGTAACAATAATAAATAAGCTCATCAACCAATTTAGTGTTATCTATGCGATGAATATAACCACCTAAATAATCCTCAAAGATAAATATATTACAAAGTTATAGGACAACATCATACTTAATATTGTTTAGTTTAAGAAAATAAGAGGAAATAAAAATGTATTTGAAGTGTAAATATGATAAATTCACACCTTAGGAAGAATTCATTCATGCAAGTAGTCACAAGGCAATAAAATGTAGAGCAAGGATTTCCCCCTCTAGAAATACCACCAAATCAAATAATCAAGAATGTTTAATAAGATTAATATCCTAATACTACAAGAGAAATATTTTTGTTGTATCAAGAAAAATAATTCATGTAGAACATAAAATAATATGATTACATCATAAAGTGATGATATATCTATTGATGCACAAATATAAGGGAAGATTATTTTTGCATAATATAATAAGTAGTGATTACATTGATATATTTATTAAAGATTTTGATAACTCTATGAAATTAATATATTTCACATAATATTACAAATTTTATGCATATTCTAATCAAGTATACACAATGAGGATAATATCATACTGAAAAGGTTGTATGGTATGTAAAAACTAAAAAGCCTTGGCATGTTGACTCTTGAATGGATATTGAACTCATAGGGAATGAGGTACCTAATGTTCTATTTGAATTTTGAAGCATAATAAATATGATACTCAGATCTACATGGGAGGTTATTAGTCAATCATAACTGAGCTATAGTCTAGTTACTCTCAATCCCATAGATTATAGGAGAGTAGAACCAATTAGATGGCTTCACTATGTATAGATTAAGGTTGTTTACTTAAGTTTGTGGGGAGATTTCAAAGTAACTAACATGAAAATAAATGAGACCCCTTATACTTTTTTAATTGGTAAGAAATGGGCTTATTATGGTCATATAATTATCAATATGGTGAAAAATCAATTGGAGGGGGACTAAGGAGATAATATAATTGTGAGACATTTGATAAAGTATAAGCATAAGCCATATGTTATCCTTAGAGAACCAGAGTCAAATTATGTTTACAAGGATAACCGTTCATTTAACATGAATGCAAATAAAAAAAAATAGAACACTCTATAAGATATTAAGTACTAGTTCTTTATTCCTCAGCAAGAATGTAAAATATAGTTACAATTAGTTGAATAGTCTATATACATACTATTTATAACAAAGTCACCAACACATCAATTTTAGATTGAATATTTTAGGTCTCCATATATGCAATTGTCAACTAGGTCTGAGCTAGATTTATTTTATGAAATAGGTGTCATAGTTATGGATTACATATATCATACTTTGAAAGGTACCTTGCATTGGAAAGTAGCATCTTCAATAAGTGGTGACTTGGATACACATATGTTAAACTAGGTTTAATGGGATCTTGAGATGCACCCTATATGAATGGTTTTTGATATTGAATTCAAACTACCATCATACTTTGAAGCTAAGGATCTCAATTATTTCATTTTATGATTAGGGCATCATGTACCTAACATGGATCAGAGAGTAATTTCATGATATTATACATTTAAGGGAACTAGAATGACTTAATAGGAAATTCATATGAAAACTTATTCATCATGGCGTGATGCATGTGAGTTATTATAAGTAAATTTTCAAATACCAATCCCTGTTAGGGTATATTGGACATTATTTCATAAAGGATATGGTCTAAAGTTACATATACATAGGTGTATAGACATATGCTATGCGTAGGGTGTTGAACCTAAGTATTAGGTGCTTGTTTTTAAATAAAGTTTGGCATCACTTCCAACTACTTGGAATATGTGTTAGGACCATACGTAGGAAACTAGGCATTAGGCACAAGTTCAACAAGAATTTATCTAAACATTTATTTTTGAAGATGAAAATCCTATAGTACACAGTGCTTTACAAAATTGAAAATGTTTCTATGTCATGGGTGATCAGAAGATCTGATTACTATGATAGACTTATCATCACAACAAAAAATAGCATGTGACTTAAATGCAACTATAAAAAGTTATAAGATTATTAAAAATAATGAAAAAGTTCTTATACAACCTTTTAATATGATTATAGATGAGTTGACAAGGTCTAGTGATAGTGATGAGGATTTTTACTTGAATGGATTCTTCAAAATAGAATGAGAAACTAAGCCACCAAAAGCTAAAATCATAGAACAAACTAAGGAAGAAAATATATGAAATTTTAATATTTAATAATAGGAAGGGTAGATATCTGTATAATAATCCATTTCTAGTGACTCTAATATTATATATCAAGATCCACTGAAGAAAATTATTGAGAATATTAGGACAAAGTGTGTGTCAAATCTTAGAATTTGGGAGATTACTAGAATCTAAATGAAATTTCAAAAGGGTTATTGCTATTAAGGGATTATGAAGATGTTTTACACAATAAATTCATAGAGGTGAAAGGTGTGCATCCATTATTAGGGGAAATGCACATTGAACTCAAAGAGTGTGAAAGACCTATCAAGAATCATTCATATAGATAGAATCCAAACATGAAGTTAAAGGTAAAGGTTGAGTTGGATCATATGCAGGAAACAAGTATCATTTATCTAATCAAAAAGGTAGATTGGCTTAGTCCCATGGTTTTTAAACCTAAAATGTTAAGTGAGATCAGGGTATGTGGGGATTACCATGCGATGAATGATTCTTGGATCAAGGATCCATTTCATATAAATTTCACTGATGGGGTTCTATAATTAGTTTTAGGTCATCAATTTTATTCCTTTATAGATGGAATAATTGGTTATCATCAAATTCCCATCATAGAGCAGGATCAAGCCAAAATACCATTCATAATTGAATGGGGTTATTTTGAATATAAGGTATTTGGTCTAAATAATTCTCTAGTTGTATTTGATATGGTTTTGGTGACTAATTTCAAGGATTTTATTCATAATTTTATATAAGTTTATTTAGATGATTGGGCTATATTTTCTTTTTTTTAAATACCACTTATCCAAATTATAGCTAATGTTAGAACATTATAGATCACTATGAATTGCATTGAAATTAAAAAATTACTTTTCATACCATTTGGTTTTATGTTGGGCCATGTAGTCTATAGTGAAGGAATTTCAGTTGATCAAGCCAAAACTATAGTCATAGTGGGTATGCCACCTTTGAATAGTTTTATGGAAGTGAAAGAATTTGTAGGTCTACAAGGTAATACAAAATGTTTATCAAAGGCTACACAAATATCTCTACCCTTTGATAAATTTTTCATGAGGATACAAGGTTTTAATGGACACAAGAGTGTCAATATGTATTTATTGATTTAAAGCAAAGGTTAGCTACAACTCTTATATTGGTATTTATAGATTGGACTAAGCCATTTAATGTTCAAATAAATGATTTAGGTATTACATTAAGACATATGTTAGTGTAGATAAGAGATGGTGAACTGGATCATCCTAGCCATTTTTCAAGTATAAAACTATTAGATGCATAAAAGAACTATGCTAGATAAAAGAGAAACACTAGTAATGGTTTTTACAATATAGAAGTTTATGCATTATCTTCTAGCAATGCCATTTGAGTTTTTTATTGATCATAAATCCTTGTAATATTTTGTTTAAAAACATATATTTGGTGGAAGTATCTTTATACTTTTAATTCTATTTCAATAATTTTAGTTTAGGATTAATTTTGAACTTGTATAAGAGAATGTGGGACCTGACCACTTTAGCAGGATACAAAATGGATAACCACCTAAAGAGTTTCAAGATGAATTACAAAATGAACATATCTTTAGAATATTTATGATTCATGATAACATGGAGGAAATATCTAACTTTATATAATAAGGAACATTTATAGCACATTATGTTTAGCAAGACAAAAAGTAACTCATTACACAAGCTATTCCTTAAACTATCTTAAATGGAATTTTTTTATTATATGAGTAAATATGAGGTACAGCATAGAGTGGATTTAGAGAATGAATGACCTAAAATTATTGAAGAGTCACATCAAGGAATCATAGGATGGAATTTATTTGGTGAATCCACTATAATAAAGATCCTATAAATTTGTTTATGGTGGCCTACTTTGTTCTAAGATGCATATCAGGTCACCAAACACTATGATATTTTATAAAGTATGTATAGATGAGATGATTTTGAATCCAATGTTAGTTGAAAACCCTTGTGAATAGTTGGGTATTAATTTTGTATGACCTATCAGTCCATTGAGAAAGTTTAGTCATGCAAGGTATACCATCACTGTGACATATTAATTTACAAAATGGGTTAAATCTATTATGACACCTAGTTGTAGTTCCAAGGATGCAGCCAAGTTTTTGTATTAGAACATCATTAAAAGGTATAGTTATCTAATAAAATTGGTAAATGATAGGGTAACACACTTACCAAATAATAAACTTAAGAATATCATAGAATATTTTTTTATATTGCACCATAAAATTATTGTGTATCATTCATAGGCAAATGGATAAGTTGAGGCTTCAAATAAATTCTTGGGAAAGATTATATCAAAGATATGAATTATAAAACATGATGATTGGGTGGAAAAAATTCTTGTGATTTTTTAGGAATACATAACAAACTATAAATGTATGACATGTTTTATCCCATTTCATTTGGTCTATGGACGTCAATCAATAATGCCCATGGAATATATTATTCCTAGTCTACACATTGCTATGATAATTAGGATCAAAGATAGAGATTATATGAAGACATGGTTTATGGATTTAACCAAAATGGAATTAAATAATAAAATATAATAATTAATATATGAAGTTAACAAGTTAATTCAAAAAGCATGGCCTGCTCATAACCTGTAATCTAAAACATTCTATATAGAATAAGCAGTCTTACTATATGGTAGCAGATTTAGAGCATTTATAGGAAAATTAAAAATTTGGTGTAAGGGAAATTATACCATTCATGAAATTCATAATAGGGAATAACTATTTTAAAATATCTTTAGGGAACCATTTTACCAAGATGTGTAAATGGATGTAGGCTTAAGCCTTAATGTCAATAATATCTATCAGTTCTCATAAAAATTGAGAGAGGGTGATAAGTATCACCATGTATTTTAGGATTTTTGTTTAATGTTTTGTTTTCTTGTTTTGATTTTATGTTTGTGTGTGTTTGTATAGTGTGATTTATATATCACCGATCATTAGAACTATAGTTGTTAAGTCAAAGTCACAAATTATGATCTATGACAAATTTAAACTTGAAAGAAAGATATCTTGTAATAGGTACATGGGGTTATTAATTATGTCTATAAATGAAGTGATGAAAATATAGGTATGGAGAAAGGATTATAAACATTAATTCAAAACTGTTAACGATGACACACTTGAAATATTACATCTTTCCCAACTAGATTGTATGTCATAATGATAAGATGTACAATAAAGGAAAGTGGATAGGTGAGAAGATGACATGTCACATAAATACATGTTGTTATATGGATCAATGTTTTATATTCATAATGGTAAAAGTTACATCACCAATAATTATTTGACATTAGTTCGCTAAGAAACATCATGTGCACCTAGTTTAGCAAATTTAAATCATTCTACCATATGGATTTGAGTGATAAAAGCTATATAACAAGAGGAAAAAATACCAAAAGGACATTAATAACTATTTAAAATAATGTAACTATGAGATTTGCATTTAATTCAACCAATTTTTCACATATTTTTTATTAGCACTACTATAATTTAAAATATTATTTGATTATATCTTCACCATCAAACATGGATCATGCACAATTGTTTATCCCACTCATAGATGAATATAAGGAAGAAATGGGGATTGGTTTAACACTTAAAAAAGATAAATACCATGATATACCATGATCTAGACCCTTTTTAATTCATCTATACCGTAAAATCCAAATTTTTGGCCTAGATCAACTAAAAGTAGCACAAGTAAAAGCTTTAGGACTTCAACACCCTTTGCAAAGTTTTGATGTAAAGTGACTTATTAAGATACCTAAATTTAGATAATTAGATGAGGTAATTGTTACATTTTTTAGTAGATATAATGTGGTTCTTATCCATCTATCATGAGGTGTAATGATCTTCATCAACCCTGCAACCATGGTGAGAGCAACATGACTTCCATCTTGGGGAAAATATATTTTACCATATAAAACTAGTCCCCCACCCATCCACTTAGACACCAAGGATAAATATATTATGGTAGGTTTGGGGATTCCTATTGAATTAGTTTAAAATAACTTTGTGTACATTCTTTCTAAGTGCATTATCAAATGATTTTAGAAAACCACCAAAAGTACCTAATAGGCAAACAAAGGCATTATTCACATTGGGTATTGGATGATATAGATGCATGAAGATTTAAATTAGACCAAGTTTTTGGCCTCAAATTTTATTTTAAACATTGAGAAGGTTATCTACATAACATCATGAGCATTTTAATATTAATTATTTGTCTTGCTTCATTATTTTATATAGTGAAAGTCACCAAAGGGCCTAATGAATCTAGGTGAAGACTTTTGGCTTGTAATTATGTTTATAACATTACTTGGACCAAGACAGGGTAGTACTATGAGTATTTTGGGAGATTAAATTCATGATGGATTTAGATATAAGCCATGATCATCTCACATCCTAAAGTACCCAAGGATGTTATATAGCACCTATGGAAACATGTATTGGTTACAAAATTGTATATTGAAATAAAATTAAAATTCATGAATTTACCAAAGAAATAACAACTCCATTTCCATTTTTCATCACTATGTTAGATGCCCATTTATAATTTTGATATTAAAAGGTCAATAAAACCTATGTATGGTATACCTTTAAGGGCACAACAAAATTTTCCTACATAGGCAGAAGCTCAACCATAAGAACCACCATAGATAAAAGTAGCTACATTACAAGGTGATAAGGGAAAGTGGAAGGAACCACCACCAAAAAATAATAGGACTTGAAATAATAAATCTTGTTTGAAAAATAAGTATGTCCCAAAAATCATTGTAGAGTGTGATCTTGTAGAATTGGTCATAGAGGAATAGGAAATCTTTCAATTGATACTCGTAAACATAAGAAATGAGGTCTATGATTAATAAGAAGATAAATAATTATTATTTTGGAAGTTATTACACACTAACAAGTGAAAAATCAAGTGAGATGAGAATTATGGGTTAATTTGACCCAAAATCCTCCTTTGATCATAGTATACACTATGGGGTAGGAAGCACTGTGATAACATATTCAAGTGGAACTATTTTAGATGGATCTAGACATATGATATTAGAATATATAGGAAAAACACTCTCCATTATAAAAAAATCCACCAAAAACCTTACTGCAAAAGACAAGGACCCATGCTAAGGCTAGAGTCTCCCCAACAATCAAAGATAGGATGGTGACCATTCTAGATCCAATAGAGGGATTAAAATATAGTAAGCCTATGGACCCCAAAAATGAATTTAGGAGATGATATAGGCTAAGAATATATCAAATAATACTCTCACTCCTCCATATTCTAATAAAAAGTATTTCACACATAGATGTACTATTTTTGAGTCATCCTCTTCTAAATGTTCACAATTAGTCACAATTATCAAATCACCAACTCTTATGGAGAAATCTAAAGAGAGCAACTCATTGTATCCTAAGTATCCAACTAAGAAATTAAATGTCATACTAAATTAAAAATATTTTTAGTATCAAGAGGATCAATAAAAATTATAATAGGAAGTTGTAGAGAAGGATAAAATGGCAAAAAATAAGAAGTAGAAGGAAGAAGCAAAGCACAAGGTTGTCAACATTGAATAATGTTAGAAATAACAAGCACAAAAGGAGAAATATAGGATTAAGGCTAAGGAAGCTATGGAATAAAATAAAAATCATTAAATAAGGAAATTTTAATAATAAATAAGAGGAATAATCAACAAGGAATCATAAAGAAAAATAAAACCAAAAAGCATAAGAAATAAAAAAATAAAGATGAAGCAAAGGCAATAACAAAGGCTCAATGGGATAAAAAGGATAAAGAAGCACTACATACCTAAAAAGAGCAAGCTAATAGGTAGGATAAGGATAAGGTAGTATCCAAAGCTAAGGCTAAAGAAGAAGCCAAAAATAAGGCTGAAGTAGAAGCCAAAGCTAAGGATGAGGAACTACCTAAATCAAAGACTGATGTATAAGCAAAAGCTAAGGCACAAGCACAACACACAATATAGACATAAGTCTTTAGAAAGAAATAAATAGATATCACCAAGATTGTGTGAATAATATAGACCTAACAATAATAATCCATATCCAAGGGATCAAAATCAGCTCAAAGGGGTGTGTGGGAGGAGGTGTATCAATATAGGCTACAAATATCTATCCAATTGCTATGGGGTGTCCCTACATCCTTCATGTGTTGAAAAACATTTTACATTCCCATGGTTAAAATCAAAAAGGCAACTATGATGGCTATGACTTCTACTTGGGCTCTAGATATAATAGTACATGAATCATCTCTTAAAGTTTCCTAGATTTTACTCACTAAATAAATTAAAGGCATAACTAATTTTCAATAATCAATAATGTATAGGGCTTCAATATTAGAGAAATAAGTATTACATAGATGGGAGGATAATGCATATCTATACCTTTGGTTTATCAATGCATTTTATCTGATTGTTAACACTTGTACTACATTGGTCACCTAAGTTTTTGATGAGTAAGTCATGTCAAATGAAAAGCAATTCTTGACCCTCTTATTGTAGTTAATAAAGGACTATCTTGTTACACACAAGTTGAAATATCTTTTCACCTAAGGTAAAGATATCAAATCAGGGATGAAGGTATTTTTTGATATTTTTAAATAATATGAACAAGTCTTTGACATGATTGTATTTCAATATAAGTAGATCATGTAAGGCATGCTTGATTGGAAACAAAAATTCACCAATCCATTATCTAAGGCCAAAGTAGAGTTGATAGGGTGGAAACCCCCAAATATGTGATGAAATATCATTTGGATACCTATAAATGAATGGATAACACACTCAAGTAGTTTCTTGAATCATGTGATATTGTCATACATAAGCTACAAACATGGTAAAATGAGATTTTGTGAAGCATATTTGCTAGAATTCAAATGTAGATGCATGCATATTGCCTAGAGGATTTATCCTATGGTATCTAGATAAACATTTTAAACACTATGGTACTCATCACCATGATATAAAATGAATATATTCTTGGTATAATGGTGTCCCAAGTCTTGTTGTCCACATTTATCACTATGGTATGAGAAGTTCACACTAATCAGTAAAACTTCAAACATGATCTATCACATTTGGTTAGCTTTGTCCCAAAAATTATTGAGGAGTCATAATTTATTCCTCCTAAAAATTTAAAATAGGCAATCCATAAAAATAAGATAGATAAAATTTCTTATCTAATGATCAAACAACTATAACCACCTTAACCACCACATTCTACAACACCAATATATTCTTCTACATCTCAAGTGAAACTAACACCATATTAACCTCTTATGCATTCAATTCAAATACTACCACCACCTTATCAGTAATTATTATACACATTTCTAATTTTGAAAATTTTAAAAATTATTTTTCACTCTAGTAAGACCACCTTAATCATAGGAATGAGGCTAAGTTATTTGAAAACATGTAAAGGGTTGTCACCTAGCTAGTTTAGTCTATTGAAAACCTATAAGGGTGGTATACTAGTATAGTACTTAGATGAAAACCCAAAAGGGTGGTTAAGTAGTGCATAAGGGGTGAAAATTGGTAAAAAACACCTTAATCAATCACCATAATTTTTATTTATGCTTTGGTTCCTCAATGCAGTCAAAGTTTTTAGCTTTAGCTCAGGGCACCTTTTTATGACTTTGTCTTAGGGGGAGACAACTTTTTAAGTCTGAGAAAGTATTGGGAGTAAAACATGGATATAAAAATTGTAGTTTAATTGGTGGATACATGTGTGAATCTCACTATTTTTGTATTTCATATCTCATTTTGTATGTATTCAACTCTTGAAATCATAACAACAGTCTATAGAATGCAAAGATCCTTTCTTTTTTATGTAGCAATGTTTTAGAATATGAAGCGACAATACTTTGTCAAAACTCTTTATCTAATGCTAAATTATATTTTTAAATAATTTTTATGTGATAAAGATTACTATACAATTCTAAAATGGTTTTCCCTATGTCTTTTATGATTATTCTATACGTATTGAATGCTCTATTTTATAGATATTTTAGTCATGTAGATTCTATCGAATGCTTTGTAACTAATAACTCTACATTTTTTGTGTCTATACATTGTTGTGTCAAAAAACACCTCATTTTTAGGGTAAAAATAGGGACCTTGTTTACTTTGAGCTAACATTTGGAGATATATCTCACCATTATGTTTTTTCATAGAAAATTACCTTAACATTTACAATAATTCATATGTGACCTAGCTAAATCATCAATAATCATGATGTTCTTCACCTATATGTGAATAAATTGTATTTGTCCTTTGTTTTATATAATTTTATCACTTTTGGTATAGACATTAACTAATTTAACTTATTTGGGAATAATGGATTTTTATTCCTATTTTAGTTAAGAGTCTAGATTAATAAATTAGTAAATATATTACAATAATTATAGTCCTAATTTGTATAGTTTATCTATCTTTTTTACCTTTATAAAAATATAAATAAATTAGGAGAAATATAAATTAGCCTAAAATAATCTAAAACAAATGTTGTAGGGTTTAAATATGGCTGTGTAAGACTGAAACAATGTCACAAATCATAATCTAGCTTTCATTCAGTAAAAGAATAAGACCACCAAAAACATGACACTTTGGGGTTTATTGTTGTTTTCCTCTTCTACAACTCTTTTCTAGAGTGCTCACAAAGACCTAATTTTTTAAGGTTCTTTATGTTGTTCCTATGTGAGCCTGCTTATGAAATCTCAAGTGTTGAATGTCTATAGAGCTTGTTATAGAGATGATTTAATATTTAAATCATAATGCTCTATCATGACTAATAAACAATATTTGAATCACTTGAAAAAGGGTGGTTTAGTGTGTGTAAGATGCACTAAACATGTGGTCCACACCCCTTGTGTGGGTATGCTACCTATATACCAATACTCCAAAGAGGGATCAAGCCATATGTAGTTATCCCACTTGATGTGCTTTGTGCAATAGTGTAATAAAAATATAATAATGTCAAAATGAGAGTGCTTGAGGTGGTTAGGGATTGGTATAATATTTTTAATATGTTTGTAACTATGTTGGGTGACTGCATGCAATGAATAGGGAAGTTTGCCTTAGTATTTTTGCTTGTATTCTTGATTACTTTGTAAGATTTGTCACCTCTCTTGTAAATTAACTTTGGATGAGATTTTATAGTGAACTATTGGTCATGGGTTAGATGTGTTGATGTTAGGAAAACATAATGAATAATAGGAATCAAATGATAATGACCATTTGGGGTCAAATTATAAAGGGATATGAGTGTCAAAAATTGGACACCCTAGGGTATGATGTTATAGTCCAAGTATGGCATAGCTGTCATATAGGCTCAAGACTTAGGGGGATAGGATTGGCCTAGGAAATAGATTCTGGCTGAGCTAGAACAAAGGTTCAAAAATAAATGGATGATCGGTAATGAGTAAAAAAGTGTCTAAAAGGGTCTTAAGAATATGCAAGAAGGACCTATAGATAGGGTATCATAAAACACACTCAAACTACCAGTGTTGATATTTTATATGACTACATTTGTGCCCCCCCTTATTTTAGTAATGTAACAACGTGAAATACTCGGATAAAGGAAAAATAAAAATCATACCTAAACATACCTACAAGGGTGAAGCCCATGAAGATGTGTGATGATGAGTGATTTTGGGTATGTGCTGAGTAATGATGGGTAATGTTAGGTATGTGTTATAAGAAAACTAATATCATGAATGGAGCTAAATGCTCAACTCCCTATGAATGGCTCAAGAATGCAAAGGCTATCCCTTTAGCTCCATTATCACCCACTAAGTGAAGATATGTGTTAATGTGTGTGTCAATCGATGTTTGGAATATGTGTCCAATCCCTTTGAGTAGGTGGATAAAGAATACAAAGGATAAATAGTCCTTTGGATCCATCATTTCCCATTAAGTGAAGCTATGAATTGATATCAGTATGAATGTGTGTCATATGAGAAATATCTTGGAGCTTATGAATGCTCTATAATATAAGAATGTGGAATGGATAGCTAAACATGTGATGAGAACTAGGCCAATATTAGCCACTCTAAAAGGTGGAGATTAGGCTTGTATGAAAGCCACTTTGAAACTAGGGACTAGGCTTATATGAAATCAACTACAAAATGATTCAAACCACTTATAGATGGAATAAATCATGCAACTACTGAGAATACCTAGGTAATGAAATAAACTAAAAATAAAAGAAAGTAAATATGCCACACACATTTCCCCCAATCATTGGTGTCTGTAATTGTATTTTGATCTGGAAGTTATACCAACTGCATAATCTAGAACTGGAAGTGAAAGCCATCATGCCACACATGATGCCCCCTATATCTAAATTATCTTATAAAAAATGTATTAAAAATATTTATTCTAAAATGTAATGTAGCTAACAAAACTATAACTGAACTTACTTTTCTATCTATTTCTAAAAAATCTAGGTTTTTTGTTATTTGGATAGGAGTGCCAAAAATAGGACACTTTACTATCTATAACTATAGTCCAAGTATGGTAATTTTATCCTTTTCTATTTCTTATCATTATGATGTTATCATCATTGTTTTCCTACTCTATTCTATCTAGTTTGGGTTTTGGTTTCTATTCTTAGTGTTTTAAAAATTGATCTTTGACTGGTAGATGGCTTTAGTCTCTATGATAAAACCCATGTTTGTTTCCCCCTCTTTTAAGGGTAGGAATGAAGACCCTGTAATGAATTACCTCATAATAAAGAGATATGTAAGTGTTTTATGCTATGAAATACATGATATAGCAATGATAATCAAAAATAGGTCTAAAAATATAGCATAGTTTGTATTGGAGATTGTAAGATCAACAAGGGTATTCCTAGATAGATGTAATAATGTAATAACTTATACAATATATTGAATTGAAACTAGAAATGTTAGTTTTTAGTTGGTAGTTTTCAAGGAGGGATGGAACATGATGTCCATCATGGCATCTAAGAAAGTAAGATAATTCATGATGTGGAACATGGCATTGCAAAAAATGAGAAGCAATCAAGCAACAAGCATGAAAGGCAAGAAGCAAGAAGCAAGAATCACACATAAGTGGCCAAGGGGACAAGAAAACAAGGAACATGGGCACACATCACTCAAACTAGAAAGCAATCATATAAGGCATGTTCAAATTCCCACATACACATATAATTGAAAATAAGCAAGGTTGGTATGAGGGCCACAAGCACATAAAAGAGTATAAACAAAGGACATTGGCAAATGTCCTAAGGTACAAAACATGAGTTGAGAAATGCAATCACATATAGCTACTCAAATCAAGAAAGGAAGGCATGTAAATGATAGAAATACTATCACATCTAACTAATCAAAGTAATAAGTGAAAGTATGCAAAACATGTAGTACAAGACTAGGTAGATGTTAATAAATAAATAATTGTTATATACTAGTGAGTGTTGGTAGAATAATATTTATAGGATAGTAAGTAATGTACATCATCATGATAACTAGAGTTTGTGGTGTAGGAATTACATAACCTTGATGATGTAGTCATGTAGAAGATGCCCCTAGTGGGTAGATATGTCGATGGATGTCTTGAATGTAGAAGTAGGATGCCCCCTCTATGGGTAGAGTGAAGAAATCAAGGATTTAGATGTCACTACACACACTCAAATAAGATAAAGTGAAGTATGGTAATGTGGATAAATTAACAAAAAATATGATAAAATAGTAAAATGTAAGTCTTATCATGGATAATACATATAGTTGAAATATTTTTTGTGATTTTGATTTATTTCAATGTTTTGGTATTTTTGAAATAATCTATGTACAATCAATCAAAAGGAAAATATGTACAAGAAGTTGAAAATAAGATATGTACAAGTAATATGAGTAAGTAAATATGTACACAATGACAAAATACTAAGTTGGAGGGGGTAAAGTGTTAAAGTATGGAGCCCATTGAGGATGAAGATGGAGGAAGGGATCATGGACATTATCAAATGCCTCAATATCATTATCATAAGTGTCATCATATACGATAGATTCTATGTACATGGTGGCTATCTCTTTAAGTGTTGTAAGATCTATGATTTTTGTGTGGTCATAGATCTATCACTCATAGTGGTGTCATCATGCTGAAGGTAAACTAAGAGTTTATCTAGTTGTGAAGATGTTTATTCTCCTCTAGGACATTTATCTCTATTAGTAGACAATTATGGTGGAAGTGGAGGAGCCAGTGTTGGTGGTGATATAATATGTAAAGCACCCTAAACCTGTAATTTATCCAATCTCTATTGTAAAGCTATACATGAGTTTGTATCATGGCCTATGATTTTTTAAAAGAGATAAAATGGGTGACCATATTTCCATGATAACTTACTAATATATCTATGTCATATTGTAGTTTGTGTGATTAATCAATGATTAAGTAAGATCTATAACATAATTTATGGTTGATGTTGTGTGCTACCTACTTGAATTTGAATGATTGGCTCTATATACTTAGAGTTAACCATGTGAATTAGATGTTTCAAGTGATCTATATATGGCTATAAATGTGTAATATATCCTAAGAGTGTAGTTCAAGAAGTTAAGAGTGATGTAGGATGTGTGATGAGGGATCTAGAGGCATCTTGGTACTCTCATGGGCCAATTGGTGTAAAGCTCAATCCACACAAATAGTCATGTATGAGTGTATGTGTCATATCATCATTTTCAGTAGCCAAGGAATATGTATCAACATCATTGACATATGATAACACAAAATTTACCACAAGGGGTAATTATTATATGGGAATCTCATCAACTATAGTAGTAGAAGATGATGGTGTTACAAGAGTATCTATAACTAATGAAGTAACTATGAATGTCAGAGGAGCTATATCTATAGAATCAATTGGTATTAATAGAGCTAATATCAATGATTGTGTAATTTTAATAGGTGTAAGAACTATGATTGATGGAGTACCTAAAATGGTTGACATTGACCTAACTGGATGAGTATCTATAGCTAAGGAAACAATTGTAAGTGGAAGAGTATGAGATATGCTATAATTTGCTACCTCATATGTATGTATTTAGTTAAGAAAAATGAGATGAGATGGTGTTTGAACTGTTATGTGAGGTGTCCCCCATTTGGAAAAATAGTCAAATATGACTATAATTTTACAATATTTGAATGGTTGGTTATCTATTGGGCATGTGTATAGGTATCCTTCATGGATAAACATAAAACATAGATGAAGAGTAGAAGGAACTACTCCCATAGCATGTATCCAATGTCATCTAAGTAAAAGGTTATAATGAAGAGGACTTGACATGACCCAAAACTATGTAGAGAGGGTTTTGGGCCCTACCATGATATCCAAAGCAATGGTGCCTAATGCTTATCTTAGTATATCATAAAACCCTCTAATATTCTTATATGAATTTTTCAAGGATGTCATATCTACCCCCATGTTCTATAAAAATGTAATATTAGATATATTAAGTCTAAAACCACTATCAACTAGAACTCCCTTAACTGCATTGGTTTTGACTTAACCTTGTATGAATAGTGGTAAATTTTGATCAATAACTATCTACAAAGGCATGTCCTCATGATCAAAAGAAATAGCATCTTAGATAGTTTTTAATGTGTTGACCACCAAAGCAAAATAATAAGGCTTTGAATTGATAGGCATATAAGTCTAAGTGAGTGCTTGATAAAGAATGTCCTTGAATACATTTGCTTTCTAAAGAAATTCTAACATGAAAATCTTAGTTAGTGTTTTCCTCAACTGATCAATAATATCATATTCGCTATGCATATCTACCTATGAAGGTTGGTTAGGCCTAGGATAGGAAGGAATAGGAGGGATATGGTGTTCTTGACTAGGCAGGGGAGGCATGGTGACATGTTGAGTAATATCTCTAACCATATTATCTACTAGTTGTATATGACTAGTAGTAGCTATGGGAGGAGAGAATAGATAATCTAAAGATTGAAGTGGTGGAGGGACAAATGATGTCAAATTGGCTCTCTGGTGATGTGTAGTGACCTAGGGAAGAGTAAAATAGACCATGTAATATGACTCAGCATGGGACAGAAGATCCAAGGGAGGTGAGACAAGATGTTTATTAACATGTTTATCAGTGAATGTGATAATATCATCCCATAATAGAAAAATTAATCATGAAAAGAAAAGAATGAATCTTTGCATTAACATATAATAAACTTCATCATTCATCTACATGATAGGACCAATTATGAATTCATTATTTTCAAGGAATGTTTTGAAATAAGTGAGATCCATTTTTTATTTTTTTATTGTGAAATTTTAATTGATGTAAGGTGATACCTCAAAAGCAAAGGGACCTAGTAAATTCAAATAGGTTTTGAAATAAATAATTTTTAAAATTACTATGGTGAATTTTAAAAATTAACTATGAAATTCTGATTTATGTATGTAGGAAAAATTAAAAAAATACTGGAAAATTTAACAAAGAATTTTCCCTATGGTTTCTAAGGTTTTTGTGAATAAACGAAGTAAGTTGGGTTCACCAAATGATTTAACTTATTTGGTAACAATGTATTTTTATTCCTATTTTAGTTCAAGGTTTGGATTAATAAATCAATAAATTATATTGAAATAATTACAATCCTAATTTGTATAATTTATCTATCTTTTTTAACTTTATAAAAATAGTAGTAAATTAAGGTAAATATAACTTAGCTTAAAATTGGATGAAATGGTTGTTATAGGGACTAAAACTAGTTTTAAAACACTAGGATAGTGTCACAAATCAAAATCAATATTTCATTCAATGAAAGGATAGGATTATTGAAAACATGACACTTTAGGGTTTGACATTGTTGTCTTCTTCTATCATTATTGTCCAAAATACTCACAAAGACTTGATTTTTTTTGGTTCTTTGCACTATTCCTATGTGATCCTACCTATGAAATCTTGAGTGTTGAATATTGATGGATATCTCTATAGGTATGATTTAAAATTAAAACCCTAACCCTCCATCATGCCTGATAAATAGGATTTTAATCACTTGAAAAAGGGGGGTTAATGTGTGTAAGATGCATTTAACGTGTGATACACACCCCTTGTGTGGGAACATTGCCTACATATCAATAGTCTAAAGAAGGATCAATCCATATGTATTTCTCCTACTTCATGTGTTTTTTACAATAGTGTGATACAAATGTAATAATGTCAAATTGAGAGTGTTTGAGGTGTCTAAGGATTGGTATGAGAGTTTGAATATGTTTGTAGATGTGTTAGGTGACTATATGTAGAGAATAGGGAAGTTTACCTTAGTAATTTTTATTGTATTATTGTTTACTTTTTAATATTTATCACCTCTCTTGTAAATTTACTTTGGATTAGATTTTATAGGGAACTATTGGTTATGGGTTAGATGTGTTCACATTAGGCCAACATAATGAATAACAAGAATCAGATGAAAATGATCATTAGGGATCAAATTACAAATGGATAGAAGCACTAAAAATGGAACAAACTAGGGTTCAGCACTATAGAATAGGTATAATGCTCCTATCCTACAAGTTTGAAATATAGGGAGATAGGATTAGCCTAGGAAATAGAGTTTGGCTCAGCTAGAATCAAGGTTCAGACATATATGGATGACTGATAATGATCAAAAAGGTGTCTAGAGGGTCTTAAGAGTATGCATGAATGTAGATAGGGTGTCACAAGCCACACTCAAACTACTAATTTTTACATTTTATATGACTACATTAACCTATGAATGCTTAGGATTAAACCTTTATTTTATGTGAATGATTGTTTTCATATCTTGTATTATTTGACCACTTCTCATATAAAATTTGCTTGGTAAAAACTTGGTTTTCTCAAAAAAACTCTACTTAGTCATTTTTATTATTTTCTCATAGGTATTATAAACTCTTAGGACCCTCTATATTATTATATGCATCCAAATATCAATGATGCATAGATTCAGAGTCAAATCTTTTGAAAATTTGACTAAGTATTTTTAAATCCCCCAATCCTTGAGATCAAACCTTATCATAAAATCTTGTATAAATAAAGGAATTAACAAATGATAGAAACCCTAAAACCTTTAAATCTCAAAAACCCTTAGGGGTATTAAAATATTAACCTGTAATCTTTAGAGTTGAATGATATTGGCAAAGGCTTATGGCCCTGAGAAGATGCCACATGGCACTGTCCTAGGAGCTTAGGAGCCCTAAGTGATTAGAACATTAACTTAGGAGATTGGGGTATTAAAAACATTAGAATAAAGCACAAAGATCATGAAAATCTAAGAAGAATCCATGTGGATATGGTGATGACAAGGTAAATAACAAAGTAAATCCTAGGGGGTGATGAGAAACTATCAAGTGGTAAAGTCAGACCCAATTGGCAAAGCCAATAACTTAGTAGCAATGAAGTGATACATGGATATGAAAGTTTGTTGATAAGGATGAAGTTTGACTCTAAGGCCAAATAGATAGACCCAATCACTGTAGGGTGGTTGAAGACTAATTTTTTTGATCCACCTAGATGTCAAGGCCATCAAATCCTAAATTTGAATGAATTAAAAGTAAATGGTAGATGTTATTTCACATAAATGCATATAATATCATGGTGTGTGTAGGGAGATCAATCAAAAAATACAAAAGGTATATTTCAAAGAGGCATGGACTCTTTATTAAAAATCATGGTTAATCTAGCAATTTTATCAAAATCTCAACCACATTTGAATATTTATAAATGCCCTGGTGGGTTGAGAAAACTTCATAAGCAAATATATCTACATAAGGGATTTTCTTCCTTTTGAAAGGGTCAAGAATTTTTGGTAGAAAAATTATTGATATTGTGCTAGGATTTTACAAACCTTTTCTTGGTGTTTTTCACCTTAACTACATGTCTAGGGGTGGCATTTTAGTCATTGAAGAATTATTGGAATTGGCCTGGATTACGCTAACCTTTATTATATGTTATGTTAACTTAGTAGCTTGCATATAGGGATATTGGTTGTAACAAAATGATTTTATAATGTTGAATAAAAAAATTTATTGTGTTTTGTTTGTTTAAATGTCTCTAATCTTTTGATTTAGTTGGTTAATTGGTGCTAAGACCATTAATGTACTTTTTAACATATGATTGGCTTAATTATGTTGTACGATAGCTATCATAACTATTTTATTGAGTTATTTAATTTTTTATTTAGGCTTCTCTCAGCGATTTGTGCAATAACTATAGATTGCTAGTAGTTTTCTTTATAATGGATTCAATGAATAAATGGATTTTGCACTTTTCCTTAAAATCTTTCTCACTAAGTGAATCATATTCTTGTAGAATCTAAACCATAAACATAGTAGTATAACTATGGGTACATGATTTTTAGTTATGTGGTACCAATGAGCTTATTTAGATCAAATACACCCTCTCTCTCTCTCTTTTAGCTTTTTGGGATAATGTCCTATCCTAGTTTAGGTTTTGATAATAATTGAAGTGAAGAATATTCTATTAAGTTTATTAGTTGAATCAAGTATAAAATAGGATATAGACCAATAAATGAGCAAGCAACTAAATGTGGATGTGTATAACCATAAAATGATCTAGATTGGGATTATATAGGGTTAAAGGGGTTAGAGATAGCATAACATAAAATGGTGATAAACTATATTTATAGTAGGCTAATTAGATACTAAACTTAGATATATCATATGTTGAATTCATTAAACTGAGAAAAGCTAAAAATAGTAATCAAAATTATGAGATATAGAAAGTACAAACAAATAATGTACTTAGCTCATTATGATGCTTACACAATTATATATATAAAAATATGTATAAATAATATTATAAGAGGATTCTAAAACATTCACCAAATTCCAATTTGAGTTCCTTTAGAGTCTTAGACACTAGTGTCATCCTGTGATGGTTGTGTTGACACTACTATTTGAAACTAATGTAGGTGTCTTATATAGAATACTTGATTAAAAAAGATGTTAAAACCTAGATGCTTTTGGGTTTGTCTTCACCTTTGTTCTAGTGAATTAAGATCTATATTATGGACTATTTCTCCTCATGAAATTTTAAAACCCTACTTCTTCATCTTTGTAGCAACTTTAGAGGACAATGGGTTAGTGAGCACATGTTATCTAGTTGAACCCAAAGAACCCTTTATCAATGAGAATTTTATACATATACAATACATTTAAGATGGAATTATATTGATGTAGTTCTCCCATACTTTTCTTGTGTGTGAATCATTTAATATGTGGAAAGTAAGTACAATAGTGACCTAGTTTATAACTTAGAAAATACTGCTCTTGGGATGATCCTTAAATACTTCAGACTTATATATGTGATGTTCCTATAATTGATATGAGAATAGGATTGAATAAGAAATATTTGTTTTATTAAGTGATTGATTGAATGATTTTAGTAGGTTTCCTTGTTTTGTGCTAGGTGAGGAATGAATGAAGGTTAATACTGTATTTATATCAATCCCTTTGGAGAAATAACTCACATTAAAATACTTAGGCCAACCATTAAGATACATTTCATTTAAAAATTGGATGACTTTAGATTATTGGACACTTACATCGCAGTAAGACACCTACATCAATGTAGGTGTATTATCATGATGATAGTGTCTAGGGAACAAGACAGTAGATACATACTTAGAACTTGCAGAGGTAGATGATAAGTAAGTTTTCAACATTATAGGAAAGATATAAGGTCTAGTTCATCAAAATAAGATTGGTTGGATGAATAGATGGGCCAAGGGGCACAATATAGAGTAAATTCAAGACTTTTAAAAATGGGAAAGGTCTAAATTAAGAGGAATTGCCAAAGTCTACATTTTTCAAATGTACAAGACTGAGTTGATATATAATCCATATATAGTGTCTACATTTCCCCCCATTTAATATAGTAATGGAATTACTAGTTTAAAGGAAAGGAATGTGTATGTGGGTTTGTATAACACACTTTGTGTTTGTGTGAGCCTAACTTGAGTGATTTGTTGATGACTAACTTGTGTATTCATGTAACCACCTTGTCTATTGACAAGCTGATTTGAGAATATGTATCATTGTAAGGATTTGAAAATGATATTAGAAAAAATATATATAAATATACAAAGTACATATATATAAGGACATTGAGAAAAGTATATATTGGAAGGCAAATGCCCCCAACCTTGAATAAAAAATGAGTTTCAACCTAGTAGTTGAGATTAGCTCAATTATGCAACCCAATCATATTTATAACCTAGTGAACATGAGTGAATAAATTCAACTCATACTGATAAATTGGTAAGGTTGGATTGTACAATAAAATCCAACCTTAAAATTTGGTAATATCGAGTCATTTAATCACCTTAACCATACCAAAAGTAAACCAACTATTGTAGTATATTGGCTCGATAAAGTCTATAATAGTCCATCCTAGTGGGTGATGACATTCCTTGAGAGTTTTTCAAAATCATAATTGATTTTTATTTTTAAATATTAGGTGCACATTACATAAAATATGCACCTTAGATATGTCTCATGTTGAAACTATGTATATTAATGGTACTAATGTATAGAATTTTGCCACAATTGTGAATCTTAATTGTATAACTATGTTCTTTGGCCAATTAAAAAATTATGTGTAGATAAAATTCTTTCAAATAATTCCCCCACTATATGTGGATAGATATAAAAAATAAAATAAGTGTCAATGTGGACTACATGTTTCAAAAACATGCCCCACAAAATCTTGGTGTATCGAATACTGAATAAGTGGGGAGAACATTATTCCAAAGCACACCCCCACTATATATCTAAAACTATGAATGTGTAGAAGCCATGCACATATGACATGCACCCATTAAATATGAAAACTATGAATGTATGGAAACCATGCCTATATGGCATGCCCCAATTGAATCTGAAAATTGTGAATGTGTGGAAGCCATGCCTATATGACATGCCCTCACTGAATCTAAAAATTGTGCCAAATATGGAGAACATGTCTTTATGTCATGCCCACACTAATATCCCCCCCCCCCCACTTTGAGGTGATTTAAGAATATAAACTATTAGTTACCTCACCTCAAAAAGATAAAACAATTGTATAATCTATAAATGGAACCATTTAACATATAGAAAGAACATGTCTACGTAGATATAGCATTATAGTGAATAGAATAATGTGGTCACATGAAGGCCTAATATTTATGATAAATATCATGGAAAAATCTAGATAGTAACAATACAAGATCAATAAGTAAAATCAAGCACACACACAGGAGTACTCAAAATAAAGTGTAAAGGCAATGGTCCCAATAGACCATAAACAAAGAGCATATTGAAATGCCACATAATAATAAAAGAGACATGACTTAGTCCAATGTCCATAAGAGAATGGATGACATATTAAAATCTCTATATAACAATCAATGACATATTAAAAATTTAAATAAAGAACATATAGGCATGGTAGATGCAAATAAGGAAGCATATTAAAATTCTTGAACAAGAAAGATAATAGCAAGGCAAGACACTCAAGACAGTATATAAATTAAAGAAAAAGAATCCAACATAAACATATCATAGTAGCTCATGTATCAAATGTGTTAGTAAAAAATGTCAAGTGCATAGCATATCAAATACCCTATGAAATATATAATCATGGAGAAAGGCACATGTAAATACATATATGAGATCAAAACATGATAATATAGAGTGACCATATAATGATATAACCTAGAAATATCATGATCAAATAAGGTATATTATCCCAACATCTCAGTGATGTGAGTAGAAGAATGGCCCAACATTTGAAATAGGAATAGATCATATATTTGATTATGCTTGTATCACACTCAAGTAGAAGTGTGACAAACATTTGTATGTAGGATTAAATAATATGATATTCATCAACATGGAACTAACACATGGATTCCAAGGAGCCAATAGAACATGTTTTATACTAAAATTTGCTATTGGAATTTTGATTTTTTAATTTATTTTGGGTAGTTTTAGAATATTTAAAATATTTTTAATCAAGGAATTCCTCATTTTCGAAAGGTGTAGGGCCACCTAGTAAGAGTTTTAATATTTTTTTATATCATTGCACTACCACAACTTGAATGTTTCTATTTAATGATTTACTTGAAGCTAATGGTGTGAAAAAATAATCATACCCATCATGTTATATGCAAATTTGTGTACTCATATCAAGAAAAGTAACAAACATGTTTATAGAATCTAGCTTAGCATTCCACTAATTAGCTTAATTTCATCCAAACTTTAGTTTCAAACATGTTTTGTTGTCTAATATCCATATGGTGTAAGGTTACACATGTGGTCCATAACATATAGGTAATCAAATGTATCCTTGATATTTTGAAATTAATGGAAAGTATATTAGTTCATATGTAGTATGTCCTAATTGTGCAAGAAATGTGGTGCCACAAGTTGTATCCAACTTATTATTATTAAATTTGTGAGACACCATTTTTGTATCACTCCCTATTATATATTTTATTATGTTTTGTGGAATCTATGGATATTTATTGGACTATATGGACACTTTATATTTTGTTTCATTATGGACCTTGGTTAGCTAGTTTAACATATCTTATTTGTATGCATGGTTAATAAACATGACTATTTTGAGTGGATGTATTTTTATATCTATTTATTATTATTTAGTGGCATGATGATCTATATCATGGTTAAATTATTGATATTATTGAACTAACTAAGATATGTTGATAGTTTTATGACATCCTTGAGGTAAAGTAATTATGTAAATATACACATTCCATATTGTTATTGTTATCAATTATTTTTCATGTATGTTTTTGATATTTTTATTAAGTGTAGGTTACAAGGGGCCAAAATTAGGATTATGAGGGACTCAGACGTGCCTAAATAGACCATATGCACACCTTAGACCCTTTCAAACCTTTAAATCTTATACTCATTTTTTTGTAATTGTTAAATTTATTATTATTTCTTTCTTTATATATATATATATATATATATATATATATGTATGTATGTATGTATGTATGTATATATATACACACATATATATATGTATATGTATATATATATATGTAGATATATATATATATATAATATATATATATATATATATATACATATATATATATATACATATCTACATATATATATACATATATACATATATATATATATATATATACATATATATATATACACACACACACACATATATATATATACATATATATGTACATATATATCTATATATATATATATATATATATATGTACATATATATGTACATATATATATATATATATACATATATATGTACATATATATATATATGTACATATATATGTATATATATATATATATATGTATATATATATATATATATACATATATATATGTATTTATAATTATTTGAAATTATGATGTATTAACCTAAATCATTTGATTTAGTTTAATAAAATTAAGCCTAAATTAATCTTATATGATGCCAACCAACCTAGTTTTAGGGGTGGGGTTGACCCACATAACTCTTGTGTGTAATCCCAAAATTTTCCCTTCAACCACTTTTTTGTTTGAGTATTTGACAACTAAAACTTATCTTAAAAGGTTATTTAGGCACATACCTATAACCATTGGGTATGTGGGGGTTTCAAGGACACTTGACCACTTTTTGGTCATAGAAAGTCCTTTTATGGCCTAGATTTTGCTTCCATAAACAACCCTCTTTGTTTGTACAAAAATGTTATGTTATATATCTGAGTGGAAGAAACACACATGTAAGTGTGTAAGGGTACTTATGAGGTTTGTAAGAGTAGTTTATAGATTGAGATCACATCCTTGGGATAAGGATGGTCATGTGTCACCCCCTATTATTCATCATTTTTGTTGACTTCTCTTTTTAAAGATCTTATTTTGGTCTTTTTGGGTTTATGCATTTTGGATTGGTGAAGAGCTTGGGGGCTTGGAGAAAGGATTTTAGAAGATTTTGAAGTGGAGATTTTGGTTAAGGTACATATTTTGTTTACTAATTTTTATTTTTGAATTATCTCTCTTCTCTTGTTTTCTCCTGAATGAATATCATTTAAAGAAAAATGAACAAATGTTTTTACTTGATTTGAAGCCTTATTTTAAGGATTTCTTTTAAACTTTTTTATTTTATATTATTTCAATGATTTATATTTCTTGTTGTATGAATGTTGGGTATGGGATTTGGGAGCACGCCTATGCCACCCATGTGGGGTTACTATAAGTGCATGTATTTAGGAATGAGAGAGTGAAGCTCTTACTCATAGCTTGTTAGACAAGCCCACTCTAGCCTTAGTGGAATGAAATTGCTTATGAGAAGTGGAACCTTTTAATAAGTTTGAAAATACACTCTATTTTATGAAATATGGGAGCTCTAAGGATGGTTATGAGAGTTTTAAAGAGGAATGATTTATTTTTTGAGGTCTAAGGAAGAAAATCATTGCTTGATAAACACTCTTTTATTTGGCTTTGTAATCCTTGTACTCATTAATGAAATTAAGTGACAAATAAAGTAATTTCCCTATTATCTTCATTTTAGTAAAGTATTTGTGACTTAATTATTATTTTTGTTCCCATTGTGAATTTTTTTTATCTCATTTTATTAGTTATTGATGCCTATAATCTTTGCACTCTCAAAATTTTCATTTATGCATTATTGAAGCATGCCTCTTTCCCTTGGTCTTAGGGGAGGCTATGCATGAACCTCATTTGGCGAGGTTTGAATTTGATTATGCATATTAAATGGGTGGTCAATAACCTTCCTTTGTCCTATTTTTGTGTTTTCTTGAAGTAGACTTGGATCTTGACTACTTGTGTGTAGGTTTCTCCTTCTTAGAGCTTGGAGCTCGACATTGTAGCATGATGGTTGATATCATATGTTATTTTGTCATATAAAATACTTATGTTGTTTAAGATATTATTATCCATTGTGAATCATTATTTAAGGGATGATAATTTTGATTAAGTCTTGACTAAAAGTGGTAATCTTGGACAGCTCTTGTATGGACTCTTATAATGGATTGTAATAAGACAATGATCTTAGCCATGTGAACTTAAGGTTATCCATTTTATAACTTGTTTTAAGTCATTGGAATACTTTTTGAATAAATATTTGTAAGATTGTTTCTAACTCCTCTTCATTTTAAATTATTGTTATATAAATTAAAAGGTTACATGTTGAAAATATAGATATGAAAAAATGTATGCTCACTGTATCCATTTCTTTACTATGTTGTTAATATTAAGAGAAAAATAGTATTGATATGATATGCAAGTAAATATTTTGAATGAAATGTGGAGTTGAAGCTATTGTTGAATCATTTCGATGTAATGCTTATTCTTGATGAAAGGGTTGATTGGTTTTGGAAAAGAAAACATATTATATGTTTTTCGTTCCCTTAAATGTTAAAGAAGATTATAATTAAAAATGAAAATCCATTTTATTGAAGTTGTATGTTGTTTTATTATGGAAATTTACTCCCACCTCTTTAATATAAGTGTTAAAAGAGGTTGTTGATGCATGGTTTATGATAAAACAATTCTCTCCTTATCACTACCCCTCTCTTCCTTAGTTATCACACACACACACACACACACACACACACACACACACACACACACACACACACACACACACACACACACACACATGTGTGCATGCACACACACACATGCGCGCATGCACACGCACACGCACGCATGCACACACACACACACACACACACACACACACACACACACACACACACACACACACACACACACACACACACACACACACAGACACACACACACACACACACACACACACACACCCACATTTATTAAAAACAAATTTTGATTGCAAATCATCTTAGAAATATGTATAAATTGGTTATGTTGATCATGTCATTACATGTGATTGTGACATTAAGAATAAAACTTCTCTCTTTTATCTTCTAGTTGAGAGTTTAAATTTGAAGGTGAAAAGTGTTATTATAAATTCATTAAAGGAAATGCTAGCTAAGATGAATTGATTATATTTTATTTTTAAATATAAATATATATGTATATTTATACCTTGTATTTAACTAAATAATTAATTTATAAATATAATATCCATCAAATCAAATTGTAAATAAAAATTCGTTAGATGTATATATATTAAATGGAAGCAAAATAAACAATAACAAAAAAATCTAGTGATACTCATAAATTAACAAAAATTAAGAATAAATAGAATAAAATGAGATAATATATATAAATAAATATATATAGATATAAATAATAATTTATTTGCATGGAATAAAATTCAATATGTATGTATGTATACTAGCTCGATAGACTAGCTCAAGTGGAGATGAGTCTAAAGACTACATGTGGGAGGTCTCAAGGTCCATTCCCTCAGGCTGGACATCTTGTATTTGCACTATATCCTAGATACATATGTCCCCATCAGGTTAGGCATACTAGTCTATGTGAGAGGTATGTGGCATGCATAAACACCATAAGTTCCATCCTTGACACTTTCACCTAGAGAGTAGCACCTTCAAAAAGCATGAAACCTTTATATATATATATATATATATATATATGTATATATATATATATGTATATATACATATATATATATATATACATATATATGTATATATATATATGTATATATATATATATATATGTATATATATATATGTATATATATATATATATATATGTATATATATATATATATAATATTATGAGAGGATATTTTTTTTATTTTTTTCTCCATAGGATATGTATATGTATATATGGAGAAAAAAATAAAAAAAATATCCTCTCATAATATTATATATATATATATATATATATATATATATATATATATATATATATATATATATATATATATATATATATATATATATATATATATATAATTTTTATTTTTATTACAAGAGGGAGGGGTAGAGTTTGATCCAACCACCACTATCCACCCACCCACCCTATCCCTCTATTCCATTAAAGGAAGGAGGGAGGGGGTTCAACTAACTGGTTTGCCAATACCCCTTTGGGATTCTTGACCTGATGACCCCTATTGTGGCAATGACTGTATACCATAGGCTACAGGGGGTTGACTATCTAAGAATTTTGAGAATATATACATATGTATCTATGTGTGTGTAGACACACATATATCTAGGAATGTGTGTGTGTGTGTGTGTGTATTAAATATGTAGTACATTATAAATAATCTATATAATTTTTTGAAAGAATCAATGATATTTAATATATTTTTACATACATGTACATATAACATGTATATATAATCAGATATATCTAAACATATAATATTATGAGAGGATGTGTTTTTTATTTTTTTCTCCATATATACATATACATATCCTATGGAGAAAAAAATAAAAAAATATCCTCTCATAATATTATATATATATATATATATATATATATATATAATATTATGAGAGGATATTTTTTTTATTTTTTTCTCCATAGGATATGTATATATATATATATATATATATATATATGGAGAAAAAAATAAAAAACATATCCTATCCCTCTATTCCATTAAAGGAAGGAGGGAGGGGGTTCAACTAACTGGCTTGCCAATACCCCTTTGGGATTCTTGGGCTGATGACCCCTATTGTGGCAATGACTGTATACCATAGGCTACAGGGGGTTGACTATCTAAGAATTTTGAGAATATATACATATGTATCTATGTGTGTGTAGACACACATATATCTAGGAATGTGTGTGTGTGTCTGTGTGTGTGTATTAAATATGTAATACATTATAAATAATCTATATAATTTTTTGAAGGAATCAATGATATTTAATATATTTTTACATACATGTACATATAACATGTATATATAATCAGATATATCTAAACATATATTTAAAAATAAAATACAGGAGGGGGTGAATGAACTTCAGGGTATGAGAGTTTTTTTCCCTTCAAGTTTCTCCTTCTCAAGCCTCTACCATGCAAATCAAACATAATAAAAAATGAGAATTAAAACTTGGATAATAGTTTTTATTTGATTTCATGAGAAATTAGGGCAATACTTGGAATATTTAAATCTTAGGGCTCAAAATTATTTAATCCTATGATTCAAATTTATTACTTCATTTGCAAGTGGGAAAAGACTTTTACCTTTAATTAATTGTAATTAATCTCACTTATTTAATTCTACATGTTAGATTTAGACCACTTAACAAATAAATTACTTTATTATTTAATTCTTACTAGAAAATCATAATTTATAAATGAGTGTTAGTTATTTTATTACTTGTGGGTAACTTAGGTGGAATTTAATAAATTTAATCATTTTATTTTTCAGTTTAATTACTTGTTTTATTTGACTAGTTGGTGAATAAATATTTTTTTATAAGTTGAATAATTCTTTTACAGTTAAGATTTTATATGAGATTATTTAAATGAATTATCAAAAATAAAATTTAAATATTCCTTATTAAGTTAGTTAAAAATTACTAATTACTTTGCATTAATTGATTAGCTCTCTACGTAAACACTTTTAATAAATTTGATTAATTATTATTTTTACCTAGACTAATAATAAGATATCATTTAAATAAATTCTTGGGAATAACATTTATTTTATTCCTATCTAAAATGCTTCAATTAACTGAATTTGAGTAATTGAATTTTTATTGGTTTATTTAGCAAAATCATAGTGATTGAAAGAAACCAATTAAACCTAACTGTGTATAGGCTTAGTTAGTGAATGTGAATAATAAATTATAGATTAAAAAACTCCTTTTTGAGTTTAAATTGGATTTAAAATTTGGGAATTACATTATAGTATCATATCATAGGTTCAACACCAAAAACTCTAGGTAGATAATTTATTAAATTCTTCCTTCTGCAATGGCCTAACACTCATCATGTATTCATGTAGGATGAAGTAGTGAAAGGGAAAATGTGTGGTTCATGCAAAAGATGCAAGGATACCACTAGATAAACCACCATTTCCCCCTCCAATAGACCATAGGCCTTAGATTATTTAGGCCCTACAATAGATTATTAGAGTACTTGAGGAGAGATTACCTACGGTTAGGGAAGAGTCATAGAGACACTCCCCACCCCATCATAAGATGCCTCCCATCATATAAAGAGGTCATGTAGTCTATCATAAAAATGGGTAGAGATGACTCATTCACCACACAAGGAGAGCCATGAGGAACATTGACCACCTAAGATTTATCGTGCATGACTTATTGAGATTTTAGCCACTCAAATTTCATGAAGAGGGAGATGGTTTTACTATTGAGGCATCACTTTTGAGTCTAGATAGTTTCTTTGATTTACAAGCCTATGAAACTAATATCAAGGCCTAATTTTCTATCCTTATTCTTAGAGATTCAATTAACATTTGGTGGAGTATTGAGGAGAAAATTCTTTATTTAGATCAAGAGTTTGTTAGTTGGGAGCTTTTTGAGTAGTGATTTTATATTTGATACCTATCATAACAATTCATAAATAATAGGATTGAAGATTGACATAACCTTTGATAAGTTACTAGTACTATGGCTTAGTATGAGATTTGATTCTTAGACCTACTTTAGTATGTGGGGTTTCTTTAGGATGGGAGACTCTAAGTTAGTTGGTTCATTAAGGGCATGAATGTGGATAAATTTTGAGTAGTTTGTCTTTCCTCTCCTCTTACCCTTGAGTTTATTATGGAAAAAGCATATTTGGTATAGGAAAACAGAGGGAAGTAACAAGAGGTTAGAGATTACTTATGGGGTAAGCTTTAAGCACATCGATAATTTAGATCATGAGGCACCTATATCACACCTAAGGGTAGTTAGATGCACTCTTAATTCTCATCGAGACCTCCTCAGTAATCACATTAGCATACTCAACATCACCATTAGTAGCAAGGCCACTACCCTCCATAATATTCCCAAAATGATAGGGGTAGGGTGACCAGGGACAAGCTAGAGACAAAAAACTTGCTAGACAATAGTCAAGACCAACATAGACTCAGTAGTCCTATCATCAAAGGCTTGTAGTATCTATAGGATTAGGTTATCATGTGTCAAAAGGGATGAAAATGAATAAAGAGAATCCCAAGGGAGTATGTTTTTTATGTGAATATATAGATCATTATGAATGAGAGTTCCCAATTAGAGTTTCTACTAATGATATATAAAAGGACCCTATATATGATCAGACTATTAGCGATGTGGGATGTTCTCAGCACATGTACATTATAGTGGATAGTCAATAGGTAAAGCAATAGGATATAGTTATTGAGAGTACAAGTATTATTAATGGGATTTTTGTATTAGTGTTTTTTGACTCAAGAGTTTTTGATTCTTTTATTATGTGTAGTCATATAAAATGGGAAATTGGATGACTTAGGCATGGATAATGACACCCAACCCATAGGTACTCCTTCTTGCTTACACAACACTTCTAGGCTATTCTTTAACTAATTCTTAGTAATATGTAGCCTTTTAGACTTAGCTCTTTTAGACCTAAGAAGCCCTTTTAGGCCCAGACCTATCCCCCTAGGTTTCATCCCCTTAAGATAATAGCACCAAAATTTTAGGAGTGTTGGAATCTAAGGTGTCATATTTTTAAGACTATTGTCTAAGTGTATTTTTACCTCTAATGGTCAAATTTTCCTTAATCCTTATCTTTTTCCTTGTTGGTCTAATACAAGTTCATTTAACTAATAATCATTAATTACCCTATAAAATGCCATTAAAGTCCATTTAGAAGGGTTGGAACTCATTTAAAGGAAAGAAGCAAGAATACAAGAAAGTACACTAAAGAACTCTTCCATATTCTCTACATATAGATTCCAAGAGCATTTCAAGCCTATTCAAGCACTCACACTAGTCCCTAGTCATCCAATGTACATCCAGTTTCACATCTAGTTGCATACATCACATACTATTACACTAAACACTTTAATGGGAGAATTAAATTAGCTTGATCCTTCTTTGAATTATTGGTAGGTAGGTAGCATTCCCACACATGGGGTGTGAAGTATGTCCAACCTATCCTTTACAAACTAACCCGTTCTCTCGCTTTCCTAAATTTCCATTCAGTTCAAGCAAAAAGATATCCTAAGGGTTTTGAAGACTAAATCAGACATACAACAAGCTTTATAGGCTTTTAAGCCTAAAAAATTCATAGATAGGGTAACACAAGCCTGCCAAATAGAACCTAGAAAGATTTTAGCCTTAGGATAATAGCATTAATATAAGACTATAGCATTGGATAGTAGGGTGTCCACTTTTGATGATCTTATACAACCTAGAAATGAAGTTTAACAACCTATTCCATCCTATTTTCTAGCCTTACTCCTCCAATATCATGCCCTATCTCCATCTAGAAAAACCAAAATAAGCTAATTTCTATTTTCTCTCACTTCTTACTATATTTATAAAAGAAAAAATATTATCTATTTACACAAATTAGTGGCTTAATTAAAGAATATTATTCACTAATTTACATTGCTTATACCCATTTATTATTTAGGAACTAAACACTTCATTTCCTAAAATAATAAAACATTCGGTGATCAACATGCATTTTGAGATTTTCACAAGGTACTAGGCCACACCACAATTACATGCATTAGTTTATGACATAAGATACAAGACTTGATAGACGGTAATCTACTTGATCTGGAAAATTTAGTTGAGCCTTCAAAGACAAAGCCAACATAAGATAAAGCTTTGAAAATATTTTTATATTTATTTCCATAACATTCAAAATAAGAGAAAGGGGACACATTATGTGTTCATCATACATATCATACACATCCTCCACTAGGTACATACCAAGCACCTTCAATTGAGGCACATCATTGGAGAGGTATGATAGGTATGTATGAGTCTATAGTTCTATCCAAGCCTTCAATATGATTTTTAGATTAGGATATTATGGAGGATAATATAGGTTATAATGAACTTTTTATTAGAGCATATATTCACAATTAGCCTATTCATAGTGTACTCATTGACAATGGTTCCATTCTTTACATATGCACCTTCACACTAATTTAGCATTTGGGTTATTCAGAGCAAGACATCACTTAAATAAACATATTTATTGATGATTCTCATGGGCATATTGAGAGTTCATTGGGTGAGATAGTATTTTCACTATAGGTTGGTCCTACATATGTGGCCACCCCATTTATTATAGTTTCCAACGTAGGAGTTTTTGACATATTACTTGGTCAACCATATAATCAAAAACTCAAGGTAGTACTTTCTATAGTTTATAGATGCATGAAGTTCATTCATGCTAATTAGGTTATCATAGTCAATAGAGTACCTTATGAGTCACCAATCCCCAATTAAGATCCATCTACTATATTATAGTCACTAGCTCCAATTCTTCCACCAGTTTTAGTATAGCTTCTAATTTATATCAAACCATAGTTACAACATCCATTGCTAGTATAGAAGGTTCATACACCCCCACATTTTTAGGATTCTAGACTTCTAGTAATATTATTCATACTTAGAGAAGTTACATTGAGGTCTCATACAGCTACATAGAGAGCAACTATATAGAGAACCCCTTATACTTCCGTATGGGTCCCTAAGAGCCCTATAGTTGCATCCACTTATTAGAGTTATAGGGGGACCCCACATTTAGCTTCCACTTCAGATATTTTAGAGTAGTTACAATGTATATAGCTTTTAGCTTCCCAATCTTAGACACCTTCAACCATCGATGGCCACCTAACTATTGATGATCAACTTAACCTCTAATGGTCACCCTGACCACTGATGGTCATTATGGTAAGAAATAACAGCAAGCTATTTCTACCTATCTACCCTCAACCAAATCTTACTTTATGTGTCCCTACATGTTCACATAGATCTCAACTATTTTTTGAACCTAACCTGACTCATTTAGCATTAGTATTGACCCGTTATTCACTTAATTATTCTATTTCATTTTCAAGAATTTATCTCTTTTTTTATTCTTTTTTAGTATTTTCTATCATTTAATGCAAGTAATTTATCTTTATTTCTTTCAACTTAACTATTTTAAGACTATGGATTGATATCCTCTTAGTAAGTTCATGCTTCTTAAATCTAGCTCATGCTAGGCAATCCACCTTGATATCCATCTAATAACACTCTTGTACCAGTGATTTATTATATAAAGGTCATTCTTCCCAATAAAAATAGGATCTCTTCATGATCATTTGGATCATGCACACACAAACAAACAAGTTCTTCTATCACACCCATAATTAGTTTTTTACTTCTTTAAATAGAAAATAAACATAAATGGAGAGAAACACCTATTAATACAATTCTCGTATTCAATATTCTTGATATAATATGGGAATAATTAACACAAGTTTATCCAACAATCCCACTATTAATCCACCTTCCAATAACCCTCCCCCTAATATATTTTTGGGTAGTTCTCCTATATATTCCAACCCACCAATTGATATGACTCAACTCATCACATAACTCATACAAAAAATGAACATAATGCATACTTATAATAGCTCTCAAATGATGAAATTAAAATTTATTTGATAAATATGGCTAATCAACTTCTATTTCTCAATCCTCAAAATAATTCAAATTTTATTCCTCTGCCTCTTAGATATGGCTCAAGAAATGTTATTTCTCAACATATGATGAATAAAAAAATGCTTCAAAATATTCAAAATGAGCCTTTATCTCCTTTCATTATGTCCATTGATATTGGTAATATATCTCCAACTATCAAGTATGATGGGACTAAATATCTTGCATCCTTTCTTAAAGTATTTGGTAATCTCTATAAAGAGTAGATCTAAACCAATACTTTCACCACAACTAAGCTTATAGTTAAAACCATCACTATCTATCTATTATAATGGTACAACAAACTTCCCCAACATTCTATTTTGAAACTTGAAGACTTAGTCAATCCTATGGTTAAAGAGTTTCAACATAATGACCTTCCCAAAAAATGCCTTGACCATTTCATCAATGCTAAGTAATTTCCCACTGAATTAGCTAATGATTTTATCAAATAATGGAAATATATGGCCCATAATGATAATTTATTTAAACTATTTACAAATGCTTTAACTCATTTGTTTTAATATAAGATTCAAACTGTTTCTCCTCAAATGCTTAATGAAGCTCTTGACTAAGAAAAACATCAAGACTTCTTCATGAAGCAATTCAAACCTAATGCCAAATTATTTAAAGGATATTTTAAAACTTATACTAACATAATCACTAGCAATACTCCTCAAACCAAATCAAGATTTTCCAAATCTGACACTCCCCCATTGCCTCACATACCACTAACTATGTAGCAAATAAAATAATTCTTACCACCCTCTAAACCCTTCACTTATCCTAATAATATTCCTAAATTGTATGACCCTAATCAATTCTATTAGTTCCACACTGACATTGGTCATTCCCATGAAACTTATTAAGGGCTTATTAAATTTTATATCTCCTACATTCTTGGTTATTCCTTCAATCATGAAGTCATGATCCAACTTTGTCATCAAGAGTACAACACTACTTCTCAAAAATGACAAGCTTCCAAATTTTCTTCTTCTAATAACCAAATTTTTTTTTCCACATCTAATCCTCAACAAAATACAAGGATGTTTATGATATTTATTCCATCTATGACCAATATTACAAAAATTCTCGATATGTTAACGCATCTAAGGTAAATTCTCATCACAAACCAACTCAAAAAGATCATGTCACAAAACCTAAGAAACTATCTTTGGAAGAATAAATTCTTATGGATAATAAAACCAATAATTTAGCTTAAGAAGCCCTTGAATAACCACCTCCTTATTTTTAACCCTAAATAAATTTCATTTCTTCAAAATCTACCTTACCTTCTAAACCTCGCACTAGTTCTTCTTCTAAATCCCATTGAAACTTTCTTGAAGAACTTAACTTCATGCCTTGCAAGATTTCAATTATGGAGTTAGCTCATACTTCCCCTTATCATTGCAATTTCCTCATTCAAAAAATATAAAAAATTGAAGATCCATCTCCTATAGATGAATAACCATCCTCTAGTGATCCTTCACCTACCAATGTACATATCATTTAGTCTATTTGTCCTTCTTCCAAGACTTATATTGAATTTATTGAAGAGGACATGATTAATGATGAGATCATTTTTCACTTTGATGATCCACCATTATTCATTAAAATATACCATTAATACTACCCTTATTCATAAAGTCTTAGTTGATGAAGGGTTTGGTATTAATGTGACATCTTTATGGCTCATCCAATAACTTGGATATAATGAGAATCATCTCAAGAAAACTTGCCTTACCTATCATGGATTTGATAAAACTAATCAAAATCCACTTGATTGTATTTGGATTCATCTAACAATCAGACCTAAGACCATTTGAACTAAACTTATGGTCATTGACTTGCCTTTATCTTATAAAATACTCCTCATTTTCCCTTGGACTCATAGAATGAGGGTCATCACCTCTTCTGGTAGCTAATGCATTAAATCCCTACATAAATATAAATGGTATAAGCATGAGGCTAATCCTAACCCTTGGATTATTAACCTTCCCAATCCAAAATATCAATATTGCATTCCTACCATTCCTACTATAAATAGTGCTGACTTACCTGAATTCATCAACATTAATCCTTACCTACATGTCACTCTTGATAATTTAGATGATGATGAACCTAATTAATTGTAACATACTTGAAACACTAATAAGCTACATATACCTCCTTATATCTTAGAGTGGTTTTTTCCCTCTTTATTATATCATGATCACACTATTCTTCTGATTGATGAGATCACTAATTTCCCCCCTCCATGTTATGATCAATAATCTTCTTACCCATAAGACACCTTCACATGAAATTATTATGGAGTGGCAAAATTATTTCAAGATCCTCTAATCATGTCTCCACAAAATTTTAGTGACCTAGGAATTCCATCTCCTAACACTTGCCCTGATCTCAAGCATGTACCATTTCTTCAACCTATGATGATAACTACAACATGGCCCAAGATAAATCTCTACACTTGGATGTTTAACATTATCAAAAAACTTTAACTCAAATACATGTTTTTAATTGAGATGTTTACACCATTTTCATTGATTTTTTATTATCTCCCAAAGGTTATGTGCCTCCTACCAATACTCCACTTATTGATAATCCTTGGTTGGTCAAACAAATCCTACCTTGTGAACCTCTAGAAATTATTTCATCTTATTTACCACCTATATATCCCATCATTACACCTATTTTCTCTCCCATCAAAGAAACTAATGACACACCAATACCATCTAATCAATCTACTCCTCCTACTCTTGATATTACATTAGATGCCAAGGCCACAAATGTCCATTAGATACATTCTAAATATGATAGCCATGGTAATCAAATTCTTTATCTCAAAGTAGATGTTGATTATTATGGTCCTCTTCCCACTCTACCTAGTGATGAAGCTATTATTGAATTACTTCATGCCTAAGAACCTCAACTTCTTTTGCAACATCACAAACTTGGGAGTTTCAAAAACAAATCCCCTAATTTCAATAGCTTCATCATTAGAATTGACCCTAAATCTAATCCAATTTATTCTTTACCTAATACACCATATCATTTCTAAGATGGAAATGCTATGTTTATTAAATAAACTACTCATATTAAATATGGTACTCCATCATGCCCTAGACCTATTATAGTTTCTCACAAACTCAAACCCACTAAACATGATAAATTTAGCATATATTTCAATAAATATCATGAGATCTTTGCCTAGTCATATGAGGACATGCCTAGTATAGACCCTAGCATTATGGTTCATAATACTATCACCTATCTGATGCCAAACCTATATGATAAATGCAATGGAAATTTCTACCTGAGGTTTCCACATTATGTTACAAAGAAAATATCAAACTTATTGATGCTAAGTTTATCAAACCTATGGAATACTCTGAATGGGTTTCAAATATAGTCCTTGATCAGAAAAAAGTCACCATGCTCATTTGTAACTACATTGTTTTTTGTAATCTTAATCTTGCTTATCCCAGGGATAATTTTCCTCTACCTTTAATAGATGCCATTTTTGATTCCACATCTGGTCATGAAATGTTATCTCTTATGGATGTTCTATTGGACTATAACAAAATTCACATTTCCCTCAAAGACTAATATAATATAACTTTCACCATGGAATGGGGCACTTATTACTATGTTAATATTCCCTTTAGACTCAGAAATCTAGAGCTACTTATCAACAGGTAATGACTCACATATTTCATGATATTATTCAAAAAATTGTAATAACCTATGTGGATGACCTCATTTATAAATCTAAATGTCACAAAACTCATCTTTCTAATCTTGCCATCATCTTTGACTGCCTTCTTAAATACAAATTTAGACTAAATCCTTAAAAATGCATTTTTGGTGTCACATATGGAAAATTGTTAGGATTTTTAGTTTTTCTCCATGGCATCAATGTTTACCCTACTAAAAATATTGTAATTCATCATGTATAATTCTGATCTCTAGCTAAATGAAACATCACCTAAACATTATGGTTGGTATTTCAAAATTTTAAGTGATTCATTTAGTTAGGGATCTTTAATTTTATATTAATTTTGAAGTTGAGTTGAGAAAAAAATTAAAATAGTTATAGTTAACCTTGAGAGGTTGTTACATTATGGTATCAGAGATGAGAATCAAACTCTTGTACTCAATGAGTCCACTAATGAATTATTCTTTTTATTTATTTATAAAGAAGAATATCACATAGAAGGATTTATAGAGCGGGTAGATTGAATCCTAATAATGTTAACCCTTTAGTTGACTTAAATCAATTTATTGTTGAACAAGTTTTAAAGATTGATCACATTCTAATAATCATGAATGAGACTAGGGGCCATATAATTGCCTTTGATTAAGAAATTCATGGCCATGTTGAGGAGAACATTCTAAATGAACCTAAAGAACATTTTATTGAGTAATAAGTACATCAAGAGCCTAATCAAGAGGAGGTACCTCAAAATGTGAGAACACATGTTGTTAATGAGCTTGCATGAGATATGAAGAAATTAAATCCACCCAAGTTCAACGGAACCATTATGGGAGATGGAGATGAAACATGGATAACTGAGATGGAAAATCATTTAAAGATTTGGAATTACTCTAAGGTTACAAAAATAGTTTGAGGAGCTTACCAATTGGTTGGTGAAGAAACTACATGGTGGGTGAATAATAAATTACACATGAATGTTGACTCTACCACCACCACCACCATGTGGGAATAGTTCATGAGTTTGTTTAGATCATGATGGTTACCCTAACTCTACTTTGATCAAAAGATGATAGATTTCTAGAATTTAAAACAGGGAGACATTTTAATAAATGAGTATTGGGATAAAATCACTAAGATCCTAAAGTGTGTTCCATAGTATCAATCAGATTAGAGGTTTCACATCAGGAAATTCATTATTAGATTAAAACCACAAATTATATGTAAAGTAGATTTGCACGGGCCATCTATGATGGATCAAATATTTGAAAAGATAGTTAATTATGAGTAGAATCTAAATTCACTTGTTTAGGTTAGATATAAATTCAACAAAATGTTTATAGGTCATTAACTGAGTTTCAAAAAGAAGAATTGGAAGAGGAGTTGAAACTCTAAAAAATTAGTTCAAGAATCAGAATGCCAAATTTAGCAGTGATTTAGGGAACATGAAACTATGTAATGATTTCAAATGATATTTGAGAGGAAATCAACAATCTAAAAACAAAGCACCACCTAGAATATGTTTCATCTATGGAGGTAATCATCACACTAGGGAATACACTTAGGGTAAATTAGATGGTAAGAATAAAGGTTCTACTCCACATCAAGTATCTTTCCAACAGAGGATTCACGTAACTATTGATAGCTGGAAAGCCAAGTTTTAGGCTTATCCTATTTCACTATCAGGTACTTTATTTGGTCAACCAATTTTAAATTTTATTAATGCTAGAGCTACTAAATTTATTATATCTCTTAGTATGTTTAACAAGTTATCTAGGAAAACTAATGTTATGGAAAATACATGGTCAGTTTAATATGGGAATGAATCCAAGGTTAAGGTAGACAGATGTTTGGTTAAAGATGAGATCAATATACTAGAATTCACCATGGTAGTATATTTTTATGCATCTACTTTGGGGTCATATGGTGTGATCTTAGGAGTAAACTAGTTATCTCAACATAAAGCCAAGGTAGATTATCTACTTAAAAGGGTCGAATGTCTAGATTGGGTAATCAAACCCAAATTTAGGGAATAAAGAGGTAATTTAAGTTGAGGAATATTGATATAATTAAATTTAAGAAAGCTCAGAGGAAAGGGTATAAATAATTTATTGTGAAAATAAATGAGCCTTCTATTGAAGATTATCCTTTACTCTAGGATTTTCAAGATGTTTTTCCTAAAGAATTGTTGGGTTTACCTCCCAAGAGAGAATTTGATTTCTTAATTGACATCATTTCAAGGTTTAAATTTTAGTCTAAAGCATCTATAGAAGGACAACAAGTTAGTGGATTTAAAGGCTGAACTTGAAGATCTATTATTTAAAGGGTTAATTTGACTAAGTGTGTCACTATGGGGTGCACCAATTATGTTCATTAATAATAAGTATTGAACCCTTCACCTATGTATTGATTACAAGATGTTAAATAATAAAATGATAAAAAAAACAAGTATCTTTTAAATTGCATTGATGATATTTTTTTATCAAATTCATAGATCTTCAATTTTCTCAAAAATTGATCTTCAAGCAAGATATCATTAGTTTAGGATTCATGAGGAAGACATTCTAAAAAAAACCTTCATAACTTGATACAGGTATTATGAGTTCACTTTTCTTTATTTTGGTAGCCAATGAATTAAATTATTATATAACAATAAATGGTATAAGCATGAGGCCGATCCTGACCTTTAGAGTATTAACCTTCCCCATCTAAAATCTCAATATTGCATTCCTACCATTTATACCATCAACAGTGCTCCCTTACCCAAATTCATCAACATCAATCCATACCTACAGGTCACTCTTATTGATTTGGATGATTATGAACCTAATGACTTACAACATACTTGCAACACTACTAAGCTACCTATTTATATCTTAGAGTGGCTTCTTCTCTCTTTATTACCTCATGATTTCACTATTCCTCTCATTGATGATATCACTAATTTCTCCCTCTATGCTATGACCAGGAATATTCTTACCTATAAGATGCCTTCACATCCAATGATTATGGAGTGGCAAAATTATTCCAATATCCTCTAATCATGTCTCCATGAAATTTCAGTGACCTAGGAATTTCACATCCTAAAACTCCCCTTAAATCTCAAGCACGTACCATTTATTCAACCTATGATGATAACTACATCATGGCCCAAGCTCAATCTCTAGACTTGGATTTTTAACATTATCAAAAAACTTTATCTCAAATACATGTTTTCAATCAAGATGCTCACATCATTTCCATGAATTTTGAATTATCTCCCAAAGGTCATGTACCTCCTACTAATACTCCTTTTCTTGATATTAATTTAGTGGTCAAACAAATCCTACCTTCTAAACATCTATAAATTAATGCATCTTCTTTACCACCTACATATCCCATCATTACATTTGATTATTCCCCCATCAAAGAAACTAATGACACACCAATCCTATCTGATAAATCTACTCCTAATATTGAGATTACATTAGATGCCAAGGCCATAAATGTTCATTAGATATATTCTAAATATGATAGACATGATAATAAAAATTCTGATTTCAAAGTAGATGTTGAGTATTATGGCCCTCTTCCCACTCTACCTAATGATGAAGCTATTCTTGAATTACTTCATGCCCAAGAACCTCAACTTCCTCACCAATATCACAAACTTAGGAATTTCAAAAGTAAATCCCCTTGTTTTAAAAATTTCATCTCTAGAATTGACCCTAGAGCTAATCTAATTTAGTCTTTATCTAATGCACCATATCATTTTTAATATGGAAAGTCTATGTTTATCAAATAAACTGCTTGCATTGAAAATGGTACTCCATCATGCACTCGACCTATTATAGTTTCTTGCAAACTCACACCCACTAAACATGATAACTTTAGATTATTTTTTTATAAATATCATGAGATCTTCACTTGATCATATTAGGACATGCCTGTATTGACCCTAAATTTATGGTTCACAATATCATCACTTATTTGATGCCCAACTTGTATTCCAAATCAACAAAAATTTCCACCCAAGGTTTCCTCATTATGTCACAAAGAATACTTTGAATGGGTTTCTAATATAGTACCTATTTGGAAAATGGTCACAATGCTCATTTGTATCTACATTAATTTTCTTAATCTTAATCTTGCTTGTCCTAAGGATAATTTCCTTCTACATTTAATATATGCCATTGTCAATTCCATAGCTAGTTATGAAATGTTGCCCCTTATGCATGGTTTCTTATACTATAACCAAATTCACATTGCCATTGAAGAAAAATATAAGAAAACTTTCACCATAAAATGGGGAACCTATTACTATGTTAAAATTCCCTTCAAACTCAAAAATGCCAAAGTTACTTATCAATGGGAAATGACTCACATATTTCATGATCTTATTGACAAAATTGTAAAAACCTATGTGAATGACCTCATTTATAAATATAAATGTCACAAAACTCATCTTTATAATCTTTCCATAATCTTTGACTACCTTCTTAAATACAAAGTTAGACTAAATCTTTACAAATCTATTTTCAGTTTCACATATATAAATTTGTTAGGATTCTTAGTTTCTCTCCATGGCATCAATGTTGACCCTACTAAAATTAACAAAATCATCAACATGCCCATCCCTATATTTATTTTGAGCATTCCCACTTATCTTGGTAAACTTGGGGAAATTAGATGATTCATCCCCCAAATGGCTTATCATATCTATTCCATCAATTCTTTTATTTAGAAAGGTAATACTCTAGAATAGATGGATCTCTATCAAAAAACATTTGATAATATGGAATAATCATTGCTTCACAAACCTACTCTTCATCCCCCTTAAAATAATTAACCTTTGATGTTATACACTTATTCCACACCCATAACAGTTGAGGCAATTCTTTCCCAATAAGATGATACTAGAAGATAATATTCCATATTATATATCATTCAAGACCTCATTTATTATGAATAATGTTACAAAAAAGTTGAACATGATTTCCTAGTCATATATTTTACAACTAAAAAACTTTGACAATATATGCTTTATCAAACCACTTATATTATCATCCATTCTGATCCCCTTCATCACTTATTATCCAAAGCCTTTCTTTTTTGAGACAAAATTGGCAAGTGGATGTTCATTCTCATGGAATTTGATCTTTGAATTGTTACTCAAATAGTTGTCAAGGGACCAATCATGCTTATAAACTTACCATAGCTCTTGTGCCCACTACTAACCACCTTCGAGATAGTCTTCCTAATGATAATATTCTTTATATTGAAGGTCTCAACCAATCCATATCTCTTAAATATTACTTCCATAACTTCACTATTGATCTTGAATCTGTTAGAATAATGAATATTTAAGCTTACCTAAGGTTAATAGGGTAAGTTATTTATTACATAGGTTTAATTTTATTTACCTAGGTTAATTTGTTTTATTGTTGAGAATCTCTCAACAATATATTTGTTCATAGTATGTGAAAACAAATAGTTTGTTTTCTCTATTTTGTAATCACAACATATAGTTTGTTGTCATGAAACAAACTATTTGTATTATAAATACTTTACAATCTATGAGAAAATAATGAGAGATTAATGAGAGAATACAGATAATTTATAGGATTATCACCTATTTTTTAGGTGTGAGAAATTTATTTTATTCTCTGATATTATTTGTAGGTTATTTGTTGTGGGTTCTTTCTCCTGGATTGATCATGTGGATCCTATGTATCTCCTGCTCATTCTTTCATGGTATCAGAGCTTGGAGTTCCAATTGAAGATCTTCTTCCCTACAAATTTTTCATCATTTTTCATCTATTAGCACATTCACAAACATTATTTTATTGATGTGTTACAGATATTTATTATTCTCTCAAATTTTGGTTCTTGTTTACAAGTTATTTTTGGAAAATTATATACTTTATGCTCATTAATGACCGTACAGATTTCCAAAATCAGAATTTTTTTCATAGGGTCATAGAAAATCAAGTTATGAATCCATTTAAACTTGAATTTTTTCATTTCATGTTGGTTGTACAACTCTTTTATTCAAAAATTGGCTAACTAGTTCCTTTTGGCAGACTGCAATCCCTGTACGTTTTTTTGATGTGGCAGATCGTATGGTCAACTTTTTTGAAATTTGAGACCTATTTTTGAAATCTAACTATGATAAATTTCATTACATATAAATTATTATGGATTTGAACTAGGCTATACAATGTTTTGGAAGGTTACAACAGGAATTTAAAAAACTATTTTTAGTCTGCAACATAGCCGTACAGTTTCATCAATTTTGAACGCCTTATACTGCATAAAATCAAAATATGATAATTTTATGTGTTAGAAGACTTTAGAGGCTTTCATTTCCAGATGAGAAGGATGGATTTGGACTAGGCCATATAGTCCTTTGGGTAGATCTAGTGGAGCTAATTTTGCATTTGCTGAGAGGTGTTTTCCTTGGCCTGTGTTAACAAATTTCTCAGAAATTTCCCTAATCACCACACCTTGTTGGAACAAGAGATTAATTATGATAAATCCAAAGATTATTCAGCTTTTATCTCATAGGTGTGAGTAATTTTGGCTTATTTTTTATTAATTTCTTAATTTTAGAGGTTTAAATGCAAGTCTCTAGCTCTAAAAGTACAAATTTGACTTTGCTAAAGTGGCTAGAGGTATTTTGTTAAAAAATTGTAGGGAAGAAGTCTTGGGGTCAAATCCCCCTACATTTTTTTTGCATAAAGCCATTTTTTTACTTTTGTATAAGCTAAGGGTAAATTTTTTTGTTCATCAGGAGACATTAAATTGTAATGGGAGGGGTATTTTGAGGAAAAACAAATGTCGAGGTTGTTCTTGTCAACTTCATCATCTTCCTCAGGAATGGAATCCCAATTGTTTAAACCCCTAAATTCTAAAAATTACCATGTCTAGAAGCCAAGAATGCAACAAATACTTCAATCAAATGGCTTATGGAGAATTTTTTCTGAAACAACACCTGCAGCATTCACCACTAAAAAAGACAAATATGCATATGGTTGTAAGCAAGATGAGGCTCTTGGATTGATTTGCCTCAACATCTCAGATAATCTTCAATTTCACATTGCAAATGCTACTACACCAAAAGAGGTATGGGAAAAATTTAAAAACCTATTTGGCAAAGTTAATGAGTTTAAAATTTTGCAATTAGATACAGAATCGAGTACTCTCTCTCCATCAAATTTCCCTTCAATAGATGAATTCTTGGCAAAATTCAAATTTATAAGGTCATAGTTGAAAGTTGGTGACAAGGATAAAAGTGATTAGGAGTGTATTTTCATGATTTTTTCAAAGTTTAAAGGACCATATAGTTTTTTTCCTCTACTTTTTATACTATGATGGATACATTAGGTGATGAATTCAAATGGCCTTCCTTTGAAGTTTTTTTTGAAAGATTGACTAGGGAGCAAACAAAATTAATGGCCTTAGATGCTCTACCTAGTCCTAGTCGTGTTCTAGTTGCTAATTATTTTAAAGGAAAACCTTCACCTATGTCTAAACAAAAGCAAGCACCTTCAAATAACCCTCCAGAGTCCACCACCCAAACACCTCATCATTCTAAATCTACTAAGACCAAAAAGTCCTTTAAGCAAAAGAAGAAAACATTTGGTCCATGTAATTTTTGTGGTGGTCCTAATCATGATGAAATTATATGTTTTAAGAATATGGAAGCATTAGAGACAATGATCAGACAACACAAAATTTCCATTTTATCTCCATCTCCTTCTACTTCTCCTGCAAGAAAAGGGAAAGCACTTTCAACCAGGGACATATCTTCATGTCATGATCAATGGATTTTTGACTCAAGCACTTCTCAACATCTTACACATTCTAAGGATCTATTATCTTCTCTTATATATTATAGTATATCACATATTGTTATGTGTAACTCCTCATAGATTAAAGTTTTGGGATCTCGTACTGTAAACAAATAGGATGGATGTTTTAACAATGTATTGCTTGTACCCCAAATCTCTTCTAATCTTCTCTCTGTATATCAAATATGTAATTTTGGTACTATTAAAACTATGGCGTTTACTTCACATGATGTTTTAATAAGAGAATGTAATGATCCTCGTGAGATAGTTGCTATAGGTACAACAGACCATACAGTAAGACTCTATACTTTTGATAAGTTTGAGTCTGTTATGTCTTCTAGTTCTTCACTTATATCACATGGTAATAATCTTAGCAAATTGTGGCATGAGAGATTAGGACATTTGAGTTATGGATATATGCAACAAATGAGTACAAAAAATCTTGTAAAAGGCCTTCCTAAGGTCTCATGTATTGATGGGGTGTGTCTTGGTTGTCTAGTTGGTCAACAGCACCAGGATCCATTTCTAGTTGGTAAGGCCGCACATGAAAATGCACCCTTAGGTTTGGTTCATAGTGATTTTATGACTTTTCAAACTCATTCTTTTTTGAGGGACTAAATATGCACTCACATTCATTGATGATTTCACTCATAAAACTTGGGTATATTTTCTCAAGTTGAAAAGTGATGTTTTTGAGACTTTTAAGGCTTTCAAAACCTTTGTTGAAAAGCAATCATCTCTTCCTCTTAAGAAGATTCACACTGACAATGGGGGGAATATGATCGTAATGCTTTCTATGATTTTTGTATTGAGCATGGGATACAACACCAGTTCACTATACCACACACTCCTCAACAAAATGGTGTACCAGAGAGGAAGAATTAAACATTGAAAGAGATGGCTAATTATATGATTCACTCTAAAAATTTGGGTCCAAAATATTGGGAGAAAGCTATAAATTATGAAAAACACATTCAAAACCATATGCCTCATAAAGCTATGCAAAATATGACACTAGAAGAAGCTTGGTCTGGGATTAAGCCTGATATTTCAGATTTTCACATCTTTGGGAGTCAATCATGGGCATTTGTTCCTAATGACAAATGTAAAGTATTGGAGAAGAAAAGCCAACCACTCATTTTTGTTGGTTATTGTGAAGATGTAAAAGCCTACCATCTTTTTGATCATGTCACACATGATGTGTTGTTTCGACAAGATGTTCAAGTTGATGAGCTACCCACTCCACACGAGTGTACATCTAGCTCTTCTTCTCCCCCTCCTTCTTCTACTAAGGATAGTGAAGATTTTCTTTATCTTATTGATGATGATGATGTTGCACTTGTTCAGCCACCACAACATCTTCTTCACCACCTTTTCCCAAGTGGGCAAAGAGCACTCTATAGGCAGCTAGTTCTTTCATTAGTGATCCATCTGATTCTCGTCACACTCACTCATAGACATCTGGTGTTGCTCTTTTAGGACAAGCTTGTACAGATGATCCAGTGTTGTTTTTTAAGGCCATTAGTATACCCGAGTGGGATGTTACTATGTATGATGAGTATTCTTCATTGATGAAGAATGATACTAGGGATCTTGCCCTTCTTCCTAAGGAAGAAAACTTGTAAAATGTAAATGGGTCTATAGGACCAAATATGTTGTAGATGGATCAGTAGATAAGTAAAATGCTAGATTAGTAGCTAAGGGTTTTTCATAAGTTGAAGGGGTTGATTACTCTGAGACCTTTGCCCTTGTAGCTAAGATGGATTCTATTCGGCTTGTACTCTCTCTTACTACTTCACATTCTTGGTCAATTTTTTAGATGGATGTGAAGAGTGTTTTCTTGCATGGTGATCTCCATGAGGAGATCTATATGGAGTATCCTCCAGGATTTGTGCAAGACTCATCATTGGTCTATAGACACCGTCATTTTCTTTATGGCCTCAAACAAGCTCTTAGAGCTTGGTATGAGAAGATGGATAGTTTTCTTTTGAGTTCTAGTTTTATTCATTGTGAGTCATATCACAATGTATACATCCTAAAGCAAGGTGAGGAGCTTTTCATATTGGTTTTGTATGTTGATGATCTCATCCTCACTAGCAATTCAAATTCCTTGATACATGACATCAAGGACAAGTTGGCAGATAGGTTTGATATGACATATCTGGGACTTCTACATTATTTTCTTAGTCTTCAAGTTTGACAGTATTTTGAGGGCATCTATATTAGATAGAAGAAGTATGTGATAGATCTTCTTCATCAATTTGGCATGGCTAATTATAAGCCTACTATATCAGTCAGGTATTGTGTTGTCTACCACTTGTATGACTCCTCTTGTTGATCCAATTTTGTATAGGCAACTTGTAGGTAGTCTATTATACTTGACTCATACCTGTCCCAACATCACATTTGCTATGAACCTTGTCTCTCAGTTCTCACATAAGCCTCATGAGAGTCATTGGCAAGCAGCCAAGCATATTTTACACTACATTTAGGGCACCACTCACTTTGGTATACATTACACACCACAGAGTTCTACACAGCTTGTTAGATACACTGACTCTGATTAGGCTAGTGATGTTGACACTCACAAGTCCACTTGTAGATTTGCTTTCACACTTGGTTCAGGTCTAGTTGCTTGGGCATGCAAAAAGTAGACTGCTATTACATTGTCCTCTACTGAGGCTGAGTATCGAGGTGTTGTCAAAGCTAGTCAAGAGACACTTTGGCTTTGATAGTTACTTGGAGAGTTTGGCTTCACATAGCAGGGTCCTACTACTATTTGGTGTGACAACCAAACTTCAATTTCTGTTTCATGCAATCCTATTGAGCATCAGTAGATAAAACACATTGAGATTAACATGCACTTCATTTGACATATTATTCAGGATGAAGTTCTTTCTTTAGAGTTTGTGCCTATAGCTGAGCAGATTGTAAACATCTTCACTAAACCTTTGGCTTCTCCTCATTATCTTTAGTTACGAGCAATGCTTGGGGTGAAAGAAGTTGTCCTTGGGGGGATTTCCCATGAAGTCCTTCCTTCCTTTATTTTTCTTATATTTTGATTGGTTTGTACATGGGTACCTTATCAGGCCTAGTAGCTGGGACCCATATTTGTTTGTCATTCTCCCTATGTTTCACTTAAGGGAGGGTGTTAGAATAATGAATATTTAAGCTTACCTAAGGTTAATAGGATAAGTTATTTATTACCTAGGGTTAATTTTATTTACCAGGGTTAATTTGTTTTATTGTTGAGAATCTCTCAACAATATATTTGTTTGTAGTATGTGAAAACAAATAGTTTGTTTTCTCTATTTTTTAATCACAACAAATAGTTTGTTGTCATAAAACAAATTATTTGTATTATAAATAATTTATAATCTATGAGAAAATAATGAGAGATTAATGAGAGAATACAGAGAATTTATAGGATTATCACTTATTTTTTAGGTGCGAGAAATTTATTTTATTCTCTGATATTATTTGCAAGTTATTTATTATGGGTTATTTCTCCTAGATTGATCCTATGGATCCTATGTATCTCCTGCTCATTCTTTCAAAATCAAGTAATCTCAATGAATTTACTATCCTCCCTGATACTACTACACCAAAAGTAGTTATTGAATAACTTCCTAAAATTAATGTCGATTTACATGAAGATACTTGGATCCTTCATTTTGATGGTGCTAAATGACTTCAAGGAGATAGGGAAGGCTATATTACAATCCCTATTTTAAACATCATCCCTTTATCTTTTTTAATTAACATTTGATGTCACTAACAGCATGGTAGAGTAGGAAGCTTTAATCTTGGGCATGAAAGTTACCCTTGATTTATATATCTAATACTTGCATGATTTAGGTGATTCACAAATCATTTCATGCCAATTTAATGGTGATTACCAATGAGAAAGTGAGAATCTCATTTATTATCATCAAATTTTAACTACTGTCACCAAATATTTCACTTATTTCACCATTGAGCCTATCCCTTGAGATCAAAATTCTATTGTTGATTCCCTTGCTTTTGTAACATCTCTTTTTCATCTACACAAAGTTCTTACCAATCCCACTTTTCCTATCTAAATAACAAAATCTCCATCTTCTACTCAAACACATGATTAATAAATCTACCACATTGAGGCCATCACCATTAAATAAATCTTGTGTTATAAAGACATCATGTAATTTATAGAAAACCAAACTTATCCTTCTAACCTAGATTTTTGTGAAAAAGAGTCACATTTTAAATCCATCTTTTAAGTATGTATTTTGATATAACATTCTATACTATCACAATACTAAATTTACCTTACTCTATTGTGTTATGCAAGATAAGGTTCCTCCTCTTTTTGAACAAGTACATGGGTGAATTTTTAGTGGCCACTATAGTAGACATGCTACAACCCATAAATTCTTGTGTATGGGATACTTTTGGCCCACTCTTGAAAAGGATACCATTGAATTTGATAAAAAAGTGTACTCCTTTCCATCTTCATGATGATTTAATTCTTTCACCTATATCTAAGATTTAAATTATATAATCTTCTTGGCCATTCTCTAGGTGGGGATTATATCTCATAGGCAAATTACCTCGATCTCAAGATGGGCATGTCTTTATAATCACAACCATAGAATATTTCACCAAATAGGTTAAGGTTATGCCCCTTGTTAATATCAATAGTACCACCATTTCTAAATTCATCCTTAATCAAATCATATGTTGCTTTGGTGTCCCTCATACTATCATTTTAGACACTGGTGATAATTTTAAAAATAAAGATGTCAAATAGCTCTATGCAAAATTTGAAATCAATCACAAATTTTGCACACCCTATCATCCATAATATAATGGCCAATTTAAGTCCACAAATAAAATTCTTAGTAAAATTCTCCAAAATAAAATTTGTGAAATCCACATGGATTAACACCTTCATCTATATCCTTCTCTTTGGGCCTATTGCACTAGCATACAAACTATCATTAGGGTAAAGCTAATCTCTCTAGTCTATGGTTATGAATTAGTCCTTCCATTAAAATTTGATCTTTCCTCTCTATATATATATATATTCATGTTATCATACTTGATGAAGAATTATGTAAAGCTCAGCTTCATGCTCTTGTTCTCCTTAATGAGTACTATCTTTTTGCTTTGAAACAAAATCACCAATACAAGGTCTGTATTTCCAAATAACATAACAAAAAAATCAAATTTCACACATTTAATGTTGATGATATTATCCTTAAATTAGACTACAATCATGAAAAAGAAGGTAAATACACCCAGAAATGATGGGTTCCCTATTTAGTCAAATATATTTTTGGTCTCAGTACATATTACCTTTAAATCAATGAAGGTCATATTTTCAAAGATTTCACCAATGTATAATTCCATTCTTCCATTCTTTTCATGCTTTTTCTATGCTATCTATCTAACACTTTTTTTAGGATACTTTCATGGATCACATCCTTAGGAATAGTTATCTCCTCTCACAAACCTTAGTCCTTCCTTTTTTTTTCTTTTGATTTCTTTTTTTCCCATGAGTTGCATTGTAAAAATATGGATAGGACCTGATCTTATTGATGATTTCCTTCCCTTTGTTCTCATACTTTTTATGTATCTTTTGGCACCCCTTGGGTTTCTCATTTGTGAGTCATAGTGTAATACCATGGATAGGACCTATCCTTCCTCATAAATACCATCTTTTTCTTATCCCATTTATTTTTCCAATACCTTTTGGCACCCACATGGGTTTCTCTTTTTTGAGTTGTAGTTTCAGACCATGGATAGGACATGTTATTCCTCATAAAATCACCATCTTTTCATTCCCTTTCTAGAATGTGTTTTACACTATTTACGAGTTCTTGATCTTTATTTTTAGTTTTAGCTTTTACTTCTTTTGATAGATAAAATCTACATAAAAAAACTGTGTTAGCAAGCTTTCTTACACTTCCCTCATTCTTATGATAAGGAATTACATTTCACTATCATTTTATCCCTTCTTTTCCCTTTATCAATTTTTTAAAAATTTGAAGTAATTAAAATTGTTTCATGTTTCATGCCTATTTATTTCATTTCCTTTCACTCCAGATTGGATAAAATAAGGTTGAAGTCAAGATAGCACTTTTATTTCACCTAGATTTATGAGACTCTTAGACACCATGATCTTTGAGTTCTCTCTTTTAGAAACGAAGTCCCAAGTATTCAAATGAAAGTCATATTTATCACCCATGTTTGGTTTTATAAATCTATATGGAGGAGGAATAGAAAAAATCCATCAAAAAAGCTAAAATCCAAATCATTTGAAATAAAAGGCAATGATAGACAAAAGGCAACGAATAAATATCAAAAGTCAAAACCACACCAAAAAACACGATTATAATCACATCTCCTATCTCTAATCGAAGCTCAAAATCCATAGTTGGACTCACAATAAAGTGAGGTACATTGGGGTGTGGTAGGCTAGTAGATTGGAATAGGATAATTAAACAAACTCTATATTGTTACCTAATTTCTCATACAATTACCTAATCTTTGAAGTAAATCGACGACTCTATAAGGGGTCCTGAGGAATGGGTAACACATTGTGGGAAGTTAGGTCCATTTTAATTTTTATGCATATATCCTTCATGGGATCATCTACATACTTCATTTATTAACCTAAGACTTGTGTGTCTAGGAGAAGTTCTTTAGAGTCCTTAAGGTTAAAAATCTGCTTGTTTTGACAAACCTAATTTGATTGTCTTGACTTTGATAAAGAGTCCCTCTACCTTATTTTTTCCTTCATTCGCCTATCCACCATTTCATTCCCCCCCTTGATAGGCATGTGTGATTCTAAAACTATTTTCCCTCTTCTATATTTCCTTCTTCACATCTTACAAAACATACTAGCACTACTTTGTTTCAATCTTATGTACCCTTAGAATAAAATAACATGTTTGAGTAACAAGGATTACTTAATTTTCACCATGTTTATACATTTATAGATATGCCTTGATTTATTTTACCATTTACCATATATGTACTACCCCTTTTTTGGACACCTAAGTTTGTTTATACTTTTATGTGCTTTTCCATTATTGAGTGTGGTTGGCTTATTACTTCTCACTCACCAATGTTGTTTTCCCTTTATGCACATTTTTACATTGATCAATAAGTAAGGATTATTATTTCTCACTCATCAATGTTGTTTTACCATTTTTTTTCTCATCTTCATTTAAGTAAGGATTGTTGTTGCTTTCAAATTGATGTTTGATTACCATTCTTATGACATGTATCCTTAGTTTGACTTGGTGAGTTTTCCTTTCTTACTTAAGTTCTACTTGTTTGAGTTTTTTGATCTTTAGGAACCCTGGATTTTTGGTTACCTAATTTAATCTAAGTGTTGACTTCATTATTTGGTCTAACATAGCATTTGTCACCTCAAATTGCTAAATTTATGAGTACATCATGTCCACATAGCATCAATTATCTTGGCCTTCTTGCTTTTGTTTGTTTTTTATCTTTAGTTTTATATTATTGGGTTTATTAAAAGCAATCTTTGCACCCTCCATAATCAAAATTGCAAACATAATAGATAATCATCTAGCCATAAAGGTAACTCAATGTATGCATACATTTACTTTTTTAGTTATTTCCATTTTAGTCATTTACTTTTAGTTACTTTATTCTTTAAAATATTGTAACTTTTTTTGTCCTTAGTTTTGTGTGTTACTATGTTCTTTATTGAAGAAATATCCCCTATTTCACTTGAGTGACATGTGATGATCTTTAAATGGTGCATACGCATACACATAATATTTTCAAACTTTATTAATTACTAATGCTTTATATCTTGTAGGAACTTGTCAAGTCTAAATATCTTTGAGTGTATGCCCTAAGGGGTGAACCAAGAAAGGGGTGGTTAAACATTTGGTGATTTTTAGGATTTTTGTCCCTTATTACCAGTTGTTATCAATCTAACTATCTCATAAAAACATTCCCCTAATCTTCGCCTCCTATTTTCTATCCTCCTCTAGTCATCTACCATATTCATTATCATTTTCCCTAATTTAATTCCCTTTTTTAAAGTTTATATGACTATGTTAGCTGCATAAACCTTGTATTCTTATTGAAAAATTTTATTAAGGGTTTAGGTTAGCCCCTAGATGACCTGGTCCATGACCTAGTAAGTTTTTGTCAATTTTAATACTAATTTGACTAGGTCAAAATTATCAGTGAAAATTTTTATAAGGGTTTAAGGTTAGATCAACCTATATAAACACATCCATTTCACCATTTTTAGAGAGACAACAAGAGTTATTATTCATTTTCACTTCTTTATAATCTACTCTTCCACCATTCTACTTTAGGAGTCTTAGCTTGGGGTTTCTACTTGGAGAAGAATCTATTCTTTTAGACAAGTTTTGGATGCTTTGACCTTTCTTAGTGATATTTGAAAACCACAACCTATTTCAAAGAACTTTTGGCCAAGGGAGAGATTGAGTATCGATGGGTTCATCTTCTAGGTAAGTATATCTAACTTTTCTCCTCTCTTTAGTCTATAAAAGTAGCATAAATAATGGATTTTGAATAATATTGCTTTATCCATGCATTAGTATTTTACATATACATAGCTTAATTAGAATTATTTTATGCATGCTTACTTTTATTATTTAATAAACCCATGTTATGCCACAAGCCTTGATGAGCACTAGATTAGACTTTGTTTGTTATTAGTTTAGTGAATATGAAAACATAGGATATAGTGTTGGCAATATGATTGTCATTGGTGTCAAAACGGAGATTGTTGGCATGAGATAGGAGAGAAGAGCATGCTTTATAGTTTCATAGTGAAAATTTGTCATTCTTTTTTAGAGACTATTTATGAAGGATTAAAGAATAATTGATTGAATATCTATTATGGGTTTTTTTAGTGCATCTTAGATATATGGTCTGTAGGTTCAGATGAATAGAAATGATCTTAGAAATAATTTATTTTATCTCTAAAAAATTATAGGATTTCTCAGTTAAACCCTAAGGGTTTAAGACATGGCATTCACAATCATGTTCTATTTTTAGGTTGACTTGATATAGGCAACAACTAGTTACTTAAGTTATATCTTAAGTACTTGTTATCATTGTGCAATCGGTCCCTTTAACCTAGAAATTTATAGCTCAAGTAGTGATCAAAGACCTTAATATTTCCTAGGTCTTATAATTAATATTTGTCCCAACTTGATTAATGGTTATCACTTAATCATATGCTAAAGATCTAATGAAGTGTAGTAAAGTCAATTTGTCAAAGGCTCCTATGAGTAAATGAATTAGTGACAAGTATCATAATCACAAATCTTAAAAAATAAATCTAAAAAGTGATTTAAAGTCAAATAGTTAAGGATTAACATAGGAATGCCAAGTTTCAAAATATAAGGAACTAACAACAAATGTGTAGAAGACATACGAGGATGCCAAGTGTCACACTCATAGGAGCTTGTTAGAGATAAAGTTTCTTCCAAGGATGAATGGTGATTGGGTGATCATGAAATGAATATCTAATGGAGTGAGTGGACTCAATGAGATCAAGTTCCTGATGTTTAATGACATAGAGGTGAGCTAAAGAGTGATCTACTTTGATGATATCAACTAAGTGTATATATTCTAAATACTCAAGAATCAGTGAGATTAGATTAAGCGATCGATGTTTAATGATAAACAAAGATAAATTTCATGATAATTTGAAGATCTAAGGGCATGAAATAACATGGATTGAAATATCTAATGGATGTATTTTAAAGTCAAAATATTAAATCTTGAAAGCATATAAGGATCTAACAGAGTGTGTGAGCATATTAGAACTTGATCTAACAGATACATTTTAAAGTTGACAAAATTAAATGAGGATTATTAGATTATAGCACAAAATTTAAGATCAATAGTTAGTATTTAAAAAATTATTCATCATAATGGTAAAATGGAGGACCATGAAGAAAAAATTCATTGTATGACATAAACAATGATATAGATTGTTGTGATTAATCTAAATTATGTAATATGGCATGTGCATCAAAACCAAATCCCAATATATGATAAATATAGTACTAAGATAGAGACTCATGGTGGTGGAGCGTGAATTCAAGAAGTGAGAAACTTATTGATTGAATTGAGTTTAAGGATGGAGCGTGATGTGTTATAGACCAAGTGTGAACACAAAGAAGATACGAGACATAGATACAATGCTTATATATATATATATGTCATCTAAGTTATAGTAAAGGTTGTTATTTCTATTAAACAAAGTTGAATTGAGAGAGAGAGAGAGAGAGAGAGAGAGAGAGGGAGAGAGAGAGAGAGAGAGAGAGAGAGAGAGAGAGAGAGAGAGAGAGAGAGAGAGAGAGAGAGAGAGAGAGAGAGAGAGAGAGAGAGAGAGAGAGAGAGAGAGAGAGAGAGAGAGAGAGAGAGAGAGATATGAAGTATGTTGAATAGAGAAATATATAGACATAGAGATAGAGGGGCAAAGAGGAAGAGAAGAGAGAGATGTGAAAAACATGAGTAGTTATAGATTAGGCCTATAATATAAAATTGAAATTGGATTGATTTATTAATCAATATTGTAATCTAGAGTTGTAGATCCATATTTTGAATATAGATCTGATTGGTGGGTGCCATCAGATAATCTAAGTTGGTGCTCAGTTAGGGAATTTTTACTTCTTTGGAGTAGGTGCTCTTAAACCATGGGATTGTGCCTCCTTAGGTTCAGTGCCTTTAAATGTTGTAATTAGTGAGGTTTTGATTATGAGGATGGATTATAACAATAGATTATAGCATTTATTCTCATTGTGGTATTTCCCATATTGGGTTTTCCACATATATATATATGGTATTGTGTATCTTTTTGTGTGTTTGATCTCTGCATATATGTTTTAATCTTCATTAAAAGTATTAAAATAATAATTTATTCAATCTACTAATTCACTCCCCTCTCAGTAGATAGTTGTGTCCCAACATATAGTTAGGGTTATTACATAGTTTTTCTTGACTAGAGGCTTTGGAACCCTCCATAGTGATATTATTGTGGTAATATATCCCTTAGTTAGGTATAGTGGATCCATAATGGTCATGACTTTAAATATCTAATGAATCCCCAATCAAATGTATAAGTAGGATCTATCTTCTCTGAGCTAGGATTGATTTGTAAAATATATTACATTTCCCATTTAAAACAAGTCCCATCTCTAAAAGTTCTTCTAACTTCAATTTGAGATCAAAAATATAAGGTGTAGTCATCTTATAGGGATCCCTAGATATATGTTTTACTTTGGGCACAAGATGAATCTTGAAATATATCTCACTCAAATGGGGTAGTCTAGGCAACTCATTAGGAAACACATCTAAAAACTCTTGGAGTATAGGATGATAATCAAATGTCACCCTTGAACTCTCATCATCAGATTTATCAATAAATATGATGGAAAACATATGGCATCCCTTACGTGCACTCCACCTAAGTTTCATAGTATAAATAACATAAAGAGATATGGGCCTCTTGATTCCTATGATAATAGGCATGCTTCCAAGGTCATCATAATACTTGATAACCTATTGACCAAATTTTTGACCCCAAGTCATAATTAGTCACCCCCTCTAGGTTTAAACCTCATAGGGTTTTTAAATGTTTGTAATGGTCTCAAGTAGTCTTTAATAGTTTTATATGGTCATATTTTTCCTTATCTATCATTATCCAAGTTATGGTCTTATGTTCATTTGTCTAGTTCCATGGTCAATTACAAGGTCTTGAAATAGTCAAATGTGGTCAAAGGCTTAATTTGGTTTAGAGTCATTATAAAAGACTATTCTGATGTCATTAATGTAATATTATTATGCACTAACATTTTATTTGATTCCAAAATGTAAAAATGCCAATTTGGCCACCTTTTTGGCCCATGTGGTAGAATTAAATGTACCATTATAAGGATAAAATGTCTAAATAATATTACCAACATCCTTAGTGTCAGAAATAGGTTAGAGAAGGTTCAAGAATAGTTGAAGTCTAAAATCATATGTAGTTCAACACCTAGTCTTAGTATAAAGACACTTTACAAGTACTTAAATGTCTTTATAAGATCAATTTTTAGTTATAAATAGTTTGTAAGTTTCCCTTGAGATCCCTCAAACCATTTTCCATATTTGGACCAATTTTTAAGTTGAACTTACACTCCAGACACCTTTTCTCCTTCATTTCTACCTTCACAAGCTCTGTAAGGAAAATTTGAACTAAATGGTATGACTAGAAGAGAGAGAGCAAGGAGATAAAACTTTGGCCATTATTATGGTTCATATTAATATTTAAATAATTTTAATTGGTTTTTATATTAGTATTCTCTTATATATGAATAATCATTAAGAGTGAGGTCATTATGGCCTATAAATCTGATAGGGGTCTATTATTGCACCTATTTCTCCAGTTAAAAAATTGATGGAGAGTAATGATTTTGAGGGTGGTTTTTATAGGTTATGTATACCATTTTCATGGTGTTTTCATCAACCAACTCATCTCCAAGAAGTGCCTTAACTTAGAGTAAAAATGTCTTAGTGTATAAGATATTTTGGTGGATTATACTACAATTTTCTATTTGGTCTTCATGGTGGTCTATCTTAGATGTTTATATTACTTAATTAGTCATGTAATATCCCTAAATGTCATGGATTCCTTGTAATTTTTTGAGATGTGTTTCTTGTTCACAATCTTTAAATGTTTGTTCTTTAGAGGCATAGTTTGTGTTTGCATAGTCCACTAGAGGTTTGATTAATAATACGGGCTCAATTTATAGTGATACATCATGGTGTGAGTTTTTGAGATGATATTTTAGTCTTTAAAGAGATGAAAAGTGAAGGTAAGATCCCAAATACACACTTTTCAATGAGGATCACAAGTGTTTCCTTCCTATGTAATTACATAAATTATAGAGTGTTTTGAAGAGGCTCATTACTCATGGAAGGATATAACACATCTCCTAATAAAATCACATGTTATTAACTACCTCACTACCATCACCAAGTTTCTTCCATTAGCTAAATGTTCCAAGACTATAAATAGATATTTTTTTATTGGTTGACTATACATAAAATCTGTATAGATCAGCCAGGTGGGTTAAAGATGAAGATGCTTAGTTATATGTTTTTTCAACCATTGATGAATGACACAAGGAGGTGTATTAGTTTAAAAAAATTATAATTTCAAGAACTCCTTGATAAATGGCTTTGTAGCACTAAATTTTCAAAAGGTGACCTACCAATAGGTCCTCATTTTGGGCTAAAGTCACATCAAATCAACATTAGAATAATCTCAAACATGTAGAAGCTAAACTCATTGTAGTCAAATAGTGATACAATTCCTTAAATAAGCAACTAGGTTACTTGTAAGTGGAAGATGTTAATAGACTAAGTTGATAGTCTAAGAGACCATCTGCAACCTATTTGGAATGAGCAAGTGCAAATATGCTCCAAAAGTGTCAAATGAAGTCTAGGAATTTCCACACCCTACATATATAATGGAATGAGTTCCATTTGGTTTTTAAAACTTCAATCATTTGAACAAGTGAAAATATTATGTCCAAGCATTCAATATGCAATCAAGTGACCCCTAACAAGCACCTATAGGCTACAAGGTAGTGACAGGTTAGTTCAAACTTAAAGTAGAGGATACGAGGTGTATGAAAGAGTTTGAAACCTAAATAAGACTATATAAAATTTCAATAAAATTTAAAATATCCATGATGAGAGGGTAAGTTCTAAACCCCATGCACAATCAATACCCTAGAGGTAAGTTATAGGTCTATATGAGGGATGAACACAATTTTAAACCTAAGGAAAAGAGTAGAGTAGTGTTAAAAGGATCTTGAACCTAATTTATATGGTAATTAGGTCCAAAACCAAGATAATATAAATGATATATAGGATATATCTTGGAACTCCTAAGCACTGTCAAGTGACCCTAATAGGTACCTATAAGCCTATGTCAAGACTAGTCCATTTTAAAATTTGAAGAGATAATAGAGCATGGTGGAAAGTGTTTGAACCTATTTTGGGATCTCAAAAAAATTTAAAATACATAAGAAGATAAATTGTTTTAGGTTTAAGTCTAAAACCCATAGAATGTATTCATGATCCCTAGAGGTACTTACAGGCTATAAAGAGGACACAAGTTGGTTCTAAGCCTAAAGTGAATAACAGAGGTATAAATGGAGTTATGAATCCTATTAATAGATTGAAAATATATCATAAATTTATTTTTAGACCAAATTAATCTTTAATAAAATGGATCAAACTAATTTCTAAACCTCATACACAGTCATATCAAATCCCTGCAGTCACAATCATCACCTACAGCCAATCATGAGGTAAGATTGAGTTTTTAGGGTCCTATAGGTATGATAAAGATTTGAAAATTGGTAAAAAACATATTAATTATTAGATAAAATCATCCATGTACAATTAAAATTCATATAATAATACTGGGCATACTCACTATTTTATCTCAGACCTATCCCACTCCTTTGGCAAGGGATAGTCTTCAGACCAAGGGGTTTATTTAAGCTCAAATAAAGTATGTCAAAATTTAAGAAGAGAATTAATGGAAATATAGGATAATGGTAAATGTATCTATACAATTTTAGGAGACATCAACATTGGGCTTTCAACTCAAGTTCCTTTGAGGGCTAGAAAAGAGAATACATTCCTAAACTCCAAGAGCATTGACCAGGATACCAAAAGCATACAAATGGGTAACAAGGTATACCAAAGCATTTGTAATCACATGAGGGGTTATTTTAGAGGTTTATTAACCTATTACAATAGTTATATTTATTTTGAGTTCCAAAAACCAATTTATACCTATCTCAATCTCAAAAAAACATTAGGACTATTATCCAAGGAGCAACTTTAGATGCTCATACCATAACTCACACATTAAATGGGAGGATTATCTATTTGGGATAGGTTATGGGGTCATATAAAAAAATTTACAAGTGGAAGGTGTTAAATTGATGATTTGTTATTCATGAACAATCATTAAGTCCCTAAATTGGTCTTAAACCCCTCGATAACCCTAATAGTGACCAGGTAAGGAAAAAAACCTCAAATGCACATATAATGCCACACTTTGTTCTTGAAACCTCTTGGATATTTTTGAGGATTAAAAATAGGTTATACACATGTAGTTTCATGATTATTTCACTATAGTTACCAAATATTTCACCCTAAAAGAGGGTTTTCAATCCTCTTCTAGATTTGGGCAACATGGGAATACTTACAGGTATGTGGGTGTGCCTATAGTGGAAGTGAGCCTCTAAATTTAAGGGCTAGCTCCATGAATGTATCTTTAAATTATCATACATATATAAATATTTCATTATGGGGAAAAGATATATAATTTGTATTAAATGAACCAAATCTAAGGGGGTGTCACACGAAGATGTTTTTCATATGAGCATCATACTTTCATGCACCAAAAAATAAGGCATACACACTAACTTCCAAGTCAAATGGATTCTAACATGATTATTTTAATATGAATGTGAGCTGCATGAAATATATCCAAGATAAGTGAGCCATAGGCTAGTTATAGACAATAAGGCTCATTATACACTTAAAAAATGGGCTCATACACTTGACAACACTTCATATGACTTATTAAAAGAGGAACTCTTGCACAAACATGAAAGGATAAGGGAAGAAATGATATATACTTATCAATTTTCATCACCATACATCACTTACACATATAAAATTGTTAAAAAACTCATAACCATATTTGAATTAATGTTTAAAGGTAAAATATAACATCATTCCAGTAAGGATTTGCCATACATGGAGTGGAATTAGATTACAAAAGCCAAAATGGTAGCTACCTATAAAATTTGAGAGATAAGTGGGAAAATATAAGTTCAAAGGTAACTTGAAAACTTTTCATTATAAGAGGAGTTACATGTGTAGTATAATAGCATAGGAGATATACCATGCAAGGTTTGATAAGACCAGTAGGCCTCCAAGTTATTCAACTCATGAAATGTGGTGTAGGAGTTCTCATTTTGTATAATAAAATTATATTCATAATTTACCTCTTTTGGAATTTAATAAAAATAACTAGGGATATGTATCATGATTGAATTGAGAGGGAGGGGTTAAATACATGCTCTTCCATGCATTGGTTGCATTCATCTAGATTCCTCTAAAATTGAGCCATCACTATTTGTAGTCAAATAAACTCCTCTTTCAGTCACGCCTTACACTTTGCCTCAAAATTATATTTAGTTTTACATTAAAATATAGAAAATTTAGTGAATGACACTTCTCAAGATCCTACATGACCTTATATTTCTTAGGTACACCTTAAATAAGATTTTACGTGAAGCTATCACACTTTTCACTATCTTGTTTACTTTACCAGTTTTGACTAACTGAGATAAATATACTAGTATAAAAAATAAGGAGTTTTTATGATGCAAAAAATATACATTATGTTTTATCCCTAGTCCCAATCATTATATTAAAGTTGGTTGCATCTATTTAAACCTCTTATAGCCTATACAATACATAAAATAGTCAAAAAAACCAATTTTATACCCTATCCGTATAGATAGGGAATACCTAAAGTGGATTAAAATGGTATATAGAGAGTCATATATATAATACAATCAATTTTTATGTCATTTCATCCCATTTTGATAGCTCTCCATCCTTGTTTTCCTAGTTGGGTCCTTATTTAGGGTTTAGTAGGGGTTTATGATGATTCTATTATTAACTTTTAATCATAGAGATATGATGTTATAAATACAAAAAAAATTAAAAATAAAAGTTATAAAAACAACTATAAACTTCCCTAATCTACTTTAATGTCCATGAAAAACCTCCAAGAAGATATGAGCTTCCTAAATGGGCTTCTCGAGCTTTGACCTTCATTTTACATAACCCTAAGTTGTCTTTGAGACAAAAGTAGCTTTATTATGGATTTATATAAATTATAAAATATTTTAAACATATAAATTTACCATATAAACATGTTCCATCTCATTGGATTGATCACGTAAGGTTAAAAATGAAGTTGACCCTCCATTTGGCTTTAGGCCTAAACCATGCTTGATAGGCCTATTTGCACCCTTTAAGGTCTATACCACCTTATTGAGATTCTTCCCTCTATTAAATATTTATCATGTTTTAATAGGTTTTATTAATCTTTTCAAACGTTATTTCAAGGTCTAATAAACCTTTAATTCATATTATCACCTTCCTTCTTCAAAGCCTACTAGTTTGTGCTCTAAGGGAGTACCCTATGTAAGAGACAAAATAGAGAGTACTTCCCATATTATCATAGACAAAATTATTATTTAAAGGGATTAAATAAGTAATATATATTATTTTAAAAAAAATTAGGCCATTTATCAGGTCATTATAACTTCCAACTCTCTCAAAATCCCAAACAAACCCCTAGAGAGGTAGATTGTGTGCATGGTTTATGATGTAGACTGTATAATGCATCATTAGAGTTATATTTATGATTTATATCCATAATGAGAGTTACATTAGGATATTTTTATTATTATGAATAATTTTAAATCTCCATTCATCACTCCGACCTCTCACATACTCTTCATACTCCTTGTTTAGTCAAGATTGAGTGCAACTTCTTGACTGTATTTGCTTCAAGGTACCATATATATAGGTGTCCTTGCATGTTTAAGTTTAAGGACAATGTTTATGAACATAATTAGGGAAAATTATGGTTTTTTTACATTTTTTTTGGCCTATTTGTCTCATTATCATGCTATAATAACACTCATACATCACTCTTTAACCCACTATTACCTACAGTCAACTATAGTTGATTGTATTAGAACTAGTAGGAGTCTATGAGTGATAACTCATTAAACATATGTGCCACATCAAATCTGGATCCTATAAGCCATTTTTAATCATCCTAAATAAACAAATTTTAGTGTTTCCATGCTTAATTAATCATCATGGATGATGTAAAAAATGGCCTATGGTTGTAGGTGAATAGTTTCAAGAAGCAAACATTTGTAGGTGTATATGGGCTTAGAACTCTACATAACAACCTATTTTGAAGATAATTTTTTTTAATAACTATTAATTTAACATAAATAATATATTTAAATCATGAATACATACCCTATTTTCAATTTGAGATGTGAGAATCACCCTAAAATTCTAAACCATGTAGATACCACTACTTGAATTCAATGGTCAAAGATGCATATTAGTGTTCTTCAACAACTAACTTCCACTAGTCATCTACCCACAAAATTTTGAAGAGCCCTTATATTATGTGGAATATAAAAGGTAATATCATTAATATTCCTTTAATCCTTTATAAACCTTATCATAAGACATCTAAAAAATGTCAAGGTGTTCTATTTTATACTTTTAGAGACTTGATCCATGAACATAGTTCTTTCACCTTTGAAGGGTTCCTCAATCCTTACTTGAAAAATCAATGTATTATTCATAATTTTGAAATGATATACTTAACACACTAGGACTCTAAGGAATGTTCCAACTTTTCTAATCTTCTCAATACAAGCACCTTTGTATCTTTGTGATGCCACCTGTAGGTGGACCTTCTCATATATAGGCAGTGAATGTAATTGTGGATAATGTGCATTGTATTTGAACTTAAACAATTTTTTTACCTATATTAAATATTAAAAATATAATATATTAATTATAAATTACTTTCCTCAACTCAAATACTCCATCTTAACATGGTTGATCCTTATGAGGTGATCATGTAGGTGCATGTTAATGGTAAGAGACTATGTGTAAAAGAAATGTTACCCCCATGCTAACCACACATCATTTGGTGGAATAAACTTGATCACTCATGTTATAAGGATATTTAAATCAACATATGACTCTATTTTAATCTCTCATGAACATGACCAATCTTTAACACAACTCATTTAGGTGATTGTGTATGATAGTAATGAAGCAATTAACTGTATAGTACTTTTGATTGTAACCTCATGGAATATTTATTTATATGATTATATTGAATGGTGGGTGAATAATAAGATATCTAAAACATGGTAATGAACCTATATTGACCTTTTTAAACCACTACTAAAGTATGAATATTCTAAAAATGGTTTAAATTTGTCAGCAATACAAAATGGTGCCTTCTCTTTCAACTTGAGATACTTGGCCTATAAAAATATTTTGAAACATGAAAACAAGAATTTGGAGAATTCTTTTAATATGTACATGTCCTTTAGAGTCAATTACAGTATTTGGATTGTACAAAATCATCCAAATAAGAGATAGGGTATGTGAAACAATGTTCAAAAAAACATAATCAACTTGTTAGAGATGATTTATAAATAAAATTTGACCAATCCTTGAAATATTATTATAAAAATTAATATCTCTAAGTTTAATATCACCTCCCAAAGGTGTTTGATCTTAAAATTATCCAACTAGCCATACCAAGCATAAACCTGGTGACCGGTTCTCTGTGCATGATGGAGCGATATGAGAGCAAAATGGTTTTTGAACTTTTTTATAACTTTAAAATAATTTCAATAATTTAATTGAGAATTTTTAAGTTTAATATTCCTCCCCAAATGTTTTCACATGTGTCACACTCTTCCATGGGTCATACAAGTGCCAAACTCTTTTTTTTTAGTTGTTCTCTTGATCATCAATTAGAGAACCTAAAGGTTTCAGATTGAATAACATTCCTAATAGGTAATATTACATCTTGGATATTTGAAATAACACTATGACACTTTTACACCTTTAAAACCATGGGACTTTCATACAAGACCCCTATATCACCCTTAAATGACTCAACTTGAGATATGACTTAATTAAACCATGATCAAGGCACAAAATACATAAAATTACATATAATGAAATAAAAAATACCCTATGATACTATATTTAATGCTTATATAAGTTTTTACTATAGGGGGGTTGACCCATTTTCACTTGTGGTCTAAATGGTCAACATCTTTGGCAATTTCCTAAGGGTGGTATGCTTGTTATGCCAAGACTAGTTGCCTAATCATGTCCATTGGGATATGGATTCATTGGTACATAGGTTTGACACATATATTTCCTTTTAAAAAATATCAAACAATAGAAAAAAATAATAACAAGACACAAGATAAGAAACACACATGTTATTTTTGAGCACGTATGTAACATAATCATACAAAACACCTTACTAGCTAACTCAAACACTAACTAACCTGAAATGAAAACTTTCTCCAGGATCAAAAAGGAAGTTTTAAACCTATATTATTTCATTGCATGAAGGATTGAAAGAGTCATTTAGTATTTTTACCCTTGGCATTAAGGCCTTCTTCTTCATCATGGTGTTTGCCAATTTCATTGGCATGGTGTTTAATGAGAACCAGTCAACTCCAAATAGTCTAGCTATGGAAATGAACTCTTATTTCATCCAAAAATCCTCAAATTTCTCACATGGCTCTTCAACTATGACCTCCAATGGTGGTTTAACAAGCCTTACCTTCTTGGTTTCCATGTTGCTCTCAATAAGATTGGGTTTCTTCTTAGCTACAAATTCTTCAAGCTCATCAAGGAGCTTTGCATAGTCTACCTAATATTGATCATTATCCTCCATGTAAGACTCTTTCACCACATTCTCATGTGCTTGTACCTCAACTTGGAAAATATATTAAATAACTTTAAATAGCTTAATTTACATCTATCACTCATCTTTATTCTCCTTGTCATCTAGAACCACTACTTATTTAACATTATTTTCTTGATGTGTGAGGTCATCAATCTGGTGTTCTTCATGTTATAATGCATCTGAGGGTGATTCAAAATTAGATAGGGGTATTGAGTCAACTCTAAGAACTATGTATTCTACCTTGGTCTCATGAGACTCTTCTAGGACTATAACTTCTTGAGGAGTAACTTGATCTTCACTTTAATCTTTGACATCACATTAAACCTCATTCTTGAAATGGCCATCCATAGCTTCATGATCAAATATGTATTTTTATTCAAATACTTATATTTTAAATTCTTGGTCACATTCCTCATGGATAACTATAGAATATTCTTCAATATTATCTTTTCATTTAAGAAAGTGGAATTACACTTATGGTCACCAAGGGGATTCTCTATGGTGATTTCCTCTTCATAATCACTCAAGACATCTTCTTAGTCAGCCATGGCTTGGATTTTCTCTTCTTCACTTTCTTATCTCAATATGGTCTCTTCCTCAAGAAATGGTGATTTGGGAGGTTTATGGATTGGCTCATGTAAAGGAGCTAGAATATGAGGCGTAGTGGAAGGTTTATGAATTGGAGATGAATTGTGAGGTGAAGGAGAAGGCTTATGAGTGGATTTAGGAAAGATAAAATCTCTAGTAAGTTCATAGGTAAGTGAATTCTTGGGTTGATTATAAGGATAACCACCTACATAAGTAGGAGTTGCACCTTTCCAATAGCTTTATTGAAATTCTTCAATAGAAAAATGTTTATTTTTTATCTCTTTATCCTTCCACATACTTAGCCTATCTATTAAGCATTGACGGCATTTATTTTCCAAGTCTATTTATTCTTTGATATCCTATTGAGTTCCTTATATCTATTAAAACATCCATAACTTTTTTCATGTGAATTTTGGTATCAAATCTCAACCATTCCATGAGATGATTAGAGAGCACATCATACTCATCATCCCATGTTCTCATTTCATCTTCATCAACTAGTAACTATGGTATAGATGCTAATAAGGATTTGATATAAGATGAAAAAAATGAAAGAAGAGGAGGGTAACGATCGGGGTTGAGACCAAATTAAAATTTATTTTATTTTAGTCTATAGGAATGTACATATTGATTTGTAATACCTTTGTGTACAATTCATGTAAATATTTGATTCCTCATGACAAGACTCATAGGAGTACTCTTGAGGTTCATAGGCATCATGGTATGGTAGATAGGGCTCATATTAGGACTAATAGGGAGGAATTTATTAATAGGTTTCTTGGTAACTTTCTTTATAGGGTTTTCTGACAACATGGTGTCCATATGGATAGGGAAATGGAGGACTATAGGGTTGCCATGGATCATAGGATTTATATCCATTTTCATAAGACTGTGGAGGAGTACAATGTGATTCATAGCAAGGCTGATAAGGAGGTTCATGATAGGGGTATTGGACATAAATATTCATATCAACCTCATATGTTAGATGAAACATAATAAATGATAAAAATGTTTAATGAGATACACCTAAGTTTCTTACAACTATAAGTTGTCATTTGGAGTCACCATTAGTGCTAGGTTGTTTTCTTTCAAAAGCTAATTAGAGGAAAGACACACCAACAATATTTATACTCATTTTAAACTTATCCCAATGAGCATGATATAACTATTTTTTCCAAATATTTCACCCTATAAGAGTTTTTTCAAGCCTCTTCCAAATTTGGGCAACATGGGAATACTTCTAGGTATGTGGGTGTACCTATAGTGAAAGTGAGCCTCTAGATTTAAGGGCTAGCTCCCTGAATGTATCTTTAAATTATCACACCTACTTAACTATTTTATTATGTGGGAAAGAGTTAGAAGTTTCATGAAATGAGCCTAATATAAGGGGGTGATACACTAAGAAGTTTTCCATATGACCATCATACTTTCCTGCACTAAGAAATAAGACATACAAACTAACTTCTAAGTCTTATGGATTCTAACATGAGTATTTCAATATGAAGGTGAGATAAATGAATGTTATCCAAGTTAAGTGATATATAGGATATTTTTAGACACTAAGTCTAATTTTACACTTAAACGATAGGCTCATACACTTGAAAACACTTCATATGACCTATTAGAACAAGAACTCTTACACAAACATGAAAAGATAAGGGAAGAAATGATAGATAATTATCACTTTACATCACTATATGTAACTTTAACACTTATGTAATTGTTCAAAAACTCAAAAATAGATTTTCATTAATGTTAAAATACAAAATATGATATGATTCTAGTGGGGCTTCACCATACATGAAGTGGAATTATATTACAAAAGCCAAAATGGTAGTTATTTATAGAATTTGAGAGAGAAGTTGGAAAAGAGAAATCCAAAGGCTATTTAAACACTTGTCATGCTGAGAAGAGGAGTTAGATGTGTAGTATCATGGAGTAGGAAATAGGCCATGCAAGGTATAATAGGACAAGTGGCCCTCCAAGTTTTAATAATGCACGAAATGTGGCATAAGAGTTCTCATTCTTCATAATAAAACTATCTCCATCATTTACCTATTTTTAAACATCCCAAAACTTACTAGGGATAGGTCTCATGATTGAACTAAGAGGGAGGGTTTATATACATGCTCTCCCATGCATTAGATGTATTTCTATTCATCTAGACTATTCTAAAATTGAGATATCACTATCTATAGTCAAAGAAACTCCTCTTTCAATCACTCCTTGGACTCAAAATTAGCTTTATATTTTGATGAAAATACATAAAATAGAGTGAGTGACACTTGGCAAGACCCTTTATGTACTTAAATTTATTATTTACACCTAAAATATGCTTCCACTAGAAGTTATCACACTTCTCATTATCTTGATCACTTTGTCAATTTTGATTGGTTGAGATGAAGCTATTGGTAGACACACTTAGGAGTTTTTATGATGAAAAAAATGGACATGAGGGGTTATCCCAAATCCCAATCCTTATTCTAAAGTTTGTTTCATCTAAAAGATATATAATGCATAAAATAGTCAAAAAAACCAATTATGTACCTTGTTTACATAGATAGGGAATACCTGAAGTTGATAGAAATGGTTTTTGGAGAGCCATATGTATCATCTAATAACTTTTCATGTCATTTCATCCCATATAGATAGCTCTCCATCCTTATTTTCCTAGTCGGGTCCTTATCAAGGGTTTAATATGGTCTTAGGCTCATTCTACTCTTAATTTTTGTTCATAAAGATAGGATGTTAGAAATACAAAAAATTTCCACAAGATAAATTATCAATACCCATGTCAAATTAATAAATATCTTTGAATCTCCATGAAAAAGCTCCAAGAAGATATGATCTTCCTAAATGGGCTTTTCGAGCTTTGACATTCATTCTACATACCCTGAGTTGTGTTTAAGCCAAACTTAGATTTATTAGGGATTTATCTACATTATAAACACTTGGACACATCTTAAGTGACCCTATAAACATTCCCCATTTCATTATAGTGATAACCTAAGGTTATAAGTGAATTTGACACTCCATTTGGCTTTAGGCCTAAACCATGCTTGATAGGCATGTCTACACCCTTGAAGATCTAGACCACCCTATTGAGATTATTCCCTCTATTTAAGTTTTATCATGTTTTACTATGTGTGATTAAACTTTAGAAACCTTATTTAAATGTATAATAAACCTTTAAATCACCTTATCATATTCCTTTTTCAAAGCCTACTAGTTTGTGCTTTAGGGGAGTACCCTCTATCTAAAATAAAACAAAGGGTACTTCCCCTACTTTCCTAGAAAGAATAATTATTTGAGGGGATTTTAAAAGTGATATATATTATATATGAAATATTTTTTCCCTTTATAATTTAATTATACCTTCCAACTCTCTCAAAATCCTTGACATACCCTTGGTGATGCGGACTATGTGCATGGTTTAGGATGTAGACTATATAATGCATCATTAGAGTTATATTTCTAATTTATATCCACCATGATACTATCATGGGGTTATTATGATTATTATTAATATGTTCCAATATTAATTCATCACTCTAACCTCTCATATAGTCTTCATACTCTTTGCTTAGTCAAGACTAAGTTCAATTTCTTGACTATGTTTGCTTCAAGGTACCATACTTGTACGTGTCCTTGGGTGTTTAATATTGATGAAATTTTTTATGAACATCCTTAAATTCCTTTAGGGTAATTTTATATTATTTTATACCTATTTGTCTCATTATTATGCTAAAATAACACTCAGACATCACTCATTAGCCCACTGTTACCTATAGTCAACTATCGTTGATTGTATTGGAACAAGTAGGAGTCTATGAGTGATAACTCATTTGGAATATGTGAAAAATCACCTATGGATCCTATGAGCCATTTATAATCATACTCCAAAAAAAAAAATTGGTTTTTCCATTCTTAATTCCTCATCATGGATGATGTAAATATGGCCTTTGGTTGTAGGTGAATAGTTTCAAGTAGACACTTGTAGGTGTATATGGGCTCAGAATTCTACATATCAACCTATTTTGAAGATCCTTGTGTTAATTGGTATTCATTTAATCTCAATAGGATATTTAAATCATGAATTAATACCCTATTTTCACTTTGTAATTCTAGAATCACCTTGAAATTCTAAACCTGGTAGATATCATTGTCTAAATTTAGTGGTCAAAGGTGCATATTAGATCTCTTCAACATCGAACTTACACTAGTCATATTCCCTCAAAATTTTATAGATCCATTATCTTATGTGGAGACTACAAGGTAATATCATTAACATTCCTATAATCCTTTGTAAAAATTATCATATGACATCTACAAAATGGCAAGGTGCTATGTTTTATGTTTTTAGAGACTTGATCTCTAAACATAGTTCTTTCACCTTTAAAGGGTTCTTCACTCCATAATTATAGAATGAGTGTATTATTCACAAGTATATTATGATATAATTAATAAAATATAACTATAATTAATGTTCCAACTTGTATAATCTTCTCCATATAAGTACCTTCATATCTATGTGATGCCACTTGTAGGTGGACCTTCTCATATACATGTAATGAATGTAAATGTGGACAATGTGCATTATATTTGGCCTTCAATGTGTTTTTGACATATATAAAAGATATAAAATAGACTCTTTTCATTATCAATGACCTTTATTATCTCAAATACTCCATTTCAACATGGTTAATCCTTATAAGGTACCTATAGGTGCATGTTAATGGTAGGAGACTGTGTGTAGAAATAAAATGTTGCATCCATGATAAACACACATTATTTGATGGATTACACTTAATATATCATGTGATAAGGATATTTACATCAGCATAGTAATCTATTTTACTCTCTTATGAACTTGACCAAGCTTTAACACATCTCATTCAGGTGACTATGTATGATAGTCATGAAGCAATTGACTATATAGTACTTATGACTGTAACCTCATGGAATATTGATTTGGAGAATGATATTGAAATGTGAGAGGAAAAATAAGACGTTTTAAACATTTTAATTAACCTATATTCACCTTATGAAATGACTACCAAATCATGAAGATTCTAAAAATGGTATAAACCTATTTGCAACATAGAATGGTGCCTTCTCTTGTAACCTGAGATATTTGGCCTATAAAAATAGTTTCAAACATGAAAAAAATAATGGGTATAATTAGGTGAATATTTTAATTTCCTATATATTCAATTCCATTATCTATATTATATGAAATCATCCAAACAAGATTAAAACCTATAGGGTATGGGAAATGGTGAGCAGAAAAACATAGTCAACTTGTTAGAGATGATTCATAAATCAAATTTGATAAATACTTAAAATATTTTTATGAAAATTAATCTTTATAAGATCAATATCACATAACAAAGGAATCTATACTAAAACTTCTCCAACTTGCCATACCAAGCATAAACTTGCTAACTAGTTCTATGTGGATGGTGGAGTGATAGGAGAGCAGAATAGTTTTTGACCTTTTTTTGACACTTTAGTAGAATGTAAAGCATGTAATTTATTTTTAGGAATTTTAATAGTCATCACATAAGGTTTTCACATGTGTCACACTCTTCCATGGGCCGTACAAGTGCCAAAATCATTTTTTTAAATTATTTTATTGATGATTAGTTAGATAACCTACAATTTTAAGATTGACTAACATTACTGATAGGGAATATGATATATTTTAAATTGTGAATAAAACTATGAAACTTTGACACCTTTAAAACCATGTCACTTTCATATAAGACCCCTATATGATTCTTAAATGACTCAACTTGACATAGGACTTAATTAAACCATGATCTAGGTAAAAATGACATAAAATTACATATAATGAATAAAAAAACACCCTATTACACTATATTTTAACCGTATATAATTTTTTACCATAGGGGGTTGACCCATTTTGACTTGTGGTCAAAATGGTCAAGAGTCACTTGTATGGACTATTGCAAATGCCCTAGTTTTGCATGTTTTTGGTGTTTTTTAGGTTTTCTAAAAAGGGGAGAACTTAAAAATAAATTTATAAGGTAATTTTTGAGTTTTAATAGATATTAAATTCTAAACCTTTCATAAGATATTTTGGGGATGGTCAAACTAAGCCTATTTTCTAAGGCAATCTCAAACATGCTTAAAATGAAACTAGGTAACAAGGCAATTTCTTGGTTTACATACTTCCACAGGGTCTCAAGACACCAAAAATTCTCATGGATGTTTCTTATGGCATATTTAAATTTAATCAAATTATTTTTGGTGATTTTACATTTTTTACATAATTTTTGAGCAAGAAAATAGGGTCTTAGACAAGGAGGCCTAATTGAATCCTAATTCAAGAGAGAGAAAGACACAAATGATGGACTTCCACTCAGATTCAGGTGATGCAATTTGACATGGAATTTAAATAAATAATTTTTCCTTTAATATACCCTTGTTTTCTCAATATCATCCATACAATTCCATACACAAAGTGGTTTACAAGTTTTTAGGGCTACAAGGAAACTAGGCCTAGTGAGGGCTTAATGAGCAAAACAAATTATTGGGAGTTGTTCCAACAAAAAAAGTTGTTTGTTTTAGGTATTATAAAATATTTTAAGAACATTAATGGAGATATGATTATTTTAAGAATATGAATCTAAGTTTTAGGCCACTTGGACAAAGCTAGGCATGGGAAATGAAGAGTTCCAAGACACTTATGCACATGAATGATGTAATGTCAGATTATAGGAGTTTATTAAGGAATGTAATATGTTAAATTAGTGTTTTAATTTAATTTTATGGTTATTAAATGGTTATAAATTCCATTTGTCACTCCTTTCATGCAATGAAGGGTAATTTTCAAGAAGGTAGTCAAGGTGTCAAGCCAATTTTTATCACTTTGCCACTTGGAAGGTTGAATATTATTCAAAATTAAGACACATGACATTGGATTCTATTTATACTATCACATAACTCTCTTTTTGGTTGTAACTCTTGAATAAACTTGTCAATCCTTTTCTACTATGCCCCTCTCTCTTTCTCTTCACACTTCTCTATATAAACAATCATTTTTGCCTAAGTTTATAGAATCCACATATGGTATGGAAAATACCTAATTATTTGAGTACTATTATTACCTTTGAATAAAATATTTAAATCTAGTTTTCAGTTCTAAACTTCTTTTCTAAGAGTGTGAATTAGTGCATAGTTGAATAACAAGTGATAATCATTTGTCCTTGTGTTCATCTTACTCTTTCATGTTTTGTGCAAGTAGTTTTCTATATAATAGGTCACATGAAGTGTATTTAGTTTATTTTTATGTATTTGTGTATATGAAATGATAATAGTGTCTACCATCAGACCTATTTTTCATTCAACTTAAGAAGTGCATTACATATCACCTTCATGTTTGAAATATTTATGTTAGAGAAAACTTTGATGTTGAATTACGTTTTGTGAATCATATTTCCTAGTAAAATTACATGGTAATATTGTGGATATTAACTTGGTGCATCACCTCATTATATTATATTTATTTCATGTTAGCTCTATCCCTTTTCATTCCAAATAATCTAGTAGTATATGTGATGAGCTTCAATAGACATATCAAGGGAGCTAACCCTTCAATCTACAGGTTTACCACTTAAATATACAACCCATATGTATAAGGTAATCTCATGTTCCACTCAATTTGGATAAGTCTTGAACTACCTTTCTAAGGGTAAAAAATTGAGTGACAATAGTTCTAGCATACTTCGTAGGATGATTGTCTCAACCATTTTTTGTCAAGGTGAATGTTGGTCTTGACAATATCATAACTACATAAGTCTTTCCTACTCATCATTTCATGACTCCATAGAAGGTATAGCATTTGGTTTTATACCATTTCTTATTTCTTTTATTCATGATTTATAGTCCTTACTAGATTAGCTGCTATTAGAGGTAGTCATCCTACAAATCCACTCCCTCATCCTAAACTTCCTCTTGAAGTTTAATATCCTAAGCCTATCTCAACATTTAATAATCATAAAGAATATCTTAAAGATAAAAAATGTTTTGAAAGTCAAGAAGAGCAAGAGAGAGAAGAATAATTTGAAGGCAACATGATTTCCTAGCTTTCAATATTGAAAATCCCATAAACTTTGTTGCATATGATGATATACCTCCCAATGCCACCAAAAGTGTTCCCACTTTCAATGATAGGAAGGTCATATCACCCCAAATGAGCATATTAGAGACATATACAACTTTTACAATTTACTTAATGTCATATAAGTTAACATAGTAATTAAATTTATTTCCATGTCTCTTAGGGAAAAATCCTTTAATTGGTATAGAACATTGTTGGTAGGATGTATTACTACTTGGAATGAGTTTGGAGAGTTGTTGACTTGAAGGTTTGAAGATGAGATTGATCATACATCACTGATTTATTAGATAAATGTTACCCAAAGAGGGCCCAAGGAAACCATGCATGATTTCAATGAAAGGTTCCAAAGGACATGGAATAGGCTATCACCTCTCATGATACCCATTGTAATTTTTGTTTTCCCAACCTATCTAAGAGCTATTGGTACTATTATAGATGTCATGTTGTAGTCCATGGGAGGTTAAACATTGCCTAATACTTATGATATAGCTATTATAGCTAAGAATAGTTTGATTCAAACCAATAATATCCATCCAAAAGTATCAATGACCATCTTAGCTAACATGCCTTCTATTCCTATAAGTCTTGCTCCATTTTAAAATATAATAAACAAGTGCAAAGTTACTCCAAATAAATCAGATGATGTGATTGACTGACAAATGAAGTTCAAGGCCTTCAATTAGGAGCTCATCAAAACCCATACTACTACCCCCACTCAAGCAAATAAATTTCCACCTCAATATAATATTCAAGGTAGGGGAAATTTTCAACCTAATTTCAATTGGCCACCTAATGTCTATGATCTAAATTATGCTCCCACCATAAGAGCCATAGTTCTAGTCTAAAGCAATTTGGTTTAAGGTAAAGAATGGCCAAATTCTTGGGGGGAGCCTCAAGGATAGTACATGAGTGTTAATGAAGGTAAAGGACAAGATTTGGTAGCTCCATGAGGTCCTAATCCTTACTTGATATCAAAAGATGAGATCTTTATGCAAGTAAAATCAAATGGAGAGTGTGGTAGTCAAGGCATGAGCTTGGAAAACTTCCAAGTGGAGGATATATTTGTCTTAAACCAAATCACCTCAATTAAAAAAACACAATGTCAAAGAGAAGAGCTTTGGGATATGTTCAAGATATGGATACAACTTCAAACAATCATCCTTCAAGGCAACAAGGTATTAATATAAATTTGACAACCTCTACAAATACTACACCTCTTTAAAATCATAACTTGGGAAGGGTGACCCATCCTTCATTGCCTAAAGATCAAGGTATTTCATTTCATCATAGGATGAAATATAAATTGAATGGTTCCCATTTGAATATAATTGACTCTTTGAATAAAATAAATACTAGCATATCTCTTTGGGAAGTAATCCACATGCTCGATCAAAAAGAATTAATCCAGTAGTTGTTATCCCAAATCCATATCAGTGCCTAATTAGTAAATCATGGTGGTGTATCCATAATAAATACACCTACTCATATTATTTAACCCTACGCCAAATATAAAAATTCCCCACCTTTCTATCTTACGCTCATTATCAGAGACAAGCTAGTTCATAATTGCATTGTGGACAGTGGGGTAAGCACTTCAGTCATGCTCAAACTAGTTTTAGACAAGTTGGGCTTTAACTATGAGCCATATAGTAAAAGATATTTTTATCTTGATGTAACACCATCAAAGTAAATAGGGATTATCAAAAGTTTGAAATTTTTATTTCATGACTACCCAAGCTTTCCAATTCTACAAGACATAGTGGTGGTGGATCTACCTACACACTTTACTATCTATCTATCAAGAGACTTCACCACCAAGATATAAGGATATGTTTCTATTAGTTGGTAATTATTAACCTTTAGAGAAAGGTATGGGGAAAAGGTGACTATCAAAACATATCCATTATCCAAGTTCCACATTCAACCATATGTGGAAGCTAGTTCTAATTTAAATTGTACCATCCATGAGAAAGAGGAGCATGTTATAGATGATGAAGCATATTCCAAACTTGAAGGTATTTATTATCTCTTCCTAGATTAATATGGTATTGAGACATATGTGTATGATCCTTATGTTATAATTGAAGAGACAAACCTTGACACATATATCATTCATGATGAGGATGATGAATATTCTGAGGTAAGTCTTGATGGGTGTTTTCAAAAAGTTATTGAAGGTAACTACTATGTTCAAATGGATGATGATAATAATTGTTAAAGTGTGATAGATCATGAAGATGCCAAATATGGTTCAATTATTCTTAATTAAAATGAAATAGTTCATGAATGTGATAGTCATGAAGTAGAACATGAAGTCACTGTCAATCAAGCTACAGACATGAAGGAGTTCAATCAGGCTAAGGCAAAAGGTTTTGTGGTTGAGGAACAACTTAAACCTTAATCTGATGTTGAATGAATTTCATAAATGATGGGCCACCAAGAAGGCAAGTTTGAGATATCTAAACATCAAGAACACCATTTTCTAGATGAAGGTGAGGTTAAGACAACTCACATGACTCCCAAGAAGTAAGTTGAAAAGAACTAAATAAGCATGAATGACATCAATCAGGATGCACTATCAAATAAACCTAAGAAAGAGCTATAAGTACTATCAAATGGAGTTTCAAGTGGTCAACTTGTAGATAATAGAGGTATTATGAATGGTAAGTCTTTTGATCATCTTCATAATATTTTTTTTTGACAAACATCCATCCTATGGTGACTTGTTCTCATGGAGCAAATGTGACTCAAAAAACATCCTTTTTTATCCTAGTTGAAGTAAGAAGAAGTCTTTCATCACCTCAAACATGTTTTGAGGTCTATAAATATTAGGTTAGGTGTGTTGTTTTGTGTATTTTGTGTTTGTTTTCCCTAAATACTTTGAGAATATTGTGTGTTTATTTATTGTTATATGCTTTGTGTGAATTTTAAGTATTTAGAAGGCATATTAGTTTTAATTGTAGCATAAGAGTGACTCCATAACACAATGAAAGGATAAGACTACTATTTCATTAACATTGCAAGCATTCTACCCTTATGAATCAGTTATAATGTTGACCATATTTTTGACCCCAAGTCAAAATTTGTCACCCCCTCTAGGTTGAAACCTCATAGGGTTTTCAAATGTTTATCATGGTATTTTCATGGTGTCAAGTGGTCTTTAATAGTTACATATGGTCATATTTACCCTTATTTATCATTATCTAGATTATGGTCTTATGTTCACTTGTCTAGTCCCATGGTCAATCACAAGATCTTGAAATAGTCAAACATATTAAAAGGTTTAGTTTGGTATAGGTTCATTATAAAATTTTATTTGGATGTAATTAATGTCATATTATTATTTACTATAATTTTATTTGACTCTAATATGTAAAAATGCCAATTTGTTCACCTTTTTGGCCCATGTGGAAGAGTTAGACATACCATTCTAAGGAGAAAACATTTAAAGAAGATTATAAATGTCCCTAGTGTCATAAATAAGTCAAATAATGTTCATGAATAGTCAGAGTCTAACAACATCTTGGCAAAAGGACACTTTATAAGAACTTGTATGCGCTTAAAAGATTAATTTTTAGTTGAAATTGGTTTATAAATGTCCCTTGGGATCCTTAAAACCATTTTATATTTATTAACCAAGTTTAAAGTTTGATTGACACTCTACACACCTTTTCTCCTCCATTGTTGCCTTCACAAGCTCAAGAAGGCAAATTTGAATTGAATGACCTACAACTAGGAAAAAGAGAGTTATGAGATGAAACTTTAGACATTGTTATGGGTACTATTAAGATTTAAATAATTAGGATTGGTTTTAATATTAGTGTCCTCTTCTTTATGAATAGTTGTTAAGAGTGATAGCAGGTCACTATGGTCTATCCATCTGAGAGGGGTCTATTCTTACACTTGTTCCTCTAGTTAAAAAATCAATGGAGATGAATGGTTTTAAGGGTGGTTTTTAGAATTAATGTATCTAATTTTCATGTTTTTTTCATCAACCAACTCATCTCCACGAAGTATCTTCACTTGGAGGAATAATGTATTGGTGTAAAAGTTGTTCTAGTGGATTATGATTTTTGGTTTTGTCTTCATGGTGGTAACTCTTAGAGGTTTATAATGCTTCATTACTCATGGAATATCCCTAAATTTCATGGATTCCATGTAATTTTTTTTGGGATGTGTTTCTTATTAATAATCTTGAAGTGTTTGCTCTTTGGAGGCATAGTTTGTGTTTGAATAGTCTACTAGAGGTTTGATTGCCAATATAGGCTAAAATTATAGTGATACATCATGGTGTGAGGTTATGAGATGATATTTTACTCTTATAAGTGAATAAAAGTGAAGGTAAGATCCCAAATTCACACTTTATAATGAGTATCACAAGTGTTTCCTTCATATATAGTTCTATAGATCGTAGAGTGTTTTGAAGATAGTCATTGCTCATTGAAGGATATAAAACATCTCCTAATACACTCACATGGTCTTAACTACCTCACTACCATCACCAAGTTGATTCCAATTGACTAAATACTGAGAGGGTAAGTTATAAATCCCATGCACAGTCAATACCCTAAAGGTAAGTCATAGGCTTGTTTGAGGGATTACTATAGTTTTAAACATAAGGAAAAGAGTAGAGTAGTGTTTAAATTCTCTTGAACACAATTGAGACTTTAACTAAGTCCAAAAACAAGAGAATATGATTGATTTAGAGGAGAGATCTTGGAACTCCTAAGCATAGTCAATTGACCGTAATAGGCACCTACATGTCTATGTCAAGACTAGTCCATTTTCAAACTTGAAGAGCTAGTAGAGTATGTATGAAAGTTTTTTAACCTATTTTTGGATATAAAAAAGTTTAAAATCCAAAATAACATCAATGATTTTAGGGTGAGGTCTCAAACCCAGAGAATATAGTCATGATCCCTAGAGGCACCTATAGGCTACAAAGAAAATGCAAGCTGGTTCTAAGCCTAAAGTGAAGAACATAAGTATAGATGGAGTTATGAAACCTAGTAAAATATTGAAAATATATTGAAAATAAAGTTTTACACCAAATTAAACTTGAATAAAATGGATCAAACTAAGTTTTAAACCTCATACATAGTCATATCAAAACCCTATAGTCATAGTCATTACCTACAACCATTCATGAGGTAAGATTGAGTTTTGAGGGTTCTATATGTATTATCATGATTTTAAAACTGGTACATAACATGTTCATGAGTATATGAATGCATCCATGGCTACTCAAAATTCATAATAATAATGTGTATACCCATTATTTTGTCTCAGACCTGGCCCACTTCTTTAGCAAGGGGCAATCTTAAGACCAAGGGGTATATTTGAGCTCAAAGGCATAACACAAGTATGTCAAAGTTCATGAAGAGACCCAATTACAATATAAATTCATTGAAATTTTTTTCCATACACTTTTAAGAGGCATCAATAGTCAATTTTCAACTCAGGTGCCCTTGAGGGCTAGTAAAGAGATGACAGGCCTAAACCCCAAGACCCCTAAATATTATACCAAAAACATATAGATGGGAAAAATGGACTAAAAAGTACGTGTAATCATGTGAGGGTTTTTTTTAATAGTTTTATAAACTTATCTCAGTAGTTAGATGAATTTTTGAGTCCCAAAACCCAATTTGGACCAATCTTGGCCTCAAGAAAACACTAGGACTACTAACCAACGAGCAACTTCAAATGCTCATACCATAGCTCACAATTTTAATGGGACTATAAAACATATTTTATAGGTGAGGGGGTTATATAATAATGAATTAAAATTGGAATGAGGTCAATTTATGATATGTTCTTTATGGACAATTGTTAATACCCCAAAATGGTCTTAAACCCCTCTATAACCCTAATTGTGACCAATCAAGGGGAAAAAACCTCAAATGCACATATAATTCCATAATTTAATATTTAAAACTCTTGGATTTTGTTTAATATTACAAGGAGGTTATACACATGTACTTTAATGTTTATGTCACTTGTACGAACTATCATAAATGCCCTATTTTTGCATTTTTTTAATTGTTTTATGAGTGTTCCAAAAAGGGGAGATATTTAAAATAATTATATTAGGTAATTTTGGAGTATAAATAGCTATTAACATCTAAAAAATTTTCACAATATATTTTATAGATGGCCAAACCAGGCCTATTTTCTAAACTAGTCTCAAACAAACTCAAAATGAGACTAGGTAACATGGTGATTTCCTAGTTTGCATACTTCCATAGGGTCTTAGGGCCTCAAAATTGACATGGAGGTTGGTGATTTCCTAGATAAAGTTAATTACATGATTTTGGGTGATTTAAAATGTGTGACATAAGTATGGAATAAGAAAATAAGGACTTAGGAAAGGAGGCCTAATTTAAGAGAGAGAAAGGCATACAATATGGACTTTCACTCAGATTTAAGGGATAAAATTTGAAATAGATCTATAAGGACATAATTTTTCCTATCATATGTACTTTTTTTGAAATATCATTTGTATAAATCCCTAAAAAATGAGGTTTACAAGTGTTAATGGTTATAAAGAAACTAGGTCTACTCAGGGCTTAAGGAGCAAAACAAATTCTTGGGAGTTATTCTAGGTACCAAAATGGTATGTTTCAATCCTAATAAAATATTTGAATACCATTCAAGGAGATAAGATGATTTGGAGAAGATGAATCTAATTTTTAGTCATGGTAAATGAAGAGTGACAAGATGCCTATGCACATGAATGATGGAATGTCAGGTTAGAGGAGTTTATTAAGGCATGAAATAAGTTTAGTGAGTGGTATGAGATTAGTTCATGGTGAATTCATAGTTGTAAATTCCATTTGTCACTCCTTTCATACAATTAAGGGCAGTTTTGAAGAAGTTAGTCAAGGTATCAATCCAATTTATAACCCCTACACCACTTGGAAGGTTAGAGATTCTTCAAAAGTGAGACACGTGTCCTTGGAGGTCTATTGGGACTATCTCATTACTCCCTTTCTTATTTTTAACTAATGAATACACTTGTTAATCCTTCTCTACTACGTCCCTCTCTCTCTTCACACTTATTTATATAAACAACTAATTTTGGCTATGTTTATAGAAACCACATATCATATAGTAAAGCCCTAATAGTTTGAGTAATATTATTGCATTTGAATAAAATATTTAAATCTAGTTTTGTGTTACAAATATATTTTTTTAATTTGGAAAGTAGTGCATAGTTGAATGACAAGTGATAACCATCTATCCTTATTTTTATCTTACTCTTTCATGTTTTGTGTAAGTAGTTTACTCTCTAAAAGGTCAAATTAAGTATAGTTAGTGTATTTTTGTCTTTATGTGTAGGAAAAGATAATAGTATCTTTAATCATACCTCTTGTTCATTCACCTTGAGAAGTGAATTGCATATCACCTTCATGTTTTAAATACTTATGTGAGAGAAACCTTTGACGTTGAAGTTAGTTTTTTAAATTATCTTTCATAGTGCATGTACATGGTAGTCTTATAGAGATTAACTTGGTGTATGACCTCATTATATTAGATTTATTTCATGTTATCTATATCCCTTTTCATTCCAAATAAGCTAGTAGTATAGGTGAGGAGATTCAATAGACATATCAAGGGATATATCCATCTAATTTAGAGGTTTACCCCTATAATAGACAACCAATAAGTGTATGGGTAATCCCATGTTCCACTCAATTTAGATAATTCTTCAACTACCTCTCCAAGTGTGTAAAATTGAGTGACAGCATAAAGTTATTACGATAATTGACCTTAGCATGGTGGAACTTGAGCCAATCCATATCCAAAACAACATCATAAGAAGCCAAGGGTATGATATAAAGATTGAGAAAGGTGGTGAAGATGACCAAGTCAATATTAAAACCACTAAAAAAAGAGTCTACCATCATACTAGCCCTAGAGGCTAATTGACATCCCAATGGCCACCCTACCTAGATGCCACCAATCCACAATGATTCATAAGGGATGGCATAATGTTTTAGGAAATTAAGTGTTTAATTCCTAAATAATAAATGGGTCTAAGCAATGAAAATTAGTGAATAATATGCTTTAATTAAGCCATTGATTTATATAAATAGATAATATTTTTGCCTTCTCTAAATATAGCAAGAAGTGAGAGAAAATAGAACTTAGATTATTCTAATTGATCTAGACAGAGATAGGGCCTGATACTAGAGGATTAGGACTATAAAATAGGTTGGAACAAGTTCCTAAACATCATTTCTATGTTAGATAGGAGCCCCAAAAGTGGGCACACACCTATCTAGTACTATAGTCCTATTATGACATTATTTTCCTAAGGTTGAAAGCTTTCTGGGTTTTTTTAGTATGGCTATGTTACCTTATCTATTAATTTTTGAGGCTTAGAAGCCTTTAGATATTGTTCTATGTCTAATTTAGTATTCAAAACCCTTAGGAGATCTTTGTACTTGAAATTGAATGGAAATTTGGGAAAGAGAGAGAAGGCATTAGTGTGTAAAGGATATGCTATATGTACTTCACATCCCATGTGTGGGCACACTACCTACATACCAATACTCTGAAGAGGGATCAAGCTAATTTAGTTCTCTCATTAAAGTGTTTGGTGTAATAGTGTGTAATGTATGTAATTAGATGTGAAACTAGATGTACTTTGGATGACTAGGGACTGGTATGAGTGCTTGAATAGGCTTGAAATGCTCTTGGAAGGTTGTATGCAAAGAATAGGGAAGAGTGCTTGAGTGTAATTGTTTATAGTCTTGCTTATTTCTTATAAATTAGTGTCAACCATTCTAAATGGACTTTGAATGGACTTTTATAGGGTAATTAATGATTATGAATTAAATGAAATTATATTAGGCTGATAGGGAAAAATATAAGGACTCAATAAAACATGATTGTTAGAGGTAAAATGCACTTGAACAATAGTGTTATAAATAGGACACCCTAGATTCTAGTGCTCTTATCCAATTTAGGTGTTATTTTCCTAAGGGGATGAGATCTAGGGGGATAGATATAGGCCTAAAATGGATACATGGGTCTAAAATAGCTAAGTCTAAAAGGCTATAGATGACTAGGAATTAGTGAAAGAATAGCCCTAGAAGGGTTGTGTGAATAAGGAAGACTTATGGATTGGGTGTCATTAGCCATGCCTAAGTCATCCAATTTCACATTTTATATGACTACATTTTCCTCCCCTTTATTCTAGTGATGTATCAAAGTAAAATACTATGATAAACAAAAAACATAAAGCATACCTGAACTTACCTATAAGGGAGAAGCTCATGAATATATGTGATGTTGGATGTGCAAAGAGAGAGCACACGGTGTAGTGTGAATCTGTAAGTGAAGACATAAATTAGTTTAGTTCTTACTAGATATTCTATATCTAAAATAATAACATATAAAATCTGAGTAATAAGAAGAGAAAATAATGAATACACATCATCGGGTATGCAGACCAATACAAAACCTATTATGATGTTGGATTGTGTTCAGTATGTGTTGAGTCAAAAGTAATTTCATGAATAGAGTTGAGTGCTTAATTACCTAAAAGGTAGATCAAGAATGCAAAGGTTGACCCTTTAACTCTATCATCACCAACTAAGTGAAGTTAATGAAACATGCATGTGTTAATCGATGTTTAGATTGTCTGTCCAATACCTCTTAATAGATGGCTCAAGAATACAAAGGTTGACCCTTTGGCTCCATCATTGCCCCATGAAGTGAAGATATGAAGTGATACCTATATATAATAGATGACATATGAACTGGCTCATGGAGCCCATGGATGTGCTATAAATCTAACAATGTAGTGTGGATAGCCTAAATGTATGATGGAAACTAGGCCACTCTTGGCCATTTTGAAAGATGTAGGCTAGGCTTGTATGAAAGCCACTCCAAAATTGATGTACTAGGCTTATATGAAATACAACTTGGGAACTTAGGTACTCAAAAATTTAAACTTGTATGAAATTTTAACTCAAAAATGATGCCAACCACCTATAGATGGAGTAAGGCACACAAATGCTGAGAATGCCTAGAATAAACTAAACTCAAAAATAAAATAAGATCAATTTTTTGCACACATTACCCCCAATCATTGATTTTTGGAACATGGATTATGATCTAGAATTTATGCCAACTATCTAATCTTAACTAAAAGTGAGAACCACCATGCCATGTATGATAACCACATAAATCTAAGAAAACTATACTAAAATTATTGAATCTAACTACTTTGAAAGTGGAAAAACTATCCCTAAACTAAACTTTTTTCCTATTTCAAGAAAACCTAGGTGTTTTTTTCCTAAGTAAGAACACCAAAATGTGTACACCCCTATGTTTGGTGATACTTCCTGGCACTATTTTTTGGTTTGAAAAGTGGTTATTAATCTAGAACTATCACTATTTTTTTGTTCCATTTTGACCAATTTGACCTCTAGATTCTTTATTGAGTAGCCTGAATATTGTTGTTTCAATTATTAAGAGACTTGGTCTCTTTGACAAAACCCCTATTTGATGCCCCTTCTTTTTAGGGTAGGAATGATAAACCTACAATGAATAACCTTAGAAGAAAAGTGTCTTATAAGTGTGTTAAGCTATATAGATATATGATATAGCATTTGCTATTTGACAATATGTTTCAAGATATAACAATGTTTGTATTGATAGATTGTTATATCAATAGGGGTATGCCTAGATAGATATAACAATGCGAAAGCATGTGTAAATTACTGAACTAGAAATGTTACATATTATTTGCTAGTTGGAGGGATGGAGCATGATGTCCATCATAGAATCCAAGAAAGTAAGGGAAATGCATGATATGGATCATATCATTGCACACATTGAAAAATAAAAAAGCAATCAAGCAACAAGAAACAATAAATAAGTACACAAGGATTACCAAGGGGCCATGCAAATAAGGAACATGGGCACATGTCAGTCAAACTAGAAAACAAGCATGGAATGCATGTTCAAATGCCACATATACATATAAGTGAAACAATAAAAGTTGGTAAAAAGGTCATAGGTACATAGAAGATTACAAGCAAAGGACATTAGAAAATGTCCTAAGACACACACATGAATAAAAGTAAATGACATTGTCAAATGTCCTAGGGCATAAATAAGAGTCAAACAGGAATTAGAAAATGCAATCACATAAGCTATGCTAAGAAAGTAGAGAAAGCATGTAATAATTGGAAAGATACAAGCACATCTAACTAATTAAATAAATGTGAAAGTATAAAAAAAATGTGTAGTACACAAATATGTATATGATAAGAGATACACAAGTTCTAAATACTAGTGAAATGTTGATATAATATTCTATGTAAGTTATAAAGTAATGTACATCAGCATGATAAATTAGAGTATGTAGTGTATGAATGACATAACATGAATGGTGTAGTCATGTATAAGATGCCCTCAATAGGTATGTATATCAAGGTGTATCTTGATTGTTGAATTAGGAGTTCCCCCTCAATGAGTAGAATGAAGCAATCAAGTAGTTGGGTGTCACTACACATACTTAAATAAGATGAGGTGAAGCATGGTAATGTTTGACATACAATAATATGAAACAACAAATGTAAGTCCTAACCTGATAGTAGTTATGTAAAGCATGGATGATGCATACAATTGAAATGTTTTTGGTATTTTGAATTTTTGTATTGTTTTTATATTTTGATATAAGCTATGATAGGAAATACTAGGAAGAAAAGATACTAATCGATGAGTCTCAGATGAACCTCCCTAACATGGTGTCTTATATCAAATAATTGAATCATGCATGATCATAAGGCACATGTATATGGCCATCGATGGTTACGGTGACCATTGGTGGTTATTGTGGGTTATGAAAGTGTTGATAAAGGAGCCTAGTTTAGATTATAGTAAGGGGTTAGTAAGTGTTATGGTGATTTGGTTAAGGTTAGTGAGTCATAAGATATTATGCTTAGGGGTCTAGGTTGAAAATTGAATAATTAAAACTTAAAAACTAGAAATATACTTAATTGGTTGTTTGATGGTTGGTGGTTGATCCTATAGTAATTTTGGTAGAATAATGGTACTCTTCTTGGAGAAAAATTTTGGCTTAAGTTAGGGTCTCTATTGTAGTTGCTCGCTTGTTGAAGGGAGAATTTTCAAAGAAGTTTTATAGCTCCTAATGATTGTTGGTTACCTGATTACTTGATTACTAGATGATTAAATGAATGAATTTATTGATCTATCATGGATCCCCTTTTACACCTCTTTCTCCCCTTATTTTATAAATAAAGAGAGATGGAGGTAGAAGGTTACATAGGAGGTTTGGTTAGTTGTTTTGATGTGATGGATTTTCATATATATTAAATTTTGACTTGTTAGCTTACACATAGGTCAAGTTGTCTTTGGCCAAATGAGGAGGAGACATGACCATCAATAATCAAGATGAGTGTCGGTAGTCAAGGTGACCATAGATGATTGAGGGTTGAAGGTTAAGTGGGGTAAAAGGGGAGGTTAATGATTTGGGTTTATCTAGTTAGCTAAATTGACTTACGTTTATGGTCAGAGGTTGGGTGATTATTTGATCTAAGGGTGTTTTGACATTTAGAGCTATTGTGAGTAGTTTTTTAGTGTCTACATTTTCTACCTTTTTCTTATGCAATTTGTGTTATCAAGTTGTAAAACAAAGTGGATTGTAGGTCAAAGGTTTGGTTTCCCTAAGAATGGGAGGAGGCATTCCCCCTCAAACTAGGAGTTGATAAGGTAAAACCAAATTGGGTATGGGTTTGGTGAGTAGTTTATGATGAGTCATGAGGTTGGTGACAATGATTGTTGGGAATTTAAAGCACAAATATGTGTAAATAATATGACTAAGTAAAATATCTCAGAGCATGCATAGACTAAATTACCATGGTTAGTAAAAATAAAAGGTTGGTTCTAGAAGGACTGGTGATGGGAGTAATTGGGTCACAACATTTAGGCCTAGTCGATTAGGTTATTCCTATCAAGTCTCATAGATAAAGTTAGTTTTTTCATAGGTATCTGAGGTAGGAAGTGCTCTTGGGAAAAACACAAATGGTCTAGTGTGCACTAGGTGGTGAAAATTCAAATGTTTAACATGGTCATGCTTGGTTAGTGCAGTCAAAAGGACCAAGATAAGTTCATCATATAATAAGCTATAGTTCAAGCCAAAATGGTCAACATCAAGATGGAAATGGTTGGATGGGTATGCAGAGAAGGTGGTCTCTAAAAGGTGGCATTAAAGTTTTGGTGCCAAAATTTTGAAAAGTGGGCATCATGATCATTGATTTTCAATGATCACCCAGACCATTGATGGTTAGGGGGAAACCCTAGAAGCATGGAGGATAAAAAGTGAAAAAGAGTTGTCATTTTCACTTTTGAATTTTTTGACTTCCTGACTCCCTACACACCAAGATCTTTGGCATGTTGTGTGAGAGTGCTGACAAGGTAGTTGTTGATTGGTTGATTGCTGGTTGGTGTTGAATGGAATAGTATTGGATCGAGGATGTAGGGAAGACAAGGGCATGGTAAAGTAGTGGGACCTAGGATCCCTCCTCAATGATGGTCGAAGAATGAAGTAGGAGATGAACTAAATTGATATATTAGTTTGATTTTGGTCATTTTTAGTTAATTTTTGTTGATTTGTGATTGGTTTGGGGAGGGGTTATGGGTTTTGACCTAGGTTTTAGGTTTTATGTTTTGATTCTTAAATTTTATGGATGAAAATAAGAATAGGGAGGGTAGGTTAGGTTGAGGGAGGGTAAGGTAGATGTTGGGTAGGTTTGTTGTAGGTGAAAATGAATTTTGAGTGGGTTTATGGGTAGGTAGGTTTGGGGATTTGTAACTAACAATCACACATAGTGACCGTCAGTGGTCATACTTGACTATTGGTAGTTGTAGTCACTCATTAATAGTCAAAGACCATAAGCCAAAAGGGAAGCAAATAATTGGTGATTATAGTGACCATTAGCAGTTGATAAAATGGTGAAGGGATTTTTATAAAAGGCTAAGGTAAAATTTTGATGTGGAATGTGTTTAAGCATTTAGAATGCTAAGGGAGGTTTTGGTATGAGGTAGGTGTAAAAAAGAGTTTGATGTAGTTTAATCTAGGTTAAATAGGTGTTTTTAGGTAAGAAAAATGAGCTAAAAAAGGGTGAAATATATGGGTAAAATAGTTTATAGAAAAAACTAAGTTTATTTTCTAAAACAATTTGTAGGCATGAGATCAATTTCAAATGCAAGATTAGGTTCTTTGGATCTTTGAAAAGATCCACCATGGGATGATTGATGATGACTGGATACCCATCGAGGATCTTAGCCTTGGAAAAATTATGCACTTCTATCACGTGACATGAGATGTGATGATGATTATGTCCCTCATCAAGAGATGGGATCCAACCACAAACACCTTTCTCTTACAAACAAGTTAGATGACCATCTTACTAGAGGACATATGCAAGATCACATGGCTACCCATTTGGGGGAGCCAATATATCACATTATGAGGGAGGAGAGGGATGATCACATGGATCTCCTATATGGTGAGGATTATGTCTTCACCAAATGGCATGTTGGAGGCTTCAGCTATAAGCCATTGTATCAAAGGACTAGAGATGATCAAAGGTTGATGATAATGATGATGATGGTAGTCTCATGTTTTACATTACCAAATTTAATCAATGGGAGGTTTCCTTATTTTTTTTCTAAGTGTGTTGGTGGAGATGATACTAGGTCAGATAGTGTTCAAGTGGGCACCTATTTTATTGGTTCATCTATAGAGGAAGTTGTGGGGGTTTAGAGCTCATAAGAGGTATGGGATCAGTGTGGAGTTCATGATGCATTGTTGGTCCTATGAGTACATTTAGGTGGTGGGGTTGATGGGGATGCCATGGGAAGGATATGAATAGATGGACTTTAAGGTGGGATTTATGCAGTGGAGGAGTGATTATGTACTTACAAGATCTGGAGGAGGTGTGTGAGACATTTATTGGTTCAAAGGGGTACTAGAGTATTTGGTAGTTAGAGATGTGGTTTGAAGGCTATATGTTATCTTTCTAAGTTGGGCCCACTATACTAAGCATATTTTATCGATGTAAAGTTATAAGTGGATTTTTGGGAGGAGAGAAAGTGAGACTAATCTCATCCCTTTTGATAGAGTTTGTAGGTAGTTGGGTTGGTACAGGGGATCTTAGTTCTATTCCTAAGGTATAGGTAAGAGGATGTTGAGTTTTTCCTTCCAAAGACACAGCTGGTTGAGACAGTGCTTGATCATGAGGAGCATCATGTTAGAGTAGATATCAATAACATAGGTTTTGTTAATGGATATGTGGCATGGTATTAGGCCCTCTATGTAGTGGCAAATTCTGTATGGGATGATGGGGGTAGATATCCCATGGATGTAGACCTAATTATAGGGCACCCACAAGTACAAGTATAGGGAGGTGGCCCTGATGGATGGGTATGAGTGGCATTATCCACTACATAGGCACAAAACATAGTATTACAAGGGCAAGTGGCCACATTATAGGGCTAGGTTGCTATGTTACAAGGTAAATTTACCACTATGATGAGTGAGAGGGACTAGGCTAAAACTTCACAAGGCTTGGTGACCCAAGAGAGGGACACTTTGAGACAAAGAATAGGAGAAGTTGTAGCACTAGAAGGACCACTAGGTAGTATTCCCATGGCATGGTATTTGGCCACAGTTAAAGAGTTACATTATTATGAGGCCTTCAACTTGCATTATTATGAGGCCATAGTTATTCCATAGTGTCTAAAGGAACCTCAATAGGGTGAGTACATATCTAATTTGGAAGGTGGCATAAGTGTAGTGGATCCAAGTCATTAGGCTAGTTTAGTGGATGGACAAGTAGCCACCTCAAGGTGTAGACACCAAGTGGTAGCAATGCCCCAAAGGTATAGGATATGATATGATATGTATATATGTATATGATTTTGATACCAACCTATGAGCTAATGCAATGAGATGTATATTTTTAAGAGAGAGAGATGCACATCATTAAATGTACTATTTTATGTTGATGAGATATGATGTGATGATGATATATAGATTTGTTTTTATGGTTCATGGTTTATGGTTTTGGATGTTCATATGTTTATGATTATACGTATGAGATGTAGACTCACTAGCTTAGGTATGTTATGATTATGGATGTGATGCTTTATTTTATGCATGTTTATGATGTTTATGATTATGGTTCTATATATGGTTATGATGTTTTGATTATGGATGTAATGTTATGATGATGTGGTTTATTATCATAAATATGTGATAATTATGATGTTGATGTGATGTTTATGATGTTGTTTAATAATTTATAGTTGTTTTGTTAATAATAACACATAAATTAAGTTAGAAGATAACAAACTATATGTGGGAAAAGAGATGAAAAATATGAGACATACATTTAAGTGACTACATGAACCAATTATGAGAGGATACAAAAAGGAATGATATTTCTTTATTGGTAAGGGATAAATAAAACCAAAGTTAGACTAGCTTAAGGAACATAATCCCTTTAAATGATTCACATTAGCATGTGTTGGTTGATAAAAAGATGTCTTGATCACATTATGTCAAGTAAGCTCAAGAATCCTTTGATTTGTAGATGGTACAAAAGGGAGATAGGTGATAGGTGGTATGAAGGATAGTGTAACCTCTTGAGGGTTAGTTTACCCATTTTATAGGTGACCTAAGAACCATAATATACAATTCCATGTTTTAATGCAAGGTGTAAACTAATCAATATGGGAAGTCTACTAATTCTATATATGAAAGATGATTACAAGTTTCTTTGGATAGGTTATTTGGATTTTGATATAAGGTTTTTTTATTTTTTTATTTTTTTATAGGTTTATGTATTTGATCGATGCAAAAGGCTTCAAATGATTTATTTGACAAGATTGACTTATCCATACTTCAAGGGAGTGGTCCAAGTTTGGGATTATTCATTTTGGTAGCTGTCCTTCAAGGGATCAGTCTATCTTTTAAGCAAATTTTAGTTTTAGGTAGTTGTCTTTTAAGGGAGCAATCTACATGCTAGAGTTATTTTACCCAAGTGATAGTTTGCTATCCTAGATTGTTTTGATGCTAGGTTAGACATGGAAAAGTCTACTTAGGCTTAGAGGTTTACCTTTATGAGGGCAAAAATTAGAGCACAAGAGATAAATGATAAGTTAAAGGAGTGGTTTCGAGGGATAATGACCATGGGATTCCATCCAATTAGGGATTAAAAGTATCCATGAGAACCATGCCATGGGTAGAGTAATGGTACCCATATTTAGGATTAGGCTATGGTTGTGATGGTAAATCATATGGTTCTATGTTGTAATCAATTATTCTCAAAAGAATGGGATGAATGTGTGAGGAAGGTGAAAATCTTGTAAGTCAAAGGATGAGCTTAAGTTAAACAAAAAGGTGAGTTAAATCCTTGTTTTAAAAAAATAAAATATGCAAATATGAAGCATTGAGAATCTTAGGTTCTCATTTTCCTTCAAGAGAGGACAAATAGTAAGCTATTGATCCATACTTGTGGGTTATGATGTAGGGTCTATGCCAATTAAAAGTAAACTTGCCTCACTTGCTTTTCTCCATAATTTTCACATGTTGATTTTAATTTAGGATGAGGTCTCTGATAATGAATTATTGCTCTATAAGGTGATTTTTATATGAATTCTTAATTAACTCTTAATAGACATGAAGGTGGTTAAGTGTAGCTATGCGGTGCTCATCAAGTATCTCAAGTCATATTAGATGATCTTGATGATATTTGCTCTTGGAAATGATGTCTTGTAAGGATATGCAAAGAGAGGGAATATGGACTTCAAGAAATAGGACTACCTCTACTATGAAGACTAGAGAGAAAGGGGTAGCACTTGTAGAGGTTTGAATGCTAGTGCAATAGGCCCACAAAGTGAAAGGGATGTGCAAGTGACAATCTTGACCATAATCACTAACCATTTTGGTTAACATATTATTGAGGATTTTGGTAGAAGCTTCTATCTATCCATTTGATTATGGATGATAAGGTGAGGAAAAGATTAAATTGATGCCAAATGCATCACAAAGACCCTAGATTTTTTTATTTTTGAAATATTTGCCTTATTGGTGATGATCTTATGGGGAACACCAAAATGATAGATGATATGATGATTGATGAAGTTGATGATATTTTCTACTTTGGTCAAGATAAGAGGAATAAACTTCACCCACTTGGTGAAATACTTGGTGGTGGTGGTGATGGAGTGGTGATACTATAAATAATGAGGATTGATTTCCCTAGTAAGATCTAGTCCCCATTGTGAGAAAGGCAAAAAATACTTGGATACTTGAGGGCATTGTGCTAGTGCATGATGTAAATTGGCATGTTGAAAATATTTAACACACTTCTTTACATAATCACAATAGTCCTAGTTGAGGGTGGGCCAATATTAACCAAGGTAAAGGATACATTTAGTGATAGCTAGACCACTAAAATTCCCCCCACAGATATCATCATGCATTTCCTTGATAGCATGGGAAGCTTCATGGCTACATAAGAAACAAAGGAGGTCATCAAAACCACATTTGTAAATTAATCCCTATAGTATGGTATAATGAGAGGTACTCTGAATAAAGGATCTTAAAGCAATCTTAGAGAGGTTAAGAGGAATGATGCTGAGGTTGAGGCAGTTAAAAGTTTTCCCATACCAAATGTCTAATAGAGATTCCTCCACATTACAAATGGTAGGGAGATCAAGTTGGATATAAGAGGGTGTGATAAAATTATGAATGGTGACAAATAGATTAGAACTAGAAGGTTGGGACTGGATATAGGAATTAAGGGAAGTCATTGTGTCCATAAACTTGTTGGTAGATCATGGAACATATTAGATAAGGTAATGATCAAATGATGATAAGTGTACATATACTAGCTATTTATACTATTTAAAGACATCATTATTACATTAGTAGGACCCATTGACATATTTGACCACAAGCTGGGAATCACCAAATACATTGATCATCTTAACTCCAAAGGCTAGAGTGGTTTGGAGACCTATTAGTAGGGCTTTAAACTGAGCCATATTACTAGTACACTTCAAGTCAAGTTTGAAATAAAAATGAATAAGTTCACCATCAAGGGGGATGAGAATAACTCTGACACCCCCACTACACTGGCATTTTGATCTGTCAAAGAAAATGGTCATTTGGTAGGTTACATCCTCTTGAGAAAGAGTCACAATGGACTCATCTGGAAATGTAAGAGGAAATGGTTGGTTTTTTGGCAGAGGAGCTTTGGCCAATTAATCAAGAATTTATTTATATTTAATCAACTTATATTAGAGGAAATCGAGGTCAAACTCAACTAGGAGCATGAGCCACTTAGCCATACATCAGTTTTGGTATAGGTTAGAGTGTATTTACTTGAGTGGATTGGTATTGGTGATGACAAAGGTTTCATGATTGAGGAGGTAATGATGATGTTTTGTATCTATAAAGACTAAGGTGAGGCAAATCTTCTCGATATGGGTGTACCAAGTCTCATAATCTATAAGTGTTTGAATTATATAATAGAGAACTTCTCTTTGTTTTTTTCATCATAGTGTGCAAGCATTGCCCTGAAGGAATGGTCAGTAGCAGAGATATAAAGGTAGAAGTGTTGGTCCTATTTAGGATGGGTTATAATGGGTGGAGAAAGAAGATACTCTTTGAGGGAATCAAAGGCTTGTTGAAACTCCTTAGTTCACTTAAAATATGTATCTTTCTTAAGAAGATGATGAAAGGGTTTGCATCTTTTTGATAACTGAGAGATGAAGTGATGGATAGATTAGAGCTTCCCCTATAGGCTATAGAGTTTCTTAAGTTAGGTTAGAGGTGGCATGTCAAGGATCAGTTTGAATTTAGTAGGGTCTAATTAAATTCCTCAAATAGATATGATAAATACAAGAAGCTTTCTAGATAGGACCCCAAAAACACATTTCTTAGGGTTGAGTCAGACATGGAAATGTATTAGGCACTCAAAGATAATTTTTATAACTTCTATATGATCATTATGGTATTTAGATTTCCTAATGAGATCATTTACATAGTTTTCTACAATTTTATGAATGAGATCATGGAAGATGTAGGCCATCACACACTAGTAGGCTGATCCAACATTCTTCAGACCAAATGGCATGACCATATAATAAAAGGTTCCCCAAGGGGTGATGAAAGAAGTCTTATACTAATCCTCAAGGGCAATAAAAATTTGATTATATCCCAAGAAACCTTTCGTGATAGATAACATCACATGGCTAGCTATAATATCAACAAGTTTGTTGATGAAAGGCAAAGGGAAGTCATCCTTTAGACAAGCAAGGTTGATGTCAAAAATTCAACATAGAGGCAAAGTCCTTGTATAGGTTTGGTGATAGGAAAAATATTAAAAAACCATTGGGGATAGTCAATAGGTTGGATGAAGTTGACAAATAAGAGGTGTTAAAGCTCTTCTTTGACTAGAAGGGTGATGTAAGGGTGTATCCTATGAAGATTTTGCCTAATAGGCTTAACATCAGGATAGATGACACTCTTGTGGAGAGCTATGAAAGGATCGATTTTGAGCAAATATTGATAAGACCAATAAAAATCTATGCTTCAGTCATGAAGAAAGTAAGTGTAATCTTGTTACTTTATGGAATCTAAGGATTGACCAATCTTTACAATGTGAGGTTATCTTGAGTACCCAAGTTGACATCGATAGTGGATTCATTCAACATGGTTTAGTTCTAAAGAGGAAGGGATTTATGGATAGAAGAATCCCTCACACCAAGATAGGTGAGAATGGAATCATCATCCTGATGTTGGATGGTGTGGATGGTAGGAGAATCATTTTCTACTATTTCAAGATGAATTAGAGGAAAGGTTTTATTTTGGCTACCTTTTTGATAGGTTAGGGGGACAAAACTAATAATGTTAACTAAAAAAAAGTTATAAGGGATGGTTTTGAACTACTCAGACTTCAAAGGAGGTGGGGTTGGTTAGAATGGAATGTCTTCCTCAATGGTGGTGATGGGTTTTGGTAAATTAGTGGGATTTTTTGGTGTGATGAACCCATGGCCAAATAACTCATGAGATTTCTAGGTTTTTATCAAAAGTAGCTCATGGGGTCCATGTTCTTAATGGCTAAGGCTAAAAACTTTCTAGGCTAACCAATGCAGGTACAATTTGGGAAATTTTGATTTGTATAGATAGGAATAATTGAGGATGAATGGTTAGATAGAAGAGGAGGTAGAGGAAGTGAGAAGTAGATAATCAAGTCCCCCATAGATGAAGTTAGTTTGGTGCTTGGGAAGCTCAAAAGTAATGATGGTCCCAATATTGGGGTCCTAAGCAAGATCATGGTCAAGGTTCCCATACTCTTGAGGATTAAGGAAGGCATTTAATGTCAAAATATGATATTCTCCCAAGGAGAGACTTTGGAATTTTGGTTCTAAGGGGTCCTCTATGGGGATTTGAGAAGAAAGGATAGATGAGGTAGTTAAAGTTTCATTAATGGTAGGGGTGGATTTGTTGTTGGTTGGTGGTGAGGTGGATGAGCGAGGAATAAGAATGTCATTGGGTTGATATGTCATGTTTCAAGATTCAAAAGGACTAGGGTTAGCTTGTATGGTGATCACCTTACCCTCATATTTAAATTTGACACATCATTACAAGGTGGATGGGAGACAACTCATGGAGTGGATCCAAGGGCACCCAAGTAAGATGTTGTATTAGAACTTGCCTTCTACTATGTAGAAGAGCTATTAAAGTGTGTGAGCTCCCAAGTAGATGTGGAGAATAATTATTCCCAAGGTGGTGGCCATAGTATCATTAAAGGAATAGAGGACCATTATGGTTTCCAACATGATATTCATTGACAACTAGAGTTGGTCATAAGCATGGGAAGATATAATATTAATACTATCTCCCCCATCAATCATCTCCCTTTTTATGTGGGTTAGATTGGTGTATGTAGTGATGAAGAGGGGAGGACCGGGATCTTTAAGATAAATAAAAGGTATTTCTAAATCTTGAAATGTGATAAGGGAAGAAATTTGAAGGGTTATGATAAAGGCTATAAGAGATTAAGGGTCTTTGGGTTGGACTTATATAGATTATAATGCCAATATCAGTACTTGGCAGTGATGAGGTGAGGTATTGATTAGTTCATATATAATCATCTTCATTTGTGTCTAGTGAATTTGTTTCATATCTACTCACTAGATAGATTCAGAAGGGTTAGTGGGTGATGCACCTAAAATGGATATTTTGGGTTTTGGTGAAGGTAAAGGTGAAGGTGTAGGTGTTTGATTTTGGTTGAAAGGTTGAGAGGTGGAAGGATATGTCTGTGGAATGGAAACCTTGGTCTTTCCTTTATCCTTTTGTTAGGCCCAAGATTAGATGACCATATGGATAGTTGATGAGGGGAAATATTGGGCTAGAAGGTTGATTTGATTCCTCCTTAATCTTGGTTGAGAGTGCAAGAGAGGGTAAATTTTGGATAGGTTTGTTTGGTGGTTAGGTTGATGATGGTTTTGAGAGAGGTTCATTAGATATTACATCATCCTCATCCCATAACTTATGGACAAGTGTTTGGAGAGCTTTGTAGTTCTCTATGTCATGTCCAAGTGTCTTGTGGTGCAAATTAAACTATCATTAAACCAAGATGGTTTAGATCTTGAAGGGTCAAAAGGTTTGATAGGTGGTCAGTTTAAGGAAGAGTTTTGTAACAACCATTATAAAATGGTGAAATAAAATTCAAGAAAAGGTGTTGAGGGTAATTGGTTTTTAGTTTTTAATGGGGGAGATTTCTTAGAAATAGGCTTCACCATAGAATTTGTGGGTGATATAATAGTTTTGGTAGGTGGGTATGATTTGGGTTATTTAGTATTGGATGGTTTTGAGGTGGAAGGTTTAAAGGTGAAAGATTTGGAAGTGGACAATTGGGTTGATGAATGTGAGTAGGTAGAGGTAGATAGTTTATCTAAAAATGATGGGGAATTTGATGTTTTGTAAGGGATACGTAAAGGTAGAATAAAAAGAGGATGTTTAGCTTGTGTAGTTTTTGGAGGATTGGCCTTCTTGGTATAAGGTGATGGGGTCCCAAGATAGAGGGTAAGAGGGAAGGGGTGGTATGGTTCTAGTTTTAGGTGGGAGTTTGGGTGGTTCCACCTTCTTGTTTGATTTTGGTAAGGTTTTATTTAGTGTACTGGATGGGTTCAAATCCAACTTTAAAGATAGATGCATAAGACTAGGATTATAAAGTACCCTAAGGTTCTTGATAGGTTTGACAAGAGATGTGTAAGGTGATTTGATGATCTTGGATGGAGATGGTTTGGATGGTTCTTCCATGGTTTTAGAGGGAGAGGTATTTGATGAAGGGATTGAGGTGATGATAGGTTTCATAATAGATGAAAGTGAGGTTAAAGGTTCATCCTTATTTTGAAATGGGAACCTAAGATGATGCCAAAAGGTGGCTCAATATAAATCAGGTTGAGATGAGAATTATAGGATTTGAGCTAGTTTAGAGAAGTGTTTATAAATTGGTTTAGTTCCTTGGGCATCAAATTCAAAGATTAGGCCCCTACGTGGAGGTAAGAGAATGGTTTACTCACCCTTATCCTTGATGAAAGGTTCCAATATTTTGGAGGATGTTTCCTCCAAGGAAGGAATAGGTAAGGTGATATTTCTTTATGGAATTGTTTCCAAAGAGGGAGTGGGTGATTCCATGATAGGGGAAGAAGGTGTGATGGAAATGGTTACCTCTTGTGGTATTTATATCAAAGGAGAGGTGGGTGAGTCTATTATCTCATCAATTTAACAAAAGGAGGTGGTTTCTTCCTCTATTTGGGTATCCAAAAGATTGGAGGGTGATTCCACCACTTTAATAAGTGGAGTGGAGAAACAGGTAGTTGAGGTAGTGGTTTCCTTAATGATGGGTTCACTAATAAATACATTGATTGTATGGACCTCAAGAGCATGAGATGATTCTAGTTTTTTTTCATCATGTTTGGTAGAAGGGGTATGATTGGGAAAAGGTTGTTGAAAGATGTTAAGTGATAAATTCATGGATGCATTGGGATTGTTGAATGCAAGCTCTCATTTATTGATCAAGTTTTGGACAATGGTCTGAAAGGTGTTAGACCTACTATTGTAATGCCCAATGACTTGATGGAAATTACATAGATCATTATCATTTTACCAATTGAGCATAGGGTGAGAAGCAATAAATTATTGAGGAGGTTTGATGGGGGGAAAGTTGTATGATGTTGGCTTTGAGAAATGTGTCCAAAACTGAAGCATATGACTTTCCAAATGGAGTGTATTATTTTGGGGTAGCTTGGTTTTCATTTTAGGCTTGTTAATTAGAGGAGTTAGAGGAGTTTTTTTGGTTGGGTTGGTTTACAATTGAAGGTGGGGTTATTTTAAGGATAATCATGTTTGTGGTTACCTTTAATTTGGTGTTAGGTAGTTAGATTGGTTGTTGGTTTTGTATAGGGAAGGGTCATTAGATTTAAATCTAGAGTTTTTATTTCCTAGTTTCAACTTCCCCTCATTGATGACTTTGATTTCTAGTTTATTTGCCATGGTGAAAGCCTCATCAAAAGTTCTAAAGATTTAAACTTTTAGAATAGGGGAGATGTGTTCCGAACAAGCCTGAGAGAAGAGTTTAATCAACTTAGGTCAAGGCAAGGAGAAAGATCACTAGTTGATAAGGCTTCTCCATCATGCTATGAAATTAGCAATTGATTCATCATCAAATTACCTAATGGAGTAGAGGTCGGTAATAGAGACCTTATTAGATATATTAATCACAAAGTGGTCTAAAAAGTTTTAGATGAGTTTGGAAAATTAAAATATGGAGTGCTTAGTGATAACACTATACCAATCTAATGTTGGCCCTGATAAAGACATAGGAAAGGAGCAAAAGAGAAGAGCATCGTCATAGGCAATTAAGTAGCAATAATGTTGAAACACTCTTAAGTGTTGTTAGGGGTCCTCCTTGCTTTAGAATTGAAAAAATTTGGGTAATTCCCATTAAGGAGGGTAAGGTTGGATAAGGATGGATGGGCGGATAGGTTCATTATAGATTTGGTCATAAAATAAGATGTTGTGATCCCTAAAGATAGATTACTCTAGGTTGGTCATTTTGTCCCTCAACATTTTGACCAAATCTATTTGGGGTTGGGTATTTCCATAATTGTATGGTAAGTTTTACTAAGGTTGGGTGGATGCAATATATGTATAATTGGTAAAAGGTTGAAAAGATGAAACATGTTGGTATGTGGTTATTTAGGGTTGGGATGATGACACATAAGGGTTAATGGGCACAAAAGGTTAGGTGGAAGATGGAGCTATGTATCCTTATGGATTAGAAACATAACATGGTAGGGTGTCATTGGTATTTTTTGAGGGATTGATGTGGGTTGGTTGTGAGGTATGATCAGATTGGTAGATTGAGGAATTGATATGAGTTGGGTTAGAGGTATGTATGGGTTAATTGGTTGGGGGTGAATAGTAAATTTTGTATTGATAGGTGGAAGGGTAGCAGGTATAGAAAGAGCCATAATTTCAAGTGGGGTGGAAATTGGTAGGTTGGAAGTGATGAGGGAAATAGTGGCAATATGGGTAGATGGTATCCCCATGGTGGATGGGGTTTGGGTAACTAAGGGTAAGGTTACCCCTATGTTATAGGAGTTTTTAGTTGGTGTAATGGGTGTTTGGTTATTAGTTGGTTTGTTTTATTGAGTTTGGGTGGAGGTAGTAGGTGGATTATTTATGGAGGAATATGTTTGAGTGATCATAGGTTAGGTATAGGTAGTGAACACCATGAGATGGGGAGGCATACCATAAAGTATATCATTAAGAGGAACTAATGAAAGGATGTAGTGGGACAAGGTGTTAAGGTAATGTTAGAGGGCCATAGGGTTGTTATCAAGAAATGTGGCAAAATATGCATCACCTTGGATAACTGTCCAAGGTATGGTAGGGTGTATAATAATGGGGAGATCCCTCAACATCTGAGTTATACTCCATGGAGGAAGAAGAAGAGGAAGGTGGCTCTTGGTTAGTTTGGTTCCTCAACTATTGTCTAATAAATACCATGTCATAAATAGAAGAAAATAAAAGAAAGCTCATAACTCAAACACAAAACAAATAAAATAAAATATCTCAAGGTAATAAAAACATTCACTATAGTGCATTTTAAAATCTTAGGGTACCTTTTACCTTGATTTTAGCTTATGCCTTAGTTGTAAAGTGTGAAGAATATCTCGGTTTGTAGAATAGGTTCTAGAAAAGAAGTCTATGGTTGGTTTCAAGTGTTCAAGGCTCTTAAAAGGATATGTATTAAGAATCAATATGTGGCTTGGTAATGGGGCCTACCGCTTCACTTCACACACTACAATGATAAGGGTTTCAAATGTTTAGCTAGTATATATCGATATCTAGAGTTTAGACTCAACCAAAGATCTAATTTTTGGTTCTCTTCTTGGTAATGACCTCGAAGTAGGAAGGCCAAAGGGTGAAGGTGACCTACTAGGAGATGAAACCCTAGTTAGGACTTATGTCAATTATTATGATGTTTAATTCATTTAAGTGGTTTGGTATAGTTTATGATAAAGAAGTGAAGCTAAAATTGATTACTTTGCTTTTAATATAACTAAATGAGCTAAATGTGAAAGCAATCAATGTATGAAAGGTTTATTTTATACCCAAATTAAATTTTTATTTCTTTATATCATCATAAAATAAGGAAAGAAAGGGCACCTAGATGCTACTAAGTCCCACTAGGCATGCCAAAATGTTTCTCTCAATTTTTGTTTATTTTCTATTTAAAGAAGTAAGAAACTAATTATAGGTGTCGTAAAATAACCTATTTGTTTGTACATGTATGATCTAAATGATTATTAAGAGCTCCTATTTATCTTGTGAATAATGACCTATATATAAGAAATCAATAATGGAAGGGGGTTGTTAGATGGATAGTAAGGTGGATTTCCTAGCATGAGATAGATCCAAGAAGCATGAGCTTACTAGGAGGCTGTCAATCCACACTCTTAAAATAGTTAAGTTGAAAGAAATAAAGATAAAGTACTTGCATCAAATGACAAAAAAAATTGAAAGAAAATACAAGAAGAGATAAATTCTTGATAAAGCAAATATACTAATTAAATGAATATTGGGTCAATACTAATCCTAAATGAGTCAGGTTAGGTTCAAAAAATAGGCAAGGTCTCTATGAATAGGAAAGGACACATTAAGTGGGATTTGATTAAGGGTAAGTAGGTAGAAATATATTTTTATTATTTATTATCACAATGACCATTAGTGGTTAGGGTAATCATTGGTGGTTAATTTGACCATTGGTATTTGGGTGACCATCAACAGTTGAGGGTGACCATCGATGGTCAATGTGACCATTGGTGGTTACTGTGGGTTCTAAAAGTGTTTAGAAAAGATCCTAGTTTAGATTGTAGAAAGGGGTTAGTAATTTTTCTAGGGATTTGGTTAAGATTAGGGATTTAGAAGATATTATACTAAGGGGTTTGGGTCAGAAACTAAGTAATCAAAACATGAAAATCAAAAATATACTTAATTGGTTACTTGATGGCTGGTGGCTGATGTTGTAGTAATTTTGGAAAAGTAAAAGTATTTTACTCAAAGAATAATTTTGGTAGAGGTTCGAGTATTTATCATATTTTCTTGCTTGCTAAAGGGAGAACTTGCAAAGAAGTTTGATAGCTCCTGATGACTGTTAATTACCTGATTACTTGATTATTGGATGCTTGGATGAATAGATTGATTGTTCTATCATAGATCCCATTTTTAACCTCTTACTTTCCTTTTATAGGAAAATAGAGATGGAGTTAGAAATTTAAATAAGAGGTTTAGTTGGTTTTTGTGATGCATTAACTTGTCATGTATATTAAATTTTGATGTGTTAGTTTGTGCATAGATTGAGTTGTCTTTGGCTAGATGGGGAAGAGACCTGACTATCAGCGGTTAGGGTGACCATCAATGACCAATGTAACCATCAAAGATCAAGGGCTAAAAGTTATGTGGGGTAAAAGGGGAGGTTAATGAGTTAGGTTTAGTGAGTTAGCTAGACTAACTCAGGGTTATGGTCAGAGTTTGGGTAATGGTTTGATCCAAGGGTGTTTTAACATCTCGAACTATCATGTAAAGTTTTTTAGTGTCTATAATAGGTTAAAAAAAGTATTGAATCCACCTGCTTTGTATTGAGGTGTGATTTGAACCATGTTATAATCCAAAAATAGAGGAGAAAAGGTGCTCCAAGAGTGAGGGTTTTTTTTGGAGGTAAAAAAGGGAGAAATGAATACACCATATAGTGTCTAAATGGATTTAAGTCATCCAAATATATTATAATAGGGGAATTCATGAATTTTTGAGGAAATAAACATACTACTAAGGAATGAAAAATAGAGGCAAAGAACTAAGATTATAGAGCTGACAAGACAATAGGGTAAAAGTAGCAATAAGAGTATAGAGTTAACTAGGTTGACTTACTACTAATGGATAGAATACAAAAGAGTATAGATTCAACCAAGTCAACTGAGTAATAATGGAAAGGAAAACAATATAGTGTGATAAGGATATAGAGTTGACCAAGTTGACTTAATACTATAGCTTTATTGGGAAAAAAGAGTACTAGGTCAACTAGGTTGACTCAATACTACAATTAGGGAGGAAGACATTCTATAATAGACTATGTCAATAAGAATGATAATGTGTTAAAAATAGGGAAATATTTTGTAATTTAATTGAAATATGGAATTAAATCAAACACATAAATATTGAGATCAATGAGAATGATCTAATTAGCACACAACACAAAACCTAACACCAACACTAGTGAATACAAGTTTTTATATATAACATATAATGAGTAGAGAGCAAGCAGTCAACTAATAAGTAAATGCTAAATAATTGGTCATTATTAGTGTTATATTATTATAAATTTTTATTTTAAGTGTCATAGGGAAGTTGGCTAAAATTAGGGAACTAGAAAGAAATCTATGGATGGTTTCATGATGTTTTAGGCTGAAAAGGATTTGTGTTGACAATGGTACTAGATTGGTATTGGGGCCTACCCCCTCACTTCACAATCCCACAATGATAAGGGTGTCAGGTGATTTTCTAATGTATATCATTAACCATATATCTATACTTGGGTAGAAAACCAAGTTAGCTTCCCCCTTGGTGATTAAATCCAAGTAGGTGGGCCTTGGAGAGATAAATGTTAAATGCATTTTAGAATTTGTGTGATTTACTAGTGTGTGCAAAAAGATAAAAATAATACAAATAAATGGTATTTTGAAAAACCACCTATTTAGACTATGTGAACTACTCTAAGCATGCAAGTAGCTAAAAATGAAAGTGTGAATTAATTATTTGCATATAGTTATTAATACCAAAATTAAGAATGGTATAGAGTCAATTCAAATGACACAATGTGCAAACATTACAAAACATAGTCGATAGGGTCATTATTGTTCTGTAGAAGTAAGAGTCCTTAAAAACTAAGTCGACCAAGTCAACTTAGTCTTTTATATAAAATATAGATTATAAAACCAAGTTAACTAGGTCGACTTAGTTTGTTTTATGATTATAGTTTTAAATATTAAAAACTAATAAAAAATAAAACTTTAATAAAGTACTAAATTGAAAGAGAGAAAAAGAGAGGAAACTTGGTGGGTTAAAAGATGATTAACATTGTAATTTTTTTGAAGTGCCTTAAATGCTACTTATAAATTTTACCAATTATGTGCACTAGGTCAACCTAGTTCTGTAAAAACCCTATTTATTAAATCTTGTTAAGATGATTGAATTGACCTAGTCAACTTAGTGTATTATCTTGAAGCTAACTGTAGGACTAAACTGACTTGTATGACTTAGTTTATTATTTTGGATGTACACTGAGAGACTAAGTTGACTTGTTTGACATAGTCTATTATCTAGAATTGAAGAAGAGTATTATGTTGACCTATTGAACTTAGTAACCTATATCTGATGAAGACTTACACAAAAAGAATAGTCATTTTAATGTGACTATGTGTTAAACCTATGCATAGAAGTTAGAACTATACCATCCTAGTTGACCTAGTATTGCAACTATAGAAAAATAATAAAATGATAGAAATAAAAAGCATGAAATAAAATATTCAGAGGTTAGATTCACATTGAGTTTACTAGAATGTATGTAATGGGAAATGCAAAAAATTCTATAAATCAATCCTAACTCAGAGAAGATAGATCCTAATTACACTTTTGATTGGGCATACATTAGATAATCAGGTCCATGACCAATATGGATCCTCTATACCTAATTAAGGTATCTCTTACCATAATAATATCACTAGGGAGGGTTCTAAAGCCTCAAATCAAGAAAAACTATGTAATAACCCTAAATAGGTCCTATGTTCTCATATTCACTAATTAATAATAAGTAAAACAAAGTCTAATATAGTGCTCACTATGACTTCTAACACAAAATGAGGTTAGTATATAATAATAGTAAACATGCATAAGAGAATCCTAATTAAGCTATGTATAGGCAAAACCATAATGCATGGAGAGAGTGATATTATCCAAATGCCATTACTTATGTGACTTCTATCTACTAAAGAGAGGATCAAAGTTAGAGATACTTACCTTGAAGATGAACCCATCAAGAATCAATCTCTCCCTTGGACAAATGTGCTTCACAAAATTTTTTTTGGTTTTAAGGATCACTAAGAAAGGTCAAGGCATCCAAGACTTATCCACAAGACTAGATTATTCTCCAAGTAGAAACCCTAAGCTAAGAATCCTCAAGTAGAATGGTGTAAGAGTAGATTGTAAAGAAGCACAAATGAAGAATAAATATTGTTGTCTCTATAAGAATGGATAAATGGATGTGTTTATATAGGTAGACCTAGCCCTAAACCCTTCTAAAAGTTTTGTCCGATAAGGTCAACCTGATCGACCTAGTATTATAATTGAAAACTTACTAGGTCACAAACTAGGCTGACCTACACCCTTTATAATTTTTTTAAATAAGAATACAAGGTTGATATAGTCAACATAGTCATGTAAAATATCAAAAAGGGGTTTAAGTTAGGGAAAGGGATAATGAAGATGGTATATGACTAGAAGAGGATGCAAAATAGGAGGCAAAGCTTAGGCAAATGTTTTTATGATCTTGTTGGATTGATAACAAGTGGAAATAAGAGACAACAATCATATGAACTAAAGTTTTACATACCCCTTTCCTAGTGGACCCCTTAGGGTATGCACTTAGAGAGATTAAGTCTCAAAGGGTTCTTTCGAGATAGAAAGCATTAGTAATTGATAAAGTTTAAAAATATTGTGTATACAAGACTAATTTGTTTGAGTGTTTCCCTTTGGGGAGCACCCATGATCTTTGTGAAAAATAAAGATGGTTCTCTTTGTTTATAAATTTATTACTAATAATTCAATAATGTGATAATAAATAATTGTTACCCCATTCCAAGGATTGATGATATATTTGACAAAATGAGAGGGGTTAGGGTATTCTCTAAAATTGATATTAAGTTAGGGTACCATTAGTTGAGAATAGTAGAAACATATATTCATAAGAGCTACTTTATATTAAGAAACTACACACTCATATAACCAAAAATACTGAATATAATAACATGGTATTCATTTTATGGAAGGAATCACTCTGAATCGCTTATCACTTCGAGGGGGCTACCTCCTTAAGGGCAATGCTCTATTAAAATTCTTCTTCTTGGATGCATTACAATGGGCTATGCCCTCTTATTTATAATATTCTAATATATCCCACTCTTCATTCTTATGCATGTGGGATTATTATTACTATTCATATTACTATTAAATTTTAATATTCTACCCCAAATATAAATTATATACCCTTATATAGGTATATTACATTCTATCCCCCTTAAATACATACACACACACACACACACACACATACATATACATGTATACATATATATATATATATATATATATATATATATATATATATATATACATATAAATATATATATACATATAAATATATATATATATATATATATACATATATATATATATATATGTTTGTATATATATATATATATGTATGTGTGTGTGTTTGTGTGTATGAAAATAAAGAAATAATAATAATAAATATTTATTTATATTTATATGTAAATAAATGAAGAAAAAATATAATTAAAAATATATTATTTTTATTTTTATTAAGAGAGGGAGTGGGCAGAAGTTGAGTCGATCCTCCCAAGCCCTCTCTTCTATTAAAGGAAGGAGGTATGTTTTATCGGAGTTGTTGCCAAAATCTGGATAATGTGAGTGTAATGGAGATGTGATCACACAAGTTGAAGCAAGTGCACACCACATAGATGCTAAAGCAATTTGAAAATAACACAATAAGAGAAATTGCACAAGACAAAATGGAGAAAACCAAAATCTAATTACCATGAGATGGACAAAGTGAGGAATACAAATAGGAGAGTATGTAAATAACTCATCCACAAAAGGTGGACAAGGCACCCCAAGAATAGAATGTAACTCCTCCATGAAAGGTGGTGACAAGGTGCTAAGAATAGAGAAGTAATTCCCATCAAGGGAGTTACTTACGACACCTATGACACATCTATGACACACACCTCCACATAAGCTAACCTATCCCACAAATGTAGGAAAACTCCATGTATGCACAAGAAATACAATTTCCCTAATTAATAAATAAGGAAAAATAAAAACCTACACTAATACCCCCCATAAGCGTAGCTTAGGTGGGCAGTGTGGAAATATAAAATGGGTCCCGATAATTAGGCCTGATGAGGTACCCATGTACAAATGCAATCTCCCATAAGATAGAGAAAAGGAGAAAACCCGTAGGAAAAAACTCCCCCCCCTGCAAAAGAGAGACATAAAAGAAAAGAAGAGTCTAGAAGGCCCCCTGGAGATGATGCTACTATAGATGTAGACCGCACCCCAAGAAGAGCTCATAGATGAATGAACTTACTCTCAGTGAAAGGTTTGGTGAAGATGTCTACAACCTGCTCCAAAGACTAGAAAAATATCAAGTCAATGACCTAACTATGAATAAGCTCTTGAATGAAATGCATGTGAATCTCTATGTGCTTGGTCTGCTGGTGCTAAACTAGATTCTTGCAAATCTGAATGGTACTCTAGTTATCACAATAACTGATGGTGGGTTGCCTGATAGGAATGCCAAACTTAGAAAGAATCCCCTAAATCCAAATAGCCTTAGTAGCTACATTAATATCTCCCCTGTACTCTGCCTCTATGGATGATATAGAAATAGCATTTTGCTTCTTTCTAGGCCAATTGATAGGACTAGAACCTAGAGAGAAATTGTAACCAAAAGTAGACTTGTTGTAGACACCGCAAACGTGTCTGCACCTTCGTTCTCCCCCTTGGCCCTTTCTCCCACCTAGTCCCCCTTGACCCTACCCTTGCCACCTTGGATCCTCCCTTGAATCCCTCCACCTTCCCCCTAGCATTTATTAGGCCAAATCTCACCATTATATCCCCCCCTCATCCATTTTGGCATCCTCGTGACCGTTCTGCGCATGACCCCTCGCTCGGCGGCGTGTAAGAGTGGGCAGAGGCTATTTTTAGCCTCTGTGCCCATCCTGCGACCGCCGACGTCGGCGATCTTTCGGACGACGTCGGCGAGACTGCCGACGTCGGCAGCCTTCAAGACCCCGTCCTGTATCCGTTGCAACCCCTGGACTCCTGAGCTCGCAAACAGAACTCTCTTGGCATTTGGCATTCGTCTTGTCTTCGTTTTTGAACCTCGTGCAACAACAGCAGTAGGTGCAAAGGCTCTTCATCAGAGTTCTCTTCTTGCAGAATCCTCCCTGGCTCCAACAACAGCTCCTTCAACTCTTCATTCAGCAGGCAAAGAGGTAAGCAAGTCTATTATTTGATTCTGTTATTTGAGCTTTCAGTTATCTATTGTTCTTGCTTTCCTTCTACCCTTCCCCCCTGAGAGGCTGCAAGGCCTTCTCAGGACTTGTCCTCTGTCCATCCTCCTCTCCCATTGCCCCACTCTTCATCCCAGTTCCAGACAACTCCCCCATCCCCCTTTTTGTCCACAAAAGACCCTGTATAGGGCAAGATTATCCCACAGTCCATTCAGACCCGTCCCCAGACTCTGTCTCGACATCCTCAGCATCCTAGACCTGTCCACAGTCCAGAACACATCTCAGACCCGACCACAGGCCATTACCCCGACCGACGCTGGTCACTTCCCCAACCGACGTCGGTAGGATAATCGACGCCGGCAGGCCTCATAACCGACGCCGGCAGAACTTCCGACATCGGCGACTGTCATAAGCCCGACTGCTTCCTTAAGGTAACCATTTGGTGTTTTCTTTCATTTTCAATCTATTCATCATTTCTGTATTCTGGTATCTTATACTTTCTCAGTCTTTTGGCTGTGGAGGATTGACACCTGCAAGAAAAAAGGAAACTTGGACAAGGGGATGTTAGACAGATAGACAGCGGGTTGCCAAGCGAAAGCTTGTCCCCGGAAGTGTAAAAACTTCCTCAAAGGGAGGTCAACCCACAGATCCTGAGCCCTGGATACCTGGAACACGACGACCATTTGGAGCTTCAGCTTAGATTGAGTGACCCGATCAGCAGACGACTAAATGCTGGGGCCCGATTACTTCAATTTTGGCACTCCTTGACCCTTGACCATGCGACAATTTGACCCGACCATCCCGTGACGTGGTATACGCGCAATCACGACTTTTGCAGTGTTTTCACTCACCTCTCTCTTTCTCATTCACCTTTTGTCAAATCAGCACCCGACATCAGGTTCCTTCTCTCGACTCCTGCTTTGAGGGGGAATACATCATCCTTCACCTGGGGCAACCACTCCCTGTTTTTGTCTTGCAGTTCGTTCAGAACAACCAACAAGACAAAAAGGGGCAAATGTAGACACCGCAAACGTGTCTGCACCTTGGTTCTCCCCCTTGGCCCTTTCTCCCACCTAGTCCCCCTTGACCCTACCCTTGCCACCTTGGATCCTCCCTTGAATCCCTCCACCTTCCCCCTAGCATTTATTAGGCCAAATCTCACCATTATATCCCCCCCTCGTCCATTTTGGCATCCTCGTGACCGTTCTGCGCATGACCCCTCGCTCGGCGGCGTGCAAGAGTGGGCAGAGGCTATTTTTAGCCTCTGTGCCCATCCTGCGACCGCCGACGTCGGTGACCTTTCGGTCGACGTCGGCGAGACTGTCGACGTCGGCAGCCTTCAAGACCCCGTCCTGTATCCGTTGCAACCCCTGGACTCCTGAGCTCACAAACAAAACTCTCTTGGCATTTGGCATTCGTCTTGTCTTCATTTTTGAACCTCGTGCAACAACAGCAGCAGGTGCAAAGGCTCTTCATCAGAGTTCTCTTCTTGCAGAATCCTCCCTGGCTCCAATAACAGCTCCTTCAACTCTTCATTCAGCAGGCAAAGAGGTAAGCAAGTCTATTATTTGATTCTGTTATTTGAGCTTTCAGTTATCTATTGTTCTTGCTTTCCTTCTACCCTTCCCCCCTGAGAGGCTGCAAGGCCTTCTCAGGACTTGTCCTCTGTCCATCCTCCTCTCCCATTGCCCCACTCTTCATCCCAGTTCCAGACAACTCCCCCATCCCCCTTTTTGTCCACAAAAGACCCTGTATAGGGCAAGATTATCCCACAGTCCATTCAGACCCGTCCCCAGACTCTGTCTCGACATCCTCAGCATCCCGGACCTGTCCACAGTCTAGAACACATCTCAGACCCGACCACAGGCCATTACCCCGACCGACGCCGGTCACTTCCCTAACCGACGTCGGTAGGATAACCAACGCCGGCAGGCCTCATAACCGACGCCGGCAGAACTTCCGACATCGGCGACTGTCATAAGCCCGACTGCTTCCTTCAGGTAACCATTTGGTGTTTTCTTTCATTTTCAATCTATTCATCATTTCTGTATTCTGGTATCTTATACTTTCTCAGTCTTTTGTCTGTCTTGCATCTGTGGGTTGACCTCCCTTTGAGGAAGTTTTTACACTTCCGGGGACAAGCTTTCGCTTGGCAACCCACTGTCTATCTGTCTAACATCCCCTTGTCCAAGTTTCCTTTTTTCTTGCAGGTGTCATTCCTCCACAGCCAAAGAGGAGTGCTCTCAATCGTCTGGATTTACGGTGCGCAATCTTTAGTCCAGGTACTTCCAAGCCTCGTCCATTATTTCTTTGGTTTCTTCTTTCTCTTAGATCTGAAAAGCGAAATTTTGAGTGGAAACATTCTGGCACGCCCGGTGGGACCCTAGGTTCCTCCTGGGTTCCTTTTCTCTTCTATTCATTTAGGTGCATTTAGGCTCCTTCTCTCTTGTCTCTTTCTTCTTTTCTCAATGGCACCATAAGCAAGAACTAAAACGAATCCTCCTTTTCTTTCTTGCACATGCTAGACTAGTCTAAACGTCATATTCTTGACCCTTTCTCAAAACATTGTCTTCATAACAATATCACATTTCGACTTTGGGCATTAAAACACTTTGCATTCATCTCTGCTTGTGCTTGCATCTTCGTAGTCCACATCTAGTAACTTAAATGGATATTGAATAAATCTAGACACTTGATGTTACACTACCGAATCACATGCACTAAAACACACATATAACATACCTGAGACAAGGCCCGACTGGGATTTCATCACCCAGCAGATACCTTACCCGTCCCGGTGACCCTACTTGGATTTCATCACCAAGGGGGAAGCCCACTCCGTTCTCTGGCGGAGTCTAAACTCTAGGCGAGGTATATCTTGGCTAAGCGAGACCAGCTAACCACTGGAATTGTGAAGTGAGGGGAGCTTGCTCCTTAGCACCAGGCCATGTACCAGACCCTAACACAGATCTTTGAGCACCTAAAACAACACTCAAAACCATCTTTAGACTGCCTTCTTCTAGGACCCATTTTTCAGCCAATCTCCCCAAACATTCATCTAAGGCATAAGCCACAGCTTCTAAGGTTAATTCCTAGGATTTATCGCTTAGGCTTGTCTGTCTCTCTCTATTTTCTCTTCTCATCTGTCTGTTTGAGTAAGTGAGGACGCTTTCTTCATTGTTTTCCAAGAATCTTTTGGTTCTCTGGAAAACACAGTCACCGACATCGGTTCTGCCACCGACGTCGGCTTCCCTCTGTTACTGGCATCGGTTATCTGATCGACGTCGGCCATCTTTCCTACCGACATCGGTTTTTAAACCGATGTCGGTCTCTGTCACTGTCTTTTTTTCAAAAACAGCAGCTTAAACCTGTCCATCTTCTGTCAAAGACACCATCCTGGTTTTCTGAAACTAAACAGCACAGTTTCTGAAACCTGAACCTTCCTTGCCTTGCATGGTTTTGACTCGTAGCCAAGCCAAAGCTCTTGTCAACCACGCTAGCCATCAACCACTTCTGTCAACCCCGTCCATGACTAGGCCTACAATGGAGTTCAACTCGGAGACCGAAAGAACTCCTACCCGTCCAACCCCGCCTTTGACTCCTATTGTCCAGGAAGGGGACCAAGATTTCGAGCGATTCTTGGACCTCAATGTCAAGGCTTTGCAACATTATCTCGTGCATAGTCGAACGCGAGACTCCTTGGGCAATCCAATCTATGGAATGCCAACCTCTCTGGCCGCGACTACGGTTGTATCGACAACACCCGTAGTTCAACCTTCAGACACTCGACCCGTCGCTTCGACCACCGACCAGACTCAGACTTTGACCAATCCTATAGGTGTGGCCTCCCCTTCTATCATTGGGCCCACTTCCATCGGGGTTTCGACCCCTTGTCAACCTCAACCCGCTCAATCGTTATCCACTCCTTTCCAAAACCTTGTCGTTTCTATCCCGCCTGCCCTGGCCCCTATCAACACCAGGGTGGCTTCCTACCCCTTGGCCCCTATTACCACTATCCCACCTCTTGTGGCAACATCGGGCTTACCCATGCCTTCCACTCAACCACCTCTAGCCTCTTCCTCTACGACTAGTTATCTCTATGTTGCCCCTTCACAAGGACAACCGACTACGTCGTATGCATCCCCTAACCTCTTCCAAGCGCCCTACAACTTAGGGGGCGCGCCACCCGTCAATCCGTCGGCAGACATCATTAAAATGCTGATGGACAAGATGACCCATCTTGAGACTTCTATTTCCGGCTCGCGCAACGCTCTCTCATATGAGCAAATCTGCAATGAGCCCATCCATCCTTCTATCCCAATCAGACCATACCCTAGCCAATGGGAGCTTCCAAAGTTTTCTCACTTCCAAAGCAAGGAAGATCCCCAGCAACACTTGCGGGAATTCAAACATGCCTGCTACCTCATTGGCCATGACGATGCGTTACTCCTACGCACGTTCCCTATGTCTCTCTCGGGCGCTGCACTTGACTGGTACAGTTCCCTTCCTAGCCATTCTATCTTCTCATTCACGCAATTGGCCCAGCTTTTCCTCGATCATTTTTCCATTAACATCACTAAGAAGGTCTCCATCACGGACCTCTATTCTATCAGACAATTCGAGGACGAGTCCATAGCTGACTTTGTAGCTCGATGGAGAGGCCTTATCAACCAACTCTCCTTCTCTTTACCCCAGGCCGAGCTTATCGAACTCTTCTCCTAAGCTTGCGCCAGACATATCTCGTCCACCCTGAGGGTTCAAACCTTCCGCACTTTTGACGAAGCCTTCACGATGGCTCGCAAACTTGAGTTGCGTGCCATCGAGGAGAATAAAGTCAAGTTGCGGAGCAAGAATCCCAGCTCTAAAACCAATGACTCTTCTTCAGCCAAGCCATCGTCATCCAATTCTAAACCCAAGGCTTCAGCTAACGCTGTAGTCATTAGGCCTTCATCTTCCTCGCCCTCATCTAATCAGCCTGAGCCATCAACATCTCAGAGTGCCACCCGCCAGTTCCAGCAAAGATACATGCAACGACGATATACTCCTATCGGAGAATCATACGCGTCTGTCCTGGAAAAGCTTGTTAAGCAGGGGGTCCTCAATCTCCCTCAGGCTCGTCTGCCTCCACAATTCGATCCCTCTCACGCCATCCCCGCGTGGTATAGGGAGCATGACTTCTGCAGCTTCCACCGTGTTAAGGGACATGACACGGAGAACTGCAAAACATTTAAAAACATAATCCAAGATATGCTTGAAAAGGGGGACCTCATCTTAGACAATCCAAATGCACCCCCTAATCAGGCTATTGACATCTTCAAGAAACCTTTTCCCAATCATCCGCCGACCCAAAACGACGTCCAGACCTTAATTGACGACAACCATGAACACAACATTCGAACCGTCAATACGGTCTCTCCTTTCGTCCCCAATCCATCTCAAGAGGCTAGTCCATCAATCAGTCCATCACATGTGGACGAACCTCTTTCTCCAGCTAGTTCTCCACTGACCTCTCTCATCTTGGAGGACGCCTCGACTTTACCAGTCCCACCAGTCTCGCCATCCTCCTTTCTACTACCTGTGGAGGACCAGACCCTTCCTACTCCTCAGCCACAAGTAGAGGGCACCATCATCCCCGCCCTTTACCCGCTAGAGGAGCCTCACTTTCTGGATTCTTCTCCACCCAGAGAAGATCTTGTCTCCCCTCCGTCTTCATCCAAATCCATCATGACTTCGCCATTCAATACTACCCCCATCTCGTCTTCGACCCCGCAACCCTCAACATCATCTTCTCAGCCATTTTCCCGGTTAGTGGAGAAGGTCCAGCTTCTCCCTTCAAGGAAAGTGACGCCTCTGGTGCTGTGGGAACGCCTCAAAGCCCTTCAACATACCCACGCCCTCTCATCACATGCTGCCAATCCTCCCCGGGCAGAATCTCTTCAAACTCTCGGCAAAGACCAGACATGCAGACCTCAACCAAACCAATCAAGACATGCATCCATCTCGTCCAAGCCCATCAAATCACTTGGCATTCATCCTATCTCTGCCCTCACTCATCCACAAGTGAAGATGGGTCTAGACCAGACCTCGACCAGTAGCAGTCTTCCAACCAAGACAAAGAAGACTGCCAGACCTCCAAAGCGAACGCCTCCTTCCCCGTCACCATTGCCATCCATTCTGGGCCCCCATCCTTCGACCTTGGCCAGCATCCTTCCCACTCCAGCCTCCAACCGGAACTCGTTACCTCCTTTGCTTCCTCCGCCTACCTCCAGCCGTCCCTCTCTCAAAAAGCCTTTCTCAATCTGTAGACCAGAGTCACCTCCATCTGTCCCCGCACCATCAACCCATAAGGTGGTACGGAAACCTCTTCCAGCCTCACCCAAGCAAAAGTCACCGACCTTGCGTATATCAACTAACACGGACCCTTTAGTGGGCTCATATTTGGTGATATTGCACTGACTTCTGCAAACCTCCAGCATAACCCTTCCGCCCATCCGACCTTTCCAACCTCTCGGGTCTAAGCCCTCCTGGTTCGATGATACAAAAATTTGCTTATATCATCGTGCACCAGGACATGATGCTGAGACCTGCTGTGCCTTCAAGGCCGTCATCCGCCGCCATATGGAGAAGGACACTCTTCTCCTTGAGGACACTCTCGACCAGACCTCGACTCCATCCCATCCAACACCTTCAGCCATAACCTCTCATCAGCAAAACACGACCCCTTCTTCACCACCTGTTTTTGAAATCAATGCCGTCCGTATAACCACCAGGTCGTAGAAGGACAAGGCAAAAGAAAAAGCTGCCATTCCTTGGACCTATCCCTTCGTCAAACCACCTCTTGCGCCCAAGCCCAAAATTTCTATCCTTGGCGCATCCCAGCCTTCTTCATCTTCATCTTCTGGGCCGATTCAAGACTCCATGCTGAAGCAGCTTCATCAGACACCGGTGAAGATGTCTCTCTATGACCTTATCCAAACCTCGCCCCAACACCGTCAAGCCCTCATCCAAGCCTTGCAAGCAGCAGAGGTCCAACCCAAAGACCCCCAGCCGCTTGCTGCCCTTGTCCATTCTTTATCTCCTATCAATTCCATCACATTCAGTGATTTTGAGATTCCCACATCCAACACGGAAGATCAGGACGCCGCCCTCTTCATCACTACCTATGTCGATCAGACACGCATCAAACGCGTTATGATCGACGGCGGCGCTAGCATCAACATCATTTCTACCCATGCCTTCGACCAGCTATCTCTTCCCAAGAATTGCGTCTCCAAAACTGACGCTATCTTATGTTCTTTCAATGACACCACCGCCACGACCATTGGCACAGTCGTCCTTCACATTCACGTCGGTCCACGCATAGTCCCGGAGCTCTTCTACATCATCGAAGGAGAGTTTCAATACAACATTCTGCTGGGCCGACCATGGATCCGTGCCATGGCCTGTATTCCTTCCACCCTGCATCGTTGTGTGAAGTTTGAACATGACGGGCAAGTCCATACCATTCCTGCTGACCCTTCACCTTTCAAGACTTGCAACATGACTTACCGTCCCAACGATGTCCTCATTCCCATCAAACCGTCAACTCCAGCATCGCCTCCATCTGCGGAAGCTTCAACCAGTTCACAATCGGCGGTCGCCCTCACCTCTCCTCTTCAAGTGCCAACCAAAGACCCCATGGAAGACGTCTTCCAACGATTATCACTTGGGGAATATCGCTTGTTGACCCTTGACATGCTCCAAACTCCGCAAGAGTATGGACACCTTCACCTCAGTCCCAATTACGACCATCGGATCAGGATGGTCATACCTTATGGTCCTCCTCACTTCCGAACCAACTTTGTCTATGGGGGGCTCAATCAAGCTCCTACCAACGGCAATTCCCTTTCTTCACCCCGACCCTTCACCTCAGATTTCTCGTTTCTTGGCAACCCCACCTTCGCACACACTTACCTTTACAGGTGTGCATGGAAGGGTTTTGGTTTCGGACGTTATGAGCAGGGCTCCCATCAGCCTATCGAGCCGCTCAATGATGATGATGCCAAGAAACGTTATGGCCTGGGATATCATGACCCCCCTCAGGCTCCTTTCGACCTTTGTCCCAAGCCAACCATGGACCAATCTCCTCCAAATTCGCCCATTTCTCCTTCGTCACCTACGGAGTCGGTGGTCTCCATCCCTCCTAGTTTTTTTTTTCTATAAACACCATCCGCCTGGAACCCCTGACCTATCAGCTCAATGGGGTGCCCAGGTCTCTCCCTCTCATTTTTCCTAGCATGGTAGAAGATGAGTCGGCAACCATTCACACTGTCCACTGCGTTGACGATGACGCCATTCTTTCCTATATGGGTGCCGATGACTCTTTCATCCAGCGTTCCCTCCCTTCTGAGACCCAGGTTATGTTAAATGAATCCACCATTGACATCAACCTCCCTTCTTCTTTTGATGTTCCTCACGTCTTAAAGATTGGCCAATCTCTAGACGATCAGGAGCAGCTTGACTATGCCCAATTCCTTTCCGACCATAGCAAGGCCTTCGCCTGGACTTACAGCGACATGCCTGGCATCGACCCCACCATTACTATCCACAACATTGTCACCAAACTAGAGGCTAAGCCTGTTAGGCAAAAGCTTCGAAAGATGCATCCTCGCATTGCGCTCCTCGTCAAAGAGGAGCTTCAGCGCCTTCTCTCTGCCTCCTTCATCCGACCCATCGATTATCCGTAGTGGGTCTCTAACATCGTCCCAGTTACTAAAGCAACTGGGGGGATTCGGATCTGCACGAACTATCGCAACCTTAACCTAGCCTGTCCCAAAGATGATTTTCCACTTCCTAACATTGACCAGCTTGTTGATCTCACGGCCGGCCATGAGATGCTCTCTCTCATGGACGGGTTTTCAGGATACAATCAAATCCTGATCGCACCGGAAGATCAGCACAAGACTACCTTTATCACCCCATGGGGGACTTTCTGCTATCGGGTCATGCCTTTCGGCTTGAAAAATGCTGGTGCCACATATCAGCGCGCCATGACCTACATTTTCCACGATCTCCTCCACAAAATCATGGAGGACTATGTGGATGACCCTCTCGGCAAGTCCAAACTTCGCCGCGACCACTTGACCATTCTCGCAATCATCTTCTCTCGTCTTCTTCAATACAATGTCTGCCTTAACTCCAAGAAGTGTGTCTTTGGGGTCCTCTTAGGCAAGCTCCTCGGCTTCATCGTTTCCTTTCGTGGTATCGAGATAGATCCCGCCAAAATTCGCGCTATCCTCAAAATGCCACCCCCGACCAATCTCAAGCAGCTTCGCAGTCTCTAAGGGAAGCTCCAGTCCATTCATCGTTTCATCTCGCAGCTTTCAGACCGCTGCCAACCTTTTCATCATCTCCTTAAGAAGGACGTCTCCTTTAAGTGGGATGAGGACTGTCAAGAGGCCTTTGATGCCCTCAAAAGCTATCTGGTCTCTCCACCAGTCCTCATTCCACCTAAAGACGACCAACCCTTCTACCTTTATATCTCTGCCACCAACCATTCGTTAGGTGCCATGATCGCGCACCGAGACGAGCATCATCGTGAGCAGGCGGTTTACTACATCAGCCGAACACTGGTCGACTATGAAACTCGGTATACTCATACCGAGAAACTCTGTTTGGCATTAGTCTTTTCTGCCACCAAGCTCCGTCACTATCTTCTCAACCACAAGACATTTGTCATCACTCACACCGACCCGCTCAAATACATGCACTCCAAGCCATATCAAAATCAACGTATGGCTCGGTGGCTTATGCTGCTCGCTGAGTTTGACCTCGAATTCATCCAGCAGAAATCTATCAAGGGGCAAACCATTGCTGATCAACTGGCAGATGCCCCTCTTCCCGACAATCAACCTTCACAATTTGAGTTCCTTGACGAGTCTATCGCCACACTTTCCACCGATGACACCGTCTATCAAATGACCATGTTCTTTGACGGCTCCAAATGTCAACTCGGCGGGGGTGCGGGGGTCATCCTTATCCCACTCGAAGGGGAACCCATGCCTCTATCTTTTAAGATTGACTTTGATTGTACCAATAATATGGCCGAATATGAGGCCTTAGTTTTGGGACTTCAAACTGCCCTTTCCCTCCACATCAAGTCTATCAACATCTTCGGCGACTCGCAGCTCGTCGTCAATCAAGTCAACGGTTCATACCTCTGTAAAAACGAAATTTTACAAAGGTATAAAAATCGTGCTGACACTCTTTTGGCATCTTTCAACCATTACCTCTTGCAGACTGTTCCACACTCTACGAACAAGTTTGCTGACACCATGGCTTCTCTTGCTTCGCATATCCCATCGTCATCTCGACTCTTCGTCACAGTGCATCGCGTACCTTTGCCTTCATACATCTCCCCTCACATCGACCATATCAACACTATTAATTTTAGCCCACGAGATGACTGGTATAAGCAACTTGTGGACTACTTGTCTCTTTCTGTCACTCCTCCCAACCTCTCTAGCAATGCGCGGTGAGCTTTCATCAAACGCACAGCTCGCTATACCATGCTAGGGGGTCTTCTCTATAAGTGAGGCTTCGACGGCCTCCTCCTTCACTGTCTAACTTCTGCTGAAGCCTCTCATGCCATAAAACAAGTCCACGATGGGATTTGTGGCGGACACTTCAGTGGAAACTCGGTTGCCAAGCGCATCCTTCGCCTGGGTTATTATTGGCCCACCCTTCATCAAGACTGTAGCGACTATGTTCGGCGTTGCATCAAGTGTCAGCAACACTCTAACCTGCTTCATCTTCCCAGCCACACTTTGCAAGTCGCTCAGGATTTTTGGCCTTTCTCTCAGTGGGGCTTGGATCTCATCGGTGAGATTAACCCTCACTCGTCTCTTCGTCATCAGTCCATCATCACTGTCACTGAGTATTTCACCAAGTGGGTGGAAGCCATTCCTCTTGTCTCCATAAAAGCCGACAAAATTGTCGACTTCATCAGCAGCCATATCATCTGTCGTTTCGGTGTCCCTCATAAAATCATCACCGACAATGGCAAATCCTTCAAAAACAAGACTGTCCAAAAACTATGCGACTCATTTGGCATCAAACTCAGCTTTTCTTCGCCTTACTACCCACAAGCAAATGGGCAGGCTGAGGCTTCCAACAAAATTCTGACCAAAATTTTCATGAAGGTGGTCGACGATACAGGAAGGGATTGGCACATTCATATTCCCTTCACTTTGTGGGCCTACCGCACTAGCATCCGAACCTCTACGGGTGCTACTCCTTTTTCTCTCGTGTACGGAACAGAGGCTGTCTTACCTCTCGAAGTACAGATCCCGTCTCTCCGCATCTCTCTGCATGACATTCTCTCAAACGATGACTTTCGTCAAGATCGCTTAGCTCAACTTGAGTTACTCGACGAGCGCCGCCTTGCTGCCCTCAATCATCTCCATGTCTACCAAAGTCGCATAAAGCGGGCCTACGACAAAAATCTGTGAGAACGAGATTTCAACATCGGAGACCTCGTCCTCAAAGAGAATCAACATGTGACCAATATGGAGCGAAGTAAACGAGGCAAATTCGCCCCCAATTGGCTTGGACCTTTTATCATCACGCACAAGTATGGATCAGGGACTTATCGTCTGTCCTCCCTCGACGGACGGCCAGAACCTGAGCCTCTTAATGCGTTGCATCTTCGACCATTCTTCTGTTAGTTGAGTACTTGTTCACTTGACACATAACTTGAGCTCGTCCCTTGAGCAACCCTCGTCCTCTGGCTCCTTATTCCTTTCGACCCTATTCCCCTCTAACAAGTCCTCTGCAACCCTTTTATGATGCATGGGTACCTTGTCCTAATAAAAGGGAGTCCTTGCACTTCTACAGTCTTGTCCATGACTCAAAAAAAAAAAAAAAAAAAGAGACGATGTCCAAACATATCCAAGGTCACAAAATCAAATTCAAAAAGACAGACTGATCCCTCGAAGGACAGCTGTACTATCATTGCTGTAGTTAATAGACTGATCCCTCGAAGGACAGCTATTCAAACATTATATAAAACAAAGATATAGACCACTCCCTCGAAGGATGGCTATAATTAAATCTTGCTACTAACAGCAACCTTTTTTAGAAGCTTCCCGCATCGATCAGCTTCGCAACATGACCACTAAATCAAAAGACATCTCTATGTAGGCTTCCCGCATCGATCAGCCTGCGCAAAAAAAAAAAAAAAAAAAAAAAAAAAAAAAAAAAACAAAAAACGGGTCATGGACTTGGCTTGTAGTTGTCTCAGGGTCTCCTATAAAAAGGGGCAAGGTTATTCCTGCTCTTAAACTGGGTTACCCTATCCTCCTCCTATCACCCGCTCAAGGGACTTCAAGCTCACTTTAATGTCAAAGTGATTCGATTACCGTTCTGACACAACACTGGTCAACGACGTAATGCATGCACGGGGCTTTTTGTTCTAATAACCCCTATCTATGCTTCCTTTCTGGTCCTTGTCAATGAAAGAGCAATTTGCCTTCCATCTTTTCTCTACACTTTGGTCACATTTAACCGCATCAATTGGCGACTCAACTCAAACCAAGTCATTTTTTTTATCATTTTCAGACATCATCCTCGTCTATTTCACATAGTTTCCATGGACACCAATACACATGGAAACTACCGACCAGACCCAATTTATGTCAAGCATAAACCAATACTTGCTGAAACATAAATAGACTTCCATTCATTTTTAGCATGCATCCATCACAACTATGGAAACTTGCTAGGGATGAAAGACTCTCGACTCTTGTGACATTTGCAGCATCATCTTGACACTTGACCACATCCAATCATCAATCACTTTGTCTCCTAGTCCGAACTACATTGGTCTGAGGCCCTATGACCAGGGCTATGTAGGCAGCACTCAGATAACACATCCTCTGAGGTTAGCTCGATCACCCCCGTTTGTTTGTCTCTTTGATGGACAAACCTTCCCTTCGACAACTTTGACCAAGACCAATCATTTTCTTTGACCAAGACCAATCATTTTCTTTGACCAAGACCAATCATTATCTTTGACCAAGACCAATCATTTTCTTTGACCAAGACCAATCATTTTCTTTGTCCAAGACCAATCATTTTCTTTGACCAAGACCAATCAATCCCTCTGACCCTCCCTCCCTTTTAGGGAGAACTACATCGGCCTGAGGCCCTGTCACCAGGGCTATGTAGGCAGCACTCAGTTGACATGGGGTCTTCTGGGGTTAGCTCGGCCGCATCCTTTCGTCTATCCATCCTCTTGACCAATGACCATTGGTGATCACGTCTATCTCCTTCGACCTCGACCACTTCCAAGACAATGTTGCCTTGGTTGTTTTTGCGTGTATGCTATTCCACGGCTGGTTAGCAGAATTGTCTGCAGACTTTTTTTTGACCCTTCACAAGTATAGGATCGCGAGCCAGTTGATCCCCATTACTTGTGACTTTTTCATGTTTCTGGAAGCACTTCCTGAGCCCTGGATACCTGGAACACGATGACCATTTGGAGCTTCAGCTTAGATTGAGTGACCCGATCAGCAGACGACTAAATGCTGGGGCCCGGTTACTTCAATTTTGGCACTCCTTGACCCTTGACCATGCGACAATTTGACCCAACCATCCCGTGACATGGTATACGCGCAATCATGACTTTTGCAGCGTTTTCACTCACCTCTCTCTTTCTCATTCACCTTTTGTCAAATCAGCACCCGACATCAGGTTCCTTCTCTCGACTCCTACTTTGAGGGGGAATACATCATCCTTCACCTGGGGCAACCACTCCCTGTTTTTGTCTTGCAGTTCGTTCAGAACAACCAACAAGACAAAAAGGGGCAAATGTAGACACCGCAAACGTGTCTGCACCTTGGTTCTCCCCCTTGGCCCTTTCTCCCACCTAGTCCCCCTTGACCCTACCCTTGCCACCTTGGATCCTCCCTTGAATCCCTCCACCTTCCCCCTAGCATTTATTAGGCCAAATCTCACCATTATATCCCCCCCTCATCCATTTTGGCATCCTCGTGACCGTTCTGCGCATGACCCCTCACTCGGCGGCGTGCAAGAGTGGGCAGAGGCTATTTTTAGCCTCTGTGCCCATCCTGCGACCGCCGACGTCGGTGACCTTTCGGCCGACGTCGGCGAGACTGCCGACGTCGGCAGCCTTCAAGACCCCGTCCTGTATCCGTTGCAACCCCTGGACTCCTGAGCTCGCAAACAGAACTCTCTTGGCATTTGGCATTCGTCTTGTCTTCATTTTTGAACCTCGTGCAACAACAGCAGCAGGTGCAAAGGCTCTTCATCAGAGTTCTCTTCTTGCAGAATCCTCCCTGGCTCCAACAACAGCTCCTTCAACTCTTCATTCAGCAGGTAAAGAGGTAAGCAAGTCTATTATTTGATTCTGTTATTTGAGCTTTCAGTTATCTATTGTTCTTGCTTTCCTTCTACCCTTCCCCCCTGAGAGGCTATAAGGCCTTCTCAGGACTTGTCCTCTGTCCATCCTCCTCTCCCATTGCCCCACTCTTCATCCCAGTTCTAGACAACTCCCCCATCCCCCTTTTTGTCCACAAAAGACCCTGTATAGGGCAAGATTATCCCACAGTCCATTCAGACCCGTCCCCAGACTCTGTCTCGACATCCTCAGCATCCCGGACCTGTCCATAGTCCAGAACACATCTCAGACCCGACCACAGGCCATTACCCCGACCGACGCCGGTCACTTCCCCAACCGACGTCGGTAGGATAACCGACGCCGGCAGGCCTCATAACCGACGCCGGCAGAACTTTCGACATCGGCGACTGTCATAAGCCTGACTACTTCCTTCAGGTAACCATTTGGTGTTTTCTTTCATTTTCAATCTATTCATCATTTCTGTATTTTGGTATCTTATACTTTCTCAGTCTTTTGTCTATCTTGCATCTGTGGGTTGACCTCCCTTTGAGGAAGTTTTTACACTTCTGGGGACAAGCTTTCACTTGGCAACCCACTGTCTATCTATCTAACATCCCCTTGTCCAAGTTTCCTTTTTTCTTGCAGGTGTCATTCCTCCACAGCCAAAGAGGAGTGCTCTCAATCGTCTGGATTTACGGTGCGCAATCTTTAGTCCAGGTACTTCCAAGCCTCGTCCATTATTTCTTTGGTTTCTTCTTTCTCTTAGATCTGAAAAGCGAAATTTTGAGTGGAAACACTTGTGATTCTATGAATTGCCAGCCTAGTCTAAATCTGTATATCCAACCAAGTCAACCTCTATGCCAAATCTATAATGAATCCCATATTTATGTGAACCATGTATGTAATGCAAGATCATCTTAGTTTCTTTCCAATGTAGCTCATGGGGTTCTTGCATGAATCTGGAGACATGTCCCACTATATATGAAATGTCGGGCCTGGTGTGAGTCAAGTAGATGAGACTACCAACAAGTTATCAATACCAAGTGGCATCAACCAATGGTGAAAAAAATCAGTCTCAAGCTTGACTCCTGATAGAAAGGGAGTCAGAGATGGCTTGCAATCAGCCATATGAAATTGAGCTAATAAGTCAAAAGCATACTTAGGCTATGCAAGAGAAATCCCTGAATATGACTGTGAGATCTCAATGCCAAAGAAGTAATGCAACAAACCCAAGTCTGTCATGTCAAATCTATCTTGAAGAGATGCCTTCACCACTCTAATAGCTGATGAAGAACTCCTGCTGATCAAAAGGTCATCAACATATAGAACCAAAATCAAGAGCGAATCATCCTACCACAAGAAGTAGACATTGGGATCAAAATAGCACCTAGTGAAACCCACTGTGAGAAGGAAGGAATCCATCTTGGCATACCAAGCTCGTGGGGCCTATTTGAGGCCATAGATAGATTTTCTAAGTCTACATACTAAGGAATAATCTTAAACAAATCTTGGTAGCTGTTCTATGTAGATCTCCTCCTCTAGCTCTCTGTGAAGAAAGGCACTCTTCACATCCATCTAATGCACATCCCAACCATGTGTTGTGGTAATAGCCAAGGTGAGTCAAATAGAAGTCATCTTTGCAATGAGTGTAAAGGTTTTTGAGTAGTCAATGCTTACCACCTGTGAGAAACCCTTGGTGACCAATTACACCTTGTACTTATAAACTAACCCATCTGCTACAAACTTTGTTTGATATATCCACCTACATCAAACCATCTTTCTTCCCTTAGGAAGTGAAGTCAAATCCCAAGTGTGATTTTTGATTAAGGAAGAATATTCTTCCTCCATAGCACTATCCCACTCAGGTACCCCTGATGCCTCTTGAAAAGTCTGTGGATCCAAAACTGAAGCAAAGAAGGCATGTGGATCTCTCTGAAAATTCCCCTAATACATCTATCATCTGTGGGATCTCCTGCCTAAGTGCCAACACTCTCAAGTGTTTTTCTGGCCCAAAGTGTCCCAAAAGTGGGTGAGTTAGGTGTTAACTCCTCATCCTCTAATTGACTAGAGGTGGATGACACTACATCACTATCCTCACTGTCTAAACTAGAAGAAGAAGAAGATGTCTCTGGCTCAAGAACCTGATTTGGCTGATCTAAATTTGATGAGGAATCATCATGAAGAAGTAGATTTGATGAGGGAGAAGAAGTGTCAAGTGTTGAGTCTCTAGGACTCTCCTGAAAGTGGACACTTCTCTCAATGAACAACTCATGAGTGACTAGATCTAAAAGGCAATATCCCTTAATACCATCCAGATATCCTACAAAGATGCAAGGCCTAGACTGATGTTCCATAGCTTTATGTTTCTTCTTCAGAATGTGGGCCATGGCTAGGGATCTAAAAACTCTAAGGTGCTCAACATCAGGTTTCATTTTATGCCAAGCTTCAAAGGGTGTTATCCCTTTCAAAGCTTTGTGAGGAAACCTGTTTTGAATGTAGCAAACACAATTGATTACTTCAGCCCAGTACTATGGTGCTAAGGATTTGGAGTGAATCATATAGCTACCTATCTCTTTCAAGAACCTATTTTTGCATTCTATAACCCCATTTTGTGAAGGATTGTAAGCGGCTGTGTGTTGCAAATCAATCCCCTCTATGATACAAAACTGCTCAAACCTGATGCTGACATACTCCCCTCCATTATTAGTTTGAAGAACCTTGATGGATTTTTCACTCTATTTTTCAACAAAAGCCTTGTAGTCCAGAAAAATTTCAAACACTTTAGACATTTGTTTGAGAAAATATATCGAAGTGTACCTAGAGAAATTATCAATGAAAGTGAGGATGTACTTGGCCCTTGTGAAAGATGGTTTGGGAAAGGGTCCCGATACATCACTGGGGACTAACTCCAAAGGTTGTGAAGCCCTCTAAGCTTTGCCTTTGTCAAATTTTGCTTCGGGATGCTTCCCAAGGGAGCACCCCTCACAAAGTCCTTTTGAGAATTTGACACGAGGCAAGTAAATGACCATGTCATGTTTGCAAAGTTGCTCAAGGTAGCAGTAGTTAAGGTGGCCAAACCGCTCATGCCACAATTTTCTAACTCCATTTGAATGAGTTAGCAATTCTATTGGAGAAGAATTTGATGCAAAATGTGAGAAGGTGTATAACCTAGCTTGGTGATCTGCCCTACCCACTGCCACTATAGTATCACTATGCAACTCCCTGATAGCCACTAAATCTAGTGAAAACTCAACTCTTATACCTCGATCAATGTGAGTGATTTGGTACATTGATAAGAGATTGGTTGAAAGAGAAGGACCACTTAGAACATTATTGAATGTTCCTCCTTCCATTTCAAATGACCCTCTCCCTGCAATGGAAACTGATGTGTCATCACCCAAACTAATTGAAGTCATGCTACAAGGCTCTAAAGATGAAAATTAAACTAGTGAAGAGCCCATGTGGTGAGAAGCACCTAAGTTGATGACCCATGAAGATGTGGAAGCTACTGTAGCTATAAGGGCCTTGCCCTTTTCTTTCTCCTTACCCTTGCCTTTGGCCTTGGTAGAATCTTGGGTAGATGAATTCTACTTGATGGACTGTGGAACACCTATGTTGTTCTTCTCTAGAAGATGAGTTAGGTGATCTATTTGTTTCTTCATGCACTTTTGTTTATCATGTCCTATATTTTTACAATAGGCACACTTAACCTTCTCCTTCTTAGGTTTAGCATTGGAAGAGGAAGTCTCAGTGTTGTTTTTGGCAAGATTGGTGTTTTCTTTCTTCTTCTCTTGGTCCTTGTTCTTTTTATTCTTCTCCTTTGTTAAAGTCTTGTCCTTACCATTTCTAGCTATCAAAGCTTGGGGTTGAGTAGACTTCACTGTGCCCATTTGAATTAGCTTATCTTTCTCCCTAGTCAAGTCAGCAATGAATGAATTCAAAGAAGGCATTTTCCATGTAGTGCAAAGGGCACTTTTTGTGGCATGGAAAGTGGAGACAAAGACTGAATAGCTTGAACCTAAATTTACAAGAATAGAAAGGATGAGTTGATCATATTTATTATCTATCTCACATTATTTTAATTGCAATCTAAGGGCCTTAAACTTAGTGAAAAAATCCTGTAGGGCGTCAAAGTTGCTAGGACTTAGACTTATGAGTTCATTTTCAAGCTCATGACCTCTCATCTCATCAAGCTTCCCAAATAACTTTTCTAAGGTATCCCATATGTCATTAGGAGTCTGGGAGGATTCTAGATGGAAGAGAAGTTTGGGAGACATAGAAAAGCTCAGTAATCCATAGGCTTCATCACTATGGTTGTACCACTTGACCTTTTCAACATTTGTGTTGGGTTCTACTTCTGTACACAGGGTGATCCTATACAACCCTTTGCTTCTAAGAATTATTGACATTTTAACTTTCCATTTGTGATAGTTGAAGGGTGTTATGGTTTTAAGTTGAAAAGAATCCATTTTTAGCTAAATTTAGGTGAAGTTGTGTTGATTGCAAGTTGTGAATTTATGCAGAAAAGAGAATGAAAGCAAGTTGTAAAAAGCAATCACACCCCCTAAAATATTGAGCACCCCCAAATATGCAAGTGCATGCTTAAAAGACATCAAACTTAGCAAAAAATGTGTCTTAGAGAAATTAGTGCAACACTAAAGCAAATAGGACGTCAGACTCAGTCAAAAATGCGTCTTGAGAGACCCAAATTTTGGCACTTTATAAACTAGTGCATTTTTGACAAATAACAAGTCTACACTGTAGAACATTGAATTACAAGCACTTTTACAAAAAATGGCACTGAAAATTGAGCTACCTTTTGCAAGATATTAAAGTTATAATTTTCTCATAAACTAGTGTTTTTGCAAAAATAATACTAAAACATTAAAAAAATATTGTTATGGGGAGAGAAAGTGGCCTTCCAACCACTCATTAGATTCGACATAGAATGAGGAATCCAAAGGAGGTTTGTGTGAAGGGGAATTGGCCTCCCACCAACCCAGGCCTCACCCTTCATCTTCGTAGGTCAAAGATACAAGTTTTAATTCAAACCCCCAAAAATACAAAACTGTCTAAAAAACTAAATACTCAGTCAAATTGACTGATTTTTATTTTACAAGTTAATTTTAAACTAAAAACAAAAATGCAAAGATAGTTTTGAAGGATGTCATGTGTCCAAGGGGTGCCAAATAGGATGCCAAGTAAGGAAGGGGCGTCCAAAAGCAAACAGTCAAAATTTATCTTGTACAAAAGAAAAAAACCAGACCTACTGGAGGGCATCGTACAACCTATTTGAGGTGCCTTGTTGGGAAAGAAAATAAGCTGAGTGGCATGGCAAACAGGACTGTGGCAGCTTGGTGCTTTGCTAGAAAAGTGCGTAGTTGAAGAAAGTGGCACAGAATGTGGCAGAGATTGTAGAAAGAACTGTTGCATGGCAACAGAAGTGGTGCAGTAAAGACAAAGTGGACATCAAAGACAAACTTGGCATGCTATACGGACTGGGTAGCAGTTGAAGTGGGCAGCCCCTGAAGTGGTAGGCACCTAGTCTGGGCTAGAAATCTTCACCCTTTCTACCAAAACAAAAAATAGAATGCAAATTTTTGCAATATAACAAAAAAATTCCTCCGCCTTACTGAAGCCACAATACATCAATCAAGATGCCCAAAGGCCAAAGATACCAGAAATGATATTGACAAATCTTTTTTAATTTTAGACCAAATCTAGAATAAAAAAATAAAGAGAACTTCACTCCTCTTGATTTCAAAATAAGCTAAAAGCATAATCACAAACAAGATTATCAGGTTAGCTCTAATACCATATCGGAGTTGTTGCCAGAATCTGGATAACGCAAGTGCAATAGAGACGTGATCACACAAGTTGAAGCAAGTGCACACCACATAGATGCTAAAGCAATTTGAAAATAACAAAATAAGAGAAATTGCACAAGATAAAATGGAGAAAACCAAAATTTGATTAGCATGAGATGGCCAAAGTGAGGAATACAAATAGGAGAGTATGTAACTCCTCCACAAAAGGTGGACAAGGCACCCTAAGAATAGAATGTAACTCCTCCATGAAAGGTGGTGACAAGGTGCTAAGAATAGAGAAGTAACTCCCATCAAGGGAGTTACTTATGACATTCTTATGACACCTATGACACATCTATGACACACACCTCCACATAAGCTAGCCTATCCCACAAATGTAGGAATACTCCATGTATGCACAAGAAATACAATTTATCTAATTAATAAATAGGGAAATATAAAAACCTACACTAATATGTTTTAGATAGTTTGACTGCCCCTTACACCTTTGATATTCTTAGGCTGATGACCCCTATTGTGGCCATAGTTGTAGACCATAGGATATAGGGGACCAATTAACAAAAACATTTGGGAAAAAATAAAGATACTACATGCATACATACACACATACATGTATATACAAATATATTAAATATCATTAATTCCCTAAATATGATGTACAGATTATTTATTATGTATTACATATCACTCTCTCTCTCTCTCTCTCTCTCTCTCTCTCACACACACACACACACACACACACACACATATATATATCATTAATTCCCTAAATATGATGTACAGATTATTTATTATGTATTACATATCACTCTCTCTCTCTCTCTCTCTCTCTCTCTCTCTCTCTCTCTCTCTCTCTCTCTCTCTCTCACACACACACACACACACACACACACACACACACGCATGAGCACACACATGCATGCGCACACACACGCATGTGTGTGTGTGTGTGTGTGTGTGTGTGTGTGTGTGTGTGTGTGTGTGTGTGTGTGTGTGTGTGTGTGTGTGTGTGTGTGTGTGTGTGTGTGTGTATTAATAAAAAATGAGAGGGGGTGGGGAGGTGAAGATAAATTAAAGGTATAAGATTTTTTTTCCTTCTTCAAACTTCTCCTTCTCAGGCATCCAACCTTCAAATCAAACAAACTAAAAATGAGAGTTAAATCTTGGATAATAATTTTTACACACACACACACACACACACACACACACACACACACACACACACACACACACACACACACACACACACACACACACACACACACACACACACACACACACACACACACACACACACACACACACACACACACACACACACACACACACGCATGAGCACACACACGCATGAGCACACACATGCATGCGCACACACACGCATGTGTGTGTGTGTGTGTGTGTGTGTGTGTGTGTGTGTGTGTGTGTGTGTGTGTGTGTGTGTGTGTGTGTGTGTGTGTGTGTGTGTGTGTGTGTGTGTGTGTGTGTGTGTGTGTGTGTGTGTGTGTGTGTGTGTGTATTAATAAAAAATGAGAGGGGGTGGGGAGGTGAAGATAAATTAAAGGTATAAGATTTTTTTTCCTTCTTCAAACTTCTCCTTCTCAGGCATCCAACCTTCAAATCAAACAAACTAAAAATGAGAGTTAAATCTTGGATAATAATTTTTACACACACACACACACACACACACACACACACACACACACACACACACACACACACACACACACACACACACACACACACACACACACACACACACACACACACACACACACACACACACACACACACACACACACACACACACGCATGAGCACACACACGCATGAGCACACACATGCATGCGCACACACACGCATGTGTGTGTGTGTGTGTGTGTGTGTGTGTGTGTGTGTGTGTGTGTGTGTGTGTGTGTGTGTGTGTGTGTGTGTGTGTGTGTGTGTGTGTGTGTGTGTGTGTGTGTGTGTGTGTGTGTGTGTGTGTGTGTGTGTGTGTGTGTGTGTGTATTAATAAAAAATGAGAGGGGGTGGGGAGGTGAAGATAAATTAAAGGTATAAGATTTTTTTTCCTTCTTCAAACTTCTCCTTCTCAGGCATCCAACCTTCAAATCAAACAAACTAAAAATGAGAGTTAAATCTTGGATAATAATTTTTACACACACACACACACACACACACACACACACACACACACACACACACACACACACACACACACACACACACACACACACACACACACACACACACACACACACACACACACACACACACACACACACATGCATGCGCACACACACGCATGTGTGTGTGTGTGTGTGTGTGTGTGTGTGTGTGTGTGTGTGTGTGTGTGTGTGTGTGTGTGTGTGTGTGTGTGTGTGTGTGTGTGTGTGTGTGTGTGTGTGTGTGTGTGTGTGTGTGTGTGTATTAATAAAAAATGAGAGGGGGTGGGGAGGTGAAGATAAATTAAAGGTATAAGATTTTTTTTTCCTTCTTCAAACTTCTCCTTCTCAGGCATCCAACCTTCAAATCAAACAAACTAAAAATGAGAGTGAAATCTTGGATAATAATTTTTATTTGATTGCATGAAAAAATAGGGAAAAACTTGGAATCCCTAAATCTTAGGGCTCAAAATTATTTATTCATATGGTTGATATTTATTCCTCTACTCGTAAGTGGGAAAAGACTTTTGACTTTATTGTATTATAATTGATTTCACTTATTTAATTCTACATGTTTTTCTCTTTGCCCTTAAAAGGTGTTATTTAGTTCTTACTAAAAAATAATAATTTGTAAATGATTGTTAGTAATTGTATTACTTATGGGTATCTTAGGTAAATTTAATCATTTTATTTTAAAATTTAATTACTTATTTTATTTGACTAATTTAGTGAATATACCCTTTTTATAAGTTGAATAATTCTTTTCCAATGAAGATTTCATATGAGATTATTTAAATGATTTATCACAAATAAAATTTAAATATTCCCTATTATGTTATAAAGTTAAAAAAATTATTAATTACTTTACATTAATTCATTAGCTTGATAAGTAAAGACATTTAACAAGTTTGATTAATTATTATTTTTACCTAGACTTATAATAAGATGTCATTTAATTAGATTGTTAGGAACACCATTTATTATATGCCTATCTAAAATGCTTCAATTAATTAAATTTGAGTTATTGAATTTTTACTAGTTTATTTAATGAAATCATAGTGATTGAGCAAAACCAGTTAAACCTAATGGTTTATAGTCTTATTGAAAAAATATAAATTATAAATTGTAGATTAAAAAACCTCCTTTTTCAGTTTTTATTGGCATGAAAATTTGGGCATTACATTATGGTATTAGAGATCAAGTTTAAAACTATGAACTTTAGGTGGATATTTTATTAAATTCTTCTTTCTATAACATCCTAATGCTCATCATGTACTGATACAGGGTGAAGAAGTGGAAGGGAATATGTGTGGTTCATGTAGAGAATGAAAGGCTACCACCACCTAAACCACCACCTGCCCCTCTACTAGACCAAGGACCTCAGATTCTTTAAGCCCTACAATAGATGATTAAGGTACTTCAAGAAATATTACACATGATTAGGGAGGAGCTATAAAGACACTTCCCATCACCATCATAAGAGGCCTCTCATCCTAGAGAGAGATCATATAGTCCATTATAGTAGTGGGCATAAAGGGATCTTCACCACATATAGAGAGTCACAAAGAGACTCGACTACATAGGGGTTATCATGCAGTACTTGTTGAGACTTTAGCCACCCACTTTTTATGGAGAGGGAGACAATTTTACTATAAAGGCATTACTTTTGAGTCTAGATAGTTACATTGATTTACAGTCCTATGAGACTAATATTAATGCCTAATTTACTACCATCCTTCTTGGATATTCAATGGATATTTTGTGAAAGAATGAAGAGTGAAAGCTTAATTTGGATTAAGAGTTTACTACTTGGGATATTTTTTAGGAGTGATTTCATGCTTGATACCTAGTAGATCACTTTAAAAATAAGAGGATTAAGGAGTTCCATAACCTTTGATAGGGTATTGGTATGGTGGCTCAGTATGAGATCTGATTCCTAGACTTGCTTCAGTACGTAGGGTTTCTTCAAGATGAAAAAATTCAAGTTAACTAGTTTATTAAGGGCTTGAATGTGGATAAAGTAGGATCAGTTCATCTTCACTCTCCTCTAACCCTTGATTTTATTATAGATAAAACATATTTGGTAGAGGAAAATAGAGATAAGAAAAGGAGGCTAGAGATCACTTATGGGGTAAGTATCAATTTCAACAAGACTTTACATGATCTTATCCCCTACTTAGGGGTAGTTAGAGGAAATCTTAGTTCTCATCAATGCCTCTTTAATAATAACATTAGTATTCTCAACACCACCCTCAACATCATAACCACCACCCTCCATAGGATTCTCAAAGAGATAGAGGATAGGGTGGCCAGGGATAGAATAAAGAGAGGAGTCCTTCTAGATAGTTGTTGGGGCCAAGATGGAATTAGGACTATAATATCATCATAGGTCTACAATATCTATAGGATCAAGTTGTTAGAGGTTAGGAGGGATGTAGATTAATAATGAGAAGCCCAAGGTAGAATGATTCTTATGTGGAGATCTATATCATTATGAATGAGAGTGTTGACTTAGATTTTCTTTTGATGATTGGTATAATGCCCTTATATTTGAGTATACCATTGGTAATGTGGTACATGTTCACCACATGTATGTGGTAGTGCATAATTAGTAGGAAAAATACTAGACTATAATGATTGAGACTACATATAGTATTCATGGGATTTATGTATCAATGTTATTTGACTCAAGAGTTTCTTATTATTTTATTACACCATTCCTTATAGATCATTGTGGGATGGTGGCATCTAGGTAGAGTGACTATTGAGATGTCATAGGGATAGGATGAAATTAGACTCTTTTATTAGTGGTTGTACTCTTGACTTGGGCAACTTCACCACCACTCTCAATCTTTGTATCATACCCTTGGGTTCTTATGATATTTTTTGCATATAGATTAGATCTAGTTCCACTAAGATAAGGTTGATTATCACAACAAGGTTATAAAGTGTTGTGATGACCTTGGGTGTGTGTTTATTATCACAGGTATCAAGAGGTGCATATATCTTCATGTGATTTATGTTATATAACTTAGGAAAAGTGAATGTATGGGATGTCAGATGTTTACCATCATAGTTAATGATAGATCTGATGAGGAGAGTTCATAGGTGACATTTTATGATCATCCTATATTCTAGGAGTTTTCACATGTGTTTCATAATGAGTTTCTTAGATTACCCCCTTCAAAAGAGATAAATTTTAGGATTGATCTTGTGCCTAGATAAAAACCTATATCTAGGGTTCCCTATAGGATGACTACACTTGATCTTTTTGAGTTCAAGTTATAGTTGGAAGAACTTTTGGATAAGGGACTCATTCGTTTGAGTGTTTCCCCTTGGGTAGCACCCATGATCTTTGTGAAGAAGAAATATGGTTCTCTTCACTTGTGCATTGATTAGGTCAATATTTGAATAAAATGACAATCAAAAATCATTACCCCCTCCTAAATATTGATGATCTATCTTCCTAGATGAGAGGGGATAGGATATTCTCTAACATTGATCTTAAGTTAGGTACCATCAACTAAGGATATCATAAGCAAATATTCATAATACCACCTTTCAAACATGTTATGGGCACTATGAGTTCACAATTGTTCCATTTAGGTTGACTAGTGCATCTAAAGTCTTCATGAGCCTTATGAATGGTGTATTTAATACCTTTTTATATAAGTTTATTATATTTTTCCTTGATTATATATCTATCTACTCTCAGAAAGAGGAGGAGCATGTGGAGCACCTACACTAAGTATTTTAGATTTTGTAGGAAAATAAATTATATTGGAACCTAAGCAAGTGTTCCTTCTTCTAGAGATAGGTTTAATACTTGGGTCATGTCATTTATGGTGAGGGGATCTCTATAGATCCCTTAAATATTTGAGTAATTATAGAATGGCATGTACCCACCAATGTGATAAAGGTGTGTAGTTTCATGTGGTTAGCAGGTGATTATCATCATTTTTTATATGACTTGTCTTGGATAACATACCCCATCAATTTCATTCAATAAAAAGGGAATAAGTTTATTTGGTCAAATAAGTGTGAGCAAGCCTTCTAGATGTTGAAAGATCATCTAACTAGTTTATTGATCTTAGTAGTACCTGACCCAGAGGGTAATTTTTTAGTTTGTATTGATACTTCAAAATTGGGATTGGGATTCATTCTCATGAAAGATAATTGGGTCATTTCCTTTCAGTATCAAAAACTTGAGGATTATGAGTAAAACCACCCCACTCATGACCTTGAGTTAGTAGCAGTGGTTCATGTACTTCTTATAATATTTACTCCTTTGTAGTCAGTTTATCTTGAGGATAGACCACTTGATTCTTTAGGACATCTTCATTAAACTTATTCTTAACTCTCATCAATGATAGGATAGAGTTTCTTTGTGAATACCACTTTGATATTTAGTATATCAAAGGTAAGGAGAATGCTTTAGTAGATTCCTTGACTAGGAGGTGACATGTACTTACAACTGTAACCTTTTGCACTAATTTTAGAGGTCTAATTCTCTATTATTTACTTGGGGATAGTATCTATCAAGAGATTTGTCAAATGTTAGAGTCACAGAGGGCTTTAAAGGGAAAAATTTTGGGTTACTCTTTGGAGTCATATGGCCTTTTGAGACATAGAGAGTACATTTATGTGCCCATTACTAGGGTTCTATGAAACTTGATTTTGTTAGAGGCTCATTGAACCCAGTATTCAACACACCCTAGGGTTAATAATATGTATGTAGATCATGACATGACATTATAGACTTTTTAGCATGATGTCTTGAGTGTCATCGAGTTAAGTTAGAATATCAACATCTGATAGGTCTTTTGTATCCACATGGCATACCAAAATGGAAATTGGACACCATTTCTATGGATTTTATTGTTGGTCTACCTCTCTCTTCATATTAGCATGATGAAATCATGGTGAAATTGGATACATTGACCAAGGTGGCCTATTTATCTCTAATGAAGACCATTTGCAATGATATGATTGTGGCAATGGTCTTCTTGGATGACATTGTTTGATTACATGAAATTCTATGGAAGATTATTTCAAATAGAGACCCTATGTATACTTTTGATTTTAGACTACCCTTTAGAGGGAATTGAGATTTTAGCTCAAATTTAGCACATAATATCATTTATAGATAGATAGGCAAATAGAATGGGTCAACCAAGTGTTAAAGGACAAGTTATGCATGTATGTGATGGATCAATAATCACCTTGGGATGACTACTTATATTTTTTTGAGTTTGCCTATAATAATAGTTACCACAGTTCCCTTAATATGGCTTTGTATGAGGCTCTTTATGGTATACCATGTAGGACTCCTCTGAATTAGGATAAACTTGAGGATAGGGTTGTGATTGGCCCAACTATGCTATATGATATGGAATAATAGGTAGTCCTTATTAAATAGTGCTTATAGGAATTACAAGATAGATAGAAGAAGTATGTTGATGTAAAGAGGATTGATCAATATTTTGTAGATGGGGATAAATTTTTTTTTGTGAGTGTAACCGAATAAGATCCCAATTTGCTATGGAAAAGGCTCTAATCTCACACCTAGTTTTTTGGGTCCCTTTGAGATATTGGAGATAGTAGGAATAACTACCTATAACTTAGCTTTTCCATCCAGCCTATCTCGATCCCATGATGTTTTTCATGTTTCACTCCTAAGGAGATATGTTCCATATATTTCACAAGTTTTAAATTGGATTTGTTTATAGGTTGAAGGAGATGGATAATTGATCTTCAAGCCCATAGGTATTATGTCTTGGAAGATGTTAGGATTTTTAGGCCATGATCTAAACTAGGTCATGGTCCATTAGGATAGATATGAGGATTTATAAGATATTTGAGAGAATTTAGTACCCTTACAAGCTTGATATTTGCATCTATTCTTGTGACTTCCAAAAGGAAGTCTACTTTTAGGGGAGGGGGATGTGAAACCCCATTTTTGTAAAACTCCCTATTATATATTTTGTTATGTTTTGTGGAATCTATAGATATGTGTTGGAATATATGTAGGCATTAGGTGCCATAAATTTATATTTTATTTCAATATGGACCTTGGCTAGCTATTTCAATAGATTTTATTTGTATATATGGTTATTAAACATGATTATTTTGAGTGGATGTATTTTGATATCTAGTTATTTTTATTGAATGGCATGATGGTATATATCATGATTTTATTATTTATATTAAT